>CAJGYO010000001.1:109757345-110957345 GCA_904845875.1 Miscanthus lutarioriparius
AGTTCTCCAACACCTACACCAACAAGGTGGACAAGAAGGCCTCCACACCTTATCTCTTGAAGAAAAGAAAAATGACAAGGTGGTGGCCATCAAGGTGAACAAACAAGCCAACAATGGGGTCAAACGCTTTTGGGTGCCAAAGGAGATCATTTCCAACATGAAGAGCACCAAGAAGGTTTGGATCCCGAAGAGAAGTAAGAAGTCCAATGGACTTCGGGAATTTGGAGACTTGGCAAAGTATGGGTGCATTTCATGGGGTGCATCATGATGGACAAAGTTATTGCCAAGTGGGTTAGTGAATACTATGGACCCAAATTCCCTTCCCATGTTAGGTAACTAGATGTTATTGCTTTCAATTAGTATTTTCTTCAAATATTATTGCTTACAATTGATATTATTTTCAATTGGTATCTTTTTAAGCATCTAGTTACTTCTAATGCCTATGTTTGCATTTGCATTCTTAAATCTGTTGTCATGCATACAATAGGTATATCTTATGGTAGGATTGCTCGGTTTCATTTTTAACCCTTGGAGCAAACCTACATGGTTCAAAATTGTTTAGGAGCACGGCACATAGCTTGTCTTACATTTTTGTAACTAATATGTGCCAAAGTCCAAATTGTAGATAATTTTCTCCCAAATATCATCTTCGAATGGTATTTTTGATTCTAAAATCAATGTGCATGAGTACTACAAGTATTCCACGCTTGCATGCACAAATTTAGGGGGAGGATCATCTACAAGATGGATGCTTTGAGACTAACACCTTTTCAAGTTTATCATGTGTGTAGTAGTCTCATTGCAAGGAAAATGGAGTCCCTGGAGATAAGCATCATTCCTCATTTGGTATCATCATGTTGACTTCATTTTGATATTTATATGCTTTCTCCATGCATTATATAGATTAAACTCCTTTATGCAACAATTTGCCAATTATGCATATGTGTTGCCTTCCATCTTATGTATGCACATATTTAGGGGGAGCTTAGTCTATATAATGTGAGAGTCAAATTTTGTGATCTTTTCAATTCCAAAATTGATCACAAAGTTTGACCCTCCCTTGTGCTACTAATGTCTTCCTTTTTGGTGTTTGATGTCAAAGGGGGAGAATTTGGAGGACCAAAGGCAATCATTAATTTGGTGTCTATAAATGGTAATGGTCCAAGAAAGGGAGGATAGTGGGTTATGGATTAGTCTAAGTAATGGGGGAATTAATAAAGAACATGGCCTAAATCCATAATACCACATGGGGACATTTGCAAGGGCAAGATAAGCTTTAAATAGTTTTTCAATTGGTCCTACAAGTTGTATCTTCAATTGGTATCTATTGATATCTTTTTAGTATCATATAACCTTGCCCTTTGCATTGCATCTTAGCAAGTAGATAGTTTTTAAATTTCACATTCTTATTATTTGCTTGCTTTGGTCGTGTTGTCATCAATCACCAAAAAGGGGGAGATTGTAAGGAAAATGGACCCTTGGCCCATTTACTTTGGATTTTGGTGTTTTGATGACCAACACAACTAAATTGGACAAATGAATTTGCAAGTGTTTGTTTTGTAGTTCAATAGGGTGCAAGGCGTGACTTGGACAAAGGCGACGTGATGATCCGATGATCAACACCTCAAGCAAGACCTTAGGAGCACAAGAGAAGACCCAAGATATCAAGCAAAGTCCAAGCATGAAGATAGGAACCAAGCCGTACGCAAGATCGCGAAGAAACGAGCTTGCAGAGGCAGCCGAACTCTAGACCGGACGCTGGATCGGTGGCTCAGCAGACAGGCGACCGGACGTTGGCGGCAACCAACCGGACACATGGCATCAGCGTCCGATCGAGTACAAAGAGGTTCTAGGCGCGCGAAACTGTGATCGGACGCTGGCATCGTCTGATCGGTAGTTCGTGGCTGCAACGGTCGGGACGATCGGACACGTCCGGTCAGGACGATTCAGCGTCCGGTCAGTAGCAGTTTCCTGGGAATTTGACCCCAACGGCTACTTTCTCATTGGGGCTTATAAATACAACCCCCAACCGGCCATTGGAGTTGAGTGGAGCTGAGGAAACATATCAAGGGTGTTGATACACCATTTTAGTGATCTCCACTTGCATAGTGCTTAGTGATTCATCAGGTGATTAGCGTAGGTGCTTTGTGAAGTGCTTAGGTTGATTAGACCACCGCTTATGAGCTTACTCTAGGTTTAAGCCTAGTGTTTAGTGAGGTTTGCATATCTCTTACCACTCGGTGCTTGCGAGCACCATTGTTGTACATCGGAGGGGCTTGAAGTCTTGCGAGATCACACCAACCGCCTTTATGTGTGTGCCGCCACCATGTACCTGGAGGGGAACAAGGCTCATGGCGTTTTTGGCGGAGGCTTGATAGTGAAGACGGCGGGGAGCATCCGGAGAGGCTTCTTTGGAAGGCACGTCGGAGACCCACTTATGCTGGGGAAGGCCCGAGGCTATCCACGGAGTTACCCGACCGGGAGCTTGGCCCTTGCGAGGGATTCCTTGCGAGGGGCTCCAACGAGGACTAGGGGAAGCTTATTAGCGCGCTTCTCGATACCTCGGTAAAAATACCGGAGTCATCGACGGGAGTTTGCATATCTCTACCTTGCTCTTTAGCTTCTGCATTTACATTGATTTCATTACTCCTTTGCGGTAGAGATAGCAACACATTAGCAAAATCGTAGTTGCACATTTAGATAGGTTATCTTTTGCATAGGTTTTGCAAAGGGTAGAAAAAGAGGCCATAGTTTAGAGTTAGATTTTTAAGTTGCCTAATTCATCCCCCCTCTTAGGCGTCATGGTCCCTTTAGTAACTTAGTAACTTATTAGTGTATTTCTATTCTGAATGATTGCACCTTCGTCAGGCATTGTAAATGTTAATCATTGGCACAATGTGTATTACTCTTTTCTGAATGTGCACACGAGAAAGTTCAAAACTACATGATTGTAACGCGCTGGACAATGACTAAATCTCTCACCTGCGTCAGGCATTGTACAAATGTTAATCGTTGGCACAATGTGTACTACTCTTTTCTGAATGCACACGCAAGAAAGTCTGATACTATGTGATTGTAACATGCCAGACAATGACTAAATGCTTTCACCTACATGAGGCATTGTATAAATGTTAATCGTTGGCACAATGTGTACTACTCTTTTTTGAATGCACATGCTAGAAAGTCTGATACTATGTGATTGTAATATGCCGGACAATATCTATTACTCTTTTTCTGACCGCACCTGCTGCAACCTGTTGCTTGGAAATCCACAATAATTAAATCTATATTAAATTTGCTTATGTTCGACTGTAGTAATACTAGCATTAGCAGGTTCAGGCATCTCAGTCGTTGGAGAAGCCCCAAGAAGCTCTGTATGTGTCCCCGTGGTGGCTTGTGCCTCGACCTGAGGGGGCAAAGAAGGTGGATCACCTACCTCATCAGGACCTGAAGCTAGCTCAGGTATCTCGGGCATTAGAGAAGCCCTAAGAGGCTCTGTATGTGCCTCCATGGCGGCTTGCACCTCGACTTGAGGGGGTGAAGATGGTGGATCACTGGCCTGATAAGGACCTGAAGCTGAACTCTGCTTATGTAGTGTTGTAATTGGTAACTCTGTGTGGACAGTTGTATTATCAGGACCAGTCAGATAACCAGCAATGGGGTTGACCTGACTACCACATTCCAACTGAAGTGTCTGAAAGTCAGGGGCCTTAACCCCTGTGACACTATATAGTTGATTAAAGCAACCAGTGAACACATTGCACATCATGTTGATTTTTTAGCCTTGTTGGTTGATGGCCTCTGTAACACCCCGGCTCAGGGCTTAATAGGATTAATAGGATACTCGTACCAACAAGTTGCAACTTCTTTTCTAGAAGCCCATCTCTTAAGAACTCCAAGATTAAGCGTGCTTGGCCTGGAGCGATGGGTGACCGACTGGGAAGTTCTTCCCGTGTGCGCATGAGTGAGGACAAAGTGCGCAGAAAAGACAAGTGTTGGTCTGTGAGGGCAGTTTATATCCTAGTTAAGCTGCCGGATGTAAGCGGGCTCAGCCTCGGAGAGGTGGGACGTTACATAATGGTATTAGAGCCGACTCTCGCGGTTTCACGGGCGCGTGTGTCGTAGTTGCGCAGGCATGGTGTGCATGACTGGTGTGGATCATGCGCTGGCACTGGACACACGGACGTGGCTAAGAGGGGACATTCCTGGCTTGGGATTGATCGACGAGGACGTCGATCTCTTAAGGGGGTGAGGATGTAACACCCCGGCTCAGGGCTTAATAGGATTAATAGGATACTCGTACCAACAAGTTGCAACTTCTTTTCTAGAAGCCCATCTCTTAAGAACTCCAAGGTTAAGCATGCTTGGCCTAGAGCGATGGGTGACCGACCGGGAAGTTCTTCCCGGGTGCGCACGAGTGAGGACAAAGTGCGCAGAAAAGACAAGTGTTGGTCTGTGAGGGCAGTCTATATCCTAGTTAAGCTGTCAGATGTAAGCGGGCCCAGCCTCAGAGAGGTGGGACGTTATAGCCTCACAAAAAGCATATGATTGCTGGCTCATCTACTCTTTGAGAAGGACCACACTCTCCGCTTGCTTATCAATACTTGCTTTCAAACACCTCTCTTGTCATTTCGTACACTTCTGGTTTTCTTCCTGGCCGATAACTAGCCTAGCAAGTATCTGTCCAAGCTCCGATGGTTGCTAAACGGACACTGGAGGCGGTGCCTGCTTGGCTAACGTCTCTGTAGTTGGTGGAACATCGTCCATCTCTTTGTCGACCATACCATCGGAGGATGACCCTCCCTCATTGTCGTCGTCTATCATAGGGTCACGGTAGTCGCTGTCATCGGAGTCTGAATCTTGCATTCGTACATTCAAGATTCCTCCAATCCTAGATTGGTGCTTTGCCTGCTCTTGGGCTGCATCCACCGTTTTGTGTCGTCCTCTGTCTAGTATGGGTAATAGCTCTTGAACGGACCTAAGGGCACGCTGACCACGACGACGATTGTCTGGACTTGCTGGCATGTAGGTCATAACCTCGCAAGTCGACTTGTTGTACAGTGGCCCATTCCTTTCAGAGTTAATCGAGCGTAGCATATAACTGATGATGTGAGGGTACACATGCTGTCGTCTAGTACTGATAGCGTCAGCTATCACATCCTCGATCTCAGATAGGATAAAGTGTAAGAAGTCAAACTGCTGGCCTCTCCATATTGATAATAGTAGCAACTGCTGCAAGCCGGTCAATGACTCCCTGTTGCCGCCATGAGACATGACTATCTTTCTTAGAGCCATGTGTAAAACATAATCCTCTAGACATAGTTTGTCCACTGTACGCAAGGAGCCATAGACGAAGGGCTCCATGAAGAGCAGCCAAATCTCCTAGTCTGTAGGAAAAGTACCTCCAGCCCTGCTACGACGCGGAGGAAGAGCATCTCCGTAGACTATCTGGTGGAGCTTCCTGTCTAAAGTGTCAACCCCGAGGAGTTGTTGCAGGCGGTTATAGTACAATCGCTCTAGCCTACCATCGAGCATAAAACCAATGAAGTCATGCTTGGGATGAATCCACACTGTTGCATAGAACTAACGCACCTAGCTTATCACAATTCGACCAACCTCACTGAAAAGATGAACGAAGCCCGGGAACCGCTCAAAAAGAGGCTGGATGGGTATACCAGCTGCTCTCTCAAGCTCATCCCAACCAAGTATCCTTCGGTTTGCTAGTGTCGTCCCTCTAGCGCGGTAGCTCTTGAAGAAACTTTTCTGAGTCACAGCCCAGAACTATGATTTTGTGCTAGGCTCTTTGAGGAGTGGAAACCAGAACTCAATATCATAGAACTTGATGCTCTATATCTTTTTTGAGCTATAATACCAAAAGTCATAGAACTGAACCACCTCTTTCTTTCTCTTAATATTACTGCTCCTCATAGCACCATTGGCAAACTTCAAACCTCCTCGACTACTCCTCGTACCACCATTGGCAGACATCAAACTACCTCCTCGACTGCTCCTTGTACCACCAATTGTGGCACACATCGAACCTCTATGAGTGCGAGCACATGCGCGCCCATGACTAACTGTAGATTGGACCCAGGAAGGTGCAAAGCGACTGGTCTGGTTTTTGAGTGGAACTCGGTCATGAGCTATAGTTGTTCCTTAGTGAGATCCTCCTCCCCGAGTTCCATTTCAGCACTCTCCTCATACTATTGGCTGTCGGTGGGGCGTTCGAGTCTGCCTATGAGAATTTTCAGACTCTAGGGCTAGCATATCTTTGGTTGCTTCTTCCTCTGCTTCTTGGATACTGTCCGCCTTCCTCTGCCTCTTCCTGGGCTATGGTGGTTCTTGTTCCTCTGCTTTTGGGAGACTACGAGCCTTCCTCTAGCTCTTTTTGGGCTGTGGTGGTGCTTGTTCCTCTGCTTCTTGAAGAATGGTTGTTTGCCTCTAGCTCTTTCTGCGATGTGGTAGTTCTATTCGCTTTGATTTAACTCGTGCCATCTGCAACAATAAAAAAAATTACACATACGTTTCATAAACACCATAAATTCATGAAGAAAAAATAGAGGAGATTGCAGATGGCTTCACCATGCCGAGGCAAGAAGGAAATCTCAGCCAGCTTGCACGCTAGAGGAGTGGCGTTTTGATAGACTACGACATAGTAGATCTACGTGGCGTGAAAGGATTTGGGCAGAGGTTTCGGTGTGCGGGGGGAGGGGGTGGGGGACTTTTGGAGAGGGGAGGGGGGAGGCGGCGTAGGGTGGGTGGCACTAGAGGGGGCGAATGATGTCTGAAATGACGCTCAAAAGAGGAAAAGATGGGTACTGAGAGAATGCTTTTAGCGGCGGACTGTCCCACGTGTCGCATAATTGCATCACCGACACATAAACGTTGTCAAGAGTCATCGTCCACCAAAACTTAGGAGGTCCACTGAAACTTGGGGGATAAATATTGGTGATTCGATGGTTAATACACATTGGGCCTTGTTTGGATTCGTATGTATTCATCTCAATCCACATGTGTCGAAGTGGATTGGAGTGTAATTGAACTAAATTCCATTCCATTCCACTCTAACACATGTGGATTAAGGTGGATACACATGCATGCAAACAAGGCCTTAGTGTATTACTCCATATATATCATAACCATTCATCATATAAAATTCGGTCTCTGCTCACCAGACGCCAAACGGGGTGGCGATCTGCCAGCGTGAAAATTTTATTTCGGGCGAAAATGAAATCCCCGCGCCTAGCAGTGCCTCCAACACGAACCAAAAATTAGATCTCTCTCTTTTGCCCTCCTCGCGAAAGATTGGTTTACCACGCCATCGATTTCAGACAAGGGTATTTCTGGTATTGTGATGGCCTTATAAAAGCACAAGGAGTCATTGTCTCCGCCTCCATCTCCATTCTCTAGCTAGACCAGCCGCACCATCTCTCCTCCCGCTCCAAAGCCTAGCCCCCCTCTGCCACCCTGGTCTAAACCCTAGCTAGGCTCATCAGCATAGTAGCTTGACTCCATTTCCACTCTCTAGCCGCCCCGTCTCTCATACCTTTCTGAACCCTAGCCAGAGCCAGAGCCGGATCCAGATCCGATCCCCTTCGTCGACAACAAGTCCACTGATGGCGAAAGGACCGTCGTCAGCTGTGGTACACGCCAGATTCGGGCCCTATTGATAGTAGTTAACAACCACTATAAACCGTTAATATAACATGTATAAGGGCATAAATATAATCACCAACAAAGGTTTATGGGTTTCAACTAACAAATTCTATGAGTTTTGGTAAATCTGTATTTTCTGCAGGTTTATTGAGAAAACCGTCAAGGTGGACCTACATATCAGATTTAATCACGCTTATCCACAGCGAAACGGACACTAGAAGGTTCTAGAAGACTCAAGAGAACTCCGGCGCCGAGGAGCAGAGGGGCAGGCTGCTAGGTGGGGGCTGCCGGCCCCACCTATAAGCCGCCCGATCCCCTAGGCCCAGATGTCACCCTTCCTTCAATGTTAGTTCTCCATAGTCTCCTAGGTTGTATCTATGCCGTCCTTTAAGTCGGTTTGATTCAAGGGTTCACATTGGATGCTTGGGCTATATATACCAGCTCTTGCCACCCTGTGAAGAATCATAACTTGATCATCAAGTCATTTGAGAAGACAAAACCCTAATCATCCTCGAGCTCTACCAATTCTAGGGCATAGCTAGTTAGGCCAGATCTAGAGGGAGGCAAGCGGACTTCGCTTGATTCCCGATCTTGTCAAAGCGTGGTTGGTATAAGATTTGTACCCCTCTCTTTTGTACCTCCATTATTTTTATATGCTAGATACAATTGTTATGACAATATTAGTATTCATCTTATTCATGTTCTTCGTTATAATGTTCATTGTCTACTTTGATTATATGCTTAGTATAGTTGGATTATCATCATGTTCATGCATAAGTTCGTATAGCGCTCACTCTAAGGTACCATGGGTGAGTGGTCGACATTGTGTAAGCATAGTGCTTATATGTTGTTTACCTGCAGATACACCCTATATTCTGGGTCATGTGGTAGATCGCGGATGTGACCCTCCCGTTGAGTCTTTTGTAGTCTACTTCCCAAATATAGGTGCACATAGGGTCCGGTTACGAAGGAAGAACAAGCTCTTTTCTTAATCTTCCTTAGTAATATCCCTTATGTGTAGATATGAAAATGATCTTAGCAATGACTACTAGGTATAATTGCACTAATCAATGTATGCTTTGACTTGTAATTAAGAATGACTTAGGAATTATTCATCTAATATTCTATCTAACCATGCTAATGTCATAGAAAGGAGTGCTCTGAGTGATTTATCATTATCATTGATCAATACTTATTATATATCTTATCCTATGACTTACCCCTGTTATGAGTAGAACATTGGTTATGGTTTATTTCTCCATCAATAGTATAAGTTATCAATACATATCCATGCCAGACCTTCTCTGTGGTAAAAATATAAATAACGATACCCGAAATACTCTCGGATAAAGTGCTACAATGGTATATTATTTGTGCGTTTGTATATTCCTTTCATTTATATATGTATTCTATCTAGTCACATAAATTAATAAAGAACTGCTTAGTATTATTCTAGTAGTAATGTTATGTAGTACCAACAAGCATCTATGGCATCATCACTAGGGATGACAACCTAGTAAAGTAATATTAGGAGATCTAGGTTTATAATAAGGTGACTACTTAAAACAAGTGACACGTTAATAAATACCAACAAGCATTTCTGGCGTCGATGTCGGGGACAGATTTCAAACTCTGTTCTTAGTAGTGATGCTAAGAAATGTTAATAAGTATTTTTGGCGCCGTTGCCAGGGAAGGTAGCTAGGCAAAGAAAGTATTGATAAACTTATACTTATTGATGTGATCGAAGATAACCATTGACCTCTGCTCAAACAGGCTTACCACTACAAGAGATGTGTCAGTTTATGACATATATGGCATGACATCAGATCAAAAGGTCACTAATTCGACTAGTTTATGACGTTTGTTTCAAAAGCATTTAAACTTAGTGACTTAAGTAGATGTACGTTACAAAAAACTTCTTAAAGGTAGTGAAATTTCTTATTGTGACAATATTTGTCGTGTCATAAACACCAATTTACAATAGTCATAAATTTACAATAAGGATGATGTATTATAAACTATTTTATTAATCTTCTTAACATTGCTATCAAGATGGCATGTGGACCGAACTACCACATAGTAGAGTGGGTTCCATGTGCATATTTTTTTCTTTTTTTCCCATGTATTCAGGAACTAATATTAACATTAAAAAAGAGTCAACATGGCGGATTGAATACAACGATATCTTGAATCCAAAGGAACAGCCATACCACTCACTACTAGAAACTGCATTTTTCCCGTGTGCCGTGTATTTTTTTGACGGGCATAGAAATAATCACAGAGAAATTTTGTTTAACCTATCGCCTCGCCAAGTACACAGGGAAATATCAATAACCCTATAGGTTTCCACGGAACGCACAAAATTTTTTGGCTCACAGGGTAACTGAACTAATATTCCAGTGTGCTTTTTATATTTTCTGTCAGATTTTGCACATGATAATTACCATGTTCCTTGGCGCTGAAATATTAGAAGTGGCGCACAAAAATTTCATTGCCGTGCTTTTTTGGCGCCTGTCTAGGATGGAAAATTGTATAAAAGAAAAAAAAACACCCGCATTGCATCTGCAGCAGAAGCCAGAAAGAACAGCGACCAAATAATTCACAAAAAAAACCAGCGACCAAGTCCCATCCACTCGGCCACTCCCACCAGGCCACCACGGCCTGCGCCCCATCTCCCCACCTCATCCCACAATCGGCACTCTGCAGTATCTGGACGTAGCGCAGTCGGCCAGTCGCACCAACTCTGTAACCCTAAGGCGAGGCGGCGGCGGCGCGAGCGAGCAGAGCGCGGTGGCGGGCGTCCGCGAGCGACCGAGCAGGGAGGCCGAATGCGCTCGCAGGGAGGCTGCGGCGGGCACCACCTCATCCACGCTGTGAGGCGACGGGCGCACGGGGATCCATCACCGAGCTCCAAGAAACAGTCGTCTGCACAGAGGGAGCCTCCATGTTCTACTCCTCCAACCCCAACCTCAGATCTGTCGGCTTCGTCTTCTAGGTCACCCCCATATTTTTCCTTGCTATTCCAACTGTCTGCAAGATGGATTTGTCCAACCAAGATGTCTGTAGTTCTCTTACTACTTGCCATCTACAGAAAAAAACTGTTTGCCACACATCTTCTGAATATGTTTTTCAGCAATATGACATAGGCAGTAGCATTCAGTGATTTATGTACACGCGTAGATGGATGACAGTAGCATCCGTTGATTGTATAAATTCAGTGACAGTAGTATAAATACATGGAATGCCATTGCTTGGACTTTTAGTTGCTACAATTAATTGGGTCGTGTAATAACCGGAAGGTTATAAAAAACTAAACTGTACTTGAGTGTTTTTCTGTATATGCGCCAAGTTCGGTTAGCATTTCTAAATGATGGGGAACCATGATAATAGTTTAAGTTTAGCATCAGGAAACAATGTGTGTTCTTACTAGTAGTTTAAGTTCGGTTAGCTTCTGGTTGTGTGCTCTACTCTGCTATGCCTGCTGTAGCCCCTCCAAAACAGGTATGCTTCTCTGTGCTCTCGTGCATTAGTTTGGCGCAAAATTTGGAGGCTTGCATGTAAGATTTCTATTTTTTTATTTCATAAAGGTTTAAATGGCAGCTTATTATGATATATTTGGCTCAAGTAATTGAAGCACATATTTTGTAGTAAAGGCCACATATTAGATGATTTAAACCACACCATGTCCTAATTCACATTTGTATATGAGTTATGACAATTTTTAGATTTTCATGAACTTGCTTTCGTCTCTTGAAGTTAGTAGTAGAGGTGACTTCAGTTACACATGGGTAAAGATGCCTATTTTAAGTAACAAGTGTGGATGATGCCTATTTTAAGTAACAATTGTGGATGCATGATAGTACACTGCATGCAGTTTCGAACTTTTGTGCTCATGAAAATGTACTGTTTCCATCTGTCGGTGTTTTCGGACCACCGATGAGTAAATTTATATTTGCGCGTCTGGCTCGGATGGTGTGCTCAGAGGACACAAGGGTTTATACTGGTTCGGGCAGAATGTCCCTACGTCCAGTTCGCTGCTGCTCGTGTTACCGGCACTTATTTTGCAGTAGGGGTTACAAATAAGCGAGAGAGGGAAAGGATCCCAAGTCTCTGGTGGAAGGAGTGAACGGGTGCTGAGAGCTCGATTATCACTCAGCCATGTGCTCGTGTCGCGCTCTTGTGTTTCTTTCCATCTCCCCGGTAGGGGCACTCTGCTTGCCCTTTTATAGGCGAATGGAAAGCGTGGGTTATAGAGGAGGAAAAGTAGAAGAACGAGAGAGAGAAGAAGGCTTCTAGGGTCACCGGGTCCTTCTCCTTCATGCAAGTCCCGCTGATCCTGTATATGTCAACAGGGATGGCTCCATGTCGCGGCCCTGTTCGTCACTGACGCCGTGCGTAGGCGTCATCTGCCGGTCATGGCGTTCCACTCCATCCCGACGGACATCGTAGTGAACTAACGCGTCTGTCAGCGTCCGTACGAGGATTAGGCAGAACAGCACCAGCACGTCCGGCACTGTTCTTGATGTGAATCCCCAGGTATGTCCCGTCATGGCCATGGGTTAGATCGAGGCGTAACAGCCTCTTCCCTGGTGTTAGAGTTTTGATCTAGGCCCATACGCTTGGACCTGGAGTGGTTGGTGGTGGTATGGGTCCCTGTCGGACGAGATGGAACCCGCGTCCTCGAGGTCGGGCGAGACGGAGCCCGCGACCTTGGGCGAGACGGAGCCCGCACCTAAGGTATCAGGCGAGATGGAACCTGCGTCCTCGAGGTCGGGCGAGATGGAGCCCGCACCCAAAGGGTCTGGCAAGATGGAGCCCGCGGCCTCGAGGTCGGGCGAGACAGAAATCGCGTCCTTGGGGTCGGGCGAGACAGTGCTTGCACCCATGGGGTCGGGCGAGATGGAGCCCGTGGCCTTGAGGTCGGGCAAGATGGAGCCCATGGCCTGGAGGTTAGGTGAGGCGGAAACCACATCCTTGGGGTCGGGTGAGACGGAGCCCATACCCAAGGGGTCGGGCGAGATGGAGCCCACTTCCTTGAGATCGGGCGAGTCCTTTTAATACGTCTCGAGCCATCCGGGGAAGTCAGCGTGGGCATTAACTTCCTTGCTTTGGGTATCCTTAATATCAATACTCGATAGTAGCCCCAAGCCTATGGAGGAGTAGAATACTCCTTTGGAGGCTTTTCTAGACAGGAGGACTCTAAGGGCCTTGGCCTTCTTTTTGTAGCCCACGGCGTGTCTTGGTAGGATGGCGATCCCCTTTTGTCACAATCAGTCCACTAGGATCTGATTGGTCTGCCATCGTACTGTGACCACGTGTTTGGTCTCTTTGTGAGTCCAACTTCCCTCGAGCCCCCGCACGTAGCAGGGGTCCGGTTGACGGTTAGCTCGTCTTTGTGATCATCATCCGTCAAGCGTTTTTTTCGATAAAACAGAGGGGCTGGGCCGTGCCATGTTTTTTCTCGATGGACAAAACAAGGTGCTTGGTGAGCTGTTAATGGGTAGTCCGAGTGGGGCCCCAGCTTCCCGTTCATGGGGGTCCCAGCATGGGTCAGCTGGTGACCAACTCCGGACTCTTAGCGGCCAATCCATTTAATTCTTGGGTCCGTTCGGCCGGTCCCAAGGGCCCGTTGCCTTTCTTCAAGGAAAAACTATGGACTAGGAACCGACGAAGACTCAAACGTGGGTCGGGATGCCCTCAACACTCATGTGCCCGAGTACTGGCCGCTAGTGGGCCCATCCCTTTCCACCCCTCGCTCTAAGGGTGCCTAGAGCGGCTGTGAACACATCAGTAGGCCAGCCTTCGAACTCCTGGTTCTGAATGGGCCGTAGGAGCCTTTTTAGCTCTGTATCCCTCCTTACCTATGATGGTTCTTGGCCCATCGATCGGGCGAACCGTCATCCGGCGTGTCCTTTGAGGGTGCGGCTAGAGATAGCATGCGCACGATCTTTGGAGGGAGGTGACGTGATGCGGCGCAGCAGGCGCGTGAATCTAGGTGGACGGTTCACCTTCTCGCCCTACTCCGTCCTATAAATAGAGGCCTCCCCCTTCATGTTTCTGCACACCAAAACCATAGCCTTACCTTCTCCATTTCTCTGCCACTGCCATTTGGATCTGCCGTCCTTGCTAATCTACCACCGAAGTCCTAGATCTATAGCTTCCGCTTCTCCGCCACTGCCTTTGCTTCTCCGCAGTTGCCTCCATCCTCCATGGATTCATGGTACCACTCTGATGTTACCCATGTGCGCATGGAGGGACTCATCAAGTGTGGTCTTCTTCGTGGGAGGACCGATGCGGCGGAGTGGCTCATGCCCGGTTGTGAGGATGCGCCGGTGTCGCTCGACGGCTACATCATCTCCTTCGCGCCCTTCCATGAGCGTGGAGTCATGGTTCCTCCCCACTTGTTCTTCTAGGGTTTGCTGCACCACTATCAGATCAAGTTTCCGCACTTGAACCCCAACGGGATCCAGCACCTCATGGCCTTCATCTTGTTGTGCGAGGGGTACCTAGGGATCGAGCCCCACTTCAAGCTATGGAGATATTTCTTCTCCATCTCCTTGATCAAGAAGGAGAGAGGCCGAGAGACCCCGATGCCGATGGGATGCGCGGGCATCCACCTCCAGGGGCAGCGGGTGGCCGAGTACATGCCCTGCCAGCTCTCTAGATCCAACAAGGGGTGGCACTTGCATTGGTTCTACCTGAAGGACGACCCTACCGCTCCCTTGCTGGTCTTCTCCAGGCACCTGGTCGAAGAGGTACCACCGTCATGGCCATGGGGGTCACCCATCAAGGAGAAGAAGAGGCTGTGTGGCCTCCTCAAGGCCATTGCATTGCTAAAGACCCACGGCCTCCGTGGGGCCGGCGTCATCAGGGGGTATCACACGAGGAGGGTGGCGCCGTTGATGTTGCGCATCCTCATGCTATATGGGATGACGCCTGGCGTGTAGCTTGTTAGGATGACGCTCGCCTTGGGCTGCTCTAGGACAGTGAGGTCACGCATCGCATCAAGGAGGCCACGGGGGAGGCCAATTCCATGTTCCTAATCCTGGGGCATCCCGTGATGCAGCCAAACACGGGCTTCATCGAGCTATCGGCGGGGTCAGTCTTCTAGGACTCTGTCGTGCCGCTGCCAGAGCACGTGGCCATGAGGGTGGCGAACCATGCCATGGATGAACAAAGGAAGAAGAGGAAGGACAATGAGGAGAGGAAACGATGGTTGAAGCAGCGAGGGAAGCGGCGTTAAGGTTCATTGGAAGAAGAGGAGGAAGAAGAAGAACAGGAGGAGGATGACGGCTCCATGTGGCCCATCCCGTGGGACGATCTGGCAGCCGGGGACGAGGACCCGCCTTTGCCATAGGCGGGGCCCTTCCTACAACATGCCATAGGGTAGGAGGGGGAGGATGCGCCCTCGGAGCCAGCGGAATCAAAACACCCTGCCCCGTCTGGTCCTTCGACGATGGCCTCAGAACCGGTGGAATCAGGCCACGTCGCCTCGTCTAGGCCTTCGACGGTGGCCCTAGAGCCAGTAGAAATAAGTTGCCCTGCTCTGTCTGAGACCTCAGCTGCACCTCTAGAGTTGGTGGGAGGCGACCATTCTGATTTGTCTGAGCCCCCCGAGCCGGTGAGGGCTCGAAGCGGCAACGTGTCGATGAGGAGTAGCCGGGGTCGGGCAAGTCAGCCCCAAAACGTCCTCATATGATGGCGTCAGGGTGAGTCAAGAGTTTTTTTGTCCTTTTGTCTTAATGAATTTTTGCCATGAACTGACTGCCATGTCCCTTGCAGTGTTGAAGGACATGGGACTCTCCTATGGCTCGCTCCGAAAAATATCCTCCTCCGGCAAACACGCCAGGAGCCGACTGGCGCTGCACCGATGGTGAGCGTGAGTGGCATTGGGGTGGCCACGACATCGACTAGGGAGGCACAGCCGATGGCTACGTCCATGGGAGAGAGCAGGCAGAGGAGGGCGTATTCGGGGTGCCCATGATGAGCGTAGTGCGACTGGTCGTGTCCTTGACGTCGCAGGCAGAGGTGGCATGACCAGAGCCATCGTCCGTGTAGGTGGCCATGTCCACGGTGGGATGGACAAAAGGGGGCGCACCCGAGGCATCCTTCACGGATGTTGCGATAGGGCAGGCCTCCGTGTCCGTGTCACCCGCCCCCTCTATCGCTAGAGGAGCCACTCTAAAGGAGCTGCCACCACAAGAGAGGTCGGCGCCGCTTGAGGTCGGCAAGGGGATGTCCCAGTCTCTGGTCTGAGTGACTGCCCTCGATGAAGTAGTAGAGGAGAGGGAATGGGGGAGCGTCCACATGGAGGTTGGGGACGCAGTTTGTGCCTTGACCACCATCCTGAGCTCGATGCATGATATTGTCGCTCCGGTTGTCCAGGTATGATATGACCATGCTTCCGACCCCTATGTTCTCTTTCCACGCCTCTAAGTCTTGTCTTCTTCGCAGATCCTTATGGCCGACAACTGGGAGAAGCTCCAATTCCTTGCTAAGGAGATGCGATGGAGTGAGGGGATAGCCGCACAGCTCACTGCTGCTTGTCAGGAGGTGGCTAAGCTTGCCCCTACCACCCAGGAGGTGGCCAACCTCTGAGTCAGGGAGAAGGACGCTCGCGGCAACACCGTGGAGGCCGAGCGGCTATGGAAGGAGTGGGACGATTTACTCCGGGCCATAGAGGAGTTACGCATGGGGATTGACCTGGTTCGCCAGGAGCGCGCCGACGCTCACCAGTGGATTGACCACCTCAAGGATGAGCTTCAGAGGGAGAGGGACCTGAAGGTTGTAGCAAAGGGCATGTTCGTCGGGCTCGCCACCGAGGTCAGTCAGCGCCAAGAAGAGGTCCAACGCCTAGAGGCTGAGGTGACCTAGTAGTGCGATGAGGTACACAAGCTTTGGGCGGACGTGGACGGTAAGTCTTCAGTTTCCCTTGTTGTCTTTCTTGCTGGAATCCATGGTAAGCCTTTTGACATGGTCGGTACGTGACTTGGGCAGGTCTCGATGACAAGCTCGGGGTGGAGGTGAAGAGCCATGGCCTGGAGAAGGAGCTTAGTGAGGTGAAGGACACCCTCTAGAAGGAGAGTGACGAACATGACAACTTGTGCGTCGCCGTCTAGCTGGTCTACGATGAGCTCAAGCTGGCCTCGGAGCAGGAGACAAGCTCGCTCATGGTTCACACCACTCGGATCATGGACCGGGCACGTGATATGGCAAGAGGTGCGCTTCGCTTTGGCGTTCACCGATCATTCGCAATCACCCACTCTCATTATGAGAACATCGATCATGCGACAATGAGCCAAGTCTTTGCGCTCGTCTATACCGATGCTGAGCTGGACGACATTGAGAAGGAGGTGGCCCCCCTGTCGCATGACCTTTTTGCCAAGATAAAAGATGAAATCATCCCCATGAAGGGTTAGTTTAGTTAGATAGGTCAGGCGGCGCATTTGTAATAAGCGAACAAGTTCCAACCCTCCTATTTCGTTTAAACAAGCTTCTTCTTTTGTTTCAGTTGAATAAATTTGTTCTTTCTCTGTTTTTATGGGTAAAATGGGTTAATGCTTTCTGACCCTTCCTGTTGTTATGACCGTAGAGCTCAAGGTGTGGGCGAGAAACTCTGATCATGCTAGTAAGCAAGAGTGTTGTAGCCGCTGGGGCGTAGGTTTCTTGCAGTCCGATCAGTTTTACTCAGCGTTCGTTTTCGCAAACCTTGCATCTACGTTTTTAACGTGAGAAAGGGTCGGGCAAGGTGACCGTTTCAGAAAGGATATATATACCCTTATTAGCCCCCAAGTGAGGCCTGACCCCTTGCCATTGCCGGGGTGAGGTTTCACTAAAGATCGAGGAGACAATAGTGAAACTGGTAAGAGAAAGCATTTTTTGTTTTAGAAACATTATTCTTAGTTTTTGTACGTACCCCTCCCTAGGATCTGAGCCATCGTCCTATGACCGCGCATTCCATCTCCTTGTGAACCCAACTTCCCTTGAGCCCCCGCACCTTGTAGGGGTCCGATCGAGAGGTCAACTCGTCTTTGTGATCGTCATCCCTCAAGCATTTTTTAAATAAAATGGAGGGGCTGAGCCGTGCCACGTGTTTCCTCGATGGACGAAACATGGTGGTCGGTGAGCTATTAATGGTCTAGTCTAAGGGGGGCCCCGGCTTCCCATTTGTGGGGGTCCGGTATGGGTCAGCTGATGACCGACTCCAGATTCTCAGTGGCCAATCCATATAGTTCTCGAGTTTGTTCAACCGGTCCCAAGGACTTGTTGCCTTTCTTCGAGGGAAAACCATGGACTAGGAACCAGCCAAGAGTCGAATGTGGGCCAGGATGCCCATGACGCTTGTACGCCTAGGTATTGGCCGCTAGTGCGCCCATCCCTTTCCACCCCTCACTCTAAGGGCGCCCTAGAGTGATTGTGAACCCATCGGAGGTCCAGCCTTCGAACTCCTAGGCCTGAATGGGCTGTAGGAGCGTTTTTAGCTTCGTATCCCACCTTACCTGTGACGGTTCTCATGCCTGTCTACACTAACGCCGAGCTGGACGACATCGAGAAGGAGGTGGCCCCTCTAGCATAGGACTTACCTACAGAGATAGAGGATGAGATCATCCCCCAAGAAATTGTCACACCCAATTTTAAGGATAAAATGAGATGCAAAATCTTATGTGCGCCCAGAGATCAGTCACACACATAAGCCAACAAATTATAAATAGTATCATCAAAAGTGTTCATTACATCATGAGTAATAGGACAAAGTCTTCACATAAATGTAGTGGAAGTATAAAGAAAAATCTCTCACGGAAGCTCTATATTACAGGGACGCCAACTGGTTGACCACAAGTCTAGTAATCCTCAGGAAAGTCGTCATTACCATAGCCATATGTTACCCATCCGGGATTTTTATCCAAATAATGAAAATAAACAATCATAAGTACGTGTCATACTCAACAAGTGTAACATGGGGTTCATAAGGCTCAAAAGGCTTTAACACAGGTTTAACAACATTCAGCTTTTAATTGTCACAATTTTAGCATAAGAGTAGCAACAAGTTGTTTCAATCCCAAAGTAAAACACATGATCAATGTAAACATGAATAATGAATAGCATAAGTAGATAATTCTTAGTGATCATCTATTCCGTAAATGTTCCAATGCCGCTCATGACCGTGAGGGCGGCGCTGGCTCTAGGCTTAGATAGGAGTGCGGTGCAGCTCGGGGTGGCGTGGTGCACACGCCAGCGAGCATAGCGGGGGCAAACTTGGTGGCAGTGTCTGGCTCGGATGGAGTCTGGCACGGAGACGACCTGGAGAAGAAGATAACCCTGACACGCGGGCACTGGGGCTGTTAGCTAGACAAAGGAGGAGGAGAGCGGGTAGGCTGCAGGGCCTTGACTTGGCTAGGCCACGGCCAAAAGAAGAGGGGAGCAGCCTAAAGTGGCACTCTGGCCCAAGTGGGGAGAAGGGGCCTACGGTGGTGGGCTGAAAACCGAAGAGGGTGAGGGGGGAAAGAAAGAAATCCTTTTCTTTTTCTAAAATATATTTTCAAGACCAATTCCAATTCAAATTTAAATTCTCTTTGAAACTTTGATCAAAACCACTCATCACAAAATAATATGCAGTGGCATGTGTGCACTAGCATGTAGGTAAACCCTATAGTTGATTTTAATTTAACAAAAAATATTATTCCAATAGGTTTAAATGCTCACACCAATGCATAAATAAATCATTTTCTCCTATTTTAAAATCATGCAAATTTTAGGGTGTTACAGAAATTAGTTAGGTAGATAAGCCAGACGACAAACTTGTAATAAGTGGTCAAGCTCGTAAATTTTGTTATGGCCAAACATATTTTTAGCTTTTCTCCCCTTTTTGTATAAAAAGGTTAATGCGTTCTGACTCTTTCCATCGTTAAGGGTGTAAAGCTCGGGGTGCGGGTGAAAAAACTCTGATCATGCTGGTGAGCAAAAACACCATAGCCGTTGGGGCGTAGGTTTTTTTTAGTCCGACCAGTTTTACTCAGCGTTCATTTCCGCAACCCTTGCTTCTAGATCTTAACGTGAGAAAGGGTCAGGCACAACGAATCTTTGCGGGGTAGATATACTCTTTAATGCGTTTCGACTCTTTCCGTAGTTAAGGCTAAAAAGCTTGGGGTGCGGGCAAAAAACTCTGATCACGCTCGTAAGCAAGAGTGTCATAGCTGCTGGGGTGTAGGTTTCTTGCAGTCCGACCAGTTTTACTCAGCGTTCGTTTTCGCAAACCTTGCCTCTATGTTTTTAACATGAGAAAGGGTTAGGCATGGTGACTGTTTTAGAAAGGACATATACCCTTATCAGCCCCCGAGTGAGGCCCGACCCCTTGTCGTTGCCGAGGTTAGGTTTCACTAAAGATCGAGGAGACGATAGCGAAACTGGTAAGAGGAAGCGTTTTTTGTTTCAGAAACATTATTCTTAGTTTTTGTACGTACCCCTCCCTAGGATCCAAGTCATCGTCCTGCGACCATGCATTCGGTCTCATTGCGAGTCCAATGTGGCAGAACTGCCTGAAATAACGCACTTACGTAGGTGCTTATCTTTCACTCGACACTAAGCACCCCGAGAGCGAGCTACATCGGGCGGATTCTGTCGAGCACACACCAAGGGAGAGGTCGAATAATCCACATTTTTCCACAGGATCCAATAATGAGAACGAGTTTACATTACTTAGTCCATTTCATACATCCAGAGTTCTTAGAAATACATTATTACAGGACCAATTTAGAGTGCGGAAATTAAACAGCGGAATGAAAAGAAACATCTATCGATAATATACAAGGATCTGTTTGTGCCCACCATAAGAATCCTTCACACAACGGCTACTCCTCAAGATGCACCTACAACAGGGGTATATAAACCCTGAGTACACCGTGTACTCGCAAGACTTATCTAACTAGTTGGAATAATTTCCTGACTCCAAGGGATATGATAAGCTTTATGGTTTGCTGGGTTCCTTTTTGCAGAAAGCAATACTAATAGTGCATCCTTATGTATGTTTATTATTAGCAGTCATGATTATTTCATTATCTAGTCATTCTATGTAAGCACCTGTTCTACTTTCAAGCAAGAGTTGAGAAAATAGTTCCATTTCACCACCTTTCATTTTTCAGTTCTTACTACGGTCCTAGACTATAGACAAGCCGTACCGGATCATCGGTGATTCACGAATCAATGTGCCCAGTTGGGTACCTCGAAACACACGCCCCGCTTGTACCCCAGGCACAAGCAGGACCAACCCACCACTCTCCTATCACGGGGTCCAGGTCCTCGTCCAAACTTGGACTCTAAGTCCCCGCTCTTGAGTCCCGGACTCAGTGCGGTGTTTAGACCTCCACCATCCCCGCTTCCAATCAGTCGGTCCAGAAAGAGCTGGAACCCACGACAAGAGAGCAACAAGTCTTCCCTGCTCCCATACACAAGTATGTGTTTGGGATAATAAGTCTGTTACTTGCCTAGAACCCATTTTCATTTCACCATTTTCATCATGAGTGATAATAATAATCACCTATTGTGAGTAACGACAGGTTACTCACGCTACCGAAATCCTGAGCATAGCAGCTACTCGACCTATGCTAGTAGGACTCATAGGTAGGTATATCTATGCATGTAGTTTCCATAAAATGCCTGTAATGTAAATGCACATCACACACACACACACACACACACACACACACACACACACACACATATATATATATATATATATATATATATATATATATATATCCAGTGATCATACAAAATAAGGGTTATGCACCGGGGCTTGCCTTGGGCAGGCGGGGTGTCAACAAAGTCAGCAACTGATGGCTCCAGGGCTCCCTCCTGTATGAGAATCTCCTCCTTGTACTCCTCGATGATCTCCTCGTATTCCTGCTCGCCCATAGGCACGAACTCTACCAACTCGTTATCTACATGAATGAAATGATGATGCAACACTTAGTAATACGACAACAACAGCTCTTAAAATAAGAATACGTTTATCAAGCTACTAAGCTTGCTCTACCGACCAAGACGCTAAGTTACCTATTATTACCACTAAACAGGTATGAAACATTGCATGTATTATCTTAGCAACTGAAGGCATTCTTACTCTTAATACCGATTTACTATATATATAATAAAACAAGGAGTACTAGCTACCATATTTATCAACATATTCTAAGGCTAGAATCATTACAGTGAGCACAGAATAATCTAATGAACCTTCTATAAAAATTGTATGGCCAAAGCTATTACCAATTTGCCACAAAAATTCCTACAAATATTAAGCTAAATAATGCTAAGCTTTCCTAAATGAATTAATGAATCTAACATCATCACAGGTAACTGTAAACTAACTACACCAACAGATAGATCACATTTTTGTGAACCTAACAAATTTTGTTTCACTATTTTTGGACACCTACAGAATTTACTATAATTTTCCAAAGATTAGCTCAAAACTAAATTGGAAAAGCATTTACTAATTCTCTGGAAAAAGGAAAACCAAATCCAACCCGCGCGGCCCACTACGAATAATGCGGCCCACGCACGCGCAGCGCGCACACACACGTGACCTGCCGGCACGGCCCACGCGGGCCATGGCCCAACCGCGCGGCGACAGCACACGACGGGGAGGCCCGTGTGCATCGGTAACTTCGCAAAAACCCCCTTGACCTATCAATGATTCACCCCGAGGTTCATAGTATTATTCCTATAGTCTGCTATTATACAGATATGCCCCTTCCCTTTCGTTTCTTTACCACGGGTGGGTCCTCCGGCCACCCCCGCGCGCACCGGCGCGGCGGCGACGGCACTGGACCACCACGCCAGCCATCCTGGTCCCTCCCTGCCCCCTCTAAGGAGCTGATGCTCACCTAGAAGCAAACACGAAGTGGTGGGCAGTGAAGCAATAAACGAAGATGCATCTAGGAACTCCCTCCACAGCGACGGCCAACCTACGATGGTGGCAATCCTGTTCAGTTGAGCTCCGCCACTGGAGGGTTAATACGGACAGTGGAGGAGCATTAGGGTCTCACTGTGATTCTACCCGAAGTGGTGGTGCAGCCGGAGACTACCCCAGTCGAGCCAGCCACGTCAGCACCGCGAGGGAAATAGTGAGGGCGAGGCTCAGGTGCACACATCAAGGAGGACTACGAGGCGGGGCTGGGGGTGCAACCAATTTGGCTCAGGATGACCAGGTGGGTAATGCCCACGGCAACGGCAGCTTAGCCTTTAATGGCGTGACGGCGGACGTTTGGCTCCAAATTGGAGCTTGCCAAGGCACAATTGGACACGGTGCGGGGTCGGTTGGCTAGCAGGCTCTAAGACGGAGTTGGGGACGCACTTAATTGAATGGACATGACCCATCCATGCTGGATTGATGGCGTGGCTTGGCTGGCCCGGGCAATAGAGGAGGGAGGGGAAAGAAGGGGATGGGTCTGGCTGCTTGCTTGAGCCTTGGTGGGACGCAGCGACCACACACGTGCAGGCACTGCAAGACAATGTAGCTAGGAGGGGAAACATGCACGCATGCAATGGTGGCAGCGACCACACACGTGCCATCACGCCATTAATGGTGAAACGACATGCGAGCGGCCTCGGCAAGCCCACGTGCGTGAAGTCGGGACGAGCAGCGACGCAGAGGCACAGGCAGACGTGACGCAATGCTATGGCATGGCGGTGATAGCACGGTGCAACGAGCTGGTGTGCAGCGTAGTGATAGGATGGCGGCGGCACAGCGGCGCTGGCAGACACGATGCAAGCGGCGTGGGCGCACGTGGGTGACCTAGCAAGCGCGACCGCCACCAGCAGCATCGGTGACGTGATGCTAGCGGTAGTGAGGCGAGACAGCTGCTAGCCAGGGCTCGGCCAGACACGCGTGAGTGCACGGCCGGCGCGCCGATGATGGCACAGGAGTGCGGTGGCCGCGTCAATGCGAGGAACCCAACCCAAATGTGCCATGCACGCTTTTTAAAGCATCCTAAAAATCCAATTCGTTAATTCAAACGCCAAACGACCTATGCTATACTTAAGAGGGCATGTTAGGCTACTAAAACAAGCCCAAATACCCCATCACTCCATAACCCAATTACTCTACAAAAATTGCCAAACTTAGCCTTGTCAAACCATTTTCCTGACTTAAGAAATTTGACTAAGTCTTGATCGGATTCGCGTCAAATTCGATTTCCATGCTATTAGGTATGCTAGCTAGTGAATTCATTTTTCGACCGCAGGTATTTCATCATCATCTACAAAGTTTGTACTTCTAACTTTATTAAAGTTCCGTATATACGTTCTATAGTGTTTTCGTTCAATAAAAATTCACGAACATTCTTACTTGCTAATTTCATAAGTCGCGAACAACCTTTTGTTTCGCGTTTCCGTTGATCATTTCGAGTTACGGAAATTGATCTATACTCTATATTACATGCATTCACACATAAACACGATGCTCATGCAGTGCTTTAGTAAACGATTTATAGTGTAACATCGAGGGTGTTACAAGTCTACCCCCCATAACAAAATCTCATCCCGAGATTTTATGTGCCTAGTGTGGGAAAAGAGATAAGGAATACATTTCAATGTAAACAACTACCTCTATGAACCAGAAAGAAGGTGGGGGCAATTCTTCAAGATATAACTTTCTTGCTCCCACGTTGCTTCATCCTCTAAGTGGTTTTGCCACTGAACTTTGTAGAACTTCACCACATTGTTCCTAGTCACTCTTTCTTTCTCATCAAAGATTTTGATAGGATGCTCAATATACGTCAAGTCAGGCTAGAGGGGAAGTCCTTCAATTTCCATAGCTTCATCAGGGACCCGCAAACATTTCTTCAACTAAGATACATGAAACATATTGTGTACCGCTGATAAAATATCTAGAAGCTGGAGACGATAAGCAACCAGGCCATTCTGCTCCAAAACCTTGTAAGGCCACACATATTGAGGGGCTAGCTTGCCACGGACACCAAACCGATGCACCCCTCTCATAGGAGACACCTTGAGGTACACATGATCCCCAACTACAAACTACAAAGGCCTTCTTTGCTTGTCCGCATAGGCTTTCTGTCGGCTCTGAGCTACCTTCAAATGACTCTGAATAATACTGACTTGCTCTCGAGCTTCTTTGATGAAATTAGGCCCAAAATATCCAGTCTCCCACTTCAACCCAATTAAGTGGTGTCCTACATTTCTTTCCATACAGAGCTTCAAAGGGTGCCATAAGAATGCTTTCTTGATAGCTATTGTTGTAAGAAAACTCAGCTTAGTTCAAGCATTCATCCCACTTCTCACGAAAAGAAATGGCACAAGCTCTCAACATGTCCTCTAGTACCTGATTTACCCTTTTTGTTTGGTCGTCAGTCGGTGGATGATATGCAGAACTTCGGAGGAGACTAGTACCAAGACACTCCTGGAGTTGCTCCCAAAAGCAAGAGACAAAGACTGACCCTCTATCAGAGATGATAGTAAGAGGAACTCCATGCAAGGTAACAATCCGGTCTAAATACAACTTGGCATACTTTCTGGCTGAATATCTAGTATCCACCGGAAGAAAATGAGCTGACTTGGTAAGGCGATCCATAATGACCCAAATAGAGTTATAGCCCTTGGACGTGTGGGGTAGACCCATAATGAAATCCATGGAAATATCTTCCCATTTTCAAACAGGAATGGGCAAGGGCTACAAATATCCTGGGGTACGCATATGGTCTGCCTTAACTCTCCCATAGATGTCGCACTCCACGGCGTACTTGGTGATATCCTGCTTCATATTGGACCACCAATACAAGTGGCGCAAATCATGGTACATCTTGTTACTGCCAGGATGGATAGACAACTTGGAATGATGAGCTTCATCCAAAATCTTCCTTCTAATCTCCTCATTTGATGGAACCACCAATCTGTTCTTGTACCTTACTACCCCTTGCTCATCAATACTAAACTGAGGACGACGCCCTTTGGCAATTAATTTCTTGATGTGAGGAATTTCTGACGTGTCTTGCCTTTGCTCCATAATAATCTACTCAAGTAAATCTGAGACTAAGGCTATGTAAGCTAGCACCTCAACATGGTTGAGAGACAAAGGTTATTCTTCAACCTGATATGACTTCCGGCTCAAAGCATCAGCTACCACATTAGCTTTTCTAGGGTGATAATGAACCTCCAAGTTATAATCCTTGATTAATTCCAACCATCTCCTTTGCCTCATAGTTAACTCAGACTGAGTGAAGATATATTTGAGGCTCTTGTGATCCGTAAAAATATGTACTTTGTTTCCCAACAAATAATGCCTCCAAATTTTTAGAGCATGCACAACAGCAGCCAGCTCTAAATCATGGGTGGGGTAATTCACCTCATGTTTTTTAGCTGACGTGAAGCATAAGCTATCACACGCCCATCCTACATCACCACACACCCCAACCCCATCTTCGAGGCATCACAATATACATCAAAAGGTCTGTCAATATCTGGTTGGGCCAGAACAGGAGCAGTAGTAAGAAATTTCTTCAAAGCTTGGAAGGCTTCTTCAGAAGCCAGGCTCCATACAAACTTAGCATCTTTCTAGAGCAGCTTGGTCATCGGATGAGCTATTTTGGAGAAGTCGGGAATGAAGCGCCGATAGTATCCAGCAAGACCAAGGAACTGACAAATCTGGTGCACTGACTTAGGAGACTTCCAATTTAACACATCCTACACCTTGCTTGGATCTACAGAGATACCTTCACGTGTCAGAACATGTCCCAAAAACTGCACTTGATCTAACCAAAATTCACACTTGCTGAATTTAGCATACATCTTGTGTTCCCTCAATCGAGTCAGTACTATCCGAAGGTGTTGGGCATGCTCTTCCTTGTTCTTGGAGTATATCAAGATATCATCAATGAATACCACTACAAACTTGTCCAACTGGCATAAAGACTGAATTCATGAGATACATGAAGAATGCATGGGGAGCATTGGTGAGACCAAAAGACATGACTAGGTATTCATATAGCCCATACCTAGTAGAAAAAGCTATCTTTGGTATATCTTGTGGTCTAATCTTGATTTGATGATAGCTTTGAATAGAGGTCAATCTTAGAGAACACCTTGGCTTTTGACTAGTTGATCGAACAAAGTATCAATACGAGGTAAAGGTACTTGTTCTTAATGGTTACTGCATTGAGAGGGCGGTAATCCACACACATCCGAAGAGTGCCATCCTTCTTCTTCACAAAATGGCTGGACAACCCCATGGTGAAGAGCTAGGATAGATGAATCCCTTTTCCAATAGCTCCTCTAACTGCTTTTTCATTTCAGCCAATTCCTTTAGGGCCATGCGGTACGGGCATTGGGAGATAGGAGTAGTGTCAGGCTCTAACTCAATGGAGAAATCCACATCTCTATCTGGTGGCAACCTAGGTAGATCTTTAGGAAAGACATCCAGGAACTCACAGACCATAGGAATAGAGGCAAGATCAGGAGAAGCTTCAGCATGAGCAACAACAGGTAAGGCTAGATTTGAGGGCATAAGAAGAGACATCCTATCCTCAGAAGAAGGAAGCCGTAACTCAACAACTCTCTGCTTTATATCCAAGACTACCCCATATACACGCTACCAGTTCATTCCCAGAATTGCATCAATGCCTTGCCTAGGCAGCACCATGAACTAGAGATGGTAAGTGTGAGTGGCTAACATTAATCCAACTATGTCCGTCCGAGTATTAACACACAATTGTGCACCCGAAGTACTGATTCTATAGGCAAAAGGTATAGCCATAAGAGGTATAGTGTGCCTATGTGCAAATCTCATGCTCATAAATGAATGTGATGCACCAGAATCAAACAACACATAAGCTGGATGGGAATCAATGGTAAACATACCAGCCATCATCGGTTCATTTTGCAATATCTCCTCCGCCTCCGTGAAATTAACCTGTCCAGAACGGCTCACTAGCACTTTCTTCTTGATAATTGTTCACTTGATCAGATGAGAGTTAGCTGAGGGCTGAGTAGACTGGGTAGGCTGGTTTTGTAGACACTCCCAGGCATAGTGGCCTTCCTTGCCACACTTGAAACAAGCACTAGGCTTGTTCCCCTATCCTTGACGAGGTGGACCTATTGTCCCTAGGGTTGCTGTTGTTGCACCTGCTGAGTCAGTGCACGGTACTGGGTGGAAGGTGCTTGATAGGTCTACTGAGGCTGTCAAAATGAATGCCCACCCGAAGACTGATAGGGCACCTGCCTGACAACCTGTACCTTCTGAGCATGGGGGTGACTAGAAGACCCAGTAGCCACCCACTTGCACTTCCATTCTGCCTAAGAGTCACGATGCAATCCCTCCATGGCAATAGCAGCATTCAACATAGCCCCAAAGGTCTGGTAGTTTTCTGTATATAACTCCTTCTACAGGCTGCAAGAGAGGCCACGATAGAAACAGTCCCTCTTCTCATCTGTATCAACGTGAGTTCCAGCATACTATGACAAGTGGTTGAACTTGTTGACATAGTCCATCACGGACATGCTCCCTAGCCTCAGGTCCAGGAACTCTGTCAACTTCCTATTTAGAACACTAGCAGGAATGTAATACTCTTTGAAGGCCGCAGTAAACTCCTGCCAGGTCACATGGTGATCCGCCAGCTACATGGCATTAAATGTGTCCCACCATGCACTAGCAGATCCCAACAGTTGTTGCACTACAAAGCACACCTTCTGCTCCTCAGTTACGGTGAGTAGCAGAAACTTTTGCTCTAGAATACGAAGCCAATGCTCCACATCTAGAGGTTCAGCAGTCGGCGTGAACGTGCGTGGGTGCGTCTTTAAGAAATCCAGATAAGAGCAGGGTCCCTCGGGACTGCGGGCACCACCCGCATTCCCACCATTCCCTCCATGAGTGAAGCCACCGATAGCCTGTGCCAACAGCTCCATAGCACGGGCTGACTCGCGATGAGCAGCCAACATATCCACATGAGTCATCAGAGGTGGCGGTGGCTGAGGAGGAGGAGCCAGAAGTGGAACCTCATGGCTCTCCCCGCTGCCATTCCCATTGCCCCAGCCACTTTCACCTTGTCCATCGCCAAGACCATGGCCCGCTCCGGCACTGGTGCTCCCACGACCGGATCTCAAGTTCATCTGAAAACAGATAGGAACCAACCATTTAGGACAACCCTCCAGATCAGGAACAAGATATTAGAGAAATGATAAGACATTTATTAAAGCATTCTTTTAGTTTATCCTATCAATTCATTAATCTAAATTATACGTGTAGGGGGGTTTAGCTTAAACAAGGTTATCCTTTCATTTTGCATGCGTCGGCCTATATGTTCACTCAAGCCGGATTATAGCGGCATTCGCAACATTTTTGGCATATCGTACACTCACTTTCCATACTCTAAGCGATTTCTTATGCAGCGTAAGTAAGTGTTCCTACAGAAAATTGATTAGATACAACCAGTGCCACTATCCTAGATAGACCATATTGCTAGGACTTATACTTATTTACATAATTTTATCGCATCCTACTTTTCGCAAAACTTTTGTTGGTCAAATTTTAGGTTTTTGGTAAGAGTTTTGAAACTAGTAGACTTATTATTGGCTCTGATACCAACTATGACAGAACTACCCAAAATAACGCACTTACAGAGGTGCTTGTCTTCCACTAGACACTAAGCACCATGAGAGCGAGCTACATCAGGCGGATTCTATCGAGCACACCCCAAGGGAGAGCCTGAATAATCCACATTTTTTCCTCAGGATCCAATAATGAGAACGAGATTACATTACTTAGTCCATTTCATACATCCAGAGTTCTTAGAAATACATTATTACAGGACCAATTCAGAGTGCAAAAATTAAACAGCAGAATGAAAAGAAACATCTATCGATAATATACAAGGATCCGGCTGTGCTCACCAGAAGAATTCTTCACACAACGGCTACTCCTCAAGCTGCACCTGCAACAGGGGTAGATAAACCCTGAGTACACAATGTATTCGCAAGACTTATCCGACTAGTGGGAATAATTTCCCGACTCCAAGGGATATGATAAGCTTTATGGTTTGTTGGGTTCCTTTTTACAAAAAGCAATACTAATAGTGCATCCTTATGGATGTTTATTATTAGCAGTCATGATTATTTCATTATCTAGACATTCTATATAAGCACCTGTTCTACTTTCAAGCAAGAGTTGAGCAAACAGTTCCATTTTGACCACCTTTCATCTTTCAGTTCTTACTACGGTGCTAGACTATAGACAAGCCGTACCAGATCACCGGCGATTCATGAATCAATGTGCCCAGCTGGGTACCCCAAAACACACGCCCCACTTGTACCCTAGGCACAAGTAGGACCAACCCACCACTCTCCTATCACGGGGTCCAGGTCCCCCGTCCAAACTTGGACTCCAAGCCCCCGCTTCTGAGTCTGGACTCAGTGCGGTGCTTAGACCTCCACCATCCCCACCTCCAATTAGTAAGTCCGAAAAGAGCCGGAACCCACAACAAGAGAGCAACAGGTCTTCCCTACGCCCATACACAAGTATGTGTTCGGGATAAGAAGTCTATTACTTACCTAGAACCCAATGCAATGGTCGGTCCTTAACCAACACAGACAGGGAAACAGTGTAACCAAGCTATGCCCCGTTGGCCATAGGACACAACCTCTTACGCTCACCAATACCCAAACCATATCATTTCCCGGTCTCCATTTTCATTTCACCATTTTCATCATGAGTGATAATAATAATCACCTATTGTGAGTAACAGCAGGTTACTCACGCTACCGAAATCCTGAGCATAGCAACTACTCAACCTATGCTAGTAGGACTCATAGGTAGGTATATCTATGCATGTAGTGCATGTAGTTTTCATAAAATGCCTGTAACGTAAATACACATCACATATATATATATATATATATATATATATCTAGTGATCATTCAAAATAAGGGTTATGCACCGGGGCTTGCCTTGGGTAGGCGGGGTGTCAACAAAGTCAGCAACTGATGGCTCTGAAGCTCTCTCCTGTACGAGAATCTCCTCCTCATACTCCTCGATGATCTCCTCATACTCCTGCTCGCCCGCAGGCATGAACTCTACCAACTCATTATCTACATGCATGAAATGATGATGCAACACTTAGTAATATGGCAACAAGAACTCTTAAAATAAGAATACGTTTATCAAGCTACTAAGCTAGCTCTACCGACCAAGTCACTAAGTTACCTATTATTACCACTAAACATGTATGAAACATTGCATGTATTATCTTAGCAACTAAAGGCATTCTTACTCTTAATACCGATTTACTATATATATAATAAAACAAGGAGTACTAGCTACCATATTTATCAACCTATTCTAAGGCTACAAAAATTACAGTGAGCACATAATAATCTAATGAACCTTCTGTAAAAATTTTATGGCTAAAGCTATTACCAATTTGCCACAAAAATTCCTACAAATATTAAGCTAAATAATGCTAAGCTTTCCTAAATGAATTAATGAATCTAACATTATCACAGGTAACTGTAAACTAACTACACCTACAGATAGATCACATTTTTGTGAACCTAACAAATTTTGTTTCACTATTTTTGGACACCTACAAAATTTACTATAATTTTCTAAAGATCAGCTCAAAACTAAATTGGAAAAGCATTTACTAATTCTCTGGAACAAGGAAAACCAAATCCAACCCGTGCGGCCCACTACGAGCAACGCGGCCCACGCGGGGCATGGCCCAACCGTTCGGTGATGGCCCATGACATGGAGGCCCGTGCGTGCTGGTAACTTCACAAAACCCCCCTTGACCTATCAATGATTCACCCCGAGGTCCGTAGTACTATTCCTATAGTTTGCTATTATATAGATACGCCCCTTTCTTTTCGTTTCTTTACCACGGGTGGGTCCTCCAGCCACCCCCACACGCATTGCCATGGCGGCGACAGCACTGGACCACCACGCCAGCCATCCTGGTCCCTCCCCGCCCCCTCTAAGGAGCCGATGCTCACCTAGAAGCAAACATGAAGCGATTGGCGGTGAAGCGATGAACGGAGACATGTCCAGGAGCTCCCACCACGGCAATGGCCAACCTGCGATGGTGGCAATCCTGTTCAGTTGAGCTCCGCCACCGGAGGGGAAATACAGACAGCGGACGAGCATTAGGTTCTCACCACGATTCTACCCAAAGTGGTGGTGCAGCCGAAGACTGCCCCAGTCGAGCCAGCCAGGTGCGCACGGCAAGGGCGACGGTGGGCCACGGAGGCACGGCCGCGTTAGTGCCACGAGGGAAGTATTGAGGGCGAGGCTCAGGTGCACACGTCGAGGAGGACTGTGAGGCAGGGCTGGGGGCGCAACCAATTTGGCTCGGGATGACCAGGTGGGTAATGCCCATGGCAACGGCGGCTTAGCCTTTAAAGGCGCGACGGCGGACGTCTGGCTCCAAATTGGAGCTTACCAAGGCACGATTGGTAAAGGTGCGGGGTCAGTTGGCTAGCAGGCTCTAAGACGGAGTTGGGGACACACCGAATTGAATGGACATGACCCATCCATGCCGGATTGATGGCATGGCCTGGCTGGCCCGGGCAACAGAGGAGGGAGGGGAAAGAAAGGGATGGGTCCGGCTGCTTGCTCGAGCATTGGTGGGACATGGCGACCACACACTTGCAAGTGCTGCAAGCCAACGTAGCCAGGAGGGGAAACATGCACACGTGCAGTGGTGGCAGTGCAGCAGGGTGGCCGTGGCACTGTTAATGGCAAAACAACACGCGAGCGGACTCGGCAAGCCCACGTGCGTGAAGTCGATACGAGCAGTGATGTAGAGGCACAGGCGGACGTGACACAATGCTATGGCGTGACAGTGACAGCGTTGTGCAGCAAGCTGGCGTGCAGCATGGTAATAGGACGACGGTGGCGCAGCGGCGTAGGCGGACGTGGGCCCACGCGGGTGACCCAGCAAGCGCGACCGCCACCAGCAGCAGCGACGACGCGACGCAAGCGGCAGTGAGGCGAAACAGCTGGCAGCCAGGGCTCGGCCAGACACTCATGAGTGTGCGGCCAGCGCGCCGCCGATGGCACAGGAGTGTGGTGAACGTGTCAACGCGATGAACCTAACCCAAACGTGCCATGCACGCTCTTTAAAGTGTCCTAAAAATCAAATTTGTTAATTCAAACGCCAAAACACCTATGCTATACTTAAGAGGGCATGTTAGGCTACTAAAACAAGCCCTAATACCCCATCACTCCTTAACCCAATTACTCTACAAAAATTGACAAACTTAGCCTTGTCAAACCATTTTCCGACTTAAGAAATTTGACTAAGTCTTGATCAGATTCACGTCAAATTCGATTTCCAAGCTATTAGGTATGCTAGCCAGTGAATTCATTTTTCGACCGCAGGTATTTCATCGTGATCTACAAAGTTTGTACTTCTAACTTTATTAAAGTTCCGTATATATGTTCTATAGTGTTTTCGTTCAATAAAAATTTGCAACATTCTTACTTGCTAATTTCATAAGTCGCGAACAACCTTTCGTTTCGTGTTTCCGTTGAATGTTTCGAGTTACGGAAACTGATCGACACTCTATATTACATGCATTCACACATAAACACGATGCTCATGCAGTGCTTTAGTAAACGATTTACAGTGTAACACCGAGGGTGTTACATCCAACTTCCCTCGAGCCCCCACACATTGCAGGGGTTCGGTCGAGGGGTCAGCTCGTCTTTGTGATCGTCATCCCTCAAGCATTTTTTTCAATAAAATGGTGAGGCTAAGCCGTGCCACGTTTTTCCTCGATGGACGAAACATGGTGCTCGGTGAGCTATTAATGAGCTAGTCCGAGTGGGGCCCTGGCTTCCCATTAGCGGGGGTTCAGCATGGGTTAGCTGGTGACCGACTCTAGATGCTCAGTGGCCAATCCATTAGTTCTCGGGTCCATTCGTCCAATCCCAAGGGCTCGTTCCCTTTCTTCAAGGAAAAACCATGGATTGGGAACCAACTAAGACTCGAACATGGGCCAGGATGCCCACGACGCTCGTGTGCCCGGGTACTGGCCTCTAGTGAGCCCATCCCTTTCAACCCCTCACTCTAAGGGTGCCCCGGAGTGGCTGTGAACCCGTCGGAGGGCCAACCTTCGAACTCCTGGGCCTGAATGGGCCGTAGGAGCGTTTTTAGCTCCGTATCCCACCTTACCTGTGACGGTTCTCGCGCCTATCTACACCGACGCTGAGCTAGATGACATCGAGAAGGAGGTGGCCCCTCTGGCACAGGACTTACCTATGAAGATAGAGGATGAGATCATCCCCCCAAGAAATTAGTTAGGTAGATAAGCCAGTCAGCGAACTTGTAATAAGTGGACAAGCTCCTAAATTTCTTTATGGCCAAATAGATTTTTAGCTCTTCTCCCCTTTTTGTATAAAAAGGTTAATGCGTTCCGACCCTTTTCATCGTTAAGGCTTTAAAGCTCGAGGTGCGGGTGAAAAAAATCTAATCACGATGGTGAGCAAAAATGCCATAGCCGCTAGGGCATAGGTTTCTTACAGTCCGACCAGTTTTACTTAGCGTTCATTTCCGCAACCCATGCTTCTAGATCTTAACGTGAGAAAGGGTCGGGCACAACGAATGTTTGCGGGATAGTTATACTCTTTAATGTGTTCTGACTCTTTCCATAGTTAAGGCTAAAAAGCTCAGGGTGTGGGCAAAAAACTCTGATAATGCTGGTGAGCAAGAATGCCATAGCCACTGGGGAATAGGTTTCTTGCGGTCCGACCAGTTTTGCTCAGTGTTTGTTTCCACACCCTTGCTTTTAGATCTTAACATGAGAAAGGGTCGGGCATAGAAAATGTCTATCGGATAGATATGCTCTTATCAGCCTCCGAGTGAGGCCCGACCTCTCACCATTGCTAGTGTTGGGTGTCACTAAAGATCAAGGAGTCCATAGCAAAACCGATAAGAGAAAGCGTGCGTAAATTAAGGGTAAAAGCAACGTAGCTGTTCGATGTTCTAGGCATTGACGAAGATGGTCTTGAGCTTATAGGTGCCTAGTCAAAGCACCTCTGTGATGATGTATGGTCCCTCCCACGATGGAGAGAGCTTGTGGTGGTTCTTGTTGCTCTAGACAAGGCAGAGCTCTAGGTCCCCGACGTTGAAGGCCTAAACCTGCATTCGATGGCTGTGGTACCGACGCAACGCTTGCTGGTACTTGGCTGAGCAGAGGAGGGCAACGTTGTGTGCTTCATCTAGCTAGTCCATGGCATCCTCAAGGGATGCCTCGGCTCCTTATTTGTCATACGCCCTGACCCTCGACGCTCCATAATCGAGGTTCATTGGGAGGATAGCCTTGGAACCATAGACCATGAAGAATGGTTTGTAGCCTGTGGCCTAGCTGGGAGTCCTCCTCAGGCTCTAGAGCACCATGGGAAGCTTCACAACCCATCGTCTACCAAACTTGTTCAATCGGTTGAAGGTCCTAGGCTTGAGGCCTTGTAGGACCATGCCGTTCGTGTGCTCGACCTGCCCGTTCGTGCGGGGGTGCGCCATGGTGGCCCAATCAACGTGGATGTGGTACTCATCATAGAATCAGAGGAACTTCTTCCCGGCGAACTGCATGCCGTTGTCTATGATAATGGAGTTCGGGACTCCAAAGCGATGGACAATGTCAAGGAAGAACAGCACGGCTTGCTCGAACTTGATCACAGAGATCGGTCAAGCCTCTGTCCACTTTGTAAACTTCTCTACGGTGACAAGTAAGTGCGTATATCCCCCAGGCGCCCTCTTGAGAGGTCTAACTAGATTGAGCCCCCAAACCGCGAATGGCCATGTGATGGGGATCGTTTGGAGTGCTTGGGCCGGCAAGTGGGTCTACCGAGCATAGTATTGACACCCTTCATGTGCGCACAATCTGTTCAATGTCAGCTACTACGGTTAGCCAGTAGAAGCCTTGTCGAAACGCGCTTTCGACTAGGGTCCTAGTCGCGGCATGGAGCCCGTAGACCCCACCGTGGATATCACTCAGCAACTGCTTCCCTTGTTTGATGGGGATGCAGCGCTGCAGGATCTCGGTGTGGCTTCGCCTATAGAGCTCGCCCTTAATAACGACAAAGGACTTGGTGTGACACGCGAGCCACTGAGCCTTCGTTTTGTCTGTTGGCAGCGCCTCATGGAGGAGGTAGTCGAGGTAAGGCATCCTCCATTCATCCAGAGGGTCAAGCTTTGTCGCTGGATCCTCATCAGGATGCATGACTTTGGGGTCGGATGGAGCTGTCGGCTGGTTAGCCCTCGAGTCTAGGGCAAGCTGCCCGTCATTGGTCTATTCTGGCCCCTCATAGCAGACCGAGGGCTTGTACTAATCGCTGGCAAAGATGCCCATTGGCACCGGCTCTCGGCCGGACACCGTTTTCACCAGCGTGTTGGCCGCCTCCTTGAGACGCCTCGGGATGTGATTGAGATCGAGACCATCAAACTTGTCCTATAGCTGGTGGACTTCTCAGCAATACGCAACCATCTTGGCATTGTGGTAGCTTTATTCCTTCATGACTTGGTTGATGACCGCTGGGAATCGCCCCAGACATCAAGCCGTCGGATACCCAACTCGATGGTAATGCATAGGTCATTGATGAGTGCCTCATACTTGCCACATTGTTGGAGGAGGGGAAATGGATGTGAACCATGTACCTCATGCATACCTCGAGGGGCTGAAAGCATCTAGGCCCCTAGTTGGGTTTCGGTGATTAATGACAATACGTGATTACTTTGACTAACGTGTGTTTTGTAGAGGCAATTAAGTTAGGTCATGGCAATGGAGATCGATTGGCCAATCATGGTGGTCATGCCCCTACGATGGAAATCATTTTGATTTTCAAAGGATGGATGACAAGGTTAAGGATGGACTAGTTCTAAGTGTCGTTTGGTGTTGAAGAGACACTTAGAGTAGTTTAGGACTTTGTTTTTCCTTTGGCCGTACTATTAAGGGGGGTATGGATGGGTAGCTTGACCTAGGTGAGTCTAGTGGGTTAGGTGTGGTGCACACTAGCTAAAAGTAGCACTAGGTAGCTCCTAAAATGCCCTTAGATCCATTGGAGCAATCTTCATTCACATATGATTGAGAGTTGGAAGTGAATGGAGGGTCAAAAACTGACCGGACGCTGGTTCCGGTGTGACCAAACGCTGGCGCAGAGTCCGGTCAGTTCATTTGATCAAGGTGAATTCGTCTGGTGCGATCGGACGCTGAGAGGTGAGCGACCGGACGCTGGGTGCCAGCGTCCGGTTGACTCCAGTAAGGTTCCAGAGAGGGAAAATCACGACCAGACGCTATCCAGTGTCCGGTCACAACTTTAACACTGGTGGTCGCGGTGAACTGACCGGAGCGTCCGGTCAACATGACCGGAGCGTACGGTCACCCCGCAGAGGCACATAACGGTTCGTTTTTCAACCAAGGTTATAAATACTTCCTCCATTCGTGTGAGGGGGCACTTTTGCTCATTCGATCAGCTGAAAAACACCTTTGAGAGTTTCAATAAGAGCAAGGTCCTAGTGAGGTGATTGAGATTTGAGAATCCCAAAGAGAGCCCTCATTAGTGAAAGCAAGAGTAGCAAAGTGTGCATCCACCCTTCTCATTAGGCTAGTCATGGTCAAGTGAGAGTTCGTGCTTGTTACTCTTGGTGATCACCATCACCTAGACGACTTGGTGGTGATTGGGAGCTTGGTGATCATCCGGCGGAGCTTGTGGATGACCCAACTCAAGTTGTGAGCGATTGTGGGTGATTCACTATGACGAAGTGTCAAAGAATCAACCTGTAGAGAGCACTTGATTCTTGCGTGGATCAAGGGGGATGTATACCTTTGTGCGGGTGCTCCAACGAGGACTAGTGGTGAGTGGCGACTCTCTGATACCTCAGTAAAACATCGCCGCGTTCCTCCTTCTCTCTTTACTTTGAGCAATTCAATTCTTGTCATTTACATTCATAGAATTGCCATGCTGGAGTACGATTGGAACATAGGTTGCTAAAATTTTGTGTGGTAGATCAATAGAAATACTTTCTAGGCACAAGGGGTTAATTGGGCTAACCGTAGGACTTAATTATTGCAAAGAAATTTAGAATTAGCCCAATTCACCCCCCCCCCCTCTTGGGCATCTTGATCCTTTCAATTGGTATTGGAGCCTCGTGCTCACGAATTAGACTTAACCATCTAGAGAAAGATGTCTCACGGGGATGGACCTCCTCCTATCTTTGAGGGGGATGTGGAAAATCCGCATGGAGGCATATTTAGAAGCTCTAGATGTTGGAATACTTAGAGCCGCTTCACAAGGTTTCCCAAAACCTCGGGATGCCACACACCTACAAGGCGATGAGGTGAATTATGAAAAATGGAATGCAAAGGCTAGAAACACCATATTTAGAGGCCTTTGTAAAGATGTGTTCAACCGGGTGCGGAACCATAAAGACACCCATGCACTATGGTCGGATATTTGTACGCTCCATGAGGGAACTAAGAGCGAGCGTGAGGAACGATATCATCTTGTTATGAAAAAGCTAAATTCATTTGAGATGCTTCCCAAAGAGAGTGCTAATGAAATGTACTCACACTTGAATGTTCTTGTAGAGGAAGTCAATGGGCTTGGACTCACTCAAATACAACCATCCGATGTTGTAAGAAAGATCTTGAGTGTCCTCCCCATTGATAAATATGGGCATATTGTGACCGTGCTTCATCAAGGTGATCTTTCCACCGCTACACCAACACAAATCTTGGGAAAGATCAATGCTCATGAGATGTACATGCACATCACACCACAAGATGGCTCATCCTCTACTAAGAAGAAAGAAAAAGACTTAGCATTCAAAGCTAGCCAAGAGAAGGGCAAAGCAAGAATAGAATATGAAAGCTCAAGTGATGATGAAGTAGATGTGCAAGTCTTGCTCTCATGGTGAGAAGAACCGCCAAGATGCTAAAGAAGCTCAACAAGAGTGGCATCAAGTTTGATGGGAAGAAAAAGAAGTTCTTCACTAGCTCTAGAAGGAAGCCAATCTCGGAGATAGATTGCTACAATTGTGGAGAACTTGGTCATCTAGCACACCAATGCAAAAAGCCCAAGAAAGACAAGTACAAGAACAAGTACAAGGGCAAGAAAGATGACTCAAGTAATGAAGAAGAAGATGAAAAGAAGAAAATCAAGCCATACAAGAAGAAAGATGGCAAGAAGAAGGACTTCCACAAGAAGAAGAAGAATGGAAAGGCCTACATTATCGGTGATTGGCTCACGGACATTGATTCATCTAGTTGCTCATCCGATGATGATAGTGATAATGAGAAGGTGGCCGCAATTGTGATTGACTCTTCATCATCTTCACCGACACCACCGCTATCATCCTCTACACACCTATGCCTTATGGCCAAGGGTGAACGAAAGGTATCAAATGATGATGATAGTAGTAGTGATGATCATGCTAACAATGATGATTATGATAGTGATAGTGATGATGATGATGATGAATTTGAATCACCTTCATATGATGACCTTGTCAAATTGCTAAACAAATATACTAGGATCATTAGAAAGACTAGAGCTAAGAATAACAAGCTAGAAGCTAAGAATGATTCTCTTTTAGCTAAATGTGATAGCCAAAAAGGCTAGTGTTGAGCTTAGAGAAGCAAATGATGCTATATCATCCAAACTCAAGGAGCTCAAATCTTCTAAGAAAGAGCATCAAGAAAAACATGATAAACTTGAGAGGATACACAATGAGCTCATCACTAGCCACAACATGCTAAAAGAAGAATATACTACTCTTAAGATTAATCATGATAATCTTGTCATTGCTCAAGAATATTTATCCAATGAGACACATGATGCTACTAACAATGTTGTTAAGATTGATATAGCTACATCATGTGATGATTTGATCATTGAGAGCATTGAGCAAAGTTCTAGTAGCAAGGGCAAGCAAGTGGTTGAGACCGAAGATTATGATGAGTTTGTCAAGCTCAAGAGTGACAATGAAAAGCTCAAGAAAGATCTTGAAAAGATCAAAAGCCACAACACTGTTGTGCTAGAAACTCTTGATCATAATGGTGATTTGATTCTTGAGAATGAGAAGCTCAAAGAAGAGAACAAGAAGCTCAAGGAAGAGAAAAATAATGATGGTCTCAAGGAAGAGAACAAGAAGCTTAAGTTGGAGAAAGAGCATCTCAAGATTGGATTGAGCAAGTTCACAAGAGGCAAGCATCTTCAAAGTGGGCTACTAATGAACACCGTCATGAAAGATGGATAGAAGTGGCATTGGGTACATGGCAAACAAAGAGAAGAAGGCTCAAGCTCAACAACAACAACAAAAGCCAAAGCCAAAGAAGTGTTTTGAGTGTGAACAAGAAGGCCACTTTGCCCATGAGTGCTAAACTCCTCCACCACAACCCTTGCCCAAGCATACTAGACCTTTTGCTTTCAATGCTCATTACATGCTTAGAAAGGATTCTAGTGGGAAGATGAAAGTCATGTTCTTAGGACCTCCCAACAAGAATAGGCCTAAGAAAATTTGGGTAGCAAAGTCACTTGTTGAGAAGGTGAAGGGCCCTCAACAAGTTTGGGTTCCTAAAGCTTGATCTCTTGTGTGTTGGTGAACTACAAGACCGGTGAAAGTCATTGGGTTATTGATAGCGGTTGCACACAACATATGACCGGTGATCCTCGTATGTTCACCTCACTAGATGAAGAAATAGATGGACAAAAAAGAATCATATTTGGAGATAATTCAAAGGGCAAGGTTAAAGGATTGGGCAAAGTGGCAATATCAAATGATCATTCTATCTCAAATGTGCTATATGTTGCTTCATTGAGCTTCAACTTGCTATCCGTTGGACAATTGTGTGATCTTGGCTTCCAATGCTTGTTTACTGAGAAGGAAGTTGTTGTATCTAATAAGGATGATTGTCAAGTGATATTCAAAGGATTTAGATACAACAACCTATATCTAGTGGACTTCACCTCTGAAGATGCTAATTTGAAGACTTGCCTATTCACTAAAACAACACTTGGGTGGCTATGGCATAGAAGATTTGCTCATATTGGGATGAGCTCACTCAAGAAGCTAATGAAGAATGATTTGGTGAGAGGATTGAAGGATGTGAAGTTTGAGAAGGACAAGCTTTGTAGTGCATGTCAAGCCAGCAAGCAAGTTGCAAATACTCATCCAACAAAAGCTTTCATGTCAACCACAAGAGTGCTAGAGCTCCTTCACATGGACTTATTTGGACCACAACATACAAGAGTTTGGGAGGAAATCTTTATTGTCTTGTGATTGTTGATGACTATTCAAGATACACATGGGTATTCTTCCTTCATGACAAATCTAAAGTTGCATCATGCTTCAAGAAGTTTGCCAAGAGAGCATAAAATGAGTTTGAAGTGAAGCTCAAGAAGATTAGAAGTGACAACGACAAAGAATTTGACAACACAAACATAGAAGCCTATTGTGATGAAGTTGGGATCAAGCATGAGGTCTCCGCAACATATACTCAACAAAATGGTATAGTTGAGAGAAAGAACTAGACATTGATCACTCTTGCAAGAACAATACTAGATGAGTATAACACCCCCGAAGCTCTATGGGCGGAAGCTATCAACACCGCATGTTATGCATCCAACCGCCTATTCCTTCAAAAGTTCCTTGGCAAGACACCTTATGAGTTGCTCAATGGGAAGAAGCCGGACGTCTCCTTCTTTAGGGTGTTTAGTTGCAAATGCTACATCTACAAGAAGCGACAACACCTAGGGAAGTTTCAAAGACATTGTGATATTGGTTTTCTTGTTGGTTACTCATCAAAGTCCAAAGCATATAGAGTATTTAATCAAGCCACCGGCTTGGTTGAAGAAACATATGATGTGGAATTTGATGAATCTAACGGCTCCCAAGAAGCACTTGAGAATCTTGATGATGTAGGTGATAAACCATTGAGGGAGGCTATGAAGAACATTCCTGTTGGAGACATCAAGCCTCAAGATGATGAAGATGATGTACAAGTGATCAATCCACCTTCTTCATCAAATGTGCCACAAGATGGTGAAAAAGATGGGAGAGTAGAAAATGAAGACACTCATGTCTCCCATGATCAAATGGTGGTACAAGCACAAGATGTTGATGCTCCACAACCTCCTCCTCAAGTGGTCAATAGAAGAAATACACCTCTACTACAAGATCATCCATAAGATCTCATCATAGGGAGTCCATCAAAGGGTGTAATGACTCGCTCACAAAAACATGCTTCATTTATTGCACATCACTCTTTTGTCTCTTGCTTTGAGCCTACTAAGGTAGAAGAAGCTCTTCAAGATCCGGATTGGATAAATGCCATGCACGAAGAGTTGAACAACTTCACCCGCAATGAAGTTTGGACTCTTGAAGAGCGGCCAAAAGGTGCAAGAGTCATTGGAACAAAGTGGGTGTTCCGCAACAAGCAAGATGATCAAGGCGTAGTTGTGAGAAACAAGGCAAGACTAGTTGCAAAGGGGTTCTCTCAAGTTGAAGGTTTGGATTTTGGAGAGACCTTTGCACCAGTTGCAAGACTAGAAGCCATTCGTATCCTCCTTGCATGTGCATCAAATCATGAAATGAAACTATATCAAATGGATGTAAAAAGTGCATTTTTAAATGGCTTTATTAATGAACTAGTCTGTGTTGATCAACCACCCAGGTTTGAAGACCCTAGATATCCTAATCATGTTTATAGGTTGTCCAAGGCGCTATATGGGCTTAAGCAAGCCCCAAGAGCTTAGTATGAATGCCTTCGAGATTTCCTCATTGAGAAGGGCTTCAAAATTGGGAAGGTCGACACCACACTATTCACCAAGAAGCTTGATGGACATATCTTCATTTGTCAAGTGTATGTTGATGATATCATCTTTGGATCATCAAATGAAGATTCTTTGCAAAGAGTTTGGTGAATTGATGTTGAAGGAGTTTATGATGTCAATGATTGGAGAGCTTACATTCTTTCTTGGTTTTCAAATCAAGCAAATGAGAGAAGGGATTTTCATCTCTCAAGAGAAATATACAAATGATCTTCTCAAAAGATTCAAGATGGATGAATGTAAGCCAATCAAGACACCAATGCCAACTAATGGACATCTCGACCTAGATGAGGGAGGTAACACGGTTGATCAAACTCTCTACTGCTCTATGATTGGTAGCTTGTTATATTTAACCACATCTAGGCCTGACATCATGTTTAGTGTGTGTATGTGTGCTAGATTTCAAGCTAATCCTAAGGAAACTCATTTGATTGCTGTTAAAAGAATCCTTAGGTATCTTAAGCACACACCAAGCATTGGCCTTTGGTATCCCAAAGGAGCTATATTTGAATTAGTTGGCTATTCTGATTGGGACTATGCTGGTTGCAAAGTTGATAGAAAAAGCACATTCGGAGGGTGCCATTTGCTTGGTAGATCACTTGTGTCTTGGTCCTCCAAGAAACAAAATAGTGTGGCTTTGTCCACCGCCGAAGCAGAATACATTGCCGCGGGTGCTTATTGTGCACAAATTCTTTATATGAAACAAACTTTGCTAGACTATGGTGTATGTCTTGAAAAAGTACCTCTTTTGTGCGACAATGAAAGTGCGGTAAAACTTGCAAATAATCCGGTTCAACATTCTCGCACCAAGCACATAGATATTCGCCATCACTTTCTTAGAGATCATGTTGCAAAGAATGATACATCATTAGAAGGTGTAAGGACCGAGGATCAATTGGCGCATATCTTCACTAAACTGCTAGATGAGGCAACTTTTGTCGATTGCGGAATGAGCTCAATGTTCTTGATTTTAGCAACTTCTCTAGAAAATGAGCTTGTGTTGTCCCTTGCATTGCATTATAATATACAACATGTTTAATTTATGGTAATGCACTTAGGGCTTGTCTAACATGGTTAAGATAACTGCTGTAAAGCGTGTGAAGAAGCTTAACCTTGGATCAAACTTGACAAGCAACTAGATTTACTTTCAAGTATTGCATTGCATATGCATGAATATTGCTTTGTCGTTTATCTTCAATTGCCCTCTTATTGCCAATTTTCTTAAAAAGAATTATAGCCTAAGGCAAAATATTTTTGAAAAATTTGAGGGTTTGAAAGAGGTCACTCACATCAGTCCCAATTGGTGTTTATTTGGATCTTATTGGAGTTGGGACTTGATTGGGAACAGGCAGCACGAAGGGCTTTGAAGATTTGCTAGAAAAAGAGTGATCGGACTCTGTTGTTCAGCGTCCGGTCAGATGGTGGCTCAGCGTCCGATCAAGCGAAGGCGATCAAGGCAGTGAGGACCGGACTCTGGCCGTGTCCGGTTGGGGTTCACCATACGCATCCGGTCATGTTTCCAGCGGTTTTGGACCTCTCTGGAATCGACCGGACTCTGGGTGGCAGCGTCCGACCGTTGCCACCGGAGCGTCCAGTCAGTTGAAATCATGAGGGTTCAGGACTTCTTCTCCATTTCGTTTTCTGTCTCGTCAGGGGACCCCTTATAACCCAATCCATCGCACCGTGATCCTTATCCCACATCCCGCATCGCGTCGACATTGCCGCAGCGCCCTAGTCGCCGAGTCCACCGCTCACCGCGCCGCCCTGCTCCCGTGCCCGCGCCGCCATGACCTCGCCCCGTGCTCATGCCCGATGACCGCGCCCGCGCCTTCATGCCACCGTGCCTGTGCCCTACTCACGCTATGGCCACACCGCTGCTCGCCTGCGCAGTGCCCTAGTGCCACATTGCCTGTGCCCTGCTCTAGCGTCACCACGCCGCAAGCTTCACCAGCGCCGCCATCAGAGCCCTGCCTAAACCCTAGCCGTCAATTCATTGCGCATTGCGAACCCTAGCTTCACAGTGCCTCCCGGTGGTTCCCCGATTATCGTTCCTCTTCTTTTCGGATCGCCGGTTCGTTAGGTAGCAAGCCCTCATTTCCAATTTCGTATCTATTGCTTGCTTTCTTAGGGTTTCGTATCTCTAGATATATTGTAATTATTTATAAATCCAATCTATTCTAACGTGCAGTGAGTCGGTGTTTCTGAGGTCTCAGTGGCAGTTGTCAGTCAACTCAGAGCCAAGCTCGTGAGTACGGATCGAGGCCAAGCCTCGGAAGTGTCAGTTGGCAGTTAATTTTTGTCAGCGGCAGTTGTTCTTTTCAGCTCCATCAGATGGCTCATGTCAAGAATGTTGGAGGAGGTCCCGGTGATGAGGATCTAAGGCCCTCACCTCGCTAGCCTGCAGATACAAAAGGCAAGGCGACGAAGAAGCTGGCAACAAAGAAGCGGAAGTATCCAGATATAGATACAGCTAGAGCAGCCGCAGTTGTAGCAACCACAGAGCGTGCAGAGGCAGGAGGTGCTAGGAGTGGAGTCCAGATCGTAGATCAACTTTCACCAGTACAGAGGGCTGCACTTGAGCAGGTTGAGTGCTATCATGGTGGTCCAGCTGGGACTATCATGGTTGGAGGATGGCGTGTTGCTATTGATGAGAGTCAGCCTCAGGGGGAGTCACAGCAGCAGCCACAGCTAGCAGAGCAGACTCAGGAGGGAGAGCAGGCCGAGGAGACAGAGCAGGCACCTCAGCCACAATTATGCCGCTCTAGTCATACCCGTGCTCTAGTCACACAGAGGCCTGAGACATAGTGGAGGGGTTCTCGTCTGCCTCCTAGACCACAGGGTTCGCCTCTAGTGACTCATCTAGATTTGAGGGCCGCCACGGCCAAGCAGGTGCAGCAGCTCAGATTTATGGACTTTGACCAGTGGTTCCCGTTGAGGAGGGATGACCGAGCTTTAGAGGGCTTCTACACACCACTGCAGAAAGACTTCTATAATGCATATCTTAACAGTAGGGCAGTATTCAGGTCTCAGAGGGTGTGCAACATTGAGTCCATTGTAGCAGTAGCTGGAGAGCATATTCACCCTTATCTATCTTATTTGACTGGGCTGACAGATCTACTCGGATGGACCAGCTTTTATGTTCCATCTTGGGTCCGTGAGTTCTATGCTACACTATGGATTGACCCGCAACACAGATTCATTCACTTTGCCTTCAGAGGCAGAGATTATAGGCTAATGAGCTTTAGGGTCAGGGAGATTCTCAGGCTTCAAGAGCAGCCAGTCTGGCTACATGAGGTTTGCTATGGACAGACAGCGCCTCCCAGACACCCTCATGGTGGTATGGTGCCTCCTACAGATTTGGTCCGCCATTGCTTCACAGAGCCTTTTGGTGAGGGGTCGAGCAGGACACCCAATGATCTCACTCCTATAGCTAGAGTGCTTGGATGCTATTATGAGGAGGACCCTACTTCCGAGGATGGGGTATCACGAGGGCTTGACTCGCATACAGTTATGGCTACTGAACTCTCTGATGCAGCAGACAATGTTTGACATTTGGGATCTCCTTCTATCAGAGATGGAGGATACTATTGCAGAGGGGTTCAGGGGTCACAGGCAGCTGCCATATGCTCATTGGATTACTTTCTTGATCCATAGGGCAGTTACTGTAAGGCCTCCTGAGATGCTGGTAGAGTACAGTGGTGCTACTACAGAGTTCCCTGCATACAACATGACTCAGATGATGATCGCCATAGTGCAGTGAGGACACCCAGCCAACCGCGCCATCATCCAAAGGTGCCAGAGACTGTAGCCTAGCAGGATGATACTATCAGGGGCATTGCAGTTATAGAGGAGGAGCAGTTAGATGCTCAGCAGGAGGGGATGGTTGAGAGCGACCCCAGCGATAGCTCAGATGATGACTACCAGGATATCCCTTAGATGCCTCCTCGATGACATCACCATGAGACTGGTAGCTCTAGTTTAGCTCCACCTACACCGCAAACAGACCCCGCTCTACTTGCTATCCTTGAGCGGATGAGGCAGGATCAGGCTCGCCAGGCACAGAAGACCGCTGCTACTTTCGCACAGTTTCAGACTAGGCAGGATGAGTTCCAGCGATAGCAGCAGGTGATCCAGCAGTAGCAGCAGGCCATGCATCAGCAGCAGCTTCTCATGCAGCAGCTGCTACTTAGATTTATGTAGCATGTAGTCACTGCTATTGGGGCTCCACCACCACAACCTTCACCCTAGATAGCCCAGCCTGCCACCACTTCTATGACTCTAGCTTTACAGCCTAGTAGGCTTCAGAGTCAGGGACAGCCACCAGCTCAATTTGCTTCACCTACAGAGCAGGTGTCCCAGTGGTTTGCCTCGCCAGTGTCAGCCCCATAGTTCGCACCTTTTCAGAAGGGATTCACACTGGCTCAGACTTCTTCGCTGCTTGTGCCAAAGACTACAGTTTCTAGGAGCCTTGGTGCTTCCTTCAGTGAGTTGACAGGGCAGCCTACTCCGCCATATCTACATGTCCTAGGTCCTTCCACAGTAGCACCTATTACCGGGACTACAGAGATGCTCCCTTTTTCTATTGCATCATCAGAGCCGCCTGCTACAGTCATACCTGCACAGTCTACAGCCGCTCCAGTCCCTGATCCGACCCAGACTGCTTCAGCATTGCTTCCAGCTATAGAGGGTCAGACTGCTCAGAGCTTAGGGTCAGATGATGATGGCACATAGTTTTAGCTCGCTCCTCGCACCTCAGCGCCCGACTCGTTCGCTGTAGCCCCACCGACCGACCCTTAGGTTTTGGTGTTTGACGCCAAAGGGGGAGAGGGTTCAAGTATGTTAGCCTTAGGGGAGCAACATATTTAGGGGGAGTTTATCTATTAGCTTATTTATTACATTTGGAGCTTTATGTGTGATACATTATGCATTCATGTTTACTATTATGCATTGAACTACATAAGTGTGATCGTAATCGTGATATTAATGTGATCGTGATATTTATGTGATATGTGACATGTGTGCTCTCTACTTTGAATTATTTATATGTCATATCACTTGTGCTATGCTCATTTGCTTTTGCTTCCGCATTTTACTCCGATGCAAATGAGCTTTATATATTGTACTCATGCTTATTTCATATCTTTTGAGTACAACATGTTGGCTTGGGTCATATAAGCTTGCCTAACTCTTTTGTTCTTATTGCCAAAAGCTTATATGATCCAAGCATGTTAATAACCTCATCTCTTTCACATACTCAAGGTAGTATTGTCATCAATCACCAAAAAGGGGAGATTGAAAGCATCTAGGCCCCTAGTTGGGTTTCAGTGATTAATGACAATACGTGATTACTATGACTAACGTGTGTTTTGCAGAGGCAATTAAGTTAGGTCATGGTAATGGAGATCGATTGGGCAATCATGGTGGTCATGCCCCTACGATGGAAATCATTTCAGTTTTCAAAGGATGGACGACAAGGTTAAGGATGGACTAATTCTAAGTGTCGTTTGGTGTTGAAGAGACACTTAGAGTAGTTTAGGACTTTGTTTTTCCTTTGGCCATACTATTAAGGGGGGTATGGACGGGTAGCTTGACCTAGGTGAGTTTAGTGGGTTAGGTGTGGTGCACACTTGCTAAAACTAGCACTAGGTAGCAACTAAAAAGCCCTTAGATCCATTGGAGCAATCTTCATTCACATATGATTGAGAGTTGGAAGTGAATGGAGGGTTAAATACTGACCGGACGCTGGTTCTGATCTGACCGGACGCTGGCACAGAGTCCGGTCAGTTCATTTGATCAAGGTGAATTTGTCTGGTGTGACCGGACGCTGAGAGGTGAGCGACCAGACACTGGGTGCCAGCGTCTGGTCGACTCCAATAAGGTTCCAGAGATGGAAAATCACGACCGGACACTGTCCAGCGTCCAGTCACAACTTTAACACTGGAGGTCGGGGTGAACTGACCGGAGCATCCGGTCAACATGACCGGAGCGTCCAGTCACCCCGCAGAGGCACATAACGGTTCATTTTTCAACCAAGGTTATAAATACTTCCTCCATTCGTGTGAGGGGGCACTTTTGCTCATTCTATCAGCTGAAAACACCTTTGAGAGTGCCATGAAGAGCAAGGTCCTAGTGAGGTGATTGAGATTTGAGAATCCCAAAGGGAGCCCTCATTAGTGAAAACAAGAGTAGCAAAGTGTGCATCCACCCTTCTCATTAGGCTTGTCGTTGTCAAGTGAGAGTTCGTGCTTGTTACTCTTGGTGATCGCCATCACCTAGATGGCTTGGTGGTGATTGGGAGCTTGGTGATCATCCGGTGGAGCTTGTGGGTGACCCAACTCAAGTTGTGAGCGGTTGTGGGTGATTCACCATGACGGAGTGTCGAAGAATCAACCCATAGAGAGCACTTGATCCTTGCGTGGATCAAGGGGGAGCTACACCCTTGCGCGGGTGCTCCAACGAGGACTAGTGTAACAGAACTGCCCAATTTATACAAGATCAAGTACGGCTGTCCCCGCTAACACGTTGACACACACATACTTTCACTTATATAAACCCGGTAGTCCGCCGAGTGTCCCGAAAGACCTCGGTAAATCAACATCACAACCAAGATCGCGTGATTAAGCAAATACACATCACATACACAGGGTTGCAGCGGAAATAATATTACATATGGGTTCACTAATAAAAGTACAAGTTTGGTTTTCAAAACCGCTTAGTGAAAACAACATAGCTTTCAAATGATTACATTAATATAAGTTCCAAATATATTGCTAGCATAAGTGACATCATCCGACAAAAGCATATAGATGAGAAGTAACTATAGAATCACCGAGCCCACCGACGGTTAGCCACCATCTTCAACAGGCCGAGAACTCCACCTGCAACATGGTGGGATAAACCCTGAGTACTCGAATGTACTCAGCCAGACTTACCCGTCGGAAACCAAAACAAATGACACCAAGGATCATGCATAGCTTAATTTAGTGGATCTGGCTGGACAACCTTTTTGCATAAAAGCTTGAGTAACCATTAGCATTATTCACCTGTACTAGCAGTGACTTTTAGCCATTACCTACCATCTATATTAGCACCTGTACTAATCAATCACTTGATTAAGTTGCAAACAATAATAACCATATCAGGTATTTCATGGCTCATTGTCATTATCATCATCATTTGACCATATCTTTAAATTTAGTGAATCTACGTTGTCGGCTGCTTTCGGTCAAGTTCTCACTATCCGGGAGAGACGGCGATTGAATCGATTCCTATCCAGTTGGAGGGTATTCCTAAACACAAACCCTGCTTCCCCCGTCGAAGTCACAAACAAGTCACCTTTGGTACGATTCAGGAGTCGCGAGTCCGAACAGATCGACATTCTCAGAGAACCACTCTGCCAAGGTTGTTCAGGACTCTAACCCGCCTTGGATGTATGCCAATGGCTCTCCGCACATCCTTACTACCTCCAGAATGCACGCCCATCGCTCGCCCCGCCTCGAGTCGTGCTACTAGGCTTTCATGGTCGGAACGACTTACCCGGCCAGCTAAGTGTTAGGCTGCGTTCAACATGACATGAGGACGTACAGCGTATCGGTCCTTAAACGACACAGACGGAGATAGATTCACACCCAAGACCTCCATGCCTTGTTCTTTGCACTACCATCATCCCGTCCGGTCTCCTTTTCATTATTAACACATGGTTCTTTTTCATGATAGCCATTATAGCCAACCGTGACAGAGCTCATCCTACATCTCGCAGTGACAGGAAATCACCCGACTTCTACCGGTCTATGCATAGCTAAGCATCATTTGATCCTACACTTAATTAGGATTCACGAGTTTTTATCCGGACAAGGTAGGGATATAATGCAACAATTGGTTCCAACCAATTCCTATACTTAATGAATCATCAATAATAAGAGATACTCAATATATTTGTAAAAACATGGGAGGCTTATAATGCTCCGGGGCTTGCCTAGGATCCAACACAAGTCAGTTCAGTTAGCTTGCACCGTCCTGGTGACATCTCTGGTCCTAGCACTCGCTTAGTCCTTCCATCTTCGGGATAGATCCTCCATACCAAAACTTCGAGTTTGACTCCATCTCACATCCTTCACGTGGTTCATCTAGCGTACCTAAATGAGATGCAAGATGCATGTGTATAAATATGAAGAATAGTACCCTGAGACGCATCACAAAATAGCAAGCAAGACAAGCATAGTTTACACTAACACACTTAAGTACTTTGCGATGCTTAACTTAAACATCACACAATCTATCATGCTAAGATGGCAAAGAAGACGACAACACCAAGCATGACACAAGTTTCCCAAGATCTCAGGTGCTCTAACTCAGTCATCAATCAAGGCATAAGTCACACTTAACAATATACAAGCAAACACTATAATTGGAATCTGCCAATTTCTGGATATGCAAACAGCAGCTACAAGTTTTAGCTATAACTGGAGTTATACAAATCCAAATGACTTTCAAGAAGATATTTTGGAAAGCTTATGAAATTTTCTACAATTCATCTTTAATTATCTTAGCATGATTCTCAAGTTAACTAAGTCAAATATACCCATTTACAGAAACTGGTCCACAATTGACAGAGAGCAGCCATTTCTGAAACCCAACTTTAAACAGGCATAACTCACAAACTACAAGGCCAAATACCACCAAATTTTAACAGCAGCTAGATACATGAATTATCTACAACTTTTGTATAAACAAGTTTCACAACAAAGCACATTATCATGAAGAACTTTGCTGGGTTCCCAGATCTATCCATAAACCACATTTGCAAGAAAATAAATATTAACTTATGTTGCAAACACATAATTAGGCAAAATCAACTTCACCAACATGTCACAAATGACTAAAGAACACCAGAAAACCTAGTGTCCATGACCAAATAAATTCTTTTAATGCATTTCTTAATTTATTTTAGATAACAAGGTGACTTAATGAACATATACCAAAAGTATACAATCAATTCTACAAAAATTACAGTGGCTCACATATCCTCTCATTAGTCTACTGTACAAATTTCACTCCATTTGAATATGTATAGCAACCTCTATGAAAAAGACAAGTTGCTAAAGCAAAAAATCATGTGAGAGCAAGATAAACCAATAACTCACTCATACTTCATCCAATACTCATGAAATTTTTACCACACATCAACTATCACATGAGTAGCATGCCACAAAAATTTCACTTCATTTGGAGCCTTAGATCTACAGTTATGGAAAATAACAAATTCAACTAGCATTACAACCTTACTGCACAAATCTATTTTTACCGCAAAATATTGAAACTAAAACATGCCATATTATAGATCTAATGCATAGAGAATTTCACAAGGATTCCAAAAAGTCCTCATTTGCTATTTTATGAATTTCCTATGAATTACTATGAATTTCCAAAGATTCAGCAAATTTACTGCAAATAGGTCCTTATCGGCACTATTCCTTTGAGTCACTGACTTCGCAGTTAGACCCTTCTATTTTGTCAAATTTGAGCCCGAGGCCCCTGGTCGCAAATCACAGCATGGGAGGTGCGGGAGTTCGCCACGGACAGCCGGAGGAGGCTTGTCGGCGGCGGTGGAGTGGTGGTGGAGCATCAGCAAGTTGGTGCGCACTCGTAGGTGCCGCATCTTGCTCCGCCGAGGCGCGACGCGGCCTGGCCACGCACGCCGGCGGCCTGGGTGATGGCAGCAGGCGGTAGCAGCGCTGCGGGGCGTGGCATGGCCGACGGGGGAGTGCGGGAGGGGTGGCGTGGTGAGAGGAATATGATGGCACTGTCGGTTTGGAAAGAGGAAGGGCCGAGCAGCGGGGACGCGGCGAGACCGAGCTCGGCCATGGTGGCCATGGCTGCGCCCGTCCGCGAGCAACAGCGAGGCGAGGGTGCAAGGGAGAGAGTGATCGAGAGCGAAGCGAGAGGCAAGCAGACGCGGCCTCCTTGTTGTCAACCATGACCCAGCGACGACGCCAGCCGGTCATGGCGCTGTGGCGGCCACGCTGGCAGCAACGACTGCGGCCGGTCGAGAATCGTAGCAAACTGAAATTTCGATTCGACGTTCAAAACCGAAAGCCTCGACAGGCGATACTTGACGCCGTTCGATCTCCCAAACCGTGATGATCCAGGATCCGGTGTAATTGACAAAGTTGGATATCTAAGTGATGGCTACAACTTTTCCAATTGGAGCTTGAGCTCATTCGGCTTGGTTAGGGAGCTACAAGGCTGACAAGTCAAGTACACGAGCCCGAAAATATGTTCTCGAGACTTAGAAAATTTCCAAGTCTCCAATTAGACCTAAAACTGACTTGTGGGCCCTTTTTGAGCATGTTCTGCACATTTTCATGAAATGGTCATAAAATAACTTTTGTTCCTTATAAAATTTTCTACAACTTTGCTTTAGGTTGCTCAAACATGCAAACACTCTAAGCTGTACTTTTTAAACAGTCAAACAAGAGAGCTCTAGGGTCAACACTAGTGAAACCATTCCTTGGAACCATAATTAGGCAACATGGTCAACATGAACATTGTTCCTAATGACATTCTAAGTGTAGCTAAGTTGTTTAAGAGGATAATTGGCCACACCACATCTGGGTCACACCAAAATCAAGCATCATATGAATTGAAACCAGGAAAACAAGTGAAATGTTACTTTTGTTTCAAAGCCATGTTTCATATGTTTCATGAGTTGGTTGCATAGTAATAACTAACCATGTTTCACTAAAGTATGTAACATGTTTCAACAGTGAGTTGCACATGTTGCACTTAAGTGTTGTACACTATTCATTTCACAAAACAACACACATGAATATAAACATATGTTGCAATGTTTCAAAAGCATGTTCCAAACAATCTAATCTCATGAATGAATGAACGATGCTCATGTTTATGAAATGCAAGTAGAGTTGTTTGAGCAAGGTACCAAGGTTTGGTTGACTTCATAGGTTTCCATCCACTTGATAAAGCAATTCATGCAAAGATATGACTTATCATTTCATGTGACTTTTTGATTCCAAACTTCATGAAACTTTTTCATGGATCAATATAGATGGATATTGATGCGAGACACATGAAACAAGTACATCTAGCATTACTCAAGCATACTTTTTAGAAAAGGCAACATGTAAGCAATGGTGCATGGTCCAAGTTTAAGTGGTGGCTCATTTTCATATGTTTGACCTAACATCTTCATCACCACTTAACATGTCAAGGTTGAGCTTAAACCCATTGCTTAACTGGTGACAAACACCTGGGGTGTTATAGCCCTCCCCCTTAAAGGAATCGCGTCCCGAGATTCGGTGCGAAAGACTTTTAAGGGAAGAGAAACTTGTCATCCAGTTTCCAACATCAGTGATAGCATTAGGCTACTTAACTTCGAAGTATCAGAGAGGCTAATTTGGTCACGACACTTTCTGATATTTGCTCTTCGTTGTAAGTTGTTGTCTGAAGAATTTCTTTCATTGGCGTCCATAAAGCATTGTTACATTGGAAGGAATCCAAGATAGCACTGTCCTACATACTTCGTCATCGATGTACGAAGAGTGATACAAGCATAGACTAAATACTTGTAACATCTACTTCCCTAGTGGACATAGCACATACCTTATCGACTTTGCACTAGACCGTAGTTTGTTGACGGATATTCCTTGCAACGGTGCTATATTTGTTCCCAAGGTTAGAAAAGCTGTTCTCTACTAAAGTGGCTCGAGCACAACTTTCTGTAAAGGATGTGATCATAGACGGGGTAAACATCCTTTGAGGGCATGAGAAGCTAGTTAACCAATATCCAAACTGGTTGTAGCGGTGCACTCACTCATATGTCAACTAATGGAAAGCTACATAATGTTCCATGTGTGCAGTGCTCTTTCTCTGATAACAATACTGTATTACCTGAGTCAGTTGAGTGAGCGGTGAATGTGATAGCTGACTCTGTTGACTCAGCATTTTCGACGACCATTATTTAAGGGAATTCTCGTATCCAAACGGCAACAGTTATCTGAGTTGTATCAGAGACAACCCCTTAGGTAAAACACATGGAAGACACCTTAGGCATGTCAGCATTGGAGAACCATTGATGCAGAAGGATGTTAGCGAGGCTTGGAGGGCAACATAAGTCGCAAGTAATCACAAAACTAGGGACTAGTTCACTACCAAGCAGGCTAAGTACAATTTGCCTTCGTGGTGCAGTTGCACAACAAGTTGGGTTTACTTGCATCGTAGTAAAACCAGCTTTCTTAAACTATATTTGACGTCGAGGCTTCCATTCTTAGGTCAATCAATATCTCAAAAACCATAATCCAAAAATCTATGGTTTGACACCTTTCCAATTACTTTCGAATTGCAAGGGCACAATTTGACTTCTAGAACACCTGGACTGTTCACGCATTGCTGATCTAAGAGGGCAAAAGCAAGGCACATAGGGGTGCAATTAGTCTTCTCAAGGGTATAGAGGGTTGTCTAACAGCAATACACCTACAAGTTGTAATTTCTTGGCATGAATTACAAACACAACCGTCTAATGCAAAGGATGATCGCAGTCACAGCGAAATTGCAGATTCTGTACCCTTTTATTTTCTATTCATATTTCACAAACTACTGCTCCAATATGCACAAATTTTGGTGGGCATGTAGATCCTTGGGTCTTCTAACTACTCACCGAAATTCAACTCAACCGGACACCGTTTGACCATCCAAACAATTCATCTACCAAAACTGCTCTGTTCTGAAATGGCAGCAAACCGAGCCGACAAGATATCTCTCAAAGACGATGTTTTACTCAACCAATACTCATACCAACTTAAGACATTGAAGGGTACTAAGCAAGGAATGAGATCACCAAGTTTGGGGTCAATCCAACTTCGTTTGAGTCACTAATCGTCGGCTTGAAGATAACCGGTTTAGTGCCAAAAAAATCTAGACAGATTTCGTGTTCTCCCTTTTCTTCGCTTCACACGTTGAGGTGTGTGTTTTGCACTCTCTAACCCTTCTCATAGCAGCAGCATCCTTTTCCTAGCTGAGGATGGAGGCTAGAGTTTTTCCTCACATGCTTCTCTGGTAACACTTTAACCATCGTTCTAGACAGTAACTTGACTATGCACAAGCATTGGACTTGGGACTATGTTTTCGGAACACAAAGCATACTCTTCATGGAGGGACTTTCCTACAGAGATAAGGAACCATTCCTATATATCCTTCGGCACTTCATCCAATAGGGTCCGGACACATGTGTTAGTGGCACCTTGGGGCACAAAGATGCTGACTAAAACTAGGGACGTGCTTTCGCTAGCTCCTACATATCCGATACAATGTCTTGTACTAACTGTGTGATTGTCCAAGATGGAATGGACTTGATAGCACAGGTTTTGGAAAACAAAGCAGTAATTGAATTGCTAAATGGCTTGTTGTTTCATTGCTTACATTGCTCTGCGAGACATAGCCTTCATAATTAGCAAAAATTGTCACCTAGCGGGAGGTGAAGCTTCATACTAGTAACTAATCAGTTGGCTCTCAACACTAAAAGGTCCCAAATCTTCACTCTTGACAATAAGAATTGTGGTCGAAGCATAAACCGATGGTCGCCATTGAAGTCAGCAGAAAAAGGGTCACACTAGAAATGGTTGATCTCGACTGTGCGATCCACATGCACATAATGATCAAGACTTGGATAGCCAGGTCATAATCATAATGTGATGTTCGATTCTTATCTAACTAACAACTTATCCAACATTAAGTGTTGTGTGCCTTTCTGATCCAACAATGATGACATAAGTTGTTCACTAGGTGACGGACGTCAATACTGGGACAACCAAGTGGAGTCACTTGTCTACCACCTCTTGCAGTCTGTTAATGTTTATGCCGGTGATATGTTCTTCAAAGGTTATCTTCCAGACGACATCAGGAGGAAGCTCTACTACATATGGTCCTAATAGATTGATCTTTTGATAAGATATGGGGAGATAACCAAGAAAGGATCACAAGAAAATATCAAATCGACTGTCGTTTCATAATGGATCATGACTAGCAACCCTGATACCTGCGCGTGCCGAGCAGCACAACCTTGTGTGTGCGCCCACAGGAGGCTCTCGGTTTTGTCGCGGCACCATAGACTGTTAATCGTAACACCATTACTGAACTGACAACCAAAGTGAAATTTCCCGTGGCACCAATTAAATTGTAAGAACACGCATTGTGCAAAAGAGGGATAGCAACAAGGATAGTCACAAGGTTAGGAATCAACAAGGAGGCGATCTAAATATCAAAACACAGCGCAAGAGAACACAACTTATTTGCCAAAGACAATTGAGCAGGGGACTTCTTGCCTAATTTCCATATACGCCTCATGTCCACCAAAGTGAGTACCAGATAAAGATTAAACTGAGATTTGGTCTTGTCAAGCAGCATCATGCGATCAAGACTGATAAACATCCAGAGACTTGAAAGGGTTGGAGGCAAAATAAATGAGATTCAAGGGACATAGCCAATGCACTGACTAGGGATTGAGTTGATAAAGCAATGACATGATCTGCGAGGAAAAGGTTCCAAAGCCAGGGTAGATAGCGATTAGCGTTGCACCAGATCAGCTGTAGGAGAAGGAGCAATGAGGTCCGACAAGGATTTTTGAGCAGGGGTCCTCCCACATAGGAGCGAAACAACCACGACACATGCAAGCATTCAAGGGAACTAAGCTTGGGCCTAAGGTCAAGCAAAGGCATAGATAAAGTCTTCGTAGCGCAACGTTCAAGGCTAGCAACCACATGTACAGGCTTAGGTTCCTAAGAGAGAATCTAATTGGAGGCGACAACCGCGCGATTACGTAACTTGAGCGTTGTTCTAAGATAAAGCTATTTGACACTCATATGCTTACCGAGGACAAACGAGGTGACAATTATGGCACTAATTAGATAACAAGCATACCTACCACATCATAGTTTCAAGCAAGCATTTGAGAGATTCAATCAAATTAGCTTAAGCACAATTACTAAGCACAAGGCTCACACACATAACAAGCATTTACCATACAAGATTTAACTACAAGCTTGGCCCAAAACCAAAGCAAGCTAAAGCATCCACTTAGTATATGCACAGAAAACTGAACAACAGTACAGTAGGCACAGGTTTCAAGCATAACTGAAGTTGTAGGCATCAAACAAAGGTGATCCTAGACTTTAGGTAAAGCTTATTAAGTTGTCTATAACTTTCTTATTATCATATGAAGATGATCCTACAACTAACAAGACCAAACAAGACAAAGAAGACATCTCTGCCCAGATTTGGACAGATTATGTCATTCCATTTTGCAAGCTCATAACTGGAGATTTAGATCACCAAAAGCAGTGCTATTAGACATTTTGGAAATCTTAGAAAAATTACTATACTTCTTCTACTATTTCCAAGAAATAATTCTATATGCACACAGGTAAAACAAACCAAATATTAAGATCTGTTCCGAACATAAACAAAACCTGACAACAAACTTCTGAAATTCATAACTCTTAACCCATAAGGCCTAGGGTCATGAAATTTTTGTACAAGCAAGATACGAAAGTTAGCTACGACTTTGGTATTCTCCATAACTATAGAAAACACCGTTATGACCATGAAAACATCATTACTACAGAAACTGTTCTAGCAGCCAACGTCCCACAAGCAAAACAAAACTTGCCTTTGTTCTACTTAACAAGAGAGCACACAAACATGTTATTCTAGCAGCTCTAAACATTGTTACCTTAGACCAACAATAAATTAATTTTAGTCATAAGAATCCCAAGTACTTAAGTGAGGCCTAAAGCATTTGCAAAAGCTTGTAAGAACAACATACCCACCACTTGGCTAAACTAGAGGACATTTATAGGTTTAAACATGTAACCACAATTATTTCTAGCAAGGCTAAGCACACACTTTTCGCAAGAACTTCCTATTCAAGCAACATGGAACAAGGCATTCTTGTTTAACTCCACACAAGGAAGATAGCGCAACACATCGATCACAAGTTACTTAGTACTAGACCAAAGTGAGGGAAGCATTTTTATGCACAAGCACAATCATGATGCATGCTCGTCCTATTCGTCCTCACGAAATTGCCAGCCTAAGGTGGCAATCACGTTCTATGTCGGTGGCATAACACGTACTCTCTCGATATATAGCTAGTCGTCAGCTACATTCAATCTACGCATTCGTGGTTAGCGTACCTGCAGACAAATTCATTGCAGCCCATCCCCACAAGAGATAAATAAGCACACAATGAAAGCAGTAAACTAAGATACTCTCCATATATACATCCCCAGATATATATACTTCGGTATCCATAGCTACCCAATAGATATACCCACAATTAAGTACCTTCATATATACATGTGTGTAACATGTAAATATTCCAATAACCACAACTAACTCTCCCCTAGACCGACAGTTGGACGGTCATGCTCTCACAACTCACACTTACCTGAACGTAGAGACAATTGATCCATACATTACCATTCAAGCGAATGGCATCCATACAATAACACGTCGTATGGACGATGAAAGTAAAAACCCCCATGTTAGTACTTAGATAGCCACCTAATAGTCCTTAACTGGGCATAAAGGAGGATGTCGCTAGCATAGTTTTGCAAATTAGTTTTGACAAATTTGCCTGTAGCTAAAGTTTTAGTTAAAATAGGCTTTTTAAAACCAAAACTTTGTTTTTAAAACAATGTACATGATAGTATTACACTTAATCTTGCTCTGATGCCAGTTGTAACAGAACCGCCCAATTTATACAAGATCAAGTACGGCTGTCCCCGCTAACACGTTGACACACACATACTTTCACTTATATAAACCCGGTAGTCCGCCGAGTGTCCCGAAAGACCTCGGTAAATCAACATCACAACCAAGATCGCGTGATTAAGCAAATACACATCACATACACAGGGTTGCAGCGGAAATAATATTACATATGGGTTCACTAATAAAAGTACAAGTTTGGGTTTCAAAACCGCTTAGTGAAAACAACATAGCTTTCAAATGATTACATTAATATAAGTTCCAAATATATTGCTAGCATAAGTGACATCATCCGACAAAAGCATATAGATGAGAAGTAACTATAGAATCACCGAGCCCACCGGTGGTTAGCCACCATCTTCAACAGGCCGAGAACTCCACCTGCAACATGGTGGGATAAACCCTGAGTACTCGAATGTACTCAGCCAGACTTACCCGTCGGAAACCAAAACAAATGACACCAAGGATCATGCATAGCTTAATTTTGTGGATCTGGCTGGACAACCTTTTTGCATAAAAGCTTGAGTAACCATTAGCATTATTCACCTGTACTAGCAATGACTTTTAGCTATTACCTACCATCTATATTAGCACCTGTACTAATCAATCACTTGATTAAGTTGCAAACAATAATAACCATATCAGGTATTTCATGGCTCATTGTCATTATCATCATCATCATCATCATTTAACCATATCTTTAAATTTAGTGAATCTACGTTGCCGCTGCTCAGTCAAGTTCTCACTATCCAGGAGAGACGGCGATTCGAATCGATTCTTATCCAGCTGGAGGGGTATTCCTAAACACAAACCCTGCTTCCCCCGTCAGGGTCGCAAACGAGTCACCTTTGGTACGATTCAGGAGTCGCGAGTCTAAACAGATTGACATTCTCAGAGAACCACTCTGCCAAGGTTGTTCGGGACTCTAACCCGCCTTGGACTTATGCCAATGGCTCTCCGCACATCCTTACTACCTCCTGAATGCACGCCACTGCTCGCGTCCTCGGCCTGAGTCGAGCTACTAGGCTTCGCGGTCGGAACGACTTACCCGGCCAGCTAAGTGTTAGGCTGCGTTCAACATGACATGAGGACATACAGTGTATCGGTCCTTAAACGACACAGACGGGGATGGATTCACACCCAAGACCTCCATGCCTTGTTGCTGCACTACCATCATCCCGTCCGGTCTCCTTTTCATTATTAACACATGGTTCTTTTTCATAATAGCCATTATAGCCAACCGTGACCAGAGCTCATCCTACATCTCGCAGGTGACAGGAAATCACCCGACTTCTACCGGTCTATGCATAGCTAAGCATCATTTGATCCTACACTTAATTAGGATTCATAGGATTTTATCTGGACAAGGTAGGGATATAATGCAACAATTGGTTCCAACCAATTCCTATACTTAATGAATCATCAATAATAAGAGATACTCAATATATTTGTAAAAACATGGGAGGCTTATAATGCTCCGGGGCTTGCCTAGGATCCGACACAAGTCAGTTCAGTTAGCTTGCACCGTCCTGGTGACATCTCTGGTCCTAGCACTTGCTTAGTCCTTCCATCTTCAGGATAGATCCTCCATACCAAAACTTCGAGTTTGACTCCATCTCACATCCTTCACGTGGTTCATCTAGCGTACCTAAATGAGATGCAAGATGCATGTGTATAAATATGAAGAATAGTACCCTGAGACGCATCACAAAATAGCAAGCAAGACAAGCATAGTTTACACTAACACACTTAAGTACTTTGCGATGCTTAACTTAAACATCACACAATCTAACATGCTAAGATGGCAAAGAAGACGACAACACCAAGCATGACACAAGTTTCCCAAGATCTCAGGTGCTCTAACTCAGTCATCAATCAAGGCATAAGTCACACTTAACAATATACAAGCAAACACTATAATTGGAATCTGCCAATTTCTGGATATGCAAACAGCAGCTACAAGTTTTAGCTATAACTGGAGTTATACAAATCCAAATGACTTGCAAGAAGATATTTTGGAAAGCTTATGAAATTTTATACAATTCATCTTTAATTATCTTAGCATGATTCTCAAGTTAACTAAGTCAAATATACCCATTTACAGAAACTGGTCCACAATTGACAGAGAGCAGCCATTTCTGAAACCCAACTTTAAACAGGCATAACTCACAAACTACAAGGCCAAATACCACCAAATTTTAACAGCAGCTAGATACATGAATTATCTACAACTTTTGTATAAACAAGTTTCACAACAAAGCACATTATCATGAAGAACTTTGCTGGGTTCCCAGATCTATCCATAAACCACATTTGCAAGAAAATAAATATTAACTTATGTTGCAAACACATAATTAGGCAAAATCAACTTCACCAACATGTCACAAATGACTAAAGAACACCAGAAAACCTAGTGTCCATGACCAAATAAATTCTTTTAATGCATTTCTTAATTTATTTTAGATAACAAGGTGACTTAATGAACATATACCAAAAGTATACAATCAATTCTACAAAAATTACAGTGGCTCACATATCCTCTCATTAGTCTACTGTACAAATTTCACTCCATTTGAATATGTATAGCAACCTCTATGAAAAAGACAAGTTGCTAAAGCAAAAAATCATGTGAGAGCAAGATAAACCAATAACTCACTCATACTTCATCCAATACTTATGAAATTTTTACCACACATCAACTATCACATGAGTAGCATGGCACAAAAATTTCACTTCATTTGGAGCCTTAGATCTACAGTTATGGAAAATAACAAATTCAACTAGCATTACAACCTTACTGCACAAATCTATTTTTACCGCAAAATATTGAAACTAAAACATGCCATATTATAGATCTAATGCATAGAGAATTTCACAAGGATTCCAAAAAGTCCTCATTTGCTATTTTACGAATTTCCTATGAATTACTATGAATTTCCAAAGATTCAGCAAATTTACTGCAAATAGGTCCTTATCGGCACTATTCCTTTGAGTCACTGACTTCGCAGTTAGACCCTTCTATTTTGTCAAATTTGAGCCCGAGGCCCCTGGTCGCAAATCACAGCAGGGGAGAGTGCGGGAGTTCGCCACAGACGGCCGGAGGAGGCTTGTCGGCGGTGGAGTGGAGTGGTGGTGGAGCATCGCAAGTTAGTGCGCTTTTCGTAGGTGGTCGCATCTTGCTCGCCGAGGCGCGACGCAGCCACGCCACGCACGCCGACGGCACTGGTGATGATGGCAAAGAAGCGGTAGCAGCTGGGCTGAGGCGTGGCATGGCCGACGAAGAGTGGGAGGGTGGCGTGGTGAGAGGAATATGATGGCACTGTCGGTTTGGAAAGAGGAAGGGCCGAGCGGTGGGGACGAGGCGAGACCGAAGCTCGACCATGGTGGCCATGGCTGCGCCCGTCCATGAAAGCAACAATGGGGCGAGGTGCAAGGGAGAAATGATTGAGAGCGAAGCGGAGAGAGGTGAGCGCCGGCCTCCTTGTTGTCGATCATGCCGCCGACGCTTGGCGGTCATGGCGCGTGGCGGCCACGCTGCGGCAACAACGACCGGCCGGTCGGACGGTCATGAGAAGTAGCAAACTGAAATTTCGATTCAGCGTTCAAAACCGAGCCTGACAGCGATACTTGACAGCGTTCGATCTCCCAAACCGTGATGATCCAGGATCCGGTGTAATTGACAAAGTTGGATATCTAAGTGATGGCTACAACTTTTCCAATTGGAGCTTGAGCTCATTCGGCTTGGTTAGGGAGCTACAAGGCTGACAAGTCAAGTACACGAAACTGAAAATATGTTCTCAGACTTAGAAAATTTCCAAGTCTCCAATTAGACCTAAAAACTGACTTGTGGGCCCTTTTTGAGCATGTTTTGCACATTTTCATGAAATGGTCATAAAATAACTTTTGTTCCTTATAAAATTTTCTACAACTTTGCTTTAGGTTGCTCAGACATGCAAACACTCTAAGCTATACTTTTTAAATAGTCAAGCAAGAGAGCTCTAGGGTCAACACTAGTCAAACCATTCCTTGGAAACATAATTAGGCAACATGGTCAACATGAACATTGTTCCTAATGACATTCTAAGTGTAGCTAAGTTGTTTAAGAGGATAATTGGCCACACCACATATGGGTCACACCAAAATCAAGCATCATATGAATTGAAACCAGGAAAACAAGTGAAATGTTACTTTTGTTTCAAAGCCATGTTTCATATGTTTCATGAGTTGGTTGCATAGTAATAACTAACCATGTTTCACTAAAGTATGTAACATGTTTCAACAGTGAGTTGCACATGTTGCACTTATGTGTTGTACACTATTCATTTCACAAAACAACACACATGAATATAAACATATGTTGCAATGTTTCAAAAGCATGTTCCAAACAATCTAATCTCATGAATGAATGAACGATGCTCATGTTTATGAAATGCAGGTAAAGTTGTTTGAGCAAGGTACCAAGGTTTGGTTGACTTCATAGGTTTCCATCCACTTGATAAAGCAATTCATGCAAAGATATGACTTATCATTTCATGTGACTTTTTGATTCCAAACTTCATGAAACTTTTCGATGGATCAATATAGATGGATATTGATGCGAGACACATGAAACAAGTACATCTAGCATTACTCAAGCATACTTTTTAGAAAAGGCAACATGTAAGCAATGGTGCATGGTCCAAGTTTAAGTGGTGGCTCATTTTCATATGTTTGACCTAACATCTCCATCACCACTTAACATGTCAAGGTTGAGCTTAAACCCATTGCTTAATTGGTGACAAACACCTGGGGTGTTACAACTAGTGGGGAGTGGCGACTCTCCGATACCTTGGCAAAACATCGCCACGTTCTTCCTTCTCTCTTTACTTTGAGCATTTACTTTGAGCAATTCAATTCTTGTCATTTACATTCATAGAATTGACATGCTAGAGTAGGATTGGAACATAGGCTGCTAAACTTTTATGCGGTAGATCAATAGAAACACTTTCTAGGCACAAGGGGTTAATTGGGCCTCGCCGAGAGGGAACGACGTCACGACCATCACCGGATGCGACTCGAATTAGTGACGCAACTTCCATTTGGCAATAAGGACGGTGTACAGGAGTTTCTGGATTTGGGGGTAGCGAGTCTTGGAATCAGACAAGACCTCGCTAATGAAGTACATAGGACGCAGCACATTGAGGGTGTGTCCCTCTTCTTCTCACTCTACCACCAGGGCAGCGCTGACCACCTGCGTGGTGGCTGCAATGTAGAGCAGAAGCGGTTCCCCATCGGTTGGGGGGACTAGGATGGGGGCCTTCATTAGGAGCTACTTGACCTTGTCAAGTGCTTCCTAGGCCTCGGGCATCCATTCGGGCACCCTGTAACTCGCTGTACCCCCTTTATGTTCTGCATCAGGCCTAACCTCATGATAGCCGAGATCTTCTCTGGGTTGGCTTCGATGCCGCGCTTGGAGATGATAAAACCCAGCAGCATACCCCTCGGGACCCCAAAAATGTATTTCTCGGGGTTGAGTTTGATGCTGTTTGCTCAGAGTTTGGCGAAGGTCTGCTCTAGGTTGGCTATAACCTGGTCAGCCCATTGGGACTTGACCACAATGTCGTCTACGTAGGCCTCAACGGTTTGCCCAATGAGGTCACCAAAACACTTGAGCATACAATGCTGATACGTAGCCCCCGTGTTTTTCAGACCGAACGACATTGTGATGTAGCAGAACGATCTGAATGGGCTGATGAAAGATGTCATGAGCTAGTCGGACTCTTTCATCGCAATTTGATGGTACCCGGAGTATGAATCAAGGAAGCAAAGGGTTTTGCACCCTAAGGTCGAGTCGACTACTTGTTCTATGCGTGGCAAAGGGAATGGATCCTTTGGACACGCTTTGTTGAGACCCATGTAGTCAACACACATTCTCCATTTCCCACTCTTTTTTCGTACAAGAATGGGATTGGCTAACCACTCAGGGTGGTATACTTCCTTGATAAACCTGGCCGTCAAAAGCTTCGCAATCTCCTCCCTGATGGCCTTGCGTTTCTCCTCGTTGAAGCGACGCAGGCACTGCTTCACTAGCTTGGAGCCTGGCCTGATCTTCAAGGCATGCTCAATGACTTCTCTCAGAATGCCTGGCATGTCCAAGGGTCTCCATGCAAAGATGTCTCTGTTGGCACAGAGGAAGTCGACGAGCGTGCTTTCCTATTTGGAGGAAAGCGTGGTGCCGATGCGCACCACTTTGCCCTCGAAGCTTCTGGGGTCTATGAGGACCTCCTTGGCACCATCTACAGGCTCAAAAGACCCGGCTAAACACTTGGGGTCACATGCTTCTTCAACGACGTCCTCCTTGATGGCCGCAAGGTCTTTAGAGGCAACAATTGATGTGTCGTGTTCATAGCACTTGACCTCGCACTCGTAGGCGCACTAGAAGGAGGTGCCGATGGTGATGACCCTGCATGGACCCGACATCTTCAACTTCAGATAGGTGTAGATGGGGACGGCCATGAACTTCGCGTAGCATGGACATCCCAGGATGGCGTGGTAGGTCCCATGGAACCCTACCACCTTGAAGCTAAGGGTCTCTGTCCTATAATTGGTTGGATTCCCGAAGGTGATGGGCAGCAATGTTCTGGCTTGCTCGAGTGAAGTGTGGGAGGGCTTCGTCGTCCTCGATGATCCTCTGGTTCATGTCACAGGCCGCGGTGCATGCACGCCCACTGTCTTCATGCCGCTCGATATCTCGCTCGAGCTTCGCGTGTTCCTGCTCGAGCTAGAGTCGTGCTTCTTTGAGCTCTTGGTGCCGCGCCCTTAGCTGCTCTACCTATAGGCTAGGTGAGGCCCCTACGTCAACCTCGTCATAGAGGTCATCTATTGGGGTAGCCCTCTCTCGTGGATGCTTTCGATGTATCCTACGAGGGTACCTACCATGAAACATTCTCATGAGGGGTGATGGCTCCCCCTACTGGAGTGAAAGTCGGAGGGTGACTCTGATTCTCCTACGAGAAGGTCGTGGAAAGATTCTATGATGTATTCGGTCGTCCCCACAAACTCATCGTTCGTAGGGGATGGGGGCATGCGCTGCGCCACAAGGTGGTCAACGGTCTCTATGGCATGGCGTAGATCGAACAGGAGCGCTATCGGGGCACTCCAGATGAGGTATTCTAAGGAGAGCTGTTCTCCTCCGGCAAGCTGTGTCATGACGTTGGCGAATGAGAAGGTGAGGCAGCGCAGGTCCTCCTGGGATGGTCGGGGTCCTAGGAAGGCGCCGAGCTGGCGCTCTAGCCTCCCATAATCGAAGCCGAGGAGCTGGTCGCTCCCGGGGGTGCGAGCCTCTGGTGCATGCAGGTGCAGCTCCTCAAGCGCCTCAGCAATCGTGTCGAGGTCGGTGGAGTGGAGAGGCTGGACGGCGGTGGGAACCTGTGCCAACTCTCCCTCCGTTGTAACGATGAAGTCGAGGTTCTTGAAGCGCACGTGCATGCCTGGGACCTAGTTGACACTATGACTAGCCATCTGAGGCCTAATGTGGGCGTCAAGACACGCAAAAAGCCCCTACCTAGCGCGCCAACTGTCGGTGTGTTTGGACCACCAATGAGTAAATTTATATTTGCGCGTCTGGCTCGGATCGTGTGCTCGGAGGACACAAGGGTTTATATTGGTTCGGGTGGAACATCCCTATGTCTAGTTTGCTGCTACTTGTGTTACCGGTACTTGGTTTGTAGTAGGGGTTACAAACAGGCGAGACAGGGAAATGATCCCAAGTCTCTGCTGGAAGGAGTGAACGGGTGCTGAGAGCTCAATTGCCGCTCAGCCATGTGCTCATGTTGTGCTCTTGTTTCTTTCCATCTCCATGGTAGGGGTACCCTGCTTCCCCTTTTATAGGCGAAGGGAAAGTGCAGGTTATAGAGGAGGAAAAGTAGAAGAACGAGAGAGAGAAGAAGGCTTCCAGGGTCATTGGGTCCTCCTTCATGCGGGTCCCGCTGATCCTGTAGACGTCAATAGGGATGGCTCCATGTCGTGGCCCTATTTGTCACTGGCGCCATGCACAGGCGTCATCTTCCAGTCATCGCATTCCACTCCGTCCCGACGGATGTCATGGTGAACTGACGCGCCGTCAGCGTCCGTACGAGGATTAGGCAGAACAACACCGGCATGTCCGGCACTGTTCTTGATGTGAATCCCTAGGTATGGCCCATCATGGCCACATGATACATAGAGGCATGCTAGCCTCTTCCCTAGTGTCAGAGTTTTGACCTAGGCCCATACGCTTGGACCTGGAGTGGTTGGTGGCGGTATGGGTCCCCGTCGGATGTGACAGAACCTGTGTCCTCAAGGTTGGGCGAGACGGAGCCCGTGACCTTGGGTGAGATGGAGCCCATACCCAAGGGGTCGGGCAAGACGGAACCTACGTCCTCGAGGTCGGGCGAGATGGAGCCCACATGCAAGGGGTCGGGCAAGACGGAACCCGCGGCCTTGAGGTTAGGCGAGACAAAAACCACGTCCTTGGGGTCGAGCGAGACGTAGCCCACACCCAAGGGGTCGGGCGAGACGGAGCTCGTAGCCTTGAGGTCAAGCGAGATGGAGCCCACGACCTTGAGGATGGGCGAGACAGAAACCATGTCCTTGGGGTCGAGCAAGACGGAGCCCGTACCCAAGGGGTCGAGCGAGACGGAGTCCGTGGCCTTGAGGTCGGGCGAGACCTTTTAATACGTCTCGAGCCATCTGGGGAAGTCAGCGTGGGCGTTAACTTCATTGCTTTGGGTATCCCTAATATCGTTACCCGACACCATCCATATATTGATTTCCTGTACTGTTTCTTAGCTTATTCATTTCTAAATGCACTTCTAAAAACTAATTTGCAAATAGAGCAAATTTTTTACCTATGCTCAGATCTTAGGATGACTTTTAGAAGTTATGGTATGATTCATATCTAAATTTTTCCTATGCTCATATCTAAATTTCCTTCAACTAGAAAAATTGCAATGTAATGTATGTTGATATATGCTGAACTAGGAGCTTGATGTTGTCCAATACATATGCATGAACCTAGAGCTGACTTGAATCTTTATATCTTTGACTCGAATCTTTATATCTTTGACTAATGTTTGTAGTTTGTGGTTGCAGGGTGCTGCCTTAGAGGTTAATAGTTTGGCCTAGAGGGTATCTCAGTGAAGTGAAAAGCTTCAGTAATGTATGTTTAGGTGTAGCTACAACTCTTCTTTTAGTTTGATGAATGTTCAAGAAGAAATGTATGTTGTTGGTGTTATTTTGGACTAATGTATGTTGTTGGTGTCATTTTGGACTTGTGCTTAGATGTAGCGTGATGTATGATGTATATTACTACCAAGTTTGATATTATAATTTTTTGCTACCTAGGATTTGCTCAGGATTGTGTAATTTGAAAATAGATGAGATATGCAAATTAAAATTTGGGCTAAAAAATGAAATGCAAATTGGAATGATCCTGTTATGTGGTATGGTGTAAGTTGTGACTTAAAATCAAATGTCATAAAGCTTTGTGACTTCAAAACCAATGTCATAGATGTGTGATGTGAACATATAAACGTCACAAAACATAGTTTAAGGCGCATGGTTTTTGACACATGTTTTTTCGTCATGCTGGTGTCACAAATGTTGATATGTGACAAAAATTCCATGTATTATGACTTAAATGAATTGTCATAAATCGGCACATTTCTTGTAGTGTACCCTTGTTTTGTCTACTTGTGTATCTTATGTAGGGTAATGTATGACCAGTTTTGACCTTTCGACAAACTACGTTGAAGATCTAGAAGCATTAATCGGGAGGACTAGAGCTAAACTCAAGAAAGTTCTAGCTTTAAAGGTGGAAAACAACCATATAAGGCGAAGCTTAACACCTAAATTTGAAGCTGTGGCTAATAGGACTCTCCGTGACTTCTCTACTCCAACTACGGCCAACATCCATACTGGACCGATAGTCAATGTCGGAGATAATGGATTCGAGCTCAAGCCAGCACTCATCAACATGGTGCAAGCAAGCCAGTTTAGTGGAAAGGCACATGAAGATGCAAGTGCACATCTCCAACACTTTCTGGAGATCTGCAACACTTTCACCATCAAAGGAGTAACCCAAGAAGCCATATTACTTCGCCTCTTCCCATTCTCACTCTTGGGAAAGGCGAACCAATGGTTCTATGCCAACAAAGATAGAAATACTACATGGGATAACTGCTCCACTATCTTCTGAGCCAAGTTCTTTCCCATAGGAAAGACCAACGCTCTGCGTGGGAGAATTTCAAGTTTTCAGCAGCAACATGATGAATCTGTCCCTAAGACATGGGAACGCTTTCAAGATTACATTGCAGAATGTCCTCATCATGGGATGGAGAATCGGCTACCCATGTAGACTTTCTACCATGGGTTGACCAACAGTACCCGTGAAACTATGGATGCTGCTGCTGGAGGTGCATTCATGTCACTCACAATACCAGCTACAACAGCTCTTGTGGAGAAGGTGGCCACCAACCAAGGTTGGAATAAAGAACGTCTTTAGACCCGCAAGAGGGGTGGAGGTATGCATTAACTCAAGGAGGTAGACATGTTGTCTGCTAAGATGGACCTGCTGATGAAGAAGCTTGAAGACTAAGCCAATGAGAAGCAAGAAGTTATGCACATTCAAGATTCTCGCATGACATGTGAAGAGTGTAGAAATATTGGGCATTCAGGGAATAGATGTCCTGAAACCCAAGAGGATGTAAACTTTGTCAACAACAGTAACTACTTTCATCCTTAGTAGAATCAAGGATGGAATCAGCAACAGGGACTGAACTACCAAGATAATTACCAAGTTAACTATCAAGGTAATAATTTTAATAATTTCAATCAGCCACCCTTGAGAGAATTAAGTGCTGGTCAATCCAAACTTATGGAGGGATTATCTAGAAAGGTAGCTACAAATGATAAAATTCTAAATAACATAAATAATAGAATGGATAGCTTTGCTTCCGCCATTAAGAACCAGCATAGCTTTAATAAAATGATAGAATCACAAATAGCTCAGCTGGCTACTGCTGTTCCTCTGTCTGACAAAGGTAAGATTCTGAGGCAACCGGAAGATCTAGAAACTACAAATCTTGTCAATATTCACAATGTAGCATACTACTATATACAACTATCGACAGGAAGGTGGATAGACTATACATTGCTAGAAAAGAAGAGTGATCCAAGAAGGCCTGTCATCCCCATCGCCATTGGACCTCACATTTTCCAAGAAGTTGTCTATGACTTCGGAGCAAGTGTCAACATCATGCCTAAGGTAATTTATGATCAAATTAATGGAGATACTTTGTTGTACATAAATATGCATTTGCAGCTTGTAGATTAGAAACTCTGTTACCCCAAGAGAGTTCTTGAAGATGCTATCGTTCGAGTGAGACAATCATACGTTCCCATGGACTTTGTGGTTTTGGAAACAGATGGAGATGTAAGGGCACCCATTATTTTAGGCTGACCTTTCCTATGCACCGCAAAAGCCATCATCTACGCGGACAGTGCCAAGATCTATTTCAGAATCAAGGATAGGAAGGAGAAGTTTTCTTTCAAGAACCGCATCTTGCGATCCCCTGGACATTCACAAACGACGTACCTACCTAAAGAGACAACAGTGACCAAGAAGAAGAAGAACAGAAGGAGGAAGAACAAGGCTAGGCAGCCTCTAGAAGAATCAGTTAACATGATCAACACACTCAGAACATAGTACGACCACCTCCTCGCTTCACCATTCCTTGCTAAGAAGGATGATCCAGGCGTACCAACGATCGAGTGTACCATTGGACAAAGAATATTCCACAAGACCTTCTGCTATATTGGATCGGGTGTCAATATAATATTCAAGGTAACGTATGAATACTTATTCGGTCATGAACCTTTGTTCCCTACATATATGCAATTGCAAATGGCGGACCAATCAATTTGATTTCTAGAAGGAATAGCAAAACATGTTATGGTAAGAATAAACGATCAGTTTGCCCCTGCCGATTTCATGGTTCTAGACATGGGTGAAGAAGATGATACGCCCATCATCTTTGGAAGACCGTTCCTGAACACTATCAACGCAATCATCTACGTCGGATCTAGACAAGTCCACTTCTAATTCCCTAGAGAAAAGGTACACTGTTATTTTAATAGTTATACCAGTTATGAGCAGCCGAAGAAGTCCCGCTCTAGGAGGAGACATCGATCATCCCAAAACCAAAAGAATCAATCCCCAAAGAAAAGTTGGGATGAAGATGAGGAACCTAAAGAAGTTGTAAAAGATGAACCTACTCCACCTAAGTCAAGCCCACATACCAAGCAGGCATGAAAAGATAAGGTGACATCACCATCAGAGACACCGTCACAAGATGTGGAGCCATCTGGGTCTCCATCGTTGAGACCGGATGATGCACTCGAAGAGTAAAGGATTTTTCTCCAGCCAAGTCCTGTCCGGAGGACTTAAAATCCGAACCCTGGCCATGAGGTAACATCGGTAGTTATCCATATTTACTTTCTAGCATTGCATAAATTCTTTTCACTTTAGCATATTTACTTGTTTGCATTAGCATTGCATTTAAAAAAAGATAAAAAGTTTCATGATTGCATTACATCATTGCATCATAAAGCCTAAGCTCCATGTGAAAATTTTTCTCGGTGTGTAAAAGCCTAAGGGAATATTCACCGTGGTGGTATAAAAATAATATATATCATTCATGCATATTTTCTTTCTGCATTATATAAATAAGAAAATCCATAAAATATTAAATAGACATCCTGTTAGAACTTTGCCAATTAGGAAATTTGTCTAAACCCCAAGGACAACAAATTTCTGAATGGCTGATCGCTAACCCCTTATCCTAATCCGTGCTATGAGTTTTGATGTTCTTGTTGGAGTATTTTGCAGGATGATCAAGAGTAAAGCCATCCATCCGAAGTACATTTTTTCGAACCGTCGCTACACTCGCTGCACAAGGAACCCTACTTCGGACGGATGAAAAAGACTTTTGCTGGTAGACTCACTCTAAGAAAGACCACGACAACATCCAGCTTGGGGGAGGAACATCCCCCATGTATCTTGCTAAGTATTTCTTTCCCTTTCGGTTTTACTATTTTTATGTTTTGCTTCATATTTGCTAAAGAAATAAAAAGATGCATAACATAATAAAAGCAAAATAAAAATTTGAATTTGTATTAGTCATATATATAATAATAAGGTGTGATCTTAAAAATGAAAAAAAATAAAATAAAAAATGTGTGACTAGTTTTCTGTTTTTAGCAGCTAAATAAATGAACTCTGAGGATAATCTCTTACAATGGAAATGATAAATAGTTGCTCTGTCGTAATTCCTTTCAAGTACCTAGTTTTGAGCCTTGAATTCCCCTGAGTTTTGGATACGACTATTTTTATCTAAGAATTTACTCTGAACTTGAAACTCATGGGTAGCATATGCTTGATCTAAGTCTAGATAATTGATGGAATGATATGAGAAGATCTAAGCTGCTGTTTATCTTGTTCCAAGTGATACTAAAGTTCTGCAGATTTATCTTTTGAAAAACATAAAAATCCTACATGATGAGCTCCTGTATGACAAAGCTTGAATTCCTACCAGAGTCATATATGGTATTTAGATTAGGAAAACTTCCACTTATATGTTGCTTACATTGCATTTAGTTTAGTCAAGTTTTGTTGACCCTTATGAGAGGTTTGTCATGCTCTTAAAATCAAGATCACGTACACACCACCCAAATGTGCACAACTCCTACACCAAGAGTAAACACCAAAAATATTCTTGATAGGATATCCAACAAATAAATGCTCTAAAGTTCTTGTTGCTATCTCTCAAAAGTTCTGTTACAGAAAAGAAGCATGTGGCTATGCAAAAGTTATTCATAAAAAAAGAAGAGATAAAAGAGAGATAAAAAACATGGACAAGTGTCCGAGATAATAAAAATAATGGGTACTTAGATGCCCGCCCAAAAAAAGAGAAAAGATGAATAAGATAGCCCATGTTTTCTTACAAAGTTGTTTTTAAGTTTTAAGAGAGAGATATGTTTTCAAGGAGCATAGTAGAATTAGGTTAGCCACCATATATATCCACCATACATCCACACACATGCACATCTTGATTTGATTGTATGACTCAACTCTCTTTGAATCCAAGGTTTGACTTTACAATACATGTATTACAAGTATGCTCTTTCAATGTATTTCCACTCCTATGAGCTCCACATAAGCCTTAGTTGTAGGAAGAGAAATGCATAACATCATTATTGCCTTGGTGAGGATCCACAAATACCACATATATTGAGAGACTTGAGAGTATCATAAAATGGAAGCTCTGAGTTTTATTTTGAAAACCTATAAAAACTCTGGAATAATGGTTGAGCAAAGAACTTGAAACATAGTGCTTGACTTGATCGTTCAGTCTTTTAATTTCTCAAGACCCAAGTGAAGGCTGAGAAGCCCCATGGTTTAAGGTAATATGGGTAAGTTTAAAAGTCAGATCGGTTCATTCTAATCTAGAGGAGAATTCTTGTTTGAACGCATGTGTACTTTTGAGGAGTTGCATCAATGTTTTCAAAATCTTTAAACTCTTTATCCATTTACTAAGTTTAGCTTTGCTAAGGGACTAGCAAAGGGTAAGCTTGGGGGAGTTTGTTGACGGTAGTTAACAACCATTACAAACCATCAATATAACATGTATAAGGGCATAAATATAATCACCAACAAAGGTTTAGGGGTTTAAACTAACAAATTCCATGAGTTTTGGTGAATCTATATTTTTTGCAGGGTTTATTTAGAAAAACCGTCAAGGTGGGCCTACATGTCATATTTCATTGCGCTTATTCGCTGCGAAACAGACACTAGAGGGTTCTAGAAGACTCGAGAGGACTCCACGCCGAGGCAGAGGGGCAGAAGCTACCAGGTGGGGCCATCTGTAAGCCGCCTGGCCCCCTAGGCCCATATGTCAGTCCCTCCTTCGAATGTCGGTTCTCCACCACATCCTAGGTTGTATCTACACCATTCTTTAAGTCGGTTTGATCCAAGGGCTCACGTTGGACGCTATGGACTATATATACCAGCTCCTGCCACCCCCACAGGAAGAATCATAACCCTAGTCATCAAGTCATTTGAGAAGACAGAAACCCTAATCATCCTCTGAGCTCCACCAATTCTAGGGCATAGCTAGTTAGGCTAGATCTAGAGGGAGGCAAGCAGACTTCGCTTGGATTCCTGATCTTGTCAAGAGCATGGTTGGTATAATCTTTGTACCCCCTCTCTTTTATACCTCCATTATTTTGATATGCTAGATACAAATTTTATGATAATATTAGTATTCATCTTATTCATGTTCTTCGTTATAATGTTCATCGTCTACTTTGATTATATGCTTAGTATAGTTGGATTATCATCATGTTCATGCATAAGTTCGTATAGCACTCACTCTAAGGTACCATGGGTGAGTGGTCGACATTGTGTAAGCGTGGTGCTTATACATTGTTTACCTATGGATACACCATATATTCTGGGTTATGTGGTAGATCGCGGATGTGACACTCCTGTTGAGTCCTTTGTAGTCCACTCTCCGAGTGCACGTAGGGTCCGGTTATGAAGGAATAACAAGCTATGTTCTTAATCTTCCTTAGTAATATCCCTTATGTGTAGATATGGAGATGATCTTAGCAATGACTACTAGGTATAATTGCACTAATCAATGTATGCTTTGACTTGTAATTAAGAATGACTTAGGAATTATTCCTCTAATATTCTACCTAACCATGCTAATGCCATAGAAAGGAGTACTCTGAGTGATTTATCATTATCATTGATCAATACTTATCATATATCTTATCCTATGACTTACCCTTGTTATGAGTAGAACATTGGTTATGGTTTATTTCTCCATCAATAGTATAAGTTATCAATACATGTCAGTGCCAGACCTTCCCTGTGGTAAAAATATAAATAACGATACCTGAAATAGTCTCGGGTAAAGTGCTACAATGGTATATTATTTGTGCGCTTGCAGATTCCTTTCATTTATATATATATATTCTATCTAGTAACATAAATTAATAATGAACTGCTTAGTATTATTCTAATAGTAATGCTATGTAGTACCAACAAGCATCTTTGGCATCATCATTAGGGAGGACAACCTAGTAAAGTAATGTTAGGAGATATAGGTTTATAATAAGGTGACTACTTAAAACAAGTGACACATTAATAAGTACCAACAATCATTTCTAGCGCCGTTGCTGGGGACAGATTTCAAACTCTGTTCTTAGTAGTGATGCTAAGAAATGTCAACAGACCCCCTATGTCGGCACCTGTCATGACTAAGCCCCAGCATCATCCTTGACGACCGCCACACCGGATCTACTACCCCTTCATCAACGCCGGCCGCACCACTTCCACGACCAGGATAACAAGAGGGCGGTGTCGACGACGCAGCGTAGCCAGGAATAGGAAGATGTACCCAAATTCCTTTTAGGCCTTGTTTCGATGCATGTGTATCCACTTCAATCCACATGTGTTGGAGTGGATTGGAATGGAACTTAGTTTAATTCCACTCCAATGCACTTCAACACATGTGGATCAAGATGAATACATGTGCATCCAAACAAGGCCTTATGATGCGTGCTGTATTCTAGTGGTTGGACCTGGGACATGAAGATATATAGTGACGGGGTTACATGTTTCTTAGTTGATTGTAGTTCACATGTGCTTTATTCGAGTAATAGCTTCCGTATAAACTGTAGTTCACATGTGCTTTATTCAAGTAATGGCTTCCGTGTAAGCTGTAGTTTAGGTGCCTAATTTACATGCTCCTGCACTGTTTTGTTGACATTCGGTACAAGGTTAACTCAATAAATGCCTTTGTAATCTACATGTTGACATATAGAATATCTCCCTAAAGTAGGGGAGCGTGTTTAGGGATATGGTGATACAGATACAGATTTAGAAGAGCCAGTGCCCCTTGCAATTGAGGTGCTTGTTTTATCTTGTCATGTTGGGATGCGAGGGGGTTGGTTTAGGTGGCAGTGCAATTCAATTCTTTGATGTGTGGATAGCAATGTAATTTTTACATGCTTGCCACTTAAGTTTGTTTCTCCAATTTCAGGTTATGGGTTGAACAAGTCGTAGTGAAGTCCCTGCCAGCAGGGAAAAAGACAGCACCAATATGGGTCCTGGGGGATGGCAATCAAGGAGAGTGAAGCCAAATTGTCTAGCAGAGTTGCAGCATCTTGTACTTCCAACTAGGTCCAAAAGTCAGTACGCATAAGGCAAACAAAGCCCTCTGAGGGACTGGTCATGTGAAGATGACCTTAGCCATGCTAAAGAGAAGACTCCACCTCCCCACCAGTAGAATGACCAAACTTGTGAAGGTTAGTACTTGTCCGTGTTTCGAGTAAACACCAACTAGTAAATTTGTATTATTGCGCGTTAGGCCCGAATGGTGTGCTAAAAAGACATAAGATTTATATTGGTTTGGGAAGAATGTCCCTACGTCCAGTTCGTGGTTGCTGCTCATGTTATTTGCACTGAAAGGTTCATAGTAGGGGGTACAAAAGAGCGAGAGAGGGACAGGTCCCAAGTCTCTGATGGAAAGGTCAAACGGGTGCTGAGAGCTTGGGTGCTGCTTAGCTATGTGGTGTGATGTGTGTCAAAAAATGATCCATCCCTTTAGTGGGGTGCCCTGCCTTCCCTTTTATAGATCAAGGGGGAGCAGGGATTACAGATAGGAGAAATTAGAAAAAAAAAATAGAGGCCAAGAAGCTAGGTCTTCTTTTTCCTCTGAGCGAGCCCCGCTGACATGGCAGACGGTACCAGGGATAGCACGTTCGCTAATCCTGATAGGGCCGTGCTCTAGCTTCGTTCAGCAAGTGGTCACGTCCCATCTTGCCCCGATGGGCGACACGCCGCACCAGGGTGCCGAGCCACGACCCTACGGGGAGCAGACAGCGTAGAGGCCCCACATTCGTTACTATAGATGACATGAGTTTCCTCCTAGACCGTAGTGGATGTCGTATGTTTTCGTCAGGATTCATGTTCGAGGGCAAATGCCGGTGCCCATACCACTATAGGATAAATGTCGGCGCCCATAACACTATTTGGGCTCTAACATGCCTGGAAGGGCTTAAAGCGCCCGTATGGTCATATCCTGATGGTACTTTCCTACAGGCGTGTAGGGTATGGTCCTTGGTATTGCAGTTGACTTGAATGCCCCACCTTATCTGCGCGCGTAGTTATGAAGGAGAAGCGCACAGACATCGAGCAAGGCGGAGCCTACCCCCAGACATCGAGCGAGGTGAAGCCAGCCCCTGGACATCGGGCGAAGCAAAGCCTGCCCCTGGATGTCGGGCGAGGCGGAGCCTGCCCTCGGATGTCGGGCAAGGCGGAGCTAGCCCCCGGACATCAGGCGAGGCAGAGCCTGCCCTCGGACGTCGGGTGAGGCAGAGCCAGCCCTCAGACATCGGATGAGGCAGAGCCTGCCCCCGAACATCGAACGAGGCAGAGCCAGCCCTCAGACGTCGAGCGAGGCGGAGCCTGCCGCCAGACGTCGGGCGAGGCAGAGTCTTCCCCTGGTCATCGGCTAAGGCGGAGCTAGCCCTCAGGGGTCGGACAAGGCAGAGCCAGCCCTTAGGGGTCAAACAAGGTGGGGCCAACCTTTGGGCATCAGACGAGATGGAGTTAACCCTCGGTCGTTGAGCAAGAGGTGTAGTCGCATTATTATCTGTTTGGAACCATCAACATTTGATGGTTATTAGCTCCTCCTCTTTGGGTACCCTAGAATTTAGTCCCCGACAGTAGCCCCCGAGCCCCTGGGTGATTCGGATAGAATTGCTCGGGGGTGATTTGACATGCTAGAGGGTGCGCGCGAGCGCACCCGGTGGGTGTAGCCCCCGAGCCCCCAGGGATTCAGATAGAATCGCCCGGGGGTTATTCGACTTGCCAGAGGGTGTGCGTGAGCGCACCCAATGGGTGTTGCCCCTGAGCCCCTAGGTGATTCGGATAGAATCGCCCGGGGGGTGATTCGACTTGCCAGAGGGTGCGAGCAAGCGCACCCGTTAGGTGTAGCCCCCGAGCCCCCGGGTGATTCGGACACTTCGCGGATATGGCTGTGAGATTTGGCGGTTTGTTATCTGGATAATACAATTGGGATCCTAACATCCTGTTCACAGGGATCCGATTAGAGTCAGCCTAGCTGAGACTAGATCATGGACTGAGACTCTCGTGAAGCTTGTGCGCCTGAGTTTTGGCAATCGTGGGCCCATCCTTTTGTCGTAAGGGTGCCTTGGGAGGGCCATCAAAATCATTGATGGGCCAGCCCTAAAACTCCTGGGCCCAACCATGCTGGACGAATGCTTTTTGACTCATCTCCTTTTGATGGTAATGAGTCCTGGTCTGCCCGGGGAGACGAAACGTCCGGCGTGACTATGGAGGGAAAGGATAGGGATTGGGGGTGCATATCCCGCGTGGTGATGTGGTGGCGAATCATGGTAGGCGTGGAGATCCAGGCGGATGGTTGCCTTCATCGCATCCGTCACCCCTATAAAACCAAAGGGTTCACCCCCAGGGTTTTGTACATTGCCTCCTTGCCTTTGCATCTACAACCTCCGCCGCCAATCGCCTAAGCCTCCCGCATCCACATCTCAGTCACCGTCAAGTTCACATCCACCCACCCCAATCCTTCAATGGAGCCATGGTGCAGATCTGATATCACCCTCCAGTGCCTGGAGGGCCTCGTTTGCCGTGGCCTTCTTTGCACGTGGACTGCCGTTGAGGAGTGGCGGCTGCCCGGCAATGAGGACGCGTCGTCGCTACCCGAAGGCTATGTTGTGTCCTTCGCTCACTTCCATGAGCGGGGATTCACCACCCCCACCCACAAGTTCCTTCGGGGGTTGCTGCATTACTACAAGGTGGAGTTGCAGCATCTTAATCCCAACAGGATCCAGCACATTGCGGCGTTCGTTGCCCTATGTGAGGGTTTCCTAGGGATTACTCCCCACTTCGACCTGTGGTGGTATTTCTTCACTGTCACCCTCCTGAAGAAGCATGAGAAGAGGCAAGAGCTGAACGTGCCAATGGGATGCACCGGCATCTAGCTCCGCAACAACCAAGTCAATGAGTACCCACCGATGCATCTGTCGACCTCCAACAAGGGGTGGCATTCATAATGGTTCTACGTCAGGAATGACGCAGCCGCCCCCTTGCCAGAGTTCACTGGGCGCCTCATCGAGGATGTCCCCGAATCTTGGAGGAAGTGGGAAGTCTCGGAGAAGGACAAGAAGAGAATCTAAGAAAATCTCACCGCCGTCTGGATCTTGAAGGAGAGGGGCATGAAGGGGTTGGGGATCATCGGCACCTACCACATGCGGAGAGTGGCGCCGCTGATGAGGCACATGCTTCCCCTGCACATGATGGCGCCCAGGGTGGCGCTCAATGGGACGACGCTCGCCGAGGAAGCGCTCTCCCCCTCCAAAGTGGCGCAGCGCATCAAGGAGATGATGGAGCCTCCGCAGGACGATGCCGACGCTGTCCTTGATTTTGTGTATCCAGTACCGGGGCACCCCCCAATGCGGCTGGAACTGGGGCACATCGCCTTCGTAAGTTTTCTTTCCTTGTGACTCCTTTTTAATCGAACTCCCGACCCCTTGATGCTGATTTTGAAATAGGGGGACCAGCCGAAGAGACTCATCCTCCAAGACCACCCAGCTTCGCTGCTGAAGGATCCAGCCATGATGGCGGCCAACCGTGCCACGGCCGAGCGGCAGTAGAAGGCGAAGGAGGACGAGAGGAGGAAGAAACAACAGAAGCTGCGTGCACGAGAGTGCGGGGAGGAAACTGATAGTGACGATGATGATGACGAGGAAGAAGAAGATGAGGTAGTAGCCGACGCCGAGTGGGATACGCTGACAGGTACCCACTCGTCCATGTAGGGACCATTCTCTTTCCATGCAAGGGAAGGTGTGCCCGTTAGGCCGGAGGAGGCGGGCTGGACCGTCAGCCCATCCTTAGAACCATCAGGGGCGGGCAGATCTGCCACCGCGCCCGAGGTGCCAGCAGAGGGGAGCGGCCCCACCGTCGTGCCTCAGGAATCAATGGGGGCGAGCAGATCTGTCGCCGCTCCTGAGGGGCTAGCGGGAGCGGGCGGACCCGTCATCGCGCCCCAAGAGCCAGCGGGGGCGGGTGGATCTGCCGCCACGCCTGAGGTGCCGAGAGAGGGGAGTGGCCCCATCGCCGTGCCCCCAGATGTGAGGGAGGCGAGCCCCTCGGCCCGAGAGCAGGGGGCGGGCTCAAAATGGTCCCGCCCCGATGAGGTGGAGCAGGGAACTGGGGGTTCATCCCCCAAACGTCTCCACCGCCCAACAGCGCCAACGTAAGTCACCGACTCCTCTGTTTTCTCTATTTTTCTCTGTTTTCATTGTGACTTATGCCTTTCATTTCTTGCAGCATCCTTAGATGGGGCTGCTCTTTGGCACTAGCGCCCTAGAAGAGTGTCACCCTTCAAGCGAGACGGCGGCCGTCGCCTGACGTCGCTCCCATTTTGGGTGGGAGCAGAGATGGTGTCATAGCCTCATCAGCCAGTCAGGCACCGCCCGTGGTGGTGCCCATGCCTTCGGCGGTCGTCGAGCAACCAGCGATGGAAGCGATTCCACTGCCGATGTTGGAGCAGGTGGAGCTACCGACCACGCTCGTTGCGTCGACCACGGCGAGCGTAGCGTAGCCAGACAAGGTCCCATCGAGGGGGAAGAGGTGATGGTGGTTATGATGCACGGGTCATAGCCAGAAGCTACGGTGGCGGTGCCCGAAGCAGCAGCACGACCCGTCCTTCCGGTGGCCCAAGAGACGGCGTCCGTCGTGGGCAGTACGGAGGGGGTTGCGACCGAGGGATCCTCGGACACCGCGGTGGTTGACGAGGGGACCAATGGGGAATTGTCCCTGCCCTGATGTCGGGAGGCAGCCATCTGCCCATGCGGGATGAGCCCCTACTCCGGTGGGTGAGTCCGCAGGACCTGTCGTCGAAACTCTTCACCCTCGATGATGCCGCTGAGGGCATGGAGCGGGAGAGTCTCAATGAGGGGATCACGGCCGTGCTGGAAGCTCTAAACCAGGCCAGGGGTGCCCTGTGCGACGTCATCAATCCCACCAGCCGGGTATTTACTTAATCTTGCCTCCCGCCCTCTTCTTTCTTCATCTATTTTTGTGTTCTGACCACCGTGTTTTTTTAGTCTCTTATTGCTCACAGCCGGGAGAAATCCCAATTCCTTCGTGAACATCAGGAGGACTGGGATCGCCTCATCGATGAGGCATGGCTATAGAGGGATGTGACCGCCCAGCTCTGACAGAGGGTGGCCGAGTTGACCCCCTCACCGTGGAGGCGAACAATCTTTGACGGTGGGAGGCCAAGGCCCGCCGGGACGCAGAGGATGCCGAGAAGTCTTTTGAGGAACTGTTGGAAAGGGCGCAGCGGGATGAGGAGGAGGTCACTAGAGTTCAAAAGGAGTGGGACAAGCTGCTCTAGAGGGACACCGAGGCTCGCTAGTGGGTCCTCGACCTCTTGGCCAAGGTGGACAAGGAGCGGGAGCTCAAGGCTGGGAGTCAAGGAAATGTCCATGGCCCTATAGTAGAGGCGAGCCTAGATGTCGAGCCTATAGCCCAGCTGCATGAGGCCGAGCGCAAAGTGCAGGACTACGAGAGAGGCTCTGCTCGGGCATGGCGTGGCCCGTGAGGAGAGCGACCAAGCCGTCCAAGAGGGTGACAAGGCGCGTCAGGGGGTCAGCTCCCTCCAGGCCGATCTTGGAACCACGGTAGCTCGAAGGTGGAGGCCAAGAGCATCTCCACTGGGCTAGTCACGGAGCTTCTTTGAGACACAGGGGATCCTTTAGGTGGAGAGCGATGAGCACGATCTCTTGCGCACCGCCATCAGGGTGGTCCTCAATGACCTGGAGGTGGCACGACTGGAGGGAACCAGCTCGCTTGCGGCCTCTGCTGCCATAGATATCACAGCGCAGGTGCGCTAGCTCGAGAGGGAAGCTCTTTGCTCTGGGATTACCCAAGCCTTTACCGTCGCCCGCTCCCACTACACCAAGAGTATCGACTTGGAGACGATGAGCCTTGGCTTTGTGTGCTGGCTATGAAGCCTACGAAATTTGGATGAAATAGAGAAGGCGGTGGCTCCTATCACGCGAAACCTGGCGGACAAAGTTGAAGAGATAGTTCTCCTCCGGAGGGGATAGTTAGTCAACTAGGTCTGATGGACATTATTGGTAATCTATGGACAAGTGTCGGCTCTTTTGTATCTTAAAACAGATTCATAATTTTGTTTCATTTAAATAAATTCATAATTTTGTTTTGTTTGATTGAACTTGCTTTCTTCCCTTTTTGCATTCGAAAGAAAGGCCCATGTATTCCGACCCCTTCATTTGTTAAGACCGTAGGGCCCGAGGCGTAAGAGGAAAAAACTTCGAATCACGCTGGTGAGCAAAGATACCATAGCCGCCAAGGCGTAGGTTTTTTGCAGTTCACCCAGGCATGCTTAGTTTATTTCTTTCCGTGAATTTGCCGCTAGGCTTAACGTGAGGAAGAGGTCTGACACGGTGATTGTTTTTAGAAAAGGTGTCTCTGCACCCTTACCAGCCCCCGAGTGAGATCTGCCCCTTTGTCACTGCTGGGGTTAGATGTCACTGAAAATCAAGGGGAGGACAGCGAAACTTAGGAGAATGCATCTCTTGTATTCACACGTACCCTCCCCCTAGGATCTTAGCTATTATTCTGCGACCATGTATTAGGTCTCCTCGTAAGTCCGATCTTCCTCGAGCCCCCGCACATGGCAGGGATTCGGTCAAGGGTCAGCTAGTTTTTGTGACTGTCGCCCCGTCCACGATTTTCACATCCGGAGGGGTTGAGTTAACGCTACCTACCTTGATGGCCCGAGTGACATGCTCGGCGAGCTCGCTAGCGGGCATGTTCAAATGGAATCCTATTCCGTCACTTATGATAGGATCGGCAAAGCCCTCGGGGGGCATTCCATTCCTCCTTAACTCACCTTCCAACAGATTCCCCCTCAATGGGGATTCTATGGGCTCGGCTAGAGGCTAGGATCAAACAGGAAGGTTCAGATGGCCATGTCCGCTTCTCAGCAGGATGGGCACAGGCCGCTGGGGCTTATCTGTGTTTTCCCCCTAGCTCTTTGTTCGACATGAGGTGGCCTCGGACCCATCGCGAGCTGGCCTTCGAACCTTAGCCTTTTGATCTAGGATCGGGTGGCTCGAGCCCCCCAGCCTGGTGGGGTTTGGTAGGGGTCATCCGTGATTCATGTGTCACCTTGTCCTCGGTTTCCACAACCAGAGGGGCTGAGCTAACGACACTTGCCTCGATGGCTCAAGTGTCGCGCTCGGTGACCTCGCTATCGGGCATGTTCGAGTGGAATCTGGGTCCGTCATCCGCTGATGGGGTCAGTAGAGCCCTCATGCAGCATTCCACTATTTCTTAACCCACACCCCGACAGATGCCCGAGCCATTCGATAGGCTCGGGTGGCCCGTTGGCCTCTCCTCAATGGAGATTCTGTGGGTTTGGCTTGAGGTTAGAATCGAACGAGAAAGGTTGAGATGTCCCTGTCCGCTTCTGAGCAGGGTCGGGCAAGGCCGCTGGGGCTCATCTTGATTTTTCTCCCATGGCTCTGTTTGACATGAGGCGGCCTCGAGCCCTTCGTCGGCCAACCTTCGAACCTCGGTCTGTCGCCATTCATATCGAATGAGATGAGTACCACTTCGTGACGCAACGTGAAGTGTTGCGATGCAGCAATCGCATGTGCAATGTTTGGATGTACGGGATGACTGAATGAATGAGCATATAGAAATAGCAGGGGTCGGTAACGTTACCTCGATGGCACGAGTGATGGGTTCTGGGAGCTCTTACCGGATATGTCCGTGTGGGGTTCGGGTCCAACGTTCATGATGTGGCCGGTTCAACCTGCACGAGCATCCCAATTTTTCTGTTTCTATCTCTCGGCAGTGATCCAAGCCGTTCAATCGACTTGGGTGACCTAACAGCTTCTCCCTGATGGAGAGTCCACAGGTAGACCCCTCTGAACCCTTCTTGAGAAGGTGGATGCTAAAGCTTGGGGTGCGGGGATAAAGAATTCAATCACACTGGTGAACAAAAATGCCATAGCCGCTAGGGCGTAGGGTCCTAGCGGTTCGACCAGTTTTACTCAAAGTTTACTCCCGCACACCATGCCTCTGGTTTTTAAACATAAGGAGGGGTCGGGCAAAGAGAAGTTCTAGCGAGTAGACCCTCTTGCTAGCCCCTGAGCGATGTTCGACCCCCTACTGTTGCTGGGGTCAGAGGCTCGGTAGCGAATTTAATATGTATAGTAAGTAAGGGTGCTTATCTCTCGGCAGCGACTTTGAGCCGTTCGATCAACCCTTTTCTCGACAGTGGCCAAGCCATCCGGCCGACTTGTGTTTCCAGTTGAGACAAGATTTTCCTGTGGAAGTAGAGGATGAGAGTATCCAGCACAAGAATTTAGTTGGGCAGATAAGCCAAGCGACGAACTTGTGCGAAAACTGACAAGTTCTTTGTTATAGCGAACAACTTTTTTGCTCTTCTCCTCCTTTTTGTAAAAGGGGTTTAGTGCATTCCAACCCTTCCCATAGTCAAGGTCATAAAAGCTTAAGAGTGCGTGTGAGCTAGCTCTGTTCACGCTGGTGACCAAAGGCTCCATAGCCGCTGGGGCGTAGGTGCCTCGCAGTCCGCCCAGTTTTACTCAAAGCTTGTTCCCGAAATCCTAGCTCTTAGGATTTACCGTGAGAAAGGAGGGCAGGCACAGAGAATGTTCACAAGATAAATGTACTCATACTAGCCCCCGAGTGAGGCCTGACCCTTCGCACTTGCAGGGGTCGGATGTCACAAAAAATCGGGGATTTCAATGATAGAACTGATAAGAGAAAGTATGCGTTTATTTAGGGGTAAAAGTGACGTAGTTGCTCGATGTTCCAGGCATTGGTGAAGAACTCGCCGTCGATGGTTTTCAGTTTGTAGGTGCATGGCTGGAGTACTTCCATGACGACATATGGCCCCTCCTAGGGCGGGGAGAGCTTGTGGTAGTCCTTGTTGCTCTGTATGAGGCGAAGGACCAGGTCCCCGATGTTGAAGGCTCAGCCCCGCACTCGTCGGCTATGGTACCATCGCAACGCCTGTTGGTACTTGGCTGAGCGGAGGAGGGCGATGTCATGTGCTTCATCCAGCTGGTCCATGGCATCCTCGTGGGATGCCTTGGCTCCCTGTTCGTCATATGCCCTGATCCTTGGCACTCCATAGTCGAGGTCGATTAGGAGGATGGTGTAGAGGAGTTTCTAGATTTGGGGGTAGTGGGTCTTTGAGTCAGATAGTACCTCGCTAATGAAGTACATAGGGTGCTGTACTTTGAGGGCATGCCCCTCTTCTTCCCGCTCTACTACTAGGGCAGCACTGACCACTTGCGCGGTGGCCGCTATGTAGAGCTGAAGGGATTCTTCCTTGGTGGGAGGAACCAGGATCAGGGCCTTTGTCAGGAGTTATTTAACCATGTCAAGTGCTTCCTAGGCCTCGAATGTCCATTCGAAGTGATCAGCTTTCTTTAGAAGTCGATAAAGGGGGAGACCTCATTTGCCAAGGCGTGAGATGAAGCGGCTGAGCGTGGTGAGGCACCCCATAACCGCTTTACCCCCTTTATGTTTTGAATCGGGCCCATCCTAGTGATGGCCGAGATTTTCTCTGGGTTGGCTTCGATGCCATGCTCGGAGATGATGAAACCGAGTAGCATGCCCCTCGGGACCCCGAAAACGCACTTCTCGGGATTGAGTTTGATGTCGTTTGCACAGAGTTTTGCAAAGGTCTATTCAAGATCGGCAATGAGATGGTCAGCCCATTTGGACTTGACCACGATGTCGTCAACATAGGCCTCAACAGTCCACCCAATGAAGTCCCTGAAATATTTGAGCATACAATGCTAGTATGTAGCCCAGCGTTCTTCAGACCGAACAGCATCGAGATGTAGCAGAATGATCCTTAGGGGGTGATGAAAGATGTTGCGAGCTGGTCAGACTCTTTCATCACGATTTGATGGTACCCGGAGTACGCATCAAGGAAGCAGAGGGTTTCACACCCCGAGGTAGAGTCAACTATTTGGTCTATGTGCGGCAAAGGAAATAGATCCTTTGGGCACGCTTTGTTGAGACCCGTATAGTCAACACACATCCTCCATTTCCCACTCTTCTTTCGTATAAGAACAAGATTGGCTACCACTCTGGGTGGTACACTTCCTTGATGAATCCGGCCACCAAAAGCTTTGTGATCTCCTCGTCGATGGTCCTACGTTTCCCCTCATCGAAGCAATGTAGGCGTTGTTTCACTAGTTTGGAGCCTGGGCAGATCTTCAAGGTGTGCTCGGCGACTTCCCTTGGAATGCCTAGCATGTCTAAGGGTTTCCACGTGAAGATGTCTCTGTTAGCGCGGAGGAAGCCGACGAGCGTGCTTTCCTATTCGGAGGAGAGCGTGGTACCAATGCGCACTGTTTTCCCCTCAGTGCTCCTGGGGTCTATGAGGACTTCTTTAGAGCCCTCCGTAGGCTCGAAAGACCCAGTCGACTTCTTGGGGTCGGGCACTTCTTCGGTGACCTCCTTCTTGATGGTGGTGAGCTCTCTAGAGGCAACGATTACTGTGGCATGATCACGGCACTCGACCTCGCACTCATAGGCGCGCTGGAAGGAGGTGCCGATGGTGATGACTCCGCCAGGGCCCAGTATCTTTAGCTTGAGGTAGGTATAGTTGGGGATGGCCATGAACTTCGTGTAGCATGGTCGTCCCAGGTTGGCGTTGTAGGTTTTGGGAACCCGACCACCTCGAAGGTGAGGGTTTCCATTCTATAATTGGATGGATCCCCGAAGGTAATGGGCAGATCGATCTGCCCAAGTGGCATGGCCTACTTTCTGGGCATGATGTCGTGTAAAGGTGCTCTAGTTGGGTGGATGCATGTCCGGTCGATGCCCATTTTGTCGAGCATCTTGGCATACATGATGTTGAGGCCGCTGCCTCCATCCATCAGTATTTTGGTGAGCTGCTTCGTGCCGATGATAAGGTCGACCATGAGCGGATATCTCCCCGGATGTGGGACGCTCTCTAGGTGGTTGGTCCGATCGAAGGTTATGGCAGACTCTGACCACCAGAGGAAGGCAGGTGTGGCTGGTTCGGTCGTATAGACCTCGCGGCATGCGACCTTTTGATGGCGTTTGGAGTCGTAGGCCACTAATCCTCTAAAGATCATGAGGCAACCGTCTGGTGTCAGAAAGACGCCATCCTTCCCCTCGGTGTCATCCATGGTGGGGCCAAGGTCCTTCTCATGCTCCCCTTTGTTGGAGCCTCCGGACAAGAACTGGCTCATTAGGCTGTAGTCCTTGTACGTATGCTTAACCAGGAAGGCATTGTTCGGGCATGTCCCTTCGAGTAATTTTTCAAAATGGTTCAGAGTGCCCTCCACGGGCTTCCGACCACCCTTGCGGTCAGCAGCGGCCATGAGCGAGCCCTCACGCCATTGCTACTTGTTCTTCCTTTTGCTAGAACGATTGGAGGCGCCTTTGTCGGCACCCTCGTTCTGCCTTGCCTTGCCATTGAGATGATCGAAGATCGCTCCGACCACTTCTTCTCCTGAGGTGTGGCTGGTGGCGATGTCTAGGAGTTCCTTGGTGGTTCGTGGGCCCTTGCATCCCAGCTTATGAACCAAAGACTCACAGGTAATCCTAGATAGGAAAGCTCCTATAACATCGACGTCGGCAACGTTAGGTAGCTCGTTGCACTATCGGGAGAAGCGCCGGATGTACCCACGGAGGGTTTCCTTGGCCTTCTGTCGGTAGTTTTTGAGATCCCATGGGTTCCCAGGGCGCTTGTATATGCCCTGGAAGTTCCCCACAAAGATCTCCTTCAGGTCTGCCCAACTCTGGATTCTGTTGGACAATAGGTCTTACAACCACGCTCGTGCCGAATCGGCCAAGAACAGTGGAAGGTTGCAGATAATGAAGTCATCATTATCCGCACCACCGGCTTGGAAGGCAAGCCGATAGTCTTTGAGCCATAGTCTGGTGTTTCTTTCCCTAGAGTACTTTGGGATGTTGGTTGGTGGCCTATACCTTGGTGGGAAGGCAGTGTTTAGGATGTGTCAGCCGAAGGCCTGAGGGCCCGACAGGCCGGGGCTCGGCCTCCAGTCCTCGCCACTGTCATAGCGTCCACCGCGACGAGAATGATAGCCATGGCTGGCTCCCTCTCTTGGATTGTTGTGGGTACGCCTACGAGCATCGAGAGTGCTGCGTGCATCGCGGTTATGGCTAAGACGCTGATGCACCGGGATCGCGGCGTGTCGCCTGCCACCCTGCGATGCATGGTTGACCGACGTGTCCCTATTGGGGCGCTCTAAGGGTGTACGATGGCTGGTGTCGAGCTCGCGTCATCGAGACAATGAGCTCTCAACCTGCTGTGCCACCGCACGCTCGAGTAGCATGTGAATCTCATGGTGGGACCGACGATCCTCGGGCGTCATGGCCTCTGGAAGTCCATGGAGCAGGGCGGCTATGGTGGCGATGTTCTGGCTTGCTTGGGTGAAGCGAGGGAGGGCTTCATCATCGGTGATGATCCTCTGGTTTACGTCGTGGGCCATGGCGCATGCGTGTCCACTGTCTCTATGGCGTTCGATCTCTCAGTCAAGCTCCATGCATTCCTGCTCAAGCTGGAGTCACGCTTCCTCGATCTCCTAGTGTCGGGCTTTTAGCTGCTCCACCCTCATGCGAGGTGGGGCGGCTATCTCCCCTTTAGCCTCATTGCCGAGGATGTTCGCCGGGGTAGCCTCCTCCTTAGAGACACTTTCAACGTGTCCCTCGGGGGTACCCATCATGAAGCATTCCTGGGAGGGGTGATGGCTCCCCCTGCTGGTGTTAGAGCCCAAGGGCGACCCCAGCTCCTCTACGAGGAGGTCGTGGAGAGATTTTGTGACATGTTCGATCACCCCCATGAACTCATTGTTCATGGGGAATGGGATCATGCGCTGTGCCACAAGGTGACTAACGGTCGTCACGGCATTGCAGAGACCGAACGGAAGCACTATCGAGGCACTCCGTGTGTGGTGTTCCGAAGAGAGGGGTTCCCCCCCGGCGAGTCATGCCATGTTGGTGGCGTTAGAGAAGGTGAGGCGACGCGGGTCCTCCTTGGATGGCTGGCATCCCAGGGGCGTGCTGAGCTGGCGCTCAAGCCTCCCGTAGTTGAGGCCGATGGAGGGGAGAGGTTGGATGGCGGCGTGCACCAGCGCCAACTCTCCTCCCACCGTGATGATGAAGTCCAGGTCACCGAAGCGCACGTGTGCGCCCAGGACCTAGCTGATTCCGTGGCTAGCCATCCATGGCCTGATGTTAATGTCGAAACACGCAAAGGTCCCCTACCTAGCGCGCCAACTATCGATGTTTCGAGTAAACACCAACTAGTAAATTTGTATTATTGCATGTTAGGCCCGGATGGTGTGCTAAAAAGACACAAGGTTTATACTAGTTCGGGCAGAATGTCCCTACATCCAGTTCGTGGTTGCTACTCGTGTTATTTGCACTGAAAGGTTCGTAGTAGGGGGTACAAACGAGCGAGAGAGGGATAGGTCCCAAGTCTCTGATGGAAAGGTCGAACAGGTGCTGAGAGCTTGGGTGCTGCTTAGCTATGTGGTGTGATGTGTGTCAAAAAATGATCCATCCCTTTAGTGGGGTGCCCTGCCTTCCCTTTATAGATCAAGGGGGAGCAGGGATTACATATGGGAGAAAGAAGAAAAAAACAGAGGCCAAGGAGGTCCTTCAAAGATGACGGGTCTTCTTTTTCCTCTGAGTGAGACCCACTGACATGGCAGATGGTGCTAGGGATAGCACGTTCACTGATCCTAATAGGGCCGTGCTCTGGCTTCATTCAGCAAGTGGTCACATCCCATCTTGCCCCGATGGGCGGCGCGCCGCACCAGGGTGCCGAGCCACGACCCTACGCGGAGCAGACGACATAGAGGCCCCACATTTGTTACTGTAGATGACATGAGCTTCCTCCTAGACCGTAGTGGTTGTCGTATGTTTCCGTTAGGATTCATGTCTAAGGGCAAATGCCGACGCCCATAACACTATAGGACAAATGTCGGCGCCCATAACACTGTTCGGGCTCTGACATGCCTGGAAGGGATTAAAGCACCCGTCTGGTCATATCCTGATGGTACTTTCCTATAGGCGTGTAGGGTATGGTCCTCGGTATTGCGGTTGACTTGAGTGCCCCGCCTTATCTACGCGCATAGTTATGAAGGAGCGGCGCATAGACGTTGGGTGAGGTGGAGCCTGCCCTCGGACGTTGGGCGAGGCAAAGCCAGCCCCCAGATGTCGAGCGAAGGGGAGCCTGCCCCTAGACGTGGTGGAGCCTGCCCTCAGACATCGGACGAGGCAGAGACAACCCCCGAACATCGGGCGAGGCGGAGCCAGCCCTCAGACGTCGGGCGAGGCAGAGCCTGCCCCCTGGACATCGGGCTAGGCGGAGCTAGCCCTCAGATGTCAGGCGAGGCAGAGCCTGCCCCCGATCGTCGGGCGAGGCAGAGTCTACCCACGGACGTCAGGCGAGGCGGAGCCCGCCCTCGGACGTTGGGCGAGGCAGAGCTAGCCCTCAGACGTCGAGCGAGGCAGAGCCTGCCCCTGAACGTTAGGCGAGGCGGAGCCAGCCCTTAGACATTGGGCAAGGCGGAGCCTACCCTTGGACGTCGGGCGAGGCGAAGCCTGCCCTCGAACATCGGGCGAGGCGGAGCCAGCCCCTGGATGTCGGGCGAGGTGGAGTCTTCCCCCAGTCGTCAGGCGAGGTGGAGCCAGCCCTCAGGGGTCGGACGAGGCGGAGCCAACCCTCAGGGGTCGGACGAGGTGGAGCCACCCTCTAGGGGTCAGACAAGATGTAGTTAACCCTCGGTCATTGAGCAAGAGGTGTAGTCGTGTTCTTGTCTGTTCGGAACCATCAATGTTTGATGGTTATGAGCTCCTCTTTGGATACCCCAGTATTCGGTCCCCGACAGTACTACCTTAGACATGTCTATAAATCAAGTCACACTATTTGATATCCATGTTACTTTTCTAACAATCTGAATGTATGAAAACTGTGTAGTACCATTACAGAGAAAAGCGAGGAAGTCAAGGCAAGCAACTAAGGGTGTTGGGCTTCACAAAACCACCCAATCAATGGGAACAAGGATGCCCATCTCGATTGTCAAGGGGAACATAAGGCCACATGATCCATTGCAAGCTATCAAGTTTGCCTCAGAGGCAGGTGTAGTAGTTAGGTCTCAAGTACCAATTTTTGCTGCACTAGAAACATTACAAGCAAAGGATCGAACATCTCAATGGATTTGTGGCCAAGCTATCTGTAAGTATGTATATCCTCTGTTGACATTTAACTCTGCCTTGAGCAACTTAGTAATGGATTTAATTTGCATTCACATTTCTACAGTTGAGGTTGGCCATTGATGACAATGATGAAGCAACAAAAGAAGCATGCACGAGTATATTCCTGTCTGTTTTACGGCACACACGGTACAAGTTTAAGCGATCTTACTTCAACGGTGTCCCCGCTGATGAAATCAGAAATACCTCTCCTGTGTCTTGCAAGAATGACGCACAGTGGTGTGCACTTGTCCACATGTGGTTAAGTTCCAAGAACAAGGTGTGTGTGTGAACTTATTTATTTCTTGTCTAGTCTTTATGTGGTCTACTTGTGCTGTAGTCTAACACAATTGTGGCTATAGGCAGTCTCAGAGTAGAACAAGCAAAACCATGCAAAAGTCCAGTGCCACCAGTTTACAGGATCTCGCTCCTATATTGCCCACCTACAAGCATATGTAAGTGATGGTTGTGTTACTCTTTTTATATCAAATACGCAATGTCTTTTGTATCAACAGAAAGGCATGCGCAATTTTAATAGAAGGACAAAAATAGGAAGGACATAGGACACGATCAAGAAGTGCTTGTTGAAGAACATGATCGACCTCATGAAGATGTTGATGCAGTGGGAATCTTCAACAACTTCCATACCAGTAGCAACATGGGACTGAGCGATGCTGCAAGAGAAACAGTGGTAAGTACCTTCATTTGCTTTCCTTGAAATCTGCTGAAGCCATTGGCATAAAAGAACTAAAAGTAGGAGGAGCCTAAAGTGGCACCATCATTTTGAAGTTATAATATTACAACATTTAATATGTTACCTATGCATTGTGCTCATGAAACTCTGTTGGCAGTAGGCTGAGGAAGACCTATGCATTACTTGTAATAAAATAATCTCTTGGTTCTACAATTTAAATCATCTTCCTAATGTTTACTCCTTGGTTTTCTCAGGAAGCTATGGAAACTATACGAGCAGAACCTATTGTTGATGTTGTTTCCAAAGTCCTCTCCTAGGCCAGCTGCAACACCTTTTCTTTGAAGAATGCTGGTATCAGGATAAGCTGCTTCAGACTTCGAGAATGGCTTGCTGCTCATCAGAAAAGTTCAATTGTCCTCGCCAAACAAGTGGATCAACTGAAGAGGAAGACAACAAAAAAACACTGATAGGGAGTTTGAGGAGTTAAAGAAACAGCAACAAGAGGAGTACAATAAGCTCCATGAGCATATCATGCTCTTAAGTGCTGGTAACTCTCAGTCTTGTTGATCAAAGTGAACATATGGTTTGTTTGTTGTTTTGATGTGAAATTTTGGTGGCTTGATATGTGAACTCTGTCAATAGTTTGCTGCTGAGATGAACTGTTGTTATTTGATTCAGGTTCAATATAATTATGCATGTAGTCATTTTGTGCAGCAGTGTAGATCTAAAATCATTTTCTCTGATGTAATGATTGGTGTGCACGTGGTAGATCCGGTACAGGCACGTTGTTAAACAAGAATCTGACACGTGAACGAACCAGTGAATGACACGTGTAACAACCACGATAGGGCATGTGGGCCAATACAAACAAAATATGTGGTACAAATCCATCCTACCACGTGGTCGAATTAGAAAAGACACGTGGGTATCTCAGGGCGCGACACGTGGCCCAATAAAATACCGACATGCGGACGTACAACATCGAGACACGTGGTCGAGTAAAAGAAAGACACGTGCGGTATTGTGGTCACGTCACGTGAACCAATAAAAATACGACACATGGTCCAATGAAGAAGTGACATGTGACCCAACCGCAACACGACACGTGTGCCAATAGAAAACTGACATGTGGAACAACAGGGCCCCGACACGTGGTCCAATAAGAACCTGAAACGTGCAAGAACCAGAGATGGTCACGTTGTGCAATAAAAATATGACACGTATCCGAACCATCTCCAATATAACAGGCTATAGCATTTACACGTGGAAAGCATCTCCAACGGAAGCACCCACCAGCGTGGCTGCTCCTTGCCACGCATGCCAAAGCAGTTCTATGAAGGTTAGTTTTCGTCATAGATCTATCCACATCATCATAGAATTACAAGAATGACACGACTTCTATGATGAACCATTTTTCATCATAAATTCGTCATAAAACTGAAATTATGACGAATTTGGCTCCTTCAACGACGATAGTTGTTCGTCATAGAAGTAGATATTTCTAATAGTGTATCCATATACTTATACCGGTTGCGCCCATCCCCACAGGGTTAGATTACCATCCCTATTTAGGGCATGTTGGAACGTACATAGCTAATTGTCAGCCAGTTATTTTTTAATTTACTGGGGGTGTTAATAAGTGAGCTAATTTATTAGCAGGTCTATAACTAGTTGACCGACCAACTAGCTGACCAATCTTGTTTTGGGCTGATTTTTTACCGTAAGACCAGTGTCAATGTGAGTCTCAAAGAAGTTTCATTCTCATTTAATGATGTGACACATCAGCAAATCTACTAAATTGGCAGGTTAATTATGACACGAGATTTTCATCTAGACGAAGCCTATTGTCTCAGTTACCAACACAAAAGCTGATGTAACAGTCTTAGTAACTATTTTCTGAAACTCTTCATTGAAACCAGCCTAACTAGTAATTAGTTTTGGCTCATCCAAATGGGCTTACACGGCCAAAGAAAAAAATATACCTTTTTAGGCTTGCTCTCCTCATGTAGACGTGTTGATGAACTTATGGACATGAAGTACATGGTTGATCTAGGATGATCCTGTGCCTCGAAGTGGAGACCGGTGGCAATCTTCCACCTCGACCTTACGTCCAATTGCGAGCAGGTCTTTCGCCATTTCTGGGTATTCGGTTTTTGGTTCGGTTTTGGTTCACCTCCTAAGTTATCAAAGAAATTTAGTTCTTAGAAAATAGGGACGGATCAGTTCTAATTTTTTTTGAAACCGAGCATTTCGGTTCTTGGTTATTTTGGTTTGGTTCTGGCTCTAAACGAACTAACCGATTTTTTTCAGCAGAGGTCAAGACAACAAAATATGTAGATTCTAGCAAATTTAGCTAAGACTACCACTATTTTAGATAATAATATTTGGTAAGGGAACAATAGCAATATAGCAACACAAATACATAGTAATTCAATATAAGACATCACATATAAAGCAAACATAGTCTTATAAAAATACAAGTAAGTGATGTACAATTCATGTATTTCGGTTAATTTCGTTATCTGTGTTGTAGAAACCAAAATTTCTTTGATTATTTTGATTCTTTGATATCTGAAACCGAATAAGGAACCAATTTTTTGGTTTGGTTTATCATTTTTGGTTAATTATGCCCACTCCTATTTAGGACACAAATTGATAATCATAAAAATATACTTCATAATATGCATAATGTTACTAATTGGATCACGGAACAAAATTTGCTTGTTCGAATTACTGCACTTCATTGGCTCTAGGGGTGAAAGTGGTATGGATAATCTTCCACTCTAATCTGGTCTGAATCCAAAAAAAATTAAGGATATGGAGAAGTGTTTTTAATATCCGTACGGATATGGATAATCCGAATCTGATTATATGCGGATGCGGTGTAGGATATGGGATTGGCGAAATCCTGCGGATATGGATTATCCGATAATTGAACGTGGATTATCCGACACTTATAATAGCATAATCAGAATATTTTAAGGAGCCCAAGTGGCAATAATACAAGTCAACCTAGCCCATGACACAAGCATTATTATATTGTAGCCCACAACAAAGCTCGTCAACTATAGGCTGGTACATTAAAATTACAAGCAATGAAAGAATTATCATCTACCAAAGTGGAGGACTAATACATGGCAAAGAGTGAAGCAAAGTTTTGCCTACTTATGAATATTTATTTCTTTTACACACTTGTTTTATACTCTTAAATTGAAACGGAGAACTTGTAATAATTTTGTGAGATCTTAAATCATCAAAGTGGTGGGTTGATGGTGATTATTTCATGGGTTGATGCTAATAGAGACGGCGCGAGACTAGCGGGCGGCACACACTACTACAAAAAATGTTTGTAGCAATGGAACAATTTTTTGTAGGGGCGGCTGGTGATGGATCCGCCCTACAGTGGGCGTGCTTGGGACCCACGAGACCAGCCGCCCCTACAAATAGAACAGTAGGGGCGGCTGGTGATACGAGCCGCCCCTACAAATGGGTCGATTTGTAGGGGTAGCTCACTCATCAGCCACCCCCAGTGTTGCTATTTGTAGGGGCGGCTAGTGATTGAGCCGCCCTTACAAATGCCCCACATATAAATACCTGTGTTTTGTAGGGGCAGCTCAATCACCAGCCGCACCTATAAATGACCCACGTATAAAAAACTGTAGCCCCTTCTTCCTCCTTAGGTCACTCACTCCAACTCGTGAAAAAGGTGGGGAGGCCTTGGGCACCTCCCAAAAATTGTTCTACTAAGGGGGGAAGGTTTTGGTCTTAAATCCTTTGGTGGAGAGGTTGTAGAAGGTAAGAAAATGCTATTCCACACTTTTTTCGAAGTTTTAATGGTTGGTTAGTGAGTAATTAGAGTTTTGCTTTTCTCTCTCTTCTATGGTGCTTGAGTTACTTATGAAGCAAATTAGACCCAAGTTTTGAATGTACTAGGGTAATTAGGTAGGGGAACAAGATCATGCCCTTATTTGGTCCATGTTTCTTGATTTCAGTGAACAATTAGTTAGTTTTATGGATATTTCATGTGCATGTAGATCTAGATCTAGGGTTTGATTTTTTTATTAATTTCATTTTTGTAAATTTATGTTTGATGAAATTGGACGAGGGTTTGCAAGAAAGATATTGGGTAAAATATAATTCTTGTCTTTAAAATTGTTTATTGTAATCAACAAATATATATTTTAGTTATTTATGGATAAATGGGCCATTAATTAATTTTTCTCTACCATGGTGTGTTTGTATGCTTCATGTAATTATATTTCATTTATATTCATATATATCTAAAGTATATACAATTATTCTCAAGTAATTATTAATTTGATTCATTTATATATATATATGAATAAGTAGTCCTTTAATGTTTGTTTTGTTGTTGTTGTAAAAGATGGAGTACAGGAACTCTTGGATGTATGGTTCGTTAAGGTCCAAGGTAGGTTTCCGTGAAGAGGTGGATAAATTTATTGAAGCTGTAGAGAAGCATGCAACGACGTTGACAGAGAATAAGGATACAATTATTTGTCCTGTAAAGATTGCAAGAACCGTATGGCATGGATAGATGTGACTATCATCGGATCACATTTGATTATGCGAGGATTTATTGAGGACTGCACAATGTGGATTCATCATGGTGAAATGATTATTGTTAACGACGAGGATGAGGAGGAATACGACGATGAAACCCTAGAATCCATGTCCCAATATTGAGCAGAGCTTGATGCACGAATGGATCCCAAGTTTGGCAATGAACAAGGTGGTGATGCTGGTGGTTGGGATGGTAACGATGAAGGTGGTGCCAATAATGATGGTGGAGCACATGTTGGGGATGAAGATGATTTGGAGGACATGATTTGAGCCCTTGGACCAAAGATTTTACTAAAGAGCCCGAAAGGTCTAGAAAAATTGGAAAGGGTGACAAAAGCATCGAAGGAGACTGTGTATGGTGTTGAAAAGGGTTGTCCAACACATTGGACATTGCTATGTTTTGTGCTTGAGCTACTCATCCGGAAGGCTAAGTACAGCTGGTCAGACTATAGTTTTAATGATCTATTGCGTCTCCTATCATGGGTGCTGCCACAACCAAACTCAATTCCCGCCAACGCATACCAAGCGAAGAAGGTCATAAGTCCATTGACAATGGGGGTTGAAAAAATCCATGCATGCCCCAACCACTGTATCCTTTTTCGTGGCAAAACATTCAAGTCACTGGATAAATGTCCCTGGTGTGGGGCCAGCCGGTATAAGAACAATGACCTTTACGGTGGGGACGAAGCCTCCATGGGGAAAAAGATGAATAAGAAGGGTACAAAAAAGGTGGTACAAGAATCTTAGCCCCCAGAGGACACTCCATTAGGCAATGATGCAAAGCAGAGAAGAATTCCTGCCTTGGTAATGTCGTACCTGCCAGTGACCGACCGCTTGAGATGTATCTTCCTAAACCATAAAGAAGCCACACTCATGACATGGTGGGATGATGAGCGCAGGGTGGATGATGATAAGATTGCACACCCATCTGATTGTAGTCAGTGGCAAAGGATCAATGAGAAGCACAAAGAATTCAGCGACGACCCAAGGAATGTACAGTTCGGCTTGAGCACCGATGGAATGAATCCCTTCAATGAGAGGATGAGCAACCACAGCACTTGGCCAGTGATCTTGAACATGTACAACAACCCAACATGGTTGTGTCAGAAGAGAAAGTACCTTCTCCTCACTATTCTTATTTCTAGCCCTAAACATCTAGGCATTGATATAGACGTGTTTCTCGAGCCTTTGATGCTAGAAATGGAGAGACCATGGAGGCATGGGGAGCCGATGTACGATGCGTTCTGAAAGAAGGACTTCATATGTAGAGCAATAATATTTGTTGCTACCAATGATTACCCCGCGTTGTTTGCTTTGTCTGGACAGATCAAAGGGAAGACATGATGCTTGGTTTGCTTGGATGGTACTACATGGGTGTTCCTGGATGCATCCAAGAAGATAGTTTACCTAAGGAACCGGCACTTCTTAAAGACAAGTCATAAGTACCATAGCAAATTATTCTTTAGATTTTATGACAACACCCCGAAGATTGAACCCCCTCCGAAGAGATGTCAAAACGGAGAACACGTGTACAGAATGGTGAAAAACATACGCGTCGTCTATGGAAAGAAGAATCCGGATGGGACAAACAGAGATAGAAGCACACCTCCTGTCGAAGGCGTACCTTTCAAGAAACAATCGATCTTCTTTCAGTATCTGCCTTATTGGCCAGACTTGGAGGTCCCCCATGCCATTGATGCCATGCACGTGCAGAAGAATGTCTTTGAGAGTCTCATTGCTACCTTGATGGACACAGGCAAGTCAAAGGATGGTCTGAAATCATGGAAAGACATGGTGCAGCTAAACGTGATGCCACAGCTTCACCCGGTACCTAAGGCTAATGGAAAATACACTCTACCCGCAGCGTGCTTCAACCTAACACCAGAAGAGAAGAGAGCTATATGCACTTTCCTAAGGGGGGTCAAAGTCCCGACTAGGTTTTCAGCGAATGTGAAGAAGCTAGTGTCGATGAAGGACTTGTCAATAACACACTGCAAGGCTCACGATTGTCATGTGATGCTGACAGTGTTTCTACCTATTGCAATCAGGGCTATAAAGCTAGAGTTCTTGAAAATGGCCATCACTCGCATGTGCTACTTCTTTTCGAAGATCTCACAGAAGATGATTGGTAAGCAAGAGCTGAGTGACCTACATGAATTTGTGGCGGAGACACAAATCCAACTAGAGATGTGTTTACCTCCTGCTTTTTTTGATATAATGCTACATCTCATGATTCACATGGTTCATCGACATCTGGTATTTGGGCCCTTGCTACTTGCATGAAATGTGGTCCTATGAGTGGTTCATGTCGGTTCTAAGTCGATACATGCATAATCGAGCATACCTAGAGGGCTCCATGATAGAGGGTTATAGTACTGAAGAAGTCGTCGAGTGCTGTCAAGAGTACCTAAAAGTACAGAAAGGGATTGATAAACCTGATTCTCATCACAAGGGTAGGCTGGCTAGGAAGGGCACTAGTGGTAGAAAAGTGTTCATCGACCATGATTACAAAGAGGTGAGTTAGGCGCATTACGATTGTCTTACAGAGTACACAACCGATGCAAACCGTACATTGATGAACACTTGGCTATCATTATGGCGGAGAGAAATGGTCGTTCAGATGATTAGGTCATGAAACAGCACAAGCAATGACTAACTATATGGTTGAAGGACAAAAACATACTGCCTGGAGAAACCATAGACTCTATTACCATCAGTAGGTTGGCGGAGGGGCCATCGAGACAAGTGACATCTTGGAAAGCTTATGACATCAATGGGTATATGTACTATACCCACGCAAAGGATAGTAAATATGTGAACCAAAATAGCGATGTTCGAATAGAAGCTCTCGATAGAGTGTGGTGAAAGATCCAATACTTTGGCATCATTGAAGAGATATGGGAACTTGACTATGGAAGGGATATAACGGTGGCCCTGTTTCGATGCCGCTGGATCAAACAACACCGACTGAACAAGATCGGATTGAGAGTCCCAGACCTCGAGAATCTAGCCTACCAAGATGACCCTTGGGTGCTCGCTTCATGTGTCACACAAGTTTTCTATAGGCCTGACCCACAAAGTAACCTTCCCCCGAAGAAGAAAACAAAGCACGTGGTTGCCTCCGAGAAACAACACATTATCGGAGTTGATGGCGTGGACAATGTTGAAGCTTACAATAACTACGATGAGATGTCGCTATTCACAGACTTTCCTAAGAAGATCAGTGTTGTGGAAAAAAACCTGCCCAAAGACATATTGTCATGGGAACAAAAATGTGTCAAGGGAAAAGTCATTACAGCGGGCTAGCTAGTTGTTGAACGTGGAGTGTTTCTGTAAGTGTGTGTGTTTATAAGGCTTCATTTATGCATGCGTATGAGACTATATATTTATCTATATGTGTGAGACTATATATTTATGTATGTGTGTGAGACTATATTTATGCATGTGTGTGAGACTACCCTTTGCAACATCTAGATGAATCTATTTCAACATCCACCCTATTACTACTAAAACTTTATGAAATCACTTAACACTTTATGAAATGAAGAAATGATCAAAATAAAAGTTTGAGATCTTGACGAGTTATACAACTTTTATATTCATCACCTTTATAGCTAAAATCATTTAGTGGTTGAAAATAAGGTTTGAAGTTGTCATTTTCTGAAATTCAAAATTTGAATTGTCCAAAATTAGTGACAAAGATAGATGACCAGACTAAAATGATAGAGCATGATTTTAGAAAATTTTAGGAAAAAAACCATCACATTTAGAGTTAGTATCAGTGAGAAAAACTAGTTACAAGTTTCAGCCACAGATTAAAAAGAGAAATCACACTTATTCATCATTGATCATCATGAACAGTTGTGATTTTCCTTTTTAATCTCTGGGTAAAATTTGTAACAGTCTTTCTTCCTCATACTAACTCCAAATGTAATGATTTTTTTCCTAAATTTTTCTAAAATCATGCCATATCAAGTTACTGTGTTGATTTGGTCATTCTTTTCGTTGACAAAGTTTGAGCAATTCAAATTTTCAAATTTAAAAAATGACAAGTTCTAACAAGATTTTGAAACACCAAATGATTTTAGATGAAAAAGTGATGAGTACCAAAGTTGTTTAACTCATCAAGATCTAAAACTTTTATTTTAGTCATTTCTTCATCTAACAAAGTGATAGTAAACATTGTTCACAAATCAACATGTCTCTCGTATAGTTTATGAAACTATGAGTGATATGTGGATTTGTGAACAATATTTACTAACACTTTGTTAAATGAAGAAATGATCAAAATAAAAGTTGTAGATAGTGATGAGTTCAATAACTTTTATGTTCATGACTTTCTTATTTGAAATTATTTAAGGTTTCAAAATCTTGTTTGAAGTTGCCATTTATTAAAATTCAAAATTTGAACTTTTCAAATTTAGTCAAATGAAAAGATGATCAAAATAAAAGTTGTAGATAGTAATGTGTTCAACAACTTTTATGTTCATGACTTTCTTATTTGAAATCATTTAAGGTTTCAAAATCTTGTTTGAAGTTGCCATTTATTAAAATTCAAAATTTGAACTTTTCAAATTTTGTCAAATGAAAAGATGACCAAAATATAAGTTGTACATCTTGATGAGTTCTACAACTTTGATGTTTACAAAATTTTCATTTGAGGTCATTTAGTGTCCTAAAATTCTATTAGTTGTTTTTAAATTCAACTTTTAAATTTTTAAAATATTATTTTTGTAAAGAAGAAAATATAAAATTATATCTATATATATAATAAAATTGTTTATATATACATATATTTATATATATAGAATAATAAAAAAACTAATATATAAATTTACATTGTGTTCTTTATATATGAATGAATTACAGAATTAGTAATTAAAATAAAATGAAAAATATTTGTAGGGGCGGCTAACTCAGGAGCCGCCCCTAAATATCGATTTGTAGGGGTGGCTAACTCAGGAGCCGTCCCTACAAATGCCCTCTAGTATATAAGCCAGAGCCCACGGAAGGCCGAAAATATTCTAAGTCAGGGCGCGATTCTTCCTTTTAGACGCCGTCAAGCTGCCGAACCCGCCCGCCGCCACCACCACCGTGCGCGCTTCCTCTCACCTCCACTGGCCCGTTCACGCCCGGCCATGCGCTCTGGCAGTCCTCCCCCGAGCTTCCTTGGCTCCATCTTCCTTGGCTACGTTAGCTGCTAGGACCCGCTGCGGAACCCTAGCCGTCGGCGACGCCGTTCCCCCCGGCGGCTAGGGTTTCCGCCGCCGTGCGCTCTGATGTTCGCCCTCAACGTTGCCCTCACCATTGCACACGCCAGCACGACGTCTCCGCCATCACTATGCTCGTCGTCTCGCTGTGCCTCGCCGAGCAGGGTTTGGGGTCACTGGGGGGCGGCACCGGCAGTGGCTACCTAGAGATCGACGACGCCGTGGATTGTCCCTCTCCGCTCTTCCTCTTGCCTGGCGGATCTCCTCCGTTCCTCTCTCTCACCGGCAAGAAACCACTACCGGCTGGCAAGGAAGCCACAGGCTGCTGCCCGCCCTAGCCCACAAGGTAGGTAATATACCTTCTCTTTTTGCATCCAATGCATGAGGTTTCTTGTTGGTTATTTGTTTTCTCTCACGATTGTTCTTCTTTGTATACTTAGTTTCTAAATTTTTTATGCCTCTTTCATCTTCTTGATTAAAGAGGCAATGCTATCGGAATGAATTACAGTACCATCCATCAAAGGATATCTCGATCGTGTTCGCAGATACCCAAGCATGTTGTAAACTAACTTCTTTGTGATGGCATTTAATCAAGCAAGAAAATATGTAACAATGCAAAAGAGGGGTTGCTGCTCGATAATTGAGTTATTCTTGGATAAATGGATACAATGTTCACTCCAGGGAACACCATCTAAATATTTGTGAATGTCAATAATATTAGTAATATCTGAGAAGACTTGTTGAAATAACTGCATTTATCTGTACAAATCTTGCCTATTGGTTCATGCCCCATGGAGCAAAATAATTATTTAGTAATTACAGCATTATTGGATAATGGCCGGCCTGCAAGCATTCCATTTTAGCTGAGTGAATCAACACGTGAATGGTTTGCTCACTTTAGGATTGCCGCCAACCGAGCATACAATGCTAGATTTTGTTGGCATACCAATTTTTTCTGAACTATAGCCTTAGCAGCAAGTATGGTTTACTCTCAAGCAAAATTAAATTCATCCACACAAAACTGATAATACAATTCAGTGGCATCTAAGCATGTTCTCATCATATGGTGAATATGGAGAACCTTCTAAGAACATGTTCGACAGTTAAGGATACTATTACCACAAATTTAGTAAAGCTATACTGAATTCCTTGGAGATGCCTGGTTGTAATTCAACACTCTTGACAACCAGCCGGCTAGCCAACTGAATTCCCTGGAGATGCCTGGTAGTATACAATTGACTCATGCGGCTAATAACTTTTGTACAAAGCATATTAGCTGCCTTATGGCTTACTTCATACAGGAGCAACACAAAGAAAAAGGTCATCCACATGTAAATATGAACTTAGGAGCCAAGAGGTTAATATAACATAACATGCATAAGGAACAGATAAAAATACTCATATGAAACGTTGGTGCAACTCACAATATTTCTGCTCAAACATGCTTATATTGTAGCAGAAGGAACAGATAAAAAGTAAGATGCTTGACACAATGGCGTAGGTAAGAGATTCAGACAAAAGAAATTCAAAACTGTCATTTCTGTTAGTAGATGCAGGTGCATTAGCCTTGTCGAGTTGCAGTGATCAAAGGATAATGAAAATTTATCTTTGTCAACCAAACTATATAGCTCAGAAATCAGGACTGTATTATATTTTTTTCTATTCCGGTAATTTTTCTGTGACCATGATATTCTTTGTTAGCATGTTGTGAGCCTGAATATTCTTTCTGAACCTGAATAATGTAGCTTCTATATATTTTTCTGAAAATTGATTATCGTTGTGCAAGCTATGACTTCTCTGAAAATGTCACTGTGCAAGCTATGACTTCTTGTGCAAACTGAATGTCGAGTGTGATCTTGTTTGCTTCCTGCATCTCGGACTTATTATTTTTTGCCATTAGTCTATAGTAATTCAGCCTTATGTATCCTTCTTTTTCAGATAATGTCAGGTGATGCAACATACCCTCTCCTTTTCTGTCTTGCTTTGCCCAATTAACCATCCAGTCCAAGGCCAAGTACCCTGTCGTGTTGGGCATTTGGGCTGAGAACATTGTGATACAACATTGTTCCACAGAAAGGACAGTAGTGCCAAACAAGAGTCCCTAAAGATTTTAGAAGAGGCAGTAAACCTTTGCTAGAAGATCAGTTTGCTAACCTATTTTCATTTCTAACTTACCACCTATATCTCCGTAAAGCGAAAACCGGAAATGACAATCCTTTCAATTATGCGTACTAAAAAACAGTATAGAGGTCTGCAAGTATCTCTCTCTACTCCAAAAAGATTTGTGTCATGTGCACCAACAAAGATAATTTCTTCTTTAATTGTACACAGTGCGAGAAATTTAATTGGATTCTTTAAGTTTTTGCAACAAAGTCCCCACAGATTTGAACTCATCCAAAGATAAAATTGCCATTGTTGGTTATAGGCACATTTGCCTATAGATAAACAATTGTGCTTAGGAAAAGGCACATTTTTTGACATAATTCAGATGCACGAATCTCATTCAAAAACCAACTAAATCTGTGTTTCTCCTATAGTTGTGTGATCCACACCTAAGAGCCTCATGGTGTGATCTTACATCCAAATTATATGTCATCTCATGATATATTTGTTGTTGTGGTCTTTTTTTCTACAAGGGAAGAATCAGCTACATTCCAATCTGCCAAAGCATGACGAGTTCCCAGTCAATACCAGAGTCACCAAGCAACCCCTCCTCCCATAGCAGGTACTATGGGAAGCAGAAAGATGAATGATGTCCTTAATGATCATTCAATGCATTTGATATAAAACATAGCTAGAGAATAGCATATTGTAATAATAGGACACTGGAGTTGGGTAATTAGTAGTTGCTTGAATAAATAGATTTCTGAGTTGTCAACCTTAATATCTAAATGATTCAACGTTTTTTTTCTACTTTAGAAAATGCCCAACTAAATCACTCTTCTTGAACTAGATATGCACATGAAAGCTATTATGCCATGTCAAGTGTACATTCACCGGTAAATATCAATCGAGAACACCACAGGTCAACACCATGCATTGAATTAGCATTAAACAGGGTTCGGAAGGTGTATGTGCAAGGTGGCACTAATATGCTATTTTAAAGAATTTGAAGTCATTGTGTTGCATAGACTGGATATTAGAAATCTAAAGAATTGATAAGGCAAAATTATAACAAAGTGAAGGCTGTTTAACGTTACATGGAGGTAAAATAAATTTTCAAAAGTTGCCATCTTAGACACCTTTCTCTGCATATATAGTTAAGCAGCAGCAACACCATCCTTAGTTTAAATACTGCTGTTAAGCTTTGCTACTTTGGAGATGTCATAAAAACTGTACAGGCAGGAACATGAATCTAAAGTGTGTATTACTGCATACTAAGCATTTTTGTTAGCAGTATAAACTATCTATACTAACAATAAAACTATTTTTAGTTAGCAGTTTTTGGACAGATTTAGCATCTTAATAGGATGCCACCTCTAAAGACCTTTTTTTGCATCGTGGAAATATCTTAGTGTTAGATTTAACTATTGATTCTATTTATAAGCATTTCATTTTCTAATCATGGTTTTCTATTGGAGTGATTAACTTTTGAGAACCAATTATTCTCTCTATTATCAAGATATGCTTGTTGGTTGCCTGCAACATTTATAGTTCACACATGTCTATATCACTAGACATTTGATGATTAGGTTTTACCCTTATTTCAAATGAAACCATCCTCTAGTAGATAAATAAAGAGTGCTGTTGTTCAGTTCTTCAAATGAAGCACCCTCTTTGGAGATATAATGACATCACCTTTTCTCCCTAATTATATTACTTTTCTGTGATTCCATAGTATTTTTGCTTGCTCAGTTGTCTCTGTTGACTTTTGGGGCTTACTATGTGTTGCATTGAATTTTTCCAAGCAGTACTTTTCATCATTTAGATTAAGTGTGTCGGGTTCATAAACCCGGGGTCCCTCGGGGACCGGCTTCGACGCCCGGGCTCGGCCCAGGAGAACAGCCTGTAGCTCATGGGCTGGCCCAAAAAGTCTACAAAACAACGAGCCGGGGGGACAGACCGATCGCCGACCGGAGGGTCCACCAAAAGAACGAACGCCCGCTCGACAACTTCTTCGGCCCACCTCTCCGACCGGAGCGCTCACCTCGAGCGCCGGCTGCCTCCGGGCGAACTCTCCGATCGGAAGGCCTGGCCCAAAACGTTGCTTCCTACTCCGACCCCGCGTCTCCGACCGGAGGCTCGTAGGAAGCCTGCTTACCGCTCTTCTCCGACTGGCACGGCCAGTACCGACTGGAGCCATCCGACCGGGGATTCCCACTCGGAAGGGACCAGGGGCGAACAGAGAAAGCAGCGCACAAAGTCAAAACACGGTACCAGGACCAAATCCTGTACGCCTGCGGGAACAGTGCTCCACAACCGACCTGACACAAGTAGTATTGTAGGCGCCGACATTTATGTCTATAGTATTGTAGGCGCCGTTGGGGCTCCCATACGGCAAAAAGGCCCCCCACAAGCCTCTGGGCATCGAAAGTGGGCACCAGGATTCACCATGCCTGGTACACGTGATGGGCTCCTCATATACTAACAGCATTTCACAAGTACCGACATCCACCCTTCCTGAAGAAGCCAACGTAACCCCCCATGTGCACCTGACATTCTACAGCGACATCAACAGTGTTATGCGTGCCAACCATCATCACTACCCTCATTCGGCGTGGGCAACAAGACTTAGAAACATCCGTACTCTCTCCCTCTCACCTGTAAAGCCATCCCCTTTATCTATAAAAGGGGATGCGCTCCCTCCAACAAAGGAGATCGATTTTCCAGAGGTCCACTTCTTCAAGCTCAAGCTCACTAGATCGATAGCTCGTGAAAACCCCTCAAGCACAGAGCTTGAACACCTAGCTCATAGCGGAGTTACGATCACCCTCGGCCCTACGGTTGGACCCGGACCAAGGCCTCTCGTACACCCCTCATTTCTCCTTCCCGTTTGTAACCCCACTACTGGACTTGAGCACACAGGCTCAGAATAAAGTCACCAACCGACCCAGACCGGGCGTAGGGCACGCGTGTTCGAACGATATATATCTGTATCATTGAGTGCTAGGCCACCTCACGATCACAACGCGTCTGACAAAACTACAAATATTCACTAGTTAGTCACTTTCAATACCGGCGGTTGGTGTCGTCCGTGGGGAGACGGCTGACGTTCAACACTTTTGGTCATCGGATGGCCCATTTTCCGCCACCCCACCGTGGCGGGCTCGGCGATATGATTCGCCTCGGCTCACTTTGGAGTACCCGCACTCTCGCTGCGAGATGCGGGTTCCACCCGTGCCGAGCCATCCCAGGCCATCCTCTTGAAGCCTAGACTTTCGTCGCTGGCCGGCTCGGTGTACTCCACCTCCACGAGGAGACTCGTGACCCGGCACCCATCGGAGAGGCGTTCTCCATCGACTCCGGGACGCGCGACCTCAACGGCGCGGCATCTGCGCTTCATTCCGAGCAAACTCTCTGCTCAAACCCCACTCTAAGTAATACGCGTACCATTATTCGCCCTTTATTTACTACCTCCCACCGATCATCCAAAGGGGATGCACCACTCACGCCACAAACACCGTACGTTCGGTTCCCCTATGGCCACACGTCCTCCGTAGACGCTTACGCTCGGGGGCTCCGAAGAACGCCGGCACCATCCCCCCTCATGTCCGAATTCATAGGAATGGCAGGCTCTGCCCCTGTCGTTTCCCACGAACTCCCGGATAACGAAGGCGAGAGCGATGGTTCCAGCATCGGTGATGTGGTGTCTCGCCATCCTCCATCCCGGGAATGCGCTATGGCGGGTGGTCCAGCACAACCATCGGTGGTTGCCGAGTCCGCACAAACTCACACCCCTCAGGACACACGCACGGGGGCCCACGCGTCTACGCAAGCACACGCCGAGGAACTACGACAACGACGGCAGAGCCAGCCACTCCCTGCGTCGACACGATCAGTGCGGCTCTTTGCGCCCCATGCGCATGGCCCGGCTGGCGGCGCCCAGGGACATGCTCGATAGGTCCAGCGCGACATTTTGAACAAGGGAAACGATGTCCCGCAATTCGCCCGAGCCGGCCAGAACATCGCTGCCGTGGCAATGCTCAGTGTTCCCGAGCCCGTCGACCCCCAGGAACGAGCTGTCTACCGGAACCTCTGGGTTCTAGTAGAGGCCGCCACCGTCCAGCAGGCGGAAAGCTCCACGTCGCGACTCTGACCCGCGCCCTCTCTCCCCATCGGGGGGACGGGGATGCGCCAACCGGATCGCTCCATGCGCTCGCCGCCACAGCCATCAGGCTCAGCTCGGGGGGCGGCAGCCGTGCCACGGTCCGACCGGGCGCCTGCTCCACACCGACCGCCGACACACGAGTGGCCCGACCCGCACCAGGACGCTCATAGCATCATCAGCGACCGGCATCGGGCCCGACGCGGCAACGACGACCGCCACACTACGGCCGGCGACACAGATCCCGGCCAAACCAATGAGGGAAGCGGTGAAACACGACCCAGGTGTGGTCGCTGGCCAAACAATTGGAGCCCTAGCCCTGAGGGTCCGGGGCCATGGGCGTTCAGCCGGCGCATCCGAAGGGCACCATTCCCACAGCATTTCCGACCTCCCTCCATCATCACCAAATACACCGGGGAGTCAAACCCAGGCATTTGGCTCGAAGACTTCCGGCTCACCTATCGAGCCGGAGGAGTGGACGATGACTATTTCATCATCCAATACCTTCCCATTTGCATGGGGGAACATGTCCGGGCATGGCTTGAATTCCTTCCATGCGACAGCATCCGCAACTGGGCAGACCTCAAGAGGGTCCTTGTCGGGAATTTCCAGGGGATGTACATCCACCTGGGGAACTCCTGGGACCTCAAGAACTGTCAGCAGGAGCCCAACGAGTCCCTGCGGGATTACATCCGTAGGTTCTCTCAACGATGCAACTCCCTCCCTGATGTCGTTGACACGGACATCATCAGCGCATTCCTTTCTAGGACTAATTGCGAGTCCCTGATCCATAAGCTTGGCTGCCTAAAACCCCGCACCACCCGCGATCTGCTCGACATTGCCACCAACCACGCCTCGGGCGAGGAGGCAGTCGGAGCGGTCTTCAACGGAGGCCGGGACCAAGGCAAGCCCAAGCGCGTGGATCCGGACAAAGGCCCCTCCACTCAGAGGGGCAAGAAGAACAAGAAGGATCGGCGTCGGTCAGACAACGCTGCACTGGTCGCCACGGCTGATCGCATGCCCAGGCAGCCCCAATAGGGACTGCCTGACCACTTCAACAAACTCATGGATGGTCTGTGCCCCAACCATGCCTACCCTGTCAAACACCTCTACAAGGAGTGCGAGCTCCTCAAACACTTCCTCCGATAGGCCGGCGGGTCAAAGGAGGGAGACGGCAAGGACCCGGCAGCCAAGAGAGGAGGCATGGCAGGCAAGGACGGAGACGGTTTCCCAAAGCCCAAGGAGTGCATCATGATCTTCAGAGGATCCGATGCCATTTGGACTAAACGCCAGCATAAGGTACGCTACAGGGAGGCGTGCGCCGCCGAGACAGCCATCCCCTCCTTCCTCAGCTGGTCGGTGTCCCCGATCACCTCTGATCAGAGGGACCATCCCTCCTGCGTCGCAAGACCAGGACGCTACCCGCTCGTCGTCGACCCCATCGTCCTCAAGAAGCGCCTCACCAAGGTGCTGATGGACAGGGGGAGCGGCCTCAACATCCTGTACATCGACACCCTTGATGCCATGCGCATCCCCCGGTCGGACCACCGCCCGGTGGGCTCCCCCTTCCACGGGGTGATCCCGGGAGCACAGGCATACCCGCTCGGACAGATTAATCTACCTGCCACGTTCGGCAGCTGGGCCAACTTCTGCTCGGACGTCCTCACCTTCGAGGTGGTGGACTTTCTAGGGTCCTACCACGCCATCTTGGGACGGCCATGCTACGCAAGGTTCATGGCCATTCCCAACTACACCTACCTCAAGCTGAAGATGCCAGGGCTGAACGGCGTCATCACCGTAAGTAGTGCCTTCTCGCACGCCTTCGCGTGCGACCACGAGCACTACGAGCTCTCCACCGCGGTTGTCAACTCATCCGAGCTCCTACGGCTCAGGGAGTCATCAACCCCAGCAGTCCCAGATTTCAGCAAACCGGCCTCCTCGATGGCCTTCCACCCGCTCAAGGAAACCAAGGCGATGGGTGTCAACCCCGCTGATCCAGCCAAAACGGTACGAATCGGGACCCAGCTCTCGGCCAAATAGGAATGCGAGCTCGTCGACTTCCTGCGTGATAATCATCATGTCTTCGCATGGCAGCCCTCTGACATGCCGGGGATACCACGGGAGGTCACCGAGCATGCACTACGCCTTATCCTGGGCTCAAAGCCCGCCAAGCAACGCCTGCATCGTTTCGACGACGAGAGACGCAGGGCCATAGGCGAAGAGATAGTTAAGCTCCTGACAGCCGGATTCATCAGGGAGGTTTTCCACTCTGACTGGCTCGCTAATCCCGTCCTCATTAGGAAAAAGACGGGGAAGTGGAGAATGTGCGTCGATTATACTAGACTCAATAAAGCGTGCCCAAAGGATCACTTTCCTTTACCACACATAGACCAGATAATTGACTCCACCTCGGGTTGCGAGATCCTCTCCTTTCTGGATGCCTACTCCGGCTGTCACCAGATCGTAATGAAAGATTCTGATCAGCTCGCGACCACATTTATCACCCCGTATGGTTCGTACTGCTACGTGACCATGCCTTTCGGTCTGAAGAACGCTGGCGCCACCTACCAAAGGTGCATGCAGCAATGCTTCACCGACCAAATCGACCCGCCTGATCAGGCTGAACGGCCGATACCAACAATCGTCGTCTACGTTGATGACATAGTGGTCAAAACGGCTCAAGCCTACGACCTAATCGCAGACTTGGCCGCAACATTCGCGAACCTCCGAAGGTTCAACATCAAGCTGAATCTCGAAAAATGCGTTTTTGGGGTTCCAAAGGGGAAGCTGCTTGGATACATCGTATCTGAGCACGGCATCGAGGCCAACCCCAAAAAGATCGCAGCCATCTCCAACATGGGCCCCATACAACTAAGTTCGGTTAATATTACAAAACGTAGTAGTGGAGTGGCATTATAACATATTACAGAACACACAAATAAGTTGCCCTGCCCAAGGGCCACATATTTACTTATCGTCATCGCACTGAACAACAGTCATGCAGCACGATCCAAAACAGATCTGCTCATGAGCCTCACCTGCAACAAGGGTCAACGAACCCTGAGTACAAAAGTACTCAACAAGACTTAACCAAAAATAAAAACTGATAGAACGCAGGAATGCAGGCTCAGGGGATTCAAGGTATGGCTTTAGCAATAATCAAAATTCTTTTGCGTAAAAGCTTTTTAATAAAATTCTTTACATCAACATTTAAAACTTCATAAGATCATATACAAAGCTGACATGATCCGTATTGAGATCATGAAACTTCGTATCCAACACTTTCTCAAACCAGCCTCAAGTTCCAGTTATTAATACTACGATGATGAACAGTGAGTTGAGTCTCCATAACCGAGGAACAACGACGATTCGAACCGATTAAACCCAGCTGGGAATTCCAGACCACACGACATATGCAGGTCCCCGACTTACATATATCAACCTACCCTAAAGTTAATGTGTTTGACACATTTCCTTTTCCACTACTCAACCCAACAATTTTCGCACTTTGTAAACTCAGGACGAGATTTCTTTAAGGGGGAAGGATTGTAACATCCCTGATGTTATAAAGTACTTAAGAAGGTGATCATGTCATCATTATGCATAATCATCATGCATCAACTCATGAATGCATTTCATGTTTATATTATAGCATGCCAATGTTGTTTATGAAGTGTTTTATATGTTACATGAAATGATGTCAATAATAGTGATTAAGAAACTTTGTGAATTTTTGGTGTGAAAATCTCCTAAACAATTAAAATCTTTTCTTAATAAAGTTTGAAGTGCTAAGTTGATACTTTACATTAGAATCAATGATATGTTGTGTTTTTGAATCAATCATGTTCGAATTTAAGCTCAAATATTGAATTTAATAACTACCTCTCATACTTAGTCATTTTGCCTAAGTCCCTGAGAATTTGATATAGAGTTCAAATTTTGGGGAATTATTAAATCAATTTTCACATATAAAAGTTGGACAACTTTTGTTTCATTGATTGGTACAAAACTTGTACTTTAAAGTGGTGATATTGGTTGAAGTGTTTGATCTATGTTTAATCACTAATTAATTACCAAAAATAGTTAATCAAACTGTTTTTGAAATTCTAAAACTGAATTCCGTTTTACAGTTTCAAGTACCACTCTTCTAAATTAAAAATCTCTTAAACCAGTAAGAATTAGAACTTGATCCTTAAAGCAATGTTGGACATCTCATCTAGGTGAATAACTTTGTTTAAAGGAGCTAATTGAGTTGCTGATCGGATGTGTGAGAAATAGAGGGAAGAGTAGAGGTTGTCAATCATGAACAGTAGCACCGGGAGCAGTCAGTGCTGCCACGCCAGCTGCTTCACCGGCATCGGCGTGGCCCTCTGGGCGTTTCTCGAGCCGTGACGTGCAATCAACCGTGTGGCCAGCTCAAAACGTCGATGGTCAAATTGGTATGCCCTTCCTCTCTTCTTGAGACACAGAGCCGGCCGTTGTCTTCTCCTTTCTTCTTTCTCTGCTCCGCCATCGCAACCTCACGCGTTGTCTGAAATTCGCCGTGACCGCGCCATCTCCGCTCAATTGCTCTCGCAGATAGATTCGCCACATCCATGCGCAGCACTTTGACTCGCTCACACCATCCAATTTCGTCGGAGTCATCAGCGAGTCATCTTCTTCCTCGCGGCCATCTGTCATGGCCGCCGAGCTCGCCTCTGCCATGGCCGGCCTACTCTGGCTGCTCTCACTCATTTCTCTCTCTTGTTTTGCGCTTACCTCTGTGCCGTGATGCTCACAAGCAAACCGATTGCTCGTCTTATCAACAGGGCACGTTGAGGCGCCCTGCGGCCGTGCCACTCCGCCGCCGAGCCACGGGCTCACGTGGCCAGGCCGTCACGGGCCGTGACCGACCGAGCTGCGGCCATCCTCAAGCTTGCCTCGCCACCCCGTCGCTCGACCACCCCTCCAATTGCAGCCTACGAGCGTCAGCAGGCCGGAAATCGAGTCTCTCCGGCGTCCTCTGTTCTTCATATCGCGACAGGGGCTTCGCACAGCAATAAGAACTAATACAAGGGCCTAAATGCGAAGAGCGTGACTCAGGTGAATAGTTCGCTACAGGGTTTTTCTTTTTCTTTTTCTATTTTAAGCTGAAACTTGTGAATTTGATTACTATTTATTGGTGCATGCTAAAATTATGAAACTTTTTGTGTAGCCTCTTCATGATGTCCTCTATGTAGGAAAAATATGAAACCATGAAAATCAACAGTTTTGGATGCTTAAAAATTAGCTCTTTTAATTAATAAATGCTTGTTGTGTGATTTTTATAGGCCAAAATAAATATCCAGTGACCATGAAACTTTTATTGTATCTGTTTATTGTTAAAGCCTGCCTCCACAAAAAGTTTGGGATTAATTTGATGATGTTTAATTATACACTTATTTATATGCCTTAATTATTAGTTAATAGTTGTCAAAATGATAAACATAAATCATGAGATGTCCTGAATGGTTTTTGGAGTTGATTATAGATCATGAAACACCCCACCCCTGTTGTGTCATGGCCAAGTGATTACCTTCTTGATATGCTTATGTTCACCCTTTAGTTAATAATTCTAAATGACTTAATTAAGAATTTCATTAGTAAATGCATGTTAATAAACTTGATTGCTTCTTAGATGCAACCTCTTGGGTAAAAAGTAAAAGTTATACATTTCCTTGTATATTGTTTATACATGTCTTTTCATGATGAGGCTTTAGTTGGTAAGCATGTATGATAAGTGAACCTTTGACTTAGTAGAAGAACGACTAAAAATGCTTTATGATAATTATTTGTAACTATACCGTGGAGGAAAGTTGTATTCAAGTTGTTAACTTTTGCATCCATCATCGAGCATCATATTTTGTATCTCGCATCATGTTAAACATGGCATTGTTACTACGTGTAGTGAACGAAGGTGAGCACGTGGTAGTTAATCAAGTGGTTGAGGAGGTTAATCCGTCTGTTGAGGTCGGGTTGGATATTTGTGGTGCGACTCTGGAACCGGACTTTTCCGTCAACGAAGGCAAGCCCCGGATGCATTTAAACCTACCTTGTGTTTTACAACTTGATTTCGCTTTTGCTTCTCTTTACTGCATTAAGTGATTAGGAGTTAAGTGAAAACCTAATTAGTGCATTACCAACCTTGTTTTTCCATATCTACCTTGTTAACCGTTTTAATTTGTATATGGCTAGTTATGCTTAGTCATGCTTAGACAAATAAAAGTCGGGTGATTACCTGTCATCTGCGAATTTTAAATGGATCTTTGGTTATGCTTGGTTATTTATGTTATCATGAAATATGAGCATGTAGAGTAATAAATCTAGACCGGGCGGACTCGATGTGTGTGAGCCGCAAGACATGGAGGTCTTGTGAGCGGGTTCTTTCCGCCTGTGTCGATTAAGGCACGTACCGTTGTTGAATTGCATGAGGTGAGACTTTGTAGTACTAACCACATACTCCGGTAAGCCTTAGCTTGGCTATTCTATTACGAGAATGGCTACTCGCGCACTGGGAGTGGAGAGATGGTGGGAATAGCGTGTACCCACGTGGCAATGGGCTGGATTGGTGGAGTACTGTATTCTCGGGTGGCGTGGACCCATTCTTGTTTTAAAGGATCCGAGGGTAGGTTGATATATGTAAGTCGGGGACCTGCATATGTCGTGTGGTCTGCAATTCCCAGCTGGGTTTAATCGGTTCGAATCGTCGTTGCTCCTCGGTTATGGAGACTCAACTCACTATTCATCATCGTAGTATTAATAACTGGAACTTGAGGCTGGTTTGAGAAAGTGTTGGATACAAAGCTTCATGATCTCAATACGGATCGTGTCAGCTTTGTATATGATCTTATGAAGTTTTAAATGTTGATGTAAAGAATTTTATTAAAAAGCTTTTACGCAAAAGAACTTTGATTATTGCTAAAGCCATACCTTGAATCCCCTGAGCCTGCATTCCTGCGTTCTATCAGTTTTTATTTTTGGTTAAGTCTTGTTGAGTACTTTTGTACTCAGGGTTTGTTGACCCTTGTTGCAGGTGAGGCTCATGAGCAGATCTGTTTTGGATTGTGCTGCATGACTGTTGTTCAATGCGATGACGATAAGTAAATGTGTAGCCCTTGGGCAGGGAACTTATTTGTGTGTTCTATAATATGTTATAATGCCACTCCACTACTACGTTTTGTAATATTAACCAAACTTAGTTGTATGGTTTGAAACAAATGGTTTGTAAACTATGTTATTGTAAGTCTTCCGCTAATTTTTACTCTGATGTATCTATTTGAATAAACTGTTGTAATACTGCAATGACTCTGTAATGTGATCCTACTCGGAAATCGTGGATGATTCGGGGTTCTCCGAGGACACCCGACAGTCTTCTTAAGTTACCGGGAACATATGCATGGATGTCAAAGGTCGTTGGACAGTGACAGGTGCATGTGGGCCTATAATTTAGGAGGTCCTGCCACAATACCCCCCGCACCGCAATTAAGTCCCAGGCTCTCGTGGACTTTGTCGTCGAGTGGACGGAGGTCCAGCTACCGACCCCGGACGTCTCCCACGAGTACTGGACAATGTACTTCGATGGGTCCGTAATGGCCCCAAGCTCAGGGGCTGGAGTGGTTCTTATCTCCCCAGACGGGAGTAGGCTCCGCTACGCCATCCGCCTCCACTTCTCGGCTTCAAACAAGGCCGCAGAATACGAGGCGCTTTTCAACGGACTACGCATCGCCATTGAGCTCGGGGCTACGCAACTCTACGTCCGTGGCGACTCAGAACTAGTCGTTGATCAGGTCATGAAGGAGTCCTCCTGCAAAAGCCCCCTCATGATAGCATACTGCCAAGAGGTGCGCAAGCTCGAGGACAAATTCTAGGGAATCAAACTGCATCACGTCCCTCGAAGGGACAACGACGCCGCCGATTTCCTCGCAAAACTAGCCGCCAAGCGGGATCCATCCCCGAGCGGGGTCTTCATCAACGACATCCACGAGCCATCCGCCCGCATCTCGGAAGGTCCAGACCAGACACGCCCCAACGGCCAGCCGACACTCGGGGGCTCTGACCCCGACGCCAAGCCAGCGCTCGGGGACTCCGATCCCGGTACCTCTATGACGACATCACCTGCGGACGTCGCCGTATTGGCACTTGATCAAAACCCGACTAGCGAGCACCACTGCTCGCCTACCTCCTTGAGGAGGTTCTCCCACCTGAAAGAACTGAAGCCCAATGAATTGCTCGATGCACCAAGACCTTCGTCGCGCTCAGTAGCAAACTCTACAAACGGAGTCCGTCAGCAGTGCTCATGAAGTGCGTCCCCGCCAGCCGGGGAAAGCAGATCCTCCTCGAGGTCCATGCAGGGATCTGCGGGCATCATGTGGCCCCAAGGTCTCTGGTCGGAAAAACCTTTCATCAAGGTTTTTACTGGCCCACTATGCTACGAGACGCAGAGGATGTCGTCCGCAGGTGCGAAGAATGCCAGTTCTACGCTCGGCAAACCCATTTACCAGCACAAGAACTCCAAACCATCCCAATCACCTGGCCATTCGTGGTCTGGGGCCTCGACATGGTAGGACCTCTCAAAAAAGGCCCAGGCGGTTTCACTCACCTACTCATAGCAGTCGACAAGTTTAGCAAATGGATAGAGGCCAAGCCCATCACAAACCTCCGCTCGGAAGATGTGGTCAAATTCTTCCTCGACATCATCTACCGATTCGGTGTTCCTAACTGTATCATCACTGACCACGGGACTAACTTCACCGGGAAGAAGTTCCTAGACTTCAGCGATGGGTACGTCATCAGAATCGACTGGGCTTCGGTCGGACATCCACGAACTAACGGTCAGGTCGAACGTGCCAATGGCAAGGTCCTCTAGGGACTCAAGTCGTGCATCTTCGACCGGCTCAACAAATATGCCAGGTGATGGGTTGTAGAGGTCCCAGCGATCCTCTGGAGCCTAAGAACGACCCCAAACCGATCCACGGGATTCATGCCTTTTTTCCTGGCTTACGGAGCAGAAGCCGTGTTGCCCTCCGACCTCGACCACAGCGCACCAAGGGTAAAAGCTTTCAACCATGACCGAGCCACGGAAGCTCAACAAGACACAATCGACCTGCTCGAAGAGGCCCGCGAGACAACCGTCGTCCGCTCCGCTCGCTACCAACAAACCCTCCGTAGGTACCACGAAAGGAAGATCAGAGGAAGGATACTCGAAGTCGGTGATCTCGTGCTCCGAAGGACCCAATCGACAAAGGAAAAACACAAGCTCTCTCCGCCCTAGGAAGGACCCTACACGGTAACCGAAGTAATCTGACTGGGCACCTACCGACTGGAGGACAACAACGGCAATGCTCTCAACAACACTTGGAACTTTGAACAACTACATCGTTTCTTCCCTTAGATTTGGTCTAAACACTTTCGCTTAAAACACATGCTCCTGTAAGAGCGCCCCCGCCCGAACACTTTCGACCCGGGTCGCTCGGGGGCTCCATAAGTATACAAATATTGAGTATCACCTCTCTTTCTCTTTACTATCACATGGTATACAACTTTTTCTCCCCGAACAGGAACACATTTCATTTCTTTGATTTCCATACGTAACCTTGTTCTTACTCCCAAACCGAACGCACCCCGTCTTTCCCTACGGATACGAACAACCGAGCCTCGCGGGCCATGCCCCGGGCTCCCAAAATCGCACCCTACGGGACAAACAGGCAGGTACGAGAAAGAAGGGTAAAAACAAAGGTCACGTCAGGACAAAAACAAGGAAACAGATATGGCGTTTTCATCACAGAGGCTGTACGGGTGTATTCATTGATACAAAGCAACCATTTACACGGGGACTTACCCACAAAACTTAACTATTACATTTTCTATTACAAACACTACTGCGGCCACTCGACGACTTCGCCTGAAACGCCAGAAAACCGCTCAGTCCCGCCCCTTCAAAACTTCAGAAAAACGCAATGGGTACCTCAAGGGCGTCACGCCTATGGATGCTCAGCAGAAGAACATAGAGCTCATGGCCTTCTCATGCAGCCGAGATAGCTCCTGGTTAGGGGCGCCGCTCCCGAGGTATGGTCGCCATGGCCAAAAGAAATCTCATCAAACTTTATGAACTGGCCGACTTGAGCAGTTGTAGGCACGAAACTCTCCACCGGCGCAATCATGAGTAACCTCCCCTCCGACAAGGCTCGTCCGGTAAAGATCCACCGGAGAGAATCTACACATGGCTCCATCCCGAAGAAGGCCTCACAGACCAGCATCACCTCTAGTTCGACATCACGCTCTGGGTTCACAGAAGGATCTGTAAGTCCTCCCCCTCGCTCACTCTCTCTCTCTCTCTCACTTAGGAACCATCGCGGCATTTAGGCACCCTCAGTGAGAAGGAAGAAAGAAGAGGGACAATAGTTGGAGAACAGGCAAAGGACCGCAACGGAGAACCCTCTCCCTCCCCCTATTTAAAGGAAAAAGGTAAGCGAGCATGAAACTCTCCACCTACCCCCATACGAATGGGAAACGATGGGACGTGCACTGACCGACGGAGTAACGCCGGGTCATACAAAACGCCACCGGGCAGGGCGAAGCGTGGCTGGGGTATGCCCCACAACTATCGCACGACAGGGCACGAAAACCGAAGCGCCACCACACGCGGGTGGCTTCCCGCCTCCCCTAGGCCAGGCGAAACCTAAAAACAAAATCTCCATTGGAAGACCGACCGACCCCCTGAGTCGATTGAGACACTCAGTATCCACACCAGGACACAAGTAGGAAGCTAAGGGACGCCCCATATGGGCCATGCCGACTCCGTCCCGAGCGACGAGCACGGGTCCCGTCCGGACGCTCTCCGATCGAAGCTCTCCGAGCTCCGTCACTCTAGTCGCCAAGGTAAACGCGCTATCAAAACCCCCTCTGTTTTTTTAAAACATTCATACATCCATACACGCATTCATTCCATATGCCTGAACCCCCTAGACGGTTAGGGCATGAACCACCCGGGGGCTCGGGAACTAAAGCATCGCACGTGTAGTGAAATGCATCAGAACGCTTCGTGTTGCGTCACAAAGCGGGGTTGCCTCATTCGATATGGGCAACCAATAGAGCCAGGGAAGAAAACCATAGATGAGCACCATGCGGCCCTCACCCGATCCGGCAAACTGGGTCATCTCAACCTTCTCGTTCGATCCTGAACCTCTTGCTAGGCCCATAGAATCTCCATCGAAGGGGAGGCCGCTAGGCCACCTGGGTTGGTCTCTGGAACAACCTAGGCATCTGTCAGGTTGTAGGTAAAGGAGTAGTGGAATGTCACAAGAGGGCTATGCCGACCCCGTCATGAACGACGGGCCCGGATTCCACTCGATCACACCCATTAGCAAACTCACCGAGCTAGTCTTCGAGCCCGAGCGATCGGGACAGGCGACGAAACTCAGCCCCTCCGGTCGTGAGAAACCGAGGATGGGGTAACGCACAATACTCACATCGACCCCCACGAAGGCCCGATAGGGCTCGGGGGCTCAAGAAAAACGCCAAAGGACGGCGACCTCGAACTCACCAGATCCATGACTCCGACTCGCCCGATCCCGCGGCGCGCACCGACGCCAGGGTCCGTGAGCATCGCCTCGTCTGATCTTTAACCAACTAACTATGCTTCGGCTTGAGACGGCTTCACTGCGCTCCAAAAAAACCTTGGGACCATGACCCCAAATTCGCGTCGACAGGATCTTTGACATCCGGCTACGGCTCCTAGGACCGCAACTCCAAAACTCGCGTAACGGCTTCAGATGGCTTCACTGCACTCCAACAAGACCTGGGACCACGACTCCTAAACTCGCATAACGGCTTCACTCAGGGTCCACGAGCTTCGGCTCGTCCGATTCCTGAACTAACTAAACTAACTCCCACGATCCACGGCATGCACCGACGCTTGGGTCCGTTCATGGTCCTACCTTGCTCGATCCCACGGCGTGCATCGACACCTAAGATCAGTAAGCTCTAACACGACCGAGCCATCACCGTCCGTGGCACGCACCGATGCCAGCGGTTTCTCCGAACTAACCTTCTCACCCGATCAAACGTTACGCACCGACGCCGAGATCAGAAAGATTTGCCTCAAACCCTGCACCTAGAAAATGCCTGGGCTATGCAACGACACCTTGATTAAACAAAACATCTCAAAACTAAACATACACACACGCCCGCTAAGATAACACCCCCTAGCCGATTCTACCCGAACCGCCCGGGGGCTCGGGGGCTACACCCGCGGGTGCGCTCGCGCGCACCCACCGACACAACGTAGAAAACCCCCCAGTCGGTTCTGCCCAAACCGCCCGGGGGCTCGGGGGCTACACCCACGGGTGTGCTCGTGCGCACCCGGCAGCAAGACAAAAATCCCCCGGATGATTCTGCTCAAATCACCCGGGGGCTCGGGGCTTCTGTTGGGTTCATAAACTCGGGGTCCCTTGGGGACCGGCTTCGACGCCCGGGCTCAGCCCAGGAGAACAACCTATAGCTCATGGGCCGGCCCAAAAAGTCTACAAAACAATGAGCCGGGGAGACAGACCGGTCGCCGACCGGAGGGTCCACCGAAAGAACGAACGCCCGCTCGACAACTTCTTCGGCCCACCTCTCCGATCGGAGCGCTCACCTCGGGCGCCGGGCGCCTCCGGGCGGACTCTCCGATCGGAAGGCCTGGCCCAAAACGCTGCTTCCTACTTCGACCCCACTCTCCGATCGGAGGCTCGTAGGAAGCCTGCTTCCGCTCTTCTCCGACTGGCACGGCCAGTACCGACTGGAGCCATCCGACCGGGGATTCCCACTCGGAAGGGACCAGGGGCGAACGGAGAAAGCAGCGCACAAAGTCAAAACACTGTACTATGACCATACCCTGTACGCCTGCGGGAACAGTGCTCCACAACCGACCTGACACAAGCAGTATTGTAAGCGCCGACATTTATGTCTACAGTATTGTAGGCGCTGTTGGGGCTCCCATACGGCAAAAAGGCCCCCCACATGCCTCTGGGCATCGATAGTGGGCACCAGGATTCACCATGCCTGGTACACGTGGTGGGGCTCCTTATATACTAACAGCATTTCACAGGTACCGACATCCACCCTTCCTGAAGAAGCCAACGCAACCCCCCATGTGCACCTGACATTCTACAGCGACATCAACAGTGTTATGCATGCCAACCATCATCACTACCCTCATTCGGCGTGGGCAACAAGACTTAGAAACATCCATACTCTCTCTCTCTCACCTGTAAAGCCATCCCCTTTATCTATAAAAGGGGATGTGCTCCCTCCAACAAAGGAGAGCGATTTTCTAGAGGTCCACTTCTTCAAGCTCGGGCTCACTAGATCGATAGCTCAGAAACCCCTCAAGCACACGCTTGAACACCTAGCTCATAGCGGAGTTTCGGTCACCCTCGGCCCTTCCGGTTGGACCCGACCGGGCCTCTCGTACACCCCTCATTTCTCCTTCCCGTTTGTAACCCTACTACAGACTTCGAGCACCTGGGCTCAGGAATAAAGTCACCAACCGACCCAGACTGGACGTAGAGCACGTTGCCTGAACCAGTATATATCCTGTGTCATTGAGTGCTAGGCCACCTCTGATCACAATGTACAACAAAACTACAAATATTCACTAGTTTGTCACTTTCTGTACCGACAAAGTGTGACCTTGCAAACAAAGGCATGGAATATGCCATATATTCTTTTGATGTATTGAGAAACATATTTCTAAAGCCATGGAGACTGGAGAGGCTTGGGTGGCATGTGAACAACATTACATGGAACATGGGAGGAGCTGAACGCCTGAACCCCTTAGACATCTAGGAGGGCAGATAGACAAAAGCATTTGTTGGTAGCTTGTATAGCTTTTGGAATAATCATTCTTTAAAATTTGCATATCATGTTTTTGTAAATTTTAAAATTTTTAATACGACCTTTACATACTCTTCCCATGCTAATTGATTGTGTCCATTGGTGGTCTTGATGTAGACTAGAACACCTATTGCAGTGCAACATACACCATCAGCTGCTGCTCTGTGTTTGCTAAGCAGTTGTTGCTTTTTTTGCCAAATCTCCCATCTCCTCTCCTCTCCTTTGTTTTGCCGATGATGAAATTGCCCAAGTCCATACATTATATGGAATATGAGCTGATGATCAAGAACTTGTGAGGAACTTGGCATCATTAGCAGCCGCCCCTACATTACCTTCTCCTCTCTTCTCTGTTATGGTGCCTTGATGCTCCAAGTTCATGATCAAATGATGATTGACATGTTTCTGAGGCCTCTACTACTGCTACTACTCATTTTTTTGATATATTGTTGTTTTATAGGACTACTTTGGTTTATAGACCTTTTTGATTTCTTATACCTTCTCACATACCTAAAGCACACTTTCTTGCATCTATTAGAACAAAGCGCGAAATAATGTCGCGGACACCAGACAGTGCAGCCCAATGCCCAAGCATGATGAGCAGCCAACCTATGAGGAGCAAGCACTAGAGGACCAACTTACTCAGGAGTAGTTCGATAATGAGTTAGAAAAGGATCTAGAAGTGATGTTTACTCAGGAGTAGTGTGACGAGAAGGAAGGGGGAGCAGAAGGAAGAGCAGGAGAGGCTGCTGAAGGTGAAGAGGAAGAGGATGAGGAGGAGGAGGAGGACTCAGAAGAGGGATATGTAAGTCCCGAGGATCCTTTCCCACGTGAAGCAAGAAGGAGGCCAATGGAGGAAGATTTGGACAAGGATTTTGACCCAAACGAGGAGGTAGGGATAAAGCCTTAGCTCGTAAATTTTGCTAAAGCTTTGGATGTGTTACCTCTACTAACAATTTGACATGTCGTATATACAGGTCCCTCCTAAAACTTGAAAAAGACGACGTCGACGTCCACGACATCTTGTCAGACAAGACGGAGTAGAGGAAAGGAGAGCAGAGGCAACAACCACAGAGACGGACATTGAGGCCTTTGCTCCACAACCTCAAGACACAACCACGAACACGACTACCAAGCCAAAGAGGAAATGAGGGGATAGAAAAGCAAATCAATATCTAGATAAGGCATGCTATGTGCTAACGGAGGTCCGGCCAACAGGGGAGATCCTTGAGCCAAAGGAATTTAGAGGATGATTCCGTAATGCTATCGGGGCCCTAGTAAGAGATAAATTGAACCCAGCAATCCCTAACTAGAAAGAGGTACCAGAGAAGAAAAAGGATGAACTATGGGATAAGCAGCTGAAGCTCAATTTTAGATTTCCAGAGGGTAAGCACGAACTGGCAAAAAAATGCTTTCAAAATCATGAGAGAGTCATTCCGACGTTGGAGGTCGGAGCTCAACAAGAAGTATATCCAAAAGGGATTAACTCCCTTCAACGAGTTCAGCAACATAACTCCTAGTCAATGGGAGGAGCTCGTGGCTCAGAAGACTTCACCAGAGACATTGGAGCTCAGTGCCCGTAACACCGAGCTGGAGAAGAGGAACAAACACCACCATCATCTAGGCCCCGATGGCTACTATGCCAAGGAAGAGCAGTTTAGGAAGATGGACGAAGAGGCCATAGCTGCTGGGAATATCGATGTGAAGAATTTGAAGGTACGCTCAAGAAATTAGATATATGCGAGGAGTACAGAATCATCCGGCGGTAATCTTAAGTTTGATAAGCCAGAGACCCAAGAGGCAGTATCAAGGATACTGAAATATGCTGAAGACAAGGAGAAGGGCTCATTCAATCCTTCCAGAGAGAGGGACGAGCTTAGCCTTGGCTTGGGAAACAACGAGCACACAGGCCGCACTAGGGGGCTAGGGAAAAGGACGACTTGGAAGCACGGATTCGAAGAGGACAGGCACATGTGCAAGAAACATGGCATAGACCAGGAGGCTAATCTTGAGCTCCAGGTGAAGGCTCTAATTGCGAAGGCGCTGGAGGAGCAAGGACTGTCTATGGAGCCACGCATATTAATGACGACGCCGGGAGAAATGGCATTAGTTGGCAGCCCTCCTAAAGTTCCTAGTAGCCAAGGTTCCACTGCAGCCACAACCCCCGTCGATCGCATATGGGAACCAACTAGTTGCACCTTGGTGTTTCTCAGCGGCCGGCAGAACATTGTGATGGAGGTGGCAACGGGTGTGGCACATCCTCCCGGTGGCTTACACCACAATAATAAGATACCGCCGGACTACACTAGGGTCGAGGTGCATACCGTGAAGCCCGAGTTCATGCAGTGGAGGATAGACTACACAACAACTGAGAGGTTGGTGTTACTCGGAGACGTAATGGGGTAGTTCATCCTCTGGCACAAATGGGACATTATATTGACTGCTTATTCGCCACCTCCCCTCTCTCAAATTTAGAGCGAGTTGTTAAGGATGGGGAGATATTTTCACCGTCTCGTGACCACCACATTCCTGAGATGCCACATTCTTCGCCGCCTCCTAGCGAGCATGTGCCTGATAAACCACAACCTTCTCCAGCTCATACCGAGCAAGTGCATGATGAGATGCCACAGTCTTCTCAACAAGCATAGCTGATACATGAACAATGAGTGTCTCCTGAAGAAGGTGATGCATAAGAAGATGAGGACGTGCCTGAATGGGAACTTCGAAAGAAGCATCCAATCACTATAAGATCAATTTATGTTTCGATGAAAGATGTCTCGTCGGTGCACAAGTGATATTCCCATGACTAGTTCAAGCCTGAAAATCAAGTTAAAAAAAGTCCCATCATGGGCTTCTGAGGGGGCCATCACTAGCAAACTCCACCAAACAGCAAAGCAGTATCCAAATGTTGATGCCATCAAATGGTAAAAGGATTGTCCAAAAACATATGAAAGAGGCAAGCCCTTCCTACCAAACCAGGACATCCAACGCCTACCACTTGGAATGAGAAGGTTTCATGATTGGTACTTGCGTGTTCTCCTAACGAGCATAGACCTCGTGCAAGCATGCTTCCCCACCTGCACATTTGGAAGTCCAGCCAGGAAAATTATCTTTGACTTCAATGACATGCAGACATGCTTTCACCTCGGAGCAATGAAAATGAATCTAATTCGCACGTGATGCCTGTAAGTCCTTGTCCTCCCGATATGATTTGAATGTAATCTTTAAATTTTGTTGTAACTAATCCACGCCGTGATTTGTAGAATGCAAGTGCACATTGTAAAATAAATGCCAAATGTGAAAACCAGGTATATAGACCCTCAAGCTATAGCACAAATAAATTTTAATTATCCTAGACAGTGGAAACTAGATGACAAAGAGCTAGCTGCTGAAAAGACCCTTCGGAAGAAAGAGGACATACGTATGAAGAAACTAAGACAAGAGTTCCTTAAGGTTTCGGCATACATTGCCCTGGCTTTTAAAAATCTTCAACGGCACTCTACTATATGGCTACCATACAACTTCGAGTAAGTTCAACTCTATACTTAAAGCTTTGCTCGATATATTTTATTCAATGCAAAAGAGCTTATCTAGTTCTATAATTAAATCCATGCAGCAACCACTGGATTTGTATAGGCGTCGATGTCGGGAGGAGCATGGTATGGGTCTTTGATTTAATAGATAGGGACCCAGTGACATACAAAGACCTCATATTGATTCTCAAGACGTATATATATCGACAATCCTCGTTAGCTTATATGTTTGTATATATACATGTAACATTCACTTTTGGATACTAACAAGTTGTATTTGCTAAAATAATTCGAACAGGGCATTTAGGTTATATGTCAATAAACATCACGGAAGGCATGATCCAATAAGGAAAGAAAGGCTGGCTATAAAAACACTATGTGCAGTAAGTGTAACTTACTTCAGTACTCCATTATATGGCTGTCAGAAGCATTACTTAACATTTTCATATGCAAAACACACAGTGCCCTAAAAAGAAGCATGGGAGTGTACATTGTGGATACTATATATGTTCTATGATGAGTAACACCGGTGCCTACAGGAGACATCCCTTAAGGGTAAGTTTGAACCTCTTCACCCGTAGTATAAAAACTTCACACATGGTATGAAATACTAAACCGAAACTTGTTCTCTTGTAGTGGAAAGAAGAGAAAGAAATGAAAAGAGACCCATACAAGGATGACCAACTCTTAGAGCTCATCAACGACCATTGCAACTTCATATTGGACCAGATTGTACACGTCAAAGGCACCTACCATGACCGAGATTCTGACTTAGGTAGAAATCCTTAGTACCAACATCTTCGTGAGATTGAAAGGCTAGCTTTAAGCTGTTGATAACAATACGTATGAAATTTGACATTGGTTTTACCTTATGGGACACCTACATCGAGCGCCATAGCCCCGTTCACCCAGTGCACCGTGTGCTAGAGAGGGGGAGGGAGAAATGGAATGAATTAGACTTGTGAATTATGTCTATTTAATGATGGATTGTATATATTCTTATGAATTGGACTTGTAATTGTAGTTTATATAATATTTTTGTGCTTGTGGTCAAATTTGAATTTTATATATATATATATATATATATATATATATATATATATATATATATATATATATATATATATGTGTGTGTGTGTGTTTTGTCGAATTTAAATTATAAATTTAAAATTTTTTTATGAAAAAATATAATGTATGATGGTTGTAAACTGAACCGCCCACCATCAGGTATTATAGGGGCGGCTGTCTACTGCAGCCCTCCGGAACGCGCCGCTGCCGCCGACCACCGCGAGCTCCCTGACGCCCGCTGAGACGTCGTCCCGGCCCACGACGGCGAGGGTGCTGCCGTTGTAGGCCCCGCCCGTGAGCGCCGCGGTCATGGACACCGCCAGCACGGGCTCCGTGAGCGACGCCAGCGTGTAGGTGCCCTGGGCGCCCCCGACGAGCCACGACGACGACGCGCTGGACCCGTCCGTCAGGGCGTCGTTGATCACCGTGGTGTCGCCGAAGTGGTAGCCGGGCATCGCCGGGTGCGCCGGCCCCGGACCCTTGACAACCTGCACCGCCGTCTGCCCCGGCCCGCCCGTGATGTCGTGCATGTAGAAGTGCAGGTGGATGAGGCGGCTGCGGCCCCCTGCATCATGCGCTGCCGCCGCCGCTGGCCCAGTGGCCATGGCTAGCGCCGCCGCGAGAGAGACGAGAAAGAGGAATCTAGGCGCCGATTCAGCCATGGATCGAAGAGAGGAGAGCAAACCAGTGGAATGACCGATGGTCGAGCTCGGCTTCTTCGAGCGTCGTTACTTATAGGCTATAGCCACACCATACATGAGCGCACGCATGGTTCTATTGAGTCGCCATGGCAGTTGGCAACTTGGCATGGCATTGGTGACCGTCGTGTGCTTGCTTGCCTGCGACTCTGCCATTGCCAGTCAGAGCAAGAACAGCTTGGTGACCGGCCTACTGGTACGTGACAACTACGCTACGCTACACGACTAACATGCGTCCTCGCCGCCGTCTAGACTCTAGAATGTCTCCCGATCAGAAAAGGCTGAGCCAGCTACCGACGCGTTCTGAAAATTGGCAACCTGTACATGGGTTCGCGTCTAAGACATTCATATGGTGATATGGGTCACGGACGTCAAACTTACTCGCGGTGAAGTCACTCAAAATCACAAATAATATAACTACCAGATACAAGTCATTCTCTTCCTCGACCTAGCAACCGTTCTAAAAGCTCTCTACCAGTACCACCCCATCGGCATCCAGACACTCAGAGTGCAAGGCTGTCAGTGAAAAGCAACATAATAACCTCGACATGGATATCGATATGCCAAGTCAGCCTGGGACGTTCGGTTAGACCGAACCGAACCGATCGGTTCCTCGGTTTTACCAAACTTCGGGTTACCAGAAAAGCGTGAACCAATCGGTTAGTTAGAAATCCCAAGACCGAGGAATTCGGTCTCAGGTAGTTCGGTTTCGGTCCCGGTCATGACCGAACTATCCGACCTAGACATATTTACATAGCAAACGGGTGCCTCCTTCACCAAACTAGACAAAATCGGGGCACCAGGATGATCATAGGCCTGCCGTTTTCATTCAGCATCAACCAATCACTGTGACTCTTCCATGACACACTTAGGATATGCTACTACCTATAATCCTATCCTATCCTATATACAAAATGAGGACCATTACATGATACATCAAGAGTAGTTTCTGGACCATAATCGATCAGATCTTCTCAGACTGAGAGCTGATAGTCAGAACAAGCCCGAAGTGGTCGCTGGGTAAGACAGGTAACACCAGCTGACAGATCTCCTGGCGAACTTTCTTCTCCTTGATGTACGTGACACCTGGTATCACTTCCTCCCCGATCATCTCGATGCTCTCGACCTTGAAATCCGACAACTTGCACACGAACCGGTCCAGCCTCTTCTGCAGCTTACGGTTACCAGATAGCATGACGTTAGCTTTCGTGTCGAGGTCCAGCCATTTTCGCCGGGCTTCAACTCATCCCAAGCGTCGATCCACCCATCTGGTAGGGGGAAGGGCCCATCTCCCTTGTCATCCCAGTTTGTATCCCCGCAGAATATTACATTGCGGAAGGCTCCCAGAGTCCTCACAGATTCATTTGCCTGGCCTACTCTTTCCTTGCTGAACATCTGGTCCCAAGTAGGAGGTCCAGGGGATGGGCTCTCAAGGTGGCTTGTAGCCACCACCAACTTGATCACACCTCCAACAGTCACATCAGCTATGCACAGCTCCCGTCCCATTTTTGAGTTATAGAATGGTTTGCGGTCAAACGACTTCACAGGCAACTTGCTCATCTGAATTTGTTTGTAACAAAGTAAATTAGGATATACAGTCCTCAACCAATCGGGAACAACAAAATTGCACAAGAAATGGCATTTCTGGATGCGCAAAGTTCAGGCACCAAAAGACTAAACATAAAAAAAATCATGAGGCAAACAATCCAAAGTAAAAATGCCTCAACATGTAAAACACAGCATATGCAGATGTTGCTGTTAATACTATGCAGAGAAGCAGGAAGCCCATCAGTGTATGGGCAGGCATGAGTATCCTTTGTTGCGTGCCTGAAAAGTAGTAAGCCGTATAGTAGCACCAGCTTATCCATACGGAGTACAGATGGACATGAGCGCATAAAACAGTAACAGGATAGCTAAGCTTTCTAACATCCTGAAGGGATAGAGTTTACCTCACATTTTATTAAAACCTAGGTACATCTAATATTCTGAAATCTGAATTATGGAACAGGAATTTAGCTCAGATAAAGAAACAGGCTGAGGTAGTGACTAAGCCTTCGAAATGGCAACTAAATCCAGTATTAAACCATGAAATGAATTCTATGCATCAAGAAAACATAAGTACATAACCCTAGCCCCATGTTATAAAAAACTAAAAAAGAGAAGTCATATGGAACAGTATTTTAAACCTTGACAGGAAACTTAGATAAACTTATAGACTCTAAGCAATTCTAATAGAGTATTACATGCCTAAAGTGGTTAATGGTTTATACCTGCATAAAGTAGTATGGTATTTCCATGACCATCTCAGTTTGAGAAATGTTTTATACCTGCATGCTGTAATATGGTCTTTGCATGGCCATCTCATGCGGCAAGGAGCATTTGTAAGCTTGCCACCAATCCGATTTTTCGAAAAGCAGATAAATGTTTGGAGTGACCTCCTGCAGTTCCACAAATGAATATCCGAAACCCAAGTAGAAGAGGAAAATAAGTAATGCATAGTTTGAATAAAGGACCTGGAAGCATATAAGATCTGGGCTGTGATGCTGAATAAGATCTCCAATAGCATTCATCCTTCTAATCAGTTCCAATTCCTCTCGGAACCATACATTGTATGTCATTATTTTGACAGTCTTCTTATCCGAATGATGATTTGAATTTCCTATTGAAGTCATTTAGCCATCAGTGTGACGATAGCATACAATTAGGATAGTATATTTGGACATATACAGAATATGAACCCAGCTTATAGCATGCATGAGTTTGATTGCAACTTTTAATTTTTATCGAAAAACACATGATAAACCTCTTTATAATATCAGTTCATGCAATGATGCAAAGAACAAAATGGTGCGATCACGTAAAAGTTTCATAAAATAAATAATGTAGCCATGATAGAAAACCATATTAGCGTCAAGCTGAAATATAGCCATGAACAATAATGGAAAAACAATATCTAATTTTCAATCAATAGAATAGTGCATCAAGATTTCTCATCAGCGAACATCTGTACCATTATCACCATCAGTTAGTGGATAAGCAATGATAAAATTAATGCCTTATAAAGGACCAATTGAAGATAGATAAGCTCTGGATTGCAACTTCTAAAAGAAAACAGATATAAGCTATGATGTTGCAAGTGCCAGGCCAAATACTATGTAAAATATAGGTGAGCTAAATCCATAAATGCACGATGCGACAATAATAGAGGCACACTTTTGCTGGTAACTAGCTTCCAGAGATGAGGATGATGACATGTGTAAGACTGTTATGGGTTTACAGAAAAGGTAGAACGTGGTAAAAAAATACATATGGTCAAAAATATGTAAACAACTTGTAACTGAATAACTGATTAAAATGTAGCGTATCAAGACAAGAAAGAATCATATATTTGTATCCAACTATCAAAAAGTGGAGCCTAAAAGGAAGAGAAAAATCAGCAGTTCACATGAAACAGGTTATCAAAGTAAAAAATAGCCAAAAGGTGACCAAGCTAATACCAAAACAAGACAGATAGCACTCAGACTCAAATGAAGTTGATCCCTGATACACCCATATCCATGGTGGCAAAAAGCCAAAAACATACCTCAATTTGAGGTCTTGGCCACACCAGATGCGAAATAACTACTAATTAGCAGTTGTTAACATGTGACTAACATTTCTGCCCGTCCCTACTTTCTCCGATTTCATATTATAGTGACTAGTTTGTTACATTTATTGGCCAAATCTTACTGAGGGGATTTAGGATTCAGGAACAATAATAAGCAAATCTATGTTTCAAAATTACCCTCAGAAACCAACGAATATCTATGGCTTCCAAAAATCTAACCTTGGTAAAGAAACAAAAGAACCTGACTACCACAGATTATGCGATATTGAACCATGTAATAAAATAAGGATTAGTACTATAATGCCACGAGGAAGCAATTCTTGGCGCATCCACCACCAACGTTAACGGAAAAATCGAATATTTAATCCGCGAAAAAAAAAGAATGGGAAACCCCTAAAAAAACCTTTCTTGGCGGCGGGCGCCTTCTCCTCTTCCTCCGCCGCGCCGCCGCCCCGCTCGTCAACGGCGCGCGCCTGAACGGCCTCCGGCGACACCGCGGGTTCCCGCTTCGCCGCGCGCCGCTGTAGCGGGAGGAACACGGCGCCGGCGAACGCGCCGAAATCCAGCGGGTCGTCGGCGCAGTCCCACGACAATAAACGGAGGTTGGTAGCGGAGGACATGGCTCGGCAGGGCGACGTGGCGACTCTTCTTGGGAGGGGGAAGGGGAGGGGGAGGGGGAGGGGGGATGGTTTGAGGGCGCAGAAGGTGCGGAGAAGCGAGAAAGGCATCCGGATGTTCCAATTGGGAGCCGTTTGGTCCGGTCGAGTCCCGCAGGATTTTAGGGGATCTCTGGTTCTGTACTTCTGTCCTTCGGCTCTCCGCGAAAAGAAAAAAAAAATCAGCCCAATGTAATGCGTCGTGAGAACCTATTGATATTATTATTATATTTCCTTCGTTCCATAAAAAAGTCATTCCCGCTTTCTAGCAAACATTGAATATATTTTCATAGTAAAGAGATACAAATATTGTTTATATTTTCTACAAATATATTCAATCTTTAAAAAATTGATCAGCACAAATCACATAGTGACTCTTTTTATAGGACAGAGAAAGTACATCTCTATCTATACACAGGTAGTATTCAGAAGTATTCAATAAAGTCAAAAGGAACATTTAGAAATAAATGTTATGGTATAAGTCTAGGGGGACATAGTCGCATGTACTTGGAAACAAATGCATCAATAGATAGACCAACAAAAAATTCTGAAGTAATAGCCTAATTTCAATTTTATCAAACATCAACGAGGAAACACATGCACACTTCTTTACGGTGCAATTTCATCATTAAGAAATCCATTTCAACACATGCCTTAGTGAAATTTTACATCATATAAAAGCGATAGTATACCTAGCATTGTGTTCATCTCTAGCATCCAACCAACCATTCATCTATGGCACACATAAGAACATGAGGGTGAAGGGAGGAGGTGTGCATGAGTCCAATGGTAGGTACAAGGTCGAAGAGGTGGAGACCAGTGATGGCTGGCGTGGACATGTAGATGGAAGAGTTCACTAGAGTGGAGGAGGAGCCTAGCCTCGTGGAGGTCAAGGAGAAGGAGGAGGCAGGCATTGAAGCATACAAAGTGGATGAAGGGGAGGGGGAGCCTCGCTTCAAGAGACATGATGGAGGATTGTTGTGTGTTCTCAAGGTGAGAGGAGGGGTGGCAAGTCGCCCACAGCAGGGTAGCGTAGGTTAGCTACATCGTGGTGTGGAGGAGATCTAGCACGACGACATGGGACTAAGGTCGACAGTAGATTATAGCTAGGAGGTTTTTGAAATGATGATGCCGTAATAATATATGGACATTTCAAAAGTTAGAACAAAAAAATACTAAAACGAGTTACTATAATAACTTGCACCAATAAGACTTGTCACTTAGGAGTGAGTAATATGTAGCAAACTATTACTATTATTATAAGTGATGGAGCATGATCCCTGTCGACAAAAGATGCTCGGCAGTCCTCCGAGGGGTATCCCACGAAGGTAGATTGATCGATGGAGGTGCGCGTGATAGGAACCGGATGGTGACACAAGGCGCAGAGACAATGATTTAGACATGTTCAGGCCGTCTGATCGACGTAATACCCTACGTCCTGTGTCTTTGGTGTATTGTATTGAATATGAGATCTATGGAGATATATGTATCTATCGTCTAGGGGACCCCTGCCTCTCCTTATACACTCTGGAGGGGTAGAGTTATAAGGAAAATATCCTATTTGATACTATACAATATCTTACGGTGCACGCCGACCAGTGTCGTGCACGCCTTGATCTTGTGGGCTGGGCCATCTCAGATGGTGCGGCCCATGTCTTGTCTTGTGGATACCGGGGGCCATACCCCCACAGCTAGTCCCCGAGCCTAACAGTAGGTGACGTAGTCACGTGGTGCCAGAGTCAGAAAGTAGAAGAAAGGCAGAAGACCGGCCGAGCAGGCAACCAGTCCATGGGCGGAGCCCCGAATCGAAAAGCACACATTCACCGCAAAGGTGAAGTGTGCCCACTTAGTCCCCGAGCCTGCTGGAAGATGAAGAATGAATCTTGTAGCAGGGTCAAAGAAAAAGAAGTCTGAAAGCTTGTCGACGTCGTCTGACATGCGCGTATCAAGACCCCAGACGTGCTGCCCAAGATCAGCACCCTGATCCGAACAGCATGGAGCAGCTTGATAGCACACCGATTAGACGTAGCAAGATCCGACCATCAAGGGAGTCCTCGGCGTAGCTGGCGATGTCCTAGCACCGAGGAGTCCCCGGCGTAGCTGGCGATGTCCGAGCACCGAGGAGTCTCCGACGTAGCTGGCGATGTCCGGGCATCGAGGAGTCTCCGGTGTAGCTAGCGAAGTCCGAGCACCGAGGAGTCCTCGGCGTAACTGGCGATATCCGAGCACCGCCGAGGAGTCTCCGCCGTAGTTGGCGATGTTCGAACACCAAGAAGTCCCCGACGTAGTTGGCGATGTCTGAGCACCGAGGAGTCCCCAACGTTGCTTGCGATGTCCGCAAGGTGAAGTGGGGTGAAGTGTGCCCACTTGGTCCCCGAGCACGAAGAATCTGAGCGCCGAGGAGTAACCGACGTAGCTGGCGATGAAGCACGAGCGACGAACAGTCTGGTCAACTGATCGGCGGCGAAGTGAGCATTGAGTAGAAGCGATCGACGAACAGTCCAATCAACTAGTCGGTGACAAAGTCCATGAATCTAGCGGTCCGACCAGTTGATCGGTGGAGAAGTCCGAGCACCAAGTGGTCCGATCACCTAGACGATGATCCTGCAATACAAATATGTAGAACGGGTAGTACATGATGTAAAAATATATGAAGCCCGAAGAAAAATCAGTAATGACGATGAAATAGCGTATGCAGCTCGGCGATCAGTTTGTGTGAAGATGTATTTATATTTAATATAAACCGCCCGACCAGTTAGTGTGTAGCCGAGTCTCCAGCCATAGCTAGCCCGTTAACCATAACGTGGAGCACAGAGCCCGTGTGCGTGTAAGAAGACCAAAGCCTCGCTAAGGAGCCGTTGTCGACCACCCATAACGTAGAGGGCAGACGCTCGTGCACGTGTAGGGAGGAGCCGGAGACAGGGCCATCTCTGGGGACATCCGAGCATCAACATGACTGTTCGGGGGTTCGAAAAATCGTTTGAAGAGCAAACATGGAAAAAATAGCTCGGAGAAACGTTATGGCGATATACGAAGAATGAAGAATATTAAAGCGTGACTTAGCTTTAGACAGAACGTCTGGTCGAAGGCGTATGGCGTTATCTGGTCGGCGTTGACGGTGAGCACCCGGCGGGCGTTTGAAAGGGTCGAGATGGCGGACTAGAGGGGGGTGAATAGTCTTTTCTAAAATTAATCGCGTCGGCTAACCGATATAAATGCAGAATTAAAACAATCGGTCTAGCCAAGACTACACCCCTCTATATATGTTCACTAGCACCTTGCAAAGATACTAATAAAGCAACTAAGGTGTCGGGCTAGCTAGAGCTCTCCTAAACAATTCTAGGAGCAAGGTCACACAAACCTATGCCACTAGTACTTTAAGTAACAAGAGAGCTCCTACACATGCTAGTAAGCAAAAGCACAAAGCTAACTAAGCTCACTAGCAATGCTCAATAACAAGGCAACCAATGCCTAATTAGAGAGCGCAAATACTTAGCTACACAAACTAAGCAATGTGACTAACAAGGTTACTAAAACCAAATTAGCCACGCAAGGGAGCTACTTCTATGCTACACAAGCAAGAAGGTAATTAGCTAGCTACACAAGCTATCTAATTACAAGAGCAACTACACAAGCTTAAGATATATATATAAGTAATTGCAAGCTTGTGTAATGGGGATGCAAACCAACGGGAAGAACAAGGTTGACACAATGATTTTTCTCCCGAGGTTCACGTGTTTGCCAACACGCTAGTCCCGTTGTGTCGACCCGCTCACTTGGTGGTTCGGTTGGCTAATTAGCATCACCCGCTAAGCCCGCACGTCGGGCACCGCAAGAACCTACCCCTTGAGTGAGGGTAGCTCAATGACACGCTTTACTAAAGTTGCTCTTCACGACTCATGGGCGCAGCACAAGTACCCTCACAAGCACTTCTCGGAGCGCCGCACAAGCTTCTTGCGGGCTTCGACGGAGACCACCACCAAGCCATCTAGGAGGTGGCAACCTCCAAGAGTAACAAGCACCACCGGCTTGCAACACGACCACCTAGTACCACTCAATGCAACCTCACGATGCAATTGCACTAGAATCGCTCACTCACACAATCGAATGATCACTATCAAGTATATGTGTGATGAGGGCTCCCAAGCACTCACAAGCATGGACACTAAGTCCCTTGAGGTGCTCAAGACCACCATGGCCGAGGACCACTTCATTTATAGCCCCAAGGGCTAAACTAGCTGCTACCTTCATCTGGGCAGCGGTCGGGCCGACCGGACGCTCGGTCGTGTTGACCGGACGCTGGACCTCGGCGTCCGTCGCCCGCATCGCAGACCACCACGTGTGTCTCGATTCCAACGGTCACTTAACTTGACCGGACGCAGCAGTTTTTCAACCGACCGGACGCTGAACCCTCAGCCGTCCGGTCGTTTTCAAGATAGTACCGACCTCGACCGGACGCGTCCGGTCACATTTTGATCGGACGCAGCCAGCGTCCCGTCCACCTCCAGCTTCTGCATCATCAGACGTTACCTGACCGGACGCAGCCAAATGTCTCGGCGGTGCATTCACAGATCAGCGTCGGTCGGTTGACCGACGCCAAGATCTTCGCGACTAACTCGTTTTCACTTCTAACTTCATCACCCTTGCTCCAATGTGCTAACCACAAGAACTTGCATCCGGCGCAATAGAAAATAGGCATTCTATTTTTCCGAAAGCGCCGAATCCCGCCTCGCAAACTCAGCGGGAGGGAGAGAGGGACCCAAACCCATCTCACCCCTGCAAACACCACCTCCTTTATAAATGTGCCAACACCACCATGTGTATGTGTGTTAGCATTTTCACAATCATTTCCCAAATGATGTTAGCCACTCAACTTGCCACGCCACTCGATCCTAGCGAAAATGCAAAGTTAGATCACTCGAGTGGCACTAGATGACCGATATGCAAACAAGTTTGCCCCTCTTGATAGTACGGCCATCTATCCTAAACCCGGTCATAAACTTCTCTACACACCTATGACCGGTGGAATGAAATGCCCTAGGTTATACCTTTACCTTGCGCATTCCATTCCATCTCCTTCAATGTCGATGCAACACATGCACCAACACGATCAACAATGATATGATCCACTTCATATCATCACATGATCATATTGGTTCATCGATCTTGACTCTACTTGCTCTTCACCGTTGCTATCGTCCATCGGCGCCAAGTCTTGCTCAAGCTTCACCGCCACGCGGTCCATCACTCCAAAGCCTTTGACTTGCCATTCACACTTGCAACCGGTCCATCAAGCCAAGTCTTGTCTTGATCTTCTCCACCTTGATCACATGACTCAATGTCATGTCTCATGTGCAATAAGCTCCTTCATCATCACATGTGTGAGCTTTGCAACATCTCCAAGCCATTTTCACCTCCATGGCATATGTTGCTCATACATATATACCTGTGGACTAATCACCTGTGTATCTCACATAAACACAATTAGTCCACCTAGATTGTCACTCAATTACCAAAACCAACAAGGACCTTTCAGCGGTGAGTTTTCAATCTCTTCTGTACTCGACGGCGGCGAGGCCCCCGAAGATAGTGGCGACCACTTTGTCGTGATCCTGGAAGGCGTTATTGTTGTCCCCAGGTGGTCGGCGAGCTTCTGGCCAACCTGATCGATGGATGCGATCAGATCGTCGTTTGTTGATTCGCCTCCTCTGGTAGCGAGGAAGCGGACAGCGAGTTGTCGATGAAGGCGACCTCGGAGGTGGTTCCGAGATCAGATCTGCAGTCGCAGGTGCTGGGGTGATCGGCGCAGAATCGATCTGCACCGGCTCGATGAGCTCTACGGCTCCGTCAGCGCTGATGATCCACAAGATTGATCCGACCGTGAAGATCTGGCCGGGCTGTGGGAGGGACGAAGAGCCAGCGAAACATACCATCTTGTTCGATATAGAAACAGCACGCACACTCCTACCTGGCGCGCCAATTGTCGACAAAAGATGCTCAGCAGTCCACCGAGGGGTATCGCACGAAGGTAGATTGATCGGTGGAGGTGCGCGTGATAGGAACCGGATGGTGACACAAGGCGCAGAGACAGCGATTTAGACAGGTTCGGGCCGTCTGATCGACGTAATACCCTACGTCCTGTGTCTTTGGTGTATTGTATTGAATATGAGATCTATGGAGATATATATATCTGTCGTCTAGGGGACCCCTACCTCTCCTTATATACTTTGGAGGGCTAGTGTTACAAGAAAAGTATCCTATTTGGTACTATATAATATCTTGTCGTGCACGTCGATCAGTGCCGTGCACGCCTTGATCTTGTGGGCTGGTCCACCTCTGATGGTGCGGCCCATATCTTATCTTGTGGATACCGGAGACCATACCCCCACCATTCCACTTGTCCGTCACTATTAGTAACTGCTCATTAGTGATGGGTCTTATCGCGTCTTAACCTGAAGGACACATAAGAGGTTGTCATGGGGTCTGTCGCTAATTAGTTAGTCGTAAGGTCACAAAAATCACAACATAGTTTCTGATGATGACAAATCTAATAATATTTCCACTGCAAAGTTATTCTGTTGGTTGACAAAAGCCTTTTATAGTCATTAATATTAATATATAAATATATTTGACGATGTTGGAACGGCCTCAATAAAACAGCATGACATGTTGAAGACTTTACCATCTAAAAATGTTGCAAGTCCGAATATGTCAAGAGGTTAACACTCCAAAAAAGTCAACACTGGCTAGTTACCTAAGATATCGATAAACCACTTTATATCAGTATGTATAATGGGCATGCGCACTTAGCTTTTCTTGTACACATAGAGTGGAAACCCGTCAAAGCAGTTGGCAGCAAATGGATCACCTGGAGGCATTCAGAGGTGCTTAGCTTAACGCAGATCTTCGAGAAGAACAGATGCGATCGAGAGCTGTCACAGCTGCAAAGCAACCGGCCGAACAGAAAGCAAATGTGGAAGCCGGAATAATGAGCTGGAAAGGTCATGTGAAACTTTGCATTTCGAATTATCAAAGTACGTGTGAACGGTTGCATCCTTGTTTTCTAAAGATCAAAGCAACATATTTTGCGTTTCCTTTCTTCGAACACGACAGGCAGTAAAATTGTTTGGCATACACCGATAACAGGGTTTAGAGCATGTATTTATTTGCTGAAGTGCGTATATATTTGCCAATTACCAGTTTTTGTTATAACAAATCTCAAATAAACCATGCATCAGGAAACTCCTAATAAGAAGTTCTAATATATTAGTAACTAGAAGAAAGCCCCGCACGTTGCTGCGGGAATCGTTGGTGAAATTATACTACTTATATTTTCTAATATGAATAAATAAATATCATAATACATATTAGTGGATGATTTTTAGCATTCTGACGTGGACAACTAAATATACGTTAGTAAATAATGTGGTTTACTAATGTTAAATGAAGACATAATAGCATATGTTAGTGGATGCTGCTGATGACACTTTATATGGCAAGATAGTTACATGTGCTAGTGGGATATTTTAGTGGATGATGACGTTGACACTTCGCATGGCAAGATAAATTGCTAGTGGGGTTTGAAAATATAAGGGTTTGAAAATATAAAATATAAAATATAAAATATATAGATATAGATATAGAGATAGATATAGATATGTTCACTCATGTGTGCGCAAATCAATCCAGATAATGATCAACACAATCGTGCAAAGTTAGTTTTGCTTCCTGCATATTGACCATGAAAATATGGATTTTGTTCTTGTATTTGTAACCTTTGTTTGTACTATCTCTTTTTAATATCTTCTTCGTCCAAGAAAAAATATAATTCTAATATAGTATCATGTTTTAGTATCTTAAGTTTATTATCTATCCCTAGTGCTAAAGGATTTCTGCCATGTATAATTTTTCGTCCAGCCTATCCACATCTGTATGGAGCCTGGTTAGAGCATGGCTAATAAGCCAGCCCGCTGCCGGCTAAATGAAACTGCCAGGTCACTTTCAGCCATCGGGAGTAGTCAGCTCAGCAAGGGCAATGATACCGCCCGCTCGCCGGCGAAATAAACTCTAGCGTGGCTTCCAATTAATGCGGCAGCGGCAGCCGTAGCTCTGCAGCAGCGCATGCAGCCAATGCGGAGCGAGCGCAACAGCAGAGCATCGAATGGGAGCACGGGCGCGCGTATACCGCCCGCTTCAAGCCGGCGTTTCGCGAGACGTCCGCTCCGCACTCTCTCTCCTTTACTCTCTCCGCCAGCGGGGATTTAGCCGGCTTGCAGCCAGCCATAATACTTGCTCGACGGCTGCCGCTGCCGCATTAATTGGAAGCCACGCTAGAGTTTATTTCGCCGGCGAGCGGGCGGTATCATTGCCCTTGCTCTCATAGAATTGATCGGCTAAGAGGTAGATTATAATAATAATTCAAGTATTTAATGGCTGTATGGGCCCTCAGCTGCATGCACGGTCCCGTGAAAAACGTCGGCTCTGCGCCCGCTGATGGCTGGAAGCAGACGATTACTTTCTCGATTCGTACGTGCAGCCGGTGCAGCCGGCGTTTCACTAACCGCCCGCTCCATTCTCTCTCTTCTATTCTCAGAAACTCCTTCTAGCCTGCAGACTGTACCTTATTATACTTAGGCCCCGTTTGGCAGGGCTTCTCTAGCGGCTTCAGGAGCCGCTTGGAGCCGTTTTCTGCCAAACGGGGTAAAATAAAACGGCTCCACCGATGAAGCCCCTAAAAACGTGCTCTCACAGAGCTTTGGGGTGGGAAGGAGCAAAAAATAGTGGCTTCTCCCGGCTCCTCCTCCAGGCCCTTAAAAATATGCTCTCACAGGGAAGCCATTTTGCCAAACGGTTTACCAAAACCGCTTCAGCTCCACTAGTGGATCTGTTCGTGAAGCTGAAGCAAAAAAAATGGCTTCACTAGTGAAGTGAAGCCCTGCCAAACGGGGCCTTACTCACCGGCAGTCGGTCTGAATCTTTTTTTATTCCATTTCCGTTTCTTGTCGGACTGCTTCGTCTTTTTGCCCTTTTTCCTGCCATGTATGATTTTTCGTCCTGTCTATCCGTATCTGTATCGAGCCTGGTTACCTGTGGTCGCTCCGGATCTTTTTTTTATTCCGTTTCCATTTCTTGTTGGACTGCTTTGTCTTTTTTCCCTTTTCTTGTGTTTCGTGGGTCAGGGCCTTAGGAAGGTGCCATCCCGTCTCCTGGATGGTGTGGTGTCCGTGACTTTTTCTGTCCCATTTATTTGTTTATTTGTTTTTTTATTTCCTGACGATGACGTAACTATGCTTTTTATTATAAAAAAAAGATAAATAATATATACAATATTACGAGTCTTTTAAATGTTGACCCTTACTTATAATAAACAAATATTTATATTACTAAGTTGTTAGTATTAATTAGGAATAGACTATTATTATAACACGAATCAATCGATGACCTAACTAATCAAACTGTATACTTAAATCTTGAACACTTTGTCATTCAGTGAATAAAAATAAATGTTTCTTTTAAGCTATCTGCACTTGTCAGTGCAAATCTCTAAGTTTTCCACATATAACAATAGAACTCTCGCTAAAGCTCATATGTGAAAATCAAGACACGATAACGATTAACTCCTTGTTGACTTTAATAATATATAAAATTACATATCTCTACAGATCCTCAAAAGACGCTACTAAACTTCATATCTAACTCTACTAAAAAATAAATAGATATCTAACATTTGCCATCCTTGTTACCATTAATGACCCGTTCGTTTGTGATAGCTACAGTAACCACTCGTAATATCAAAAGTAGCACATATACAAATTAAGCTATCGCGGCCATTGCAGCTGTGTAGCAAGTTGAAGCGAATAAATCGAACCGTTAGATAGTTTTTTTTTCTCCCGTCGCAACGCACGGGCATATTTGCTATATAGTAGATAAAAAGTATCAATAATTATTATATAAAATAAATATCATTAGATTAATTACAAAATATATTTTTATAATAAATTGATTTGGAGTCATAAATGTGAATATTATTTACTATAAACTTAGTCAAATATGAATCATTTTAACTAGCACGCAACACATAATTGTATTCTTTCTTGGACGGAGGAAGTATTTATATCAGTAGAGGTTGTCAACAAAATCTGATCGGCAGTTTACCGAGGGGTATACCCACGGTAGTAGATAAATCGGTGGAGGTACGCGTGAAGGAACTGGATGGTGACACAGAACGCAAAAGACAGTGATTTAGACAGGTTTAGGCCGTCAACTCGACATAATACCCTATGTCATGTGTCTCTGTGGTTTGTATTGCGTATGATTCGATCAAAACGAGAGGGTCCCTACCCACCTTATATAGCATGGGGGTAGGGTTACAGATCGGTTATTTCCATTTTGATCGGTTTACAAGATAGGAAGTTACGTATCGTATAATACCTATCATATCCGAGCAGATTTCATCGATCACCGATAATCTTTGCGTTGCCTTGTGAAGCATGCCGTCCTGCGGCATACTTCGTATGGCATTGTCTTGCGAGATGGGCCCCGACCGGTGGCGCGACCCGTGCCTAGTCTTGTGGGCTGGGCCTCCCCTAGTGGCTCGGCCCAGGTGGAGTTTTGCAGGTACTGGGAGTCATACCCCCAAAGCTAGTCCCCGAGCACCTTGCATCCGCTGAGTAACACCATCTTGCATCCATCCGAGCTATCCAACTTGCAGCAACTTCCGACCAGTTCAAATAGGGCCCGAGCTGTTGAAGAAAGCGTCCGAGCAGTCCAAACGAGCGTCCGACCAGTTTAACTGGGCATCAAGCTCGAACTCACTCGAAGTCGTGGTTTGCCATAAGGATGTAAGGAGCTCAAGTAAAAAAAATTAAAGTCTTGATCGGTGAAGTGTACACACTTAAGTGCCAATTGCGATGGTCCTTACGACATGATCATTAGGGGAGAGCATAGGCAGAGATTTGACAAAGTCGACACACCATGAAGAAGAAAAAGTACATGCACCGCAAAGTGCATTGTACACAATGTAGGCCCCGATCCTACTAAAAGATATGAAGGAATCTTGTAGCAGGGTCAAAGAAAAATATGCAGTCCCCATCATTGCCAAAAGATCGGGCAATCGGGGAACCAGTACATTCACCGCAAGGTGAAGTGTACACACTTATTCCCTGAACCTACTGGAAGATGATAAAGGAATCTTGTAGCGGGCTCAAAGAGAAATATGTAGGTGTAGATGCATAACGAATTCCGACGATCCAACGCTGAGTCTGGAGATTCGTTTCGTCGTTCCACATGCCATGCGATTTAACGCCACGGCCCACCTTGTGCCTTTGGTTGCCCATCAGTGTGCGGTGGTTTCGGGAGGGAATGCAGTGGGTCAGGTGTGGTTTCCCCGAAATCCCTAGAAGGAAAAGGGTCAGGGGTCAAACCGTTATAAAGTGTCGTAGGCTCGGCGCACATTCTCCACCTTGCTCCCGCCTCTTCGTCTTCTTTCTCGCACCCGTACCACATCACCTGGCAACTGCTCCACCATCTTAGCAACAACAAGCTCGTAATCTCCCACCATTTCTTAGATATATGAGATGGCGCCCAAGAGAAGCCGCAGCAGCTCGAGCAGGGCGTCGCGTAAGCTCAATCGCGTCGAGGATTGGGTGAGCTCCATTAGCAATGAGGTGGCGCTCAACCAGTTGGTGGTGGATGGCGTGCTGCCGGATAGGGTGACGGCGGGATGGCATCCTGCTCGCGGTGAGAGCTTTCTAACTCCCCGCGGTGATGAATTGGTCATGTTTGAAGATTATTTCTATCGCAGATTTGGTGTTCTGATCCATCTGTTCCTCCATAGATTGATTGAGTATTACGCCATTAGTCTTTGCAATCTGGGCCCAAACTCCATTCTTCACGTTTCTATCTTCATCCATTTCTATGAAGCCTATCTTGGCGTTCTCCCACATTTTGATCTCATCCGCCACTTTTTTGTTTGAAATCTCATGGGCAACATTGATCAGATTCCCGTGAGCAACGCCAGGTGGGTAGAGAGACCTAGTGCCAGTGGAGTGGAGCAGGTGAGGGAGCTCCTGGCGTTGATTGACCGAAGGAGAATAGATGGGGTAATAGTGGCGACGAACTTCACTTTTCAGCGATGCTAGCCCAGCAAGGAGAGGGCACACCCCGCATATGAATTCTAGGGGGATACTGATGGTACCCGAGAGGTGCCCAAGATGATTGCTCGAGAGAAAGTCAAGCGGTGGATTAGGGTGTTGTTTAACCTCATGGGGCGCCGCAAGGTTGACGACCAGCAAAAGGCCTTCAGTGTTGGGAACCTCCCGCCAGCGGTAAGAGTCTTTGTATTAGTTTGTCCTAATTCCTTTTTTGTTGCGATGTACTCACTCGTGCTCTTGAAAATTCATGGGTAGGACCGAGCAGCATACTTCTCAGCCATGCAATCGGTGGACTAGCCAAGGGGTGTTGATGCCTAGGCGAGCAGTCCCCAGCGTCGAGCTAGCTCGGGGGCTGGTGGGGATAGCTCGGATGATGACGACGACGAAGTAGGGGGTGAGCAGACATTAGATGTCCATGAAAAACTTTGGGGGAAGCGGCCTACTAGCACAGAGCTGTCCCCGAAGAGAAGGAAGATGGCGGGATCATCCCGTCGAGAAGAGTGGCTCCCACTCACCTCCAAAGACGGCGAATGGTGGTTTCAAGCTCGTCAGATGACGATGGGTTGGTAGCACCACCATCTCCAAGGGACAGGACACCACCACCGGTGGTGCCAGCCGGAGCTAGGACCCACGAGATGCGACGGACGCGGCAAGCCATGTCCATGACACCCGGCGGTGTTCTAGCATTGTCAGTGGCGATGACTCGACCGATGCTAGTGTCAATAGCCTGAGCACCTGCTGGAGCCCCCGAGATCATGGTTACAGCCCTTGTGGTAACAGCGTAGGCAGCCACCGCAGTCCCCGAGACCGCGCGGACGACTCTGGTGGCGGCGATGGAGACGGCGAGCAGTTCGGGTGGTGGGCTGATGGGTAGTAGGCGGGGGCGCTGGTTCCGAGCTACGCAATAGGAGTCGTAGTTGTAAGTACCTTATTTACTTGCTATGTTACTTCGGTACGGTAGTTTGTTTCTTTATCTTATTGTTTCTTCTTGAAGCTTAGAGTCGACGGAGGAACTACAGCCATCGGCTGCTAGTGACAAAAGGCATGCAGGGGAGCCGGTGGCTCCCCCACTGACCGAGCATAGACAAGAGCAGATCTAGTTGCCCCTACCTTAGAACAATCAACAGCTGCAGGGCCAATCGGCCATACCATGGGAGAGCCCTTGACAACTGGACTGGCGTCGCCTGGCGATGGGTTGCACAATAAGGGTGATCCTAGTGCGAAGGAAATGTGGGATGTAGCAGCAACATTGAGTGGCCTTGTGGCGGCAACTATGGAGCTTGCGGGGGACATGCCGAGCAGTGCGGCACAAGGTCCGACCGTAGCTGCCGAACAAGTGTTGTCTGTGGGTGCATCAACAGCAGAGGCGGTGCTAGAATGCCCTGTCCGAGCACGGCGGCAATCAAGGAGGGCATCTTTGCTGTCGACCGCCATTGAGGTCGAAGAGATAGTGCAGGAGCCCACCCCGCTGCCCGAACTCCTCCGCACCGTCATCCAGCGCGGCGAAGAGTTTGAGATGCTGGAGGTGAGGGAGATGAGCTTAGAGGCAAAAAAGCTATGGACTGATCTGACTTTGATGCTTGCCTGCATTGAAGTAAGCTTGAGGGAATTTTTTTAGGGAGAAAGGGTTAGCTAATCTATTTGCTCGCTGTAGAATGTGATGAAGGTGTCTGAGCAGTGCCAGTGGTAGCTTGAGGAAATGGCCTCGGTGCTAGAAAAGAACAAGAATTTATAGACGTCGGTGGACGACCTCGTGGCGCGCCTGCTCCAAGAGCGCAATCGCAGGGAGGACTTGGAGGTGAAGGCTGAGGCGTTGGAGAAGGAGCGCCAGTAGAAGGAGGCTGAGGGCCAGTCAATGGCCGAGTAGCTTGCCCATAGCGCCGATCAAGAAAAAGGTTTGGCTCAGAATTTTGCTTTTCTTTGTTATTGGTCTTTGTGACACGTCTGTCATCACAGCGTGAGATTGGAGATGGAGCTCATCCTATCCCAGGAAGCCATCAGCCAGCGGAGGTGAAGGAGAAAACGGAGAAGAGGGCCGAGAAGGCCATTGAGGACCTTTGTCGTGAGTGTTTTTTCATGTAGTTTTAACTTGAACGACCTTAGGCATGCATTTAACATGTACCTGTGTCGTTTGTAGAGTATCGACATCAATCTCAAGGGCAATTCCAAGTGCTCGTGGAGCAGGTAAGGACTCAAGATGATAAGCTAGAGACGATGATCATGGGGACCCAGCCCATCTTTGGACTATGTTGGTCTAGAGCAACCCGAGGGGGACGTCTTCCTAGTGACGGGCCCATCTTGATCGGTGGTGGATCATTGCCTAATGACATGGGAGGATTTCAAGAATTTCGCATGCAAAGACGGCCCATGGAACATCATCCACACGCCACGCAAATTTGAGGTCACACTACCCTTTGGTGGATCTTCAATGGGTGGCGATCGGATACGCGCAGGGTACGAACGCGGAGAAGATTGCTAGGCTGGAAGACGAGGCGAAGGAGCCAGCGAAGAGGTTGGCCGAAGATGTCGAGTTGTTTGTTGAGGGGGAGCAGTGCTTCGTAGATTAGGAAAAACTCATGTTGGGTACATGGCAATTTTTTTTGAATGCTTGTAGTTATGGTATGTTTATGTTTATATTTGATATAAACCATCCTATCAGTGGTGTGTAGCTGAGTTACTAGCCCTAGCTAGCCTGTTAACCATAACATGAGGCGTTGGGGCCATGTGCATGTGGGAAGAATAGGGCGTCACTAAGGAACCGCTATTGACCACCCATGACACAGAGGGCGGTCACTCATGCATGTGCAGCGAGAAGTCAGAGATAGGGTCGTTTATGGAGGCGTCCGAGCATCAACGTGTTTGATTGGGTGTTAGGCGTAGTTGGTGCGTCGTCTTTGAGATGTTGTACGCAGAATCAGAATCGCTTGGCGGAAAAGTGTGGAGAAGACAATATGGAGAAACATTAGTGTAAAAAACTTTATTGAATACTTAAATATGAAAGGTACATATCTTTGAAATGGATGCTTTAGGGGTAGAAACGTCTAAGCAGGTCGATGTGCCAAGAGTTTGGGACATCTCTTTCATCCATATCGCATAGTCTGTAGGAACCTGGTTGGGTGACCGCCTTGACGATGAAGGGGCCTTCCTAAGGTGAGGAGAGCTTGTGCATCCCGTCTGTCTTATGTTTCCTGTGGAGTACTAAATCCCCGACCATGAAGAATCGGTCGTTGACATTGCGATTGTAGTATCCGCGCAGGCCGTCGAGGTATTTAGCCATCCAAACATAGGTGACCAGACATTCCTCTTCTAGGCTATCTAGTTCAACGAATCGAGCATGGTCAGAGTTCTCCTCATTGTAGTTCTCCACCCTTGGTGCTCGAAGAGGCGACGACGTGCCAGAAAGTGATATGGCCTCGGAGCTAAAAACCATAAAGTATGGGGAGGCGCGGTGTTACAAGCTGGTGGGTCCTTAGTCCCTGCACCATGGCCGATAGTTCCTTGAGCCATTTTCTCGTGTGCTTCTGTTCCTTCTCATAGAGTCATTTCTTCAATGCATTCAGGATCATGCCATTGGCGCGCTCGACTTGGTTGTTGGCCCTTGGGTGTGCGACGGAGACATACTTGACTGAGATGCATATGTCCTCATATAAATCCCAGAAGTCACTGCCGGTGAACGTGGACCCAAGGTCAGTGATAATACTGTTCGACAGGCCGAACCGGTGGATTATATCGTCGAGCAGCTCGACTGCTTTCTTCGTTGTAGCTTGGACCAGGGGTTTATATTCGATCCACTTGGAGAATTTGTCAATGCAGACGTAGACCCAGCGGAAACCTCCCAGCGCGGGCTTGAGCGGCCCGATCATATCCAATCCCTAGCATGCAAAAGGCCACGATGCAGGAATCATTTGAAAGACCTGAGCTAGGATGTGGATTTGCTTGGCAAAAATTGGCGATTCTCACATCGGTGAACAAGTGCTTGAAGATCGGCTATGGTCGAGGGCCAATAGAAACCAGCTCGGAAAGCCTTTTCGACCAGTGTTCTAGAGGCGGCATGGTTGCCGCAGATGCCTACGTGGATCTCCTTGAGTATCTTCTCACCATCTTCCACGGAGACATATTTCTGTAGTAGCTCGCCTTTGGCGTTTTTGCGATACAACCTCCCATCAATGAGGACATAGTGCTTACTGTGGTGGGTAAGGCATTCTCTCTATGTGTTGTCATTTGGGACGTCTCGGTGGTAAGATAAGACGGTGAAAGGTTGTCTCCAATCATTTGCTAGGAGCAAGGACCGGCTGCGACTATCTCGCTCAACGTGTGGTTTTTCTTCAACCGCTTCTTCTTCCCGCTTGACGAAAGGAGCCACAAGGTCTTAAATGAACACTCCAGCTAGAACGTCAGCCTAGGATGATCCTATCTTTGATAGCTCATCAGCTGCTTGATTATTGGCTCAAACCATGTGGTGGTATTCGATGCCATAGAACTTGTCTTCTAACTTTCTTATCACGGCACAGTAAGCGTCCATCTTTTCGTTGGTACAATTCCAATCTTTATTGAGCTAATTGATCATGAGTGCAGAGTTGCTATACACCTAGAGTCGTTTGATGCCGAGCTCGATAGCTATATGGAGACCGCGAAGTACCGCTTCGTATTCAGCGGTATTGTTGGATGCTGGGAAGTGTAGGCGGAAGACATAGCGAAGATTATCCCCCGATGGCGAGATGAAATATATGCCTACCCCAGCACCATCAAGGTTGAGAGGCCCATCGAAGTACATGGTCCAATGCTCGGGGTGGTCGACCAGGACAGGAGTCTGCATATCCGTCCACTCGGCGATGAAATCGGCAAGTGCCTGCGATTTGATCGTGTGGTGGGGCCTAAACTCGATGGTATAGGTGCCGAGCTCAACCACCCATTTGATGATGCGACCGCTAGCTTCCTTGTTGTAGAGATTGTCGCCGAGCGGGTACTCCATGATGACCGCTATGTGGTAGGCATTGAAGTAGTGGCGTAGCTTCCAAGATGTGATAACGATGGCATACAATAGCTTCTGGACTTGTGGGTAGCGAGTCTTAGACTTATTTAAGACCTCGCTGATGAAGTAGACTGGGCACTGGACTTTGTATGCGTGGCCGGCCTCTTCTCGTTCGACGATGATGGCGGTGCTGATTACCCAGTTGGTCGCTGCTATGTAGATTAGTAGGGTCTCATCCTTTTGGGGGGCGGTCATGATCGGAGGTATGGTGAGGAACCGCTTGAGATCGGCAAATGACTTGTCAGCATCCTTCGACCAGATGAATTTCTCTTGAGCTTTAAGTAGCTTGAAGAAGGGGAGTCCCTTTTTGCCCAGGCGGGATATGAAACGACTTAAAGTCGCCATGCACCCTGTTAACTTCTGGACGTCTTTGACGCTGGTTGATGGCTTCATGTTGGTCACCGCCACTATCTTCTCTGGATTGGCTTCGATGCCACGGTGACTAACGATGTTGCCTAGCAGTATACCGGACGGAACGCCGAAAATACACTTGGTGGGATTTAGCTTCCATCGGTACACGTTCAATGCTTTAAAAACTTCGGTGAGGTCAACGATGAGAGTGTCGGTAGTCCTAGACTTAACTACCACATCATCGACATAGGCCTCGATATTCTTCCTGATTTGGTCCTCGAGACAGCGCTGGATGGCTCTTTGATAAGTCACACCCGCGTTTTTGAGACCAAAAGACATGGTCATGTAGCAGTAGGCATCGAAGGGCGTGATGAACGATGTCTTGATCTGGTCTTCTTCCTTTAGCGCGATCTGGTGATATCCAGAGTAGCAATCTAGAGAGCACAGGAGCTCACAACCGGATGTAGAATCTACGACCTCGTTGATGCGAGGTAAGCCGAAGGGGTCTTTAGGGCAATGTTTGTTGAGATCGGTATAATCAATGCACATTCTCTATTCTCTATTCTTTTTTCTTACAAGAACCGGGTTGGCAAGCCAGTCTAGATAGTACACCTCTTTTATGAAATCGGTGGCTAAGAGCCAGGTTATCTCTACCCTAATAGCCTCCTTTTTGTCCAGCGCGAATCGTCGAAGCTTTTGCTTGATGGGCTTAGCGGTCACCGAGACATTTAAGGAGTGCTCGATCAGCTCCCTTGGCACGTCGAGCATGTCCATAGGTTTCCATGCGAACACATCGACATGCTCACGTAGGAAGCTGACGAGCGCGCCTTCCTATTTAGGATCAAGGTCGGCCCCAATCCGAGCAGTCTTGGACTGGTCGCCGAGGATGAGGACTACTTCTTTGAATTCCCTAGACTTGGCTGAGCCTCAGGCGACCTCTAGGGTAGGGATCTCTAGATCCTCCGGAGGGATCACCTGCGAAGTCATGATGCAGTCCTGTATACGGATGGAGATATCAGTTGCCTCAACGAGCACGAAGCTTTCCTTCTCGTAGTTGTTTGCAACGTCGAGGTTGGCGCGCAGGGAGAGGACCCCCTGCTCTGTCGGCATCTTCAGCACTAGGTATGTATAGTGCGGCATGGCCATGAACTTAGCAAGAGCTGGTTGGCTGAGGATGGCGTGGTATGCCATGTTAAAGTCGGCAACGAGGAAGTTGATGTAGTCGACACGGAAGTGCTTTGTGGTGCCAAACTGGACTGGCAGTACAATCTGTCCCAAGGGGAGGGATGCCTTCCCAAGAACGATTCCCCAGAACGGAGAGTCCATGGGGGTGAGATCTTTCTTCTTGAGACCTAGCTCCTCCAGAGATCTAGGGAAAAGAATGTTGAGGGCGCTCCCTCCGTCGATGAGGACCTTCTAGAAGCGCACGTCCTTGATTATAGGATCCAGGATGAGTGGGAAACGTCCTAGGTATGGGATGTTTGACCACTGATTGGCCTTGGAGAAGGTGATCCGGTGCTCTGACCAGTCGAGATATTTTGGATCAGAGACGGGGCCATCATATGTAGCGACCACCATGATGCGTCGGGTTATGAGCTTCTGCTCTCGCTTGTCTTCGGAGACAGCCCTCCCACCAAAAATTGTAGCAACGGTCTTGGTGGGATCCTGGTATGTAGGGCCCTTGTTCTTGCCTCGCTCTCCACATTGACCGTCATCGGTCTCATCGTCGTTGCGCCGCTGCTTCTTTGATGGTTCTACCCCGAGCATAGTCTTTAGGCCCCTGCACTACCGCATGGTGTGCTTGGTATCCTTGTGGATAGGGCATGGGCCGTCAAGTAGTTTGCCAAAATCCATGTCGTAGGTACGCTTGACACGGGTGTCGGCGGTGTTTATGGAGGTATTAGGTCAGCGACGACGGCTTTGTCTGCTTCTCGAGCTCTCTATACGATCGTCACGCCGGGGGTCACGGTCATCGTGACGGCGATCATGGTCATCATGAGGGTCAAGACCATCGTGGCGGCGATCGTGATTGTCGTGGCGTCTGTCTTTGCGATGAGCATAGCGGGCAGCCCGTTCAACTTCTTTGGCGTTAGCGTACCCATTCGCCATTTGTATCAACTCACCGATGGTGGTAGGCCTCTTGCGGTATAGCTTACCGTGAAGTTGCTCGTGTCGGAGCCCTTTGGTGAAGGCAACGATGGCCTCAGCATCGGTGATGTTGGCGACAGAGTTTCTTGTCTCCGAGAAGCGCCTGATGAAGTCGCGCAGAGATTCCCTGGAGGACTGATGAAGCTTTTCCAAGTCATACTTGGTGCCGGGCTGCTCGCATGTAGCCATGTAGTTGTTGGTAAAGACTTTCTTGAGGTCATCCCAAGATCGGATGGAGTTCTCCTACAACCTAAGGAGCCAATTATTTGTAGACTGGTTAAGCATGATAGGAAGGTAGTTTGCCATGATGTCCTCGTCTCCGCCCGTAGCTTTTAAGATGATCTTGTATAGAGTTAGCCACTGAGTGGGGTTGGCCTTTCCATCATAGGTATTGACACCAATGACCTTGAAGCCCACCGGCCACCGGACGGCTCGGAGCCTCTCTGTAAAGGGGCGAAGTCCTGATGTGCTGGCGAGAAGTGGTGCTTGGCGAGCAGCGAATCCTTCATGTTTAGCGTCGAATCTTTGGCGGCACTCTATCTCTGCATCGTAATGTGCGGACCTACTATTTTTGATGCGGCCATGGGCATCTGCACTGGCGTTAAGGTGATCGTGAAAGTCATGAGGAGCGGGTTGATTGACCTCCTGGTTATGGTTGCTGCCCCAACCTCCCTGGGGACATGGTGGGCGGGCATCTTGGCGTGAATAGGCTTCATAGTTGCCCCTGGAACCTATATAGAGTAGGGGCCTCTAGCCTGAGATCGGGGAGCGTCGGTGCCATGATGTTGGCCTCCTCCGTCGCGGCGGGAGCGGCGGCTATGAGCCGATGCGGTGGAGTAAGATGGCGCATCATTTCAAAACTCGTTGACCTAGACTTGTGCAGCTATGATGTGCGCACGGACCTTCTCAACCTCTGGAGTGTGAGGGAGTTTGTCGAGCTCATTGAAAGCGACAGCGAGATTGGCGCTTGGAGTCTAATAGACTGGCTGGTCGCCAACCATGTCAAATGCCCTTCTAGATTGCGTTGATGGAGGGACGGGCCGAGACCATCTTCGCTGGCCTCAGGGGCCGCTTCTGTGTCTCGACGACGTTGGCGATGGGGGTTCTTCGCTAGACGAGCGTCGCGCTCTTCAGCGGTTTCACCCTCCTTGGTAACACTATCATGGCTGACGTGGAAAATCATGCCCCCGAACCCCAAAGGGAAAGTAGGGTAGCTCGACAGGGTCCTGGTCTAGCCCTCGGAAGAATCGTCGAGGCTTTTGTCCAAGACGTGATGAAGAGATTCGGTTAGAAGAGGGGAATCCTCCGAGAGCTGACGAATAGCCACCATGTTGACCAAGGGCGCAGGCTGACCGGGGTCAGTTGGGTCGATCACGTAAAGGTCAGTGATGTGATTGCGTTTGACATGGTGGGCGAAGAGGTGGTGGACGATGTTCTGATACGCAGATCCTACACCCTCCAGCCCGAAGGGGTAGGGCCTGGCGAGTTCTCCATTAGGGCTTCATAGTCATCCAGCGAAGGCGGTGGCGAGGCGTTGGTTGGCGCCGCACCGCGGCGCCCTTCTAGAGTAGCCGTGATCACCGGATCGAAATCTATCCGCTTTTGCGGTGTGGCCAAGCAGGTCATTTCGGTCACTATGGCTTGGTGGTCTCGAAGCCTTGAGAAAATCGCCGCTCGCTCTAGATTGATCTAGGATTGAATCCACGAGGAGTCGGCATTCGTCAGCGATCTCGTGACCCGATCGATGGATGCAATCGGATCATCATTAGCGATGGATCTCGATCCAATGATGTGGCGCCGGGACCAGAGATGTCATTCTTTGGTGTTGGCATGATCGGTAGCAGGTGATCTGCATCGGCTCCACGATCTCCTCATTGCCGCCGGGGCCGATGACCCAGGTCATGGATCCGACCGTGAAGATCTGGCCCGGCTCGAGGGGGGCCATAGAGCATGACAAGGTGACCATCTGGTTCGCCATTGATTTAGCACGCACACTCCCTACCTGGCGCGCCAAAGTCGACGAAATCTGGTCGGTAGTCTACCGAGGGGTATACCCACGGTAGTAGATAAATCGGTGGTGATGCGTGTGAGGGAACTGGATGGTGACACAGAACGCTAGAGACGGTGATTTATATAGGTTCAGGCCGTCAACTCGACGTAATACCCTACGTCCTGTGTCTCTGTGGTTTGTATTGCGTATGATTTGATCAAAACAAGGGGGGTCCCTACCCGCCTTATATAGCTTGGGGTAGGGTTACAGATCGGTTACTTCCATTCCTATCGATTTACAAGATAGGAAGTTACAGATCGTATAATACCTATCATATCCGAGCAGATTTCGTCGATCACCGATAATCTTTGCGTTACCTTGTGAAGCACGCCGTCCTGCGGCATACTTTGTACGTCATTGTCTTGCGAGATGGGCCCCGACCGGTGGCATGACCCATGCATAGCCTTGTAGGCTGGGCCTCCCCTAGCGGCTCGGCCCATGTGGAGTCTTGCGGGTACTGGGGTCATACCCCCACAGGGGCCCCACTTGTTCCATAAAAAACAATATAGATTTTGGATAAGTAATCTGAACTGTATTCAAGAAATGAAAACTTGAAAGCATCAATCCCTACAAGCAAAGCTCGTTGGTCGTGTAGATTATTAGACTTGATTTTTGGCAGCTTAAATTTATTATATAGATTTATTATAAGCCTGAATAAACAAGTGCATCTAGCAATTGTCATGGCCATGTGGTCTACTTTCACCTCTCAACATGACCTAGTGTGCTTCACAGCTCACTACGATCGATCACCTTTTTTTCGCCTACTTGAGATTACTTTCGTGCAGAATCGCTCAGCAGAACTGGCTAGCTCTATATAAAGCTGCCCTTGAGTAGTGTAGTGCAGCAAACTGAAGCTCCACAGGCCATCCTTCCATGCACACTCCCATGGCGAGCTTCCCCATGCCGCCGCCTGGTCATTTCAGTTCTACTACTATCGTGCTTCTTCCTTCTCCCGCTTACCCATGCAAGCAGGCTTCTCCTTGCCGCCGCCGCCGTCAATGACAGCAAATCATTTTCCATCAGAGCCGGCGGGAGTGGGGAGGGTGGTGGCCGCGGTTTCGGCGTGAGCATCAGCCACGGCGGGCACGACACGTCAATCGGCATCGGTGGCGGGTTCGGAGGCGGAGCCGGCACTGCCCGTGGCGGCGGCGCGAGAGCGGGGGCCGGAGCGGGTTCTGGTGTTGGCATCGACGTTGGACATGGCGGGGTCGATGTCGGGATCGGCGGCGGTGGAGGCGGCTCGGTTAGCGCCGGCGGTGTGCATGCCGGCGCCGGTGGTGGAGGCGGTGTTGGTGTTCACATAGGCCGCGGTGGAGTGAGCGTGAGCACCGGTGGTGGCGGCGGTGGCGGCGGAGGTGCGGACGGGGGAAGCGGTGGAGGCGGTTATGGTGGTGGCAGTGGTGCTGGACGCTCTGGCAACGCGGTGGGGAGCGGCGGAGGGTACGGAGGTGCGAGTGGTAGCGCCGGAGGTGGAGCAGGCAGTGGAGTTGGGTCAGCCGGCGGAGTTGTTGGCGGCTCCTCTGGAGGTGGTGGTGGCCAAGGTTGATGCAACTTGTCTATCTTAATTAATTCAATAATAATATACGTATTAAGTTTGTAGGAAATAGTATCCCAAAAACTAAAGGGCATGTATACCCATATACTATCGACATGGATGATGCCATGATGCGATGTGCAAGTTATATATGCCAGCCATATTTGTGCATGCATGCTAAAATGTGTGTCTATCTAGTTGTGCATCTAGCATATATGTGCTTTTTTTAGGGCAGCATCTTGTATGTGTTTGTGTTGACAAGCTTGCGCTATGTACTGCAACGCTAAACTAATTGTAATGTATCTCTACGATATAAATGGATGAATGAAATGTATATGGTGTATATTGGTATACTAATATGTTGGTATCCTTAAAGTTACACAAGGTATACAGTCCACGATAGATATAATTCTAGGTCCAATTAGAGTCAGGCTATCTTAGGGCCTACTAAGTTTGTAGGAAATAGTATCAACATGTATGACTTCAAATAGACTAATGAAAATATATGTTATGTTTAATCTAATGATATTTATTTAGTATAATTAAAATTAGTACCTTTTTTACATAAACTTAGTTAAATTTCAGATCGTTTGACCGAGCATTATTCTAAATTATATCATTTTTAGATGAAGGGAGTAGTAATGTTTTGCAAAAGCAATCAGATAGATTATTTTGCTATCTCTATGTGCAAATACATTGGATGGATAATGTGCCCTCTTTTTCCTTGCACCATAAAATATATCGCGCATTTATTCTTACACCATAAATATATTCTGATTGTACATTTATTTAAGCTTGTAGCTATTTTTATTTAAAAAATTCAAAGTAAGAAAAGTTTAACTTACAACGAGGCCAAAGTGAATTATAACTTAATTATTTCTATCATTTTAGTGTACCTGACCCCCGGCGCTATTTCTGGCTGGCTTGGCCCATGTTGTGCAGTTACTTTCCCAAATACACTAGCTGCCCATTCTTAATTTGTGTACTACTGAAGTCCAGCATCTAGGATCGTCAGTAGCTTTGTGCACAGTGCACTTGGTGGCCATTTTCCGTTGAAGAAGAAAAGGACACAGTTTAAAATCAATATCCAAAAAAGATGGTTTGCCATACAATTCGCATGCACATTGCACAATGAACCAACCAAGGCAACTCCCATTTGGGGTCATATGTATCAATGGTCGAATAATTTTTTTGAAGCTACATGGAGTAGCAATATGTAGCTGTATCAACCCAAATAGGCAAATATTTAGTGACGAAGGTAGTTTTTTTTTTTGGAGCAAAACAAAGGTAGTTGTTACATCGGTTACTCATTTTTGAGGGAAGAAAGAGAGGACCCAACCCAAGAAAGGCCCAACCCAGACGGGCAGCCCAGGTTGGCTCTTGTGGGGCAGCTATAGCCCATGTAGACAGAACAAGTTTCAACAGCCACTGATGACTGATCTTTCCCTCGCGCAATGGCGATACGAGTGCGTGAGTGTATATGTACATGTATATCTACTGTTTTTTTCCTTCTGTTTGTACAATATCATTCTAAAATTGAATGTACGGTACGGTGAAAGATTGTACGCAATCACCTACTACTGCAAGCTTAGGCCATGTTTAGTTCGCCCGGCGAAAGATGTACGGTACGGTGAAAGATGGTACGAAATCACTGTAGCTACAGTAGCACTTTGTTTTTACTTAGTGATACTTATTTAATCGTTGACTAATTAGGCTCAAAACGTTCATCTCGCAAAGTACAACCAAACTGTACAATTAGTTTTTTATTTCGTCAATATTAAGTACTCCATACATGTACCGTAAATTTGATGTGATAGAGAATCTTCTTTTTGCATAGTGTCAAATTCAGAAATTTGGAGAACTAAACATGGCCTTAGCTCAATCCCCAAGAGGCAGAGATGGCGTTTGATAGAGGCAAAGAATGTACATCGTTCAATGATTGCCTGACAGAGGTGATAGCCGACAGCACCTCAGCAAACAAGTTGAGGCCTTCAATTGGAAGATCGCTGAAGAAACCTCATGGTTTGACCAGAGCGGCAGATAGAGTGCCCCCAAGTGCACGGAGCTCTCGCTAGCGACGACGACGACGACGGCGCCCGCTCGATTGGTGATTTGGTGCTTTGCCTGTGGCGTGCCGAGGAGCCGAGCCAAATCCTTCGTTTGACCAACTGGCGCGTGAGTGTGACTGCCAGCTTATCTCTTCCCTCGCTTAATTCTGGGGCCCGGCGGCCGGCGCGGTGGGGCACGGCGGCTGCGATGTCGGCCACGACACTGTATATATAAAAAATGCTACTAAACGCTACAAGATCGCTCCTGCGTCCACCGGTTTGCGGCGTGGGGATCTCGGCCCTGACTGACCTGACCGTACCCGGAGCTCGGAGGCAGGCGCGATGGCAGTTCTGGCCGCGGTGAGCGCCGGAGCCGGGCAGGGCAAGGAGTACCCCGGCGGGCTCACCCTCTACGTCCTCCTCACCTGCGCCGTCGCTGCCACCGGGGGCCTTATCGTCGGCTACGACATCGGCATATCCGGTAACCACCGTCCAAGCTCTCCGTCTCCCATCCTTCGGTGTGCTCCACTTCTGCGACTAGGTGTTGGCTGTGTGGTTGTGGACTTGTGGTTGTAGTTGTAGCTTAGCTGGGTGCCTGGGTAGGGATCACCGCTTCGGCACTCGGCGGTGATTGCTGTACGTGGATTATGGAAACATACTCGCTTTCTCTAACTACTACCAAAGTACTCGAGCCATTAGTCACATTTGGGGATGTTTCAACTTTCTTTTAGAATTAGACAGTACAATGTAAACATACACGCACGCTCACCCCTATAAACACACGTAAACAAACCCTACTGCTATGAGCATCTTCGGAGGACTGAGCCGGCAGACCTCGAAATTCACGAAATCACGACAGAGGTCTCACTGTCGACGGAGACGTCGTCTACCATTGCAAGTCAACAATTATGAAAGCAGATTAGTACTTACAACAAAGATACATCGAGACACTAACACCAAATCACCAATGCACATAATTGCATAATTTTCTAAAACACCTCACGTAAGGAGTTTAATGTCTCGTGCTACTCCGTTTTAAATCGTAAACCATTCCCATTTATACCTTTTCTAGTACATAGTTTTATATATATATATACCTAGATATATAATATATCTGAGACATAATAAAAACTATGTATCTAGAAAATCCATCCAAAATGACTTGAAACCAAATTCGAAACCGACGGAGTGGAAAAGTTAAGCTTAGTTACAAAATTACAGGAGTTCGGAAGTAATCTAGAGCAAGTTGTGAAATCACGCTGGTAAAAGTAAAACTTTGAAGTGACCAGGTTGACCATGCTTTGCTGTAGTGCCGCCACAAAAGAATTCTAGCTTCTGCCCATCCAGCAGGATGACTCTGTAGTCTGTACACACATGCGCAGGCGGCGTGACATCCATGGACGCATTCCTGCACAAGTTCTTCCCGTCGGTGTACCGCAAGGAGCAGACGGCGCGGGGAGGCGGCAGCAGCCAGTACTGCAAGTTCGACAGCCAGCTGCTTACCGCGTTCACGTCGTCGCTGTACCTGGCGGCGCTCGTCGCCTCCTTCTTCGTCGCGTCCGTGGCGCGCTCCCTCGGCCGGAAATGGTCCATGTTCGGCGGCGGCGTCTCCTTCCTCGCCGGCGCCACCCTCAACGCCGCCGCGCAGGACGTCGCCATGCTCATCGTCGGCCGCATCCTTCTCGGCATCGGCGTCAGCTTCGCTGCTCTGGTAAGTTAATGTTTAATACAGACTCAGAGTCAGAGCTGCCTCCAACATTGTAGGATTACTTGGTGAAGAAATGAACCAAACATAGCATTCTCTGTTCTGCTACACATTGTGTTGCAGTGCATCCCGATCTACCTGTCGGAGATGGCGCCGCACCGCCTCCGCGGCACGCTGAACATCGGCTTCCAGCTGATGATCACCGTGGGCATCTTCTCCGCCAACCTCGTCAACTACGGCGCCGCCAAGATCGAAGGCGGCTGGGGCTGGCGGCTCAGCCTCGGGCTCGCCGCGGTCCCGGCGGCCGTAATCACCGTGGGCTCGCTGTTCCTCCCGGACACGCCAAGCTCCCTCATCCGCCGCGGCTACCACGAGCAGGCGCGGCAGGTCCTCGCCCGGATCCGTGGCGCCGACGTCGACGTGGCCGACGAGTACGGCGACCTCGTGGCGGCGGCCAGAGAGGCGTCCGGCGCCGTCGACGTCAGGCGCCCGTGGCAGGACATCCTCGGGCGCAGGTCGTACCGGCCGCAGCTCACCATGGCCGTCCTCGTGCCCTTCTTCCAGCAGCTCACCGGCATCAACGTCATCATGTTCTACGCGCCCGTCCTGTTCAAGACGATCGGGCTCGGAGGGGACGCGTCGCTCATGTCGGCGGTCATCACCGGGCTGGTCAACATCGTCGCGACGTTCGTGTCCATCGCCACCGTCGACGGGCTCGGCCGGCGCAAGCTCTTCTTCCAGGAGGTGCCAGATGCTCGTCTGCCAGGTCGTCATCGGAACGCTGATCGGCGTCGAGTTCGGGGCGAGCGGAGACGGAGCCGCCATCCCGAAGAACTCTGCGGCCACCGTCGTGGCGTTCATCTGCATCTACGTCGCCGGCTTCGCGTGGTCGTGGGGCCCGCTCGGTATCCTGGTGCCCAGCGAGATCTTCCCGCTGGAGATCCGGCCGGCGGGGCAGGGCATCAGCGTGGCCGTCAGCATGCTGTGCAACTTCGCCGTCGCGCAGTCCTTCCTCCCGATGCTCTGCCACTTGAGGTTCGGGCTCTTCTACTTCTTCGGCGGGTGGGTGCTCGTGATGACGCTCTTCGTCGCCATGTTCCTGCCGGAGACGAAGGGCGTGCCCGTTGAGAAGATGGGGGTTGTGTGGAGGACACACTGGTTTTGGGGAAGGTTCGTCACTGATATGGACGGCCGTGATGAAAACTGCGACTCCGCCTTCCACAAGGGCAATGGCATTGCTGTTAGAGAGCCGTAGGCGTCGTGTGTACATGGGGATCGGATGGTGCAAGTGAAACACATGAAACACGGTGGGCGGGTTGAGCTACACAGAAGGGTTTCTCTTAGGGCTCATTCGGTTAGGGGATTCCTGGCCTGAAATCGTTCCACTCATTTATAGTGCGGGCCGTTTGCATTCTTTTATTTTGGAGGAATTAAAATCTACATAATGGATTATGCTATTTAAATTGGAATTTGACATTCTATAACTTTTCCAAACTCACAAATAAGCCTATCTCAAATTCATAGGATAGAAGATGAAAATGGATTCTATAGATCACTATGATATAATTCTATTCTCCAACTTATAGCATAATCTTTAACTCACTTTCCTACGATAGAAATGCAGCATATAAATATGTCCCTTGTATGCCTATATAACAATAAATATACAAATGTATTCCATATACAACTATATTATCTTAATTAATCTATGACTAAATTGTAATTATTAGAATAAATTCAATTTCAAGAATCAAAACGGGTCTTATATAAATTAGACTACCATTCCTGATAGGAATTGGTTCCGTGGCACTGTTTTCCCATAAACGAACGATGCCTTACACTTTTTCTAAAAAAGCAGGCACCTAGTTCAGACGATAACGTGATCTTTTGATCTTCCTTTAAGATTCATACATCTAATCTATTAGATCTTCATCTCATGGCTCATAGTCGTTGCCAGAACAAAAATGCTATATTTCAGGCACTTGAAAAATAGAAAATCCCTTTTTTTATGTTGGGGGTGGGTTGGGTTTTTTTTTGGGGGGGGGGTACACAAAATGTTGGCAAGCAACTACTGTTTCGAATTTCTACATGATATACAAAATTATACGACAAATATAAGAAGCAAATCTGCAAATGAAGAAGCGCATATAAACTTATAAATCTATATTATAGTTCTCGTTAAATTGCAAAATGTTTTCGTCACTGCATTGGACTTAAAAAAATAAACAATGTTATTAGAAAAGTGAGAGAATAAATTTGTAGTAATTAGTCCATGAACCATGTTCCTACATGGGTATTAAGTTTAACGGAGCCAAAATGTTTCAAATTTATGGATAACTCTAGAGTGCACAGATAACCTGAATTGTTTGTCTTTGCTCATTTTAATTTGTTCATATTGTAAGACAACTCTAAATGGTGCTCCCTCAATCCTACAAAAATACCTACTTCTATACATTCACACACAGATTAAGAAGAGCTTATATAAAGCACCAAATTTCTTATATTGCATAAGTTGTTTTAGGATAATACTTTAAAAATAATTTAAGATATAAGAAAACATTATTATAGCAGATTATCTAAAATTTCTCTCCTGTTTCTGTACAGATAAGGAAGAGGGATTTGTCTACTTTATTTATAAAAAATAAAGTTGGTTCTTTGTAGGATATCTCTTGAAAATACTCCCTCAGTGCCCTTTTGATCATCATGTTTGATCGCTTCACAAGACTTAGTTTGGGACTGCTCCGCTCCATCAACTCCACCATGGAGCAGCTCCACCGTGGAGTTCGTGGAGTTCGTGGTACTGTTTGGCACACAACCTAGCACCAGCTCTAGAAATGGGTTGTTTCCCTGCAAATGATCTATTACGCCCCTGATTTACTTTTGTTTATTCAATAATACTCAACACATGCGTTAGTGTTTACTATTATTTATTTAATGGGTTTTCCTTTTTTGGAAATAAAGATTTGAATAATTAAAAAAGTTAAGAATGTTGACTGTCCTAGGCCACTCAAGGCCCAAAGGCCGAGCAGCCCAGCTGGCCAACGAACTCACCTTTTCCCCTTGCTGGAGCAAGCACGGGAGAAGGGTTGCGGCCATCACACGTACTGTGGAGGGGAGTCTGTGATCGTTGTTAATGAGTGGTACGGTGAGTAATTACTTCTCAACTCCGTGTGGGAGTACAGAACTTTAAAAACTGGAGTACCTCTTGAGATGTTTCAGAAAAAACATGGAGTTAGCCTCCAACTCTACATTTTTCTTGGAGCAGAGTTTGTGAAGCTAAAAGTGTTTAGCAACACAGAGCTAGAGCGGAGCTGCCAAAACGGAAGCGGAGCAGTTCCAAACACCCCATAAGACAGATGAAAAGTCACACTAATGCTGCCAGCCCATGTGTTTGGGAAGCATATTCGCCCATACGAAGGCACACTTGTCTTCCATGTTTCAGCGATCTGTGCACACAGAGTCAACCATGAGTTGCGCAACACATGTTCATATTATGACACAAACACAGCTCAATAAGGTATCCCCCGTCTCAGAGTACAATAACTTCTAGACATTGATACTCAGGTAGTCAGGTTAAAAAGAATTATATAAAGTCTAATTTGTTGCCCTTCAGTAAACACATCCCACTATATGCACGGATCAGCTCCCATATTGTTCAGCGCTTTCATTTTGTAGCGGTGTCTGCCAAAAGCATTTACGTGTCAACATAATTAAGAAAGTAATGTGACTAGTGCACCTACATTGAAAGGTGATTAGTGCACCAACCGAAATTGAAATAATAGACAAAAGAAATGAAAAGTGAGGGGTATTTCTGTCATACCACCCTTTGAAAATCCCTTAGAACTCAGAAGTAGCTATATTTTGGGACAAATTTTGGATGATATAAGTAGACATTTTTTGAGACGTAGGTACTCCTTTCATATATTTATCTAGTTTTAATGCACTTTATTTACCGATTAATGGAACGAACTAATCCATTTGACATAACTAATCCATAAATGGATGATCAAAAAGTGTTCTGTATCCATAAAATTTACCCAAGCATAGACCTAGGCATAAGTGAGATGCAATTTGGGATGAGGGAACTTGTTGTGGACGCCTTTAGGGCAGCTCCGGAAACAGAGAAGCCAAGAAATGCCATGTTTTTGTGGCTTCGACTTCTGGCCCTAAAACGGCTTTGTTTTTACTGTTTTTGACTTCTCTGTTCTCGTGTGTACTCGTTTGATAGAACTTTTAATTAAGCGGTAGAGAAGTCTCTATAGAAGTCTCGCCAAAGAGAGCCTTGATGGAAGCATATTGAAGAATGGGACATGATAATCCATGCAAAACTCGGCAAGCCGTCTTGACCCGGAATGCATCGCTGCCTACTAGTCGGACAGCAGCGCCGCGCCGACCCGCCTCCAGGTGACGCGGTATTCAGCAGAGTGCGGCCCACCCTCAGCCCAGGAACGTGGAAAGTTCCAGGTACGTTTTTTTTTTCTATTTTTTCTATTAAGTCTGTCGTACGCGTCTTCCAAGTACGTGTTTTTTCTCTATTTTTTTTCTTCTTTCTTTTCTTTCCTTTCTACTATTTCTTTTTTTTTTCTTTTCTCTTTTCTTTTTGTTTTTTCCTTATTCTTGTCATCTTTTATTCTTTTTTAATTTCTTTTCATCTTTTATTCTTTTTTTTATTTTCTTTTCTTTTTTCTATTTCTTTTTCCTTTCCTTTCTTTTTTTTTTTATTTTCTTCTTTGGTGGTCTTTTATTATTCTTTTTGTTTTCTTTTCTATTGTATCTTTTCCTTTTCTTCTTCTTTCCTTTCATTCATTTACTTTTCTTTTTCTTTTTTTTTTTTTTCGTGGACTTTTGTCATTCTTTTCATGTTCTTTATTCTTTACTATTTTATTTTACTCTATTAATTTTTATTTTCTTTTTCCTTTTCCTTTTCTTTTTCCTTTTCCTTTTCTTTTTCTTTTTTGTTTCCTTTCCTTGCTTCTATTTAGTTTTTTTTTTTCTTTTTGTTTTCTTATCTTTTTTATTTTAATGTTTATACATTTTTTATTTCTTCTTTTGATAGAAATAATAATTTTGTTTATTTCATTTTCTGTTTTCGTATTTTATTCTTTTTTATTTCCCTTTCTTTTCTTGTATTTATAATTTTATGTTTTACTTTTTTTATTTACAGATACACGTGATGTTCATGTAGTATACATATAATGTTCTATCATTTATTTTTTTTATGTCCGCGAGTAAAAATGAAATGTTCTACGATGTATTTTGTGATGTTAAGTAAGCATATTGTCGGCGTTTCGGAACCGGGGGTCCTTAACCGACTAGTGAATTTGTTCTGCGTGCTCCCTCTTCCGGATGGAGATGCAAAGAGACACAAGGTTTATACTGGTTCGGGTAATTGATGCCCTACGTCCAGTCTGAGAAGGTGTTCTTGTATTCCTTGCACCGGGGTGCTCGTAGTAGGGGGTTACAAGCTAGGCGAGAGAGGGAGTTCGTTCCAGATCTCTGTGAGGGGATGTGATATGAATTACAGAACGAGGCGTGTTGTTCGTGCGAGTATCTGTGATTCTATCCGTCGTCCTGGAAACGGTCTTGGCTGCCTCCTTTTATAGCCACAGGGAGGAAACCAGGAGTACATAAGAGAGCTACACGTGGAGCAAGGACTATTCGATGACGTATTTACACCTGGAGCAGCATGGCGTTGTCGTGGGAGTTCCCGTAGATGTCTAATCGGTATGGTCTTCTTTTTGCAAGTAACATCTTTGCGCATTTATTGACTTGGTGGATTGTAGAGGCTCGGCGCCTTCGTAGTGGCCGTCGTGCCGAGGCCTGTCGTGCCGAGGGCACGAGAAGTGACCAGTGTGGATGCGGGTCTCGGCAGACCATCGTGGAATAGTGCGAGACGTGCGCCTGCTGATCATCTGTACTGTGTTGTCGTGAGGGATGGTAAAAAGGTGATCTCGACCGTTGTCCCGTCACTCTGTTGCAGCCGCAAGACCGCCCATCGTGGCTTACGTAGTGGGTGCGCCGAGCGATTAATCGGATGTGATGACCGCAGAGAGACTTTTGAGGCGGAGGCGACGAGGTTGTGGAACGAGCCCGGCCTCGGGCGAGCGGAGCGCCGGTCGATTCATCCGAGGCCCTTTCGAGGGGGTCTCGAGCGAGGCGGACGGGCGAGGCGAGTAAGATCGTGAATCCGAGGCCCCTGCCGAGGGGGCTCGGGCGAGACGGAGTGGTCGGTCCGCTGATTCCGAAGGCTACAGGAACCCGTTCGACTCCCCACGGTGCGATGTCCTTGGTGCAGGAGTTAGGCAAGACAGGTGGTCGGTAACCCCTGCTCTGTGCCGCCTCGGATGGCGGGGGGTTGACGCGACCGGCGTGTAGCCATCACTTCCGCCGCTCGTGACATCGCAAGGCGTCTGTCGGAGTGGTTGGGCGCCTGGATGTGACGTTCGGTCAGAGCAGTTTGGTCAAAAAGGCGGTCACGGGGTTGGTGCCGAGCCGGCCTCGCGCGAATCGGAGAATCGGCACTTCTTCCGAGGCCCCGGGCGAGGGGGCCTCGACGAGGGGGCCTCGACGTGGGGGCCTCGGCGAGGCGGTCTCGGGCGAGTCGGAGAACCGTTTGCTTCCGCTGGGGCTCGGCGACGGGGTCTCGGGCGAATCGGAGATTTCGGCCGAGACCTCGTTTGTTTATTCCGTTGGTTCTGTTTTTAGGGTCTAAGAAGTTTCTCGATCTTTGCTTGGGGTACCCCATTTTCTGGTATCCGACAGTAGCCCCCGAGCCTCGGGCGGGAGTGTGGGATACTCTCCCCGAGGTTTTTTTGAGACTTTTGTTGCTCAGTGGCTTTTGTCGGGTTTGTTTTATACTCGCGATTCTGGTGGGTGCGCGCGAGCGCACCCGCCGGGTGTAGCCCCCGAGGCCCTAGAGGAGTGAGTTTACTCCTTTAGGGGCTTCTTCTTCGTTGAGTAAGGCGCTCTATCGCATTTGCTTGACCCATGAGAGCGAGCTCGGGTCGCTTGTTTGGGGTGCAGGAGGAGCACCCGAGCCTGCCGATCCTTTGCGTGCGATCCTAGGTCGCTGGGTCTTAGCAAGGTTTGCAGGAAGAGTCCCTGAGCCTCCGCACGGAGCGAAAGGGCGGTCGGGGAGTTCTTCCGGCTTTTTATACGACCCTCGCGCTTCCTTTTCGCAGCGGAAGGAGGGGTTGTTTGTCGAGCCCTTCAGCGTGCGAGCCTAGGTCACTGGTCTCGTCAAGTTTGCGCAGGAAGAGCCCCGAGCCTCCGCAGGAGCGAGAGGGCGATCGGGGAGTTCCCGGCTTTTGTACGACCCTCGTGCTTCCTTTTTCGCTCGGAAGGAGGGTGGAACATGCCAGCTACCCTCGGTGGGCGCGAGCGATGACATTTCAAAGTGAGGTTTTATCGGGTAAGTCCGAGTGGAGGCCCGTGCCCCATTTGATAGGGGTCGGCTAGTGGTCCGAGACGCGCTCCAAAAAGTACCGGAAGGCTTTCTAGCGGGTGCTGTGGCTGCTCGATTGGCCCTAGGGGCTCGGTGCCTCCCTCACGGTGGGATCCCTTTAGAGAACTCCTGCTGGTCTCGGACACGACTCGGGGCATCCCAAGCAATCGCTTGCCTAGGCCTCTCGCCATGTAATGGGCTCGCCCATAGTTGTCCCCCGACTGCTGTCCCGAGGCGGCTCTTGAGACCATAAACGGCCCGACCTTGAACCCTCGGACCGTAGCGGGCTCGGTGCCCTTTTTCGTTCTCTTTTTCCGATCCTCGGGGTGTACTTCTCGGCAAGGTTTGAAGGAAGAGCCCCGAGCCTCCGCGACGAAGCGAGAGGGCGATCGGGGAGTTCCCCGGCTTTTTGTACGACCCTCGCATCCCTTTCGCTCGGAAGGAGGGGTTGTTTGCCGAGCCCTTGGCAGGCGAGCCTAGGTCGCTGGGTCTCGGCAAGGTTTGCAGGAAGAGCCCCCGAGCCTCCGCACGTAGCGAGAGGGCGATCAGGAGGTCCCCTGGCTTTTTGTACGACCCTCGCGCATCCCTTTCGCTCGGAAGGAGGGGTTGTTTGCCGAGCCCTTCGCGTGCGAGCCTAGGCCGCTGGGTCTCGGCAAGGTTGCAGGAAGAGCCCCGAGCCTCCGCCAGCGAGCGAGAGGGCGATCGGGGAGTTCCCCGGCTTTTTGTACGACCTCGCGCTTCCTTTTCGCTCGAAAGGAGGGGTGGAACATGCCAGCTACCCTCGGTGGGCGCGAGCGGTGACATTTCCGGTGAGCTTTTATCGTAAGTCCGAGTGGAGGCCCGTGCCCCATTCGATAGGGGTCGGCTAGTGGTCCGTAGACGCGCCAAAAAAGTACGGAAGGCTTCTCTAGCGGGTGCTGTGGCTATTCGATTGGCCCTAGGGGGGCTCGGTGCCTCTACGGTGGGATCCCTTTAGAGAACTCCTGCTGGTCTCGGACACGACTTGGGGCATCCCAAGCAATCGCTTGTTCGGCTCTCACCATGTACTGGGCTCACCCATAGTTGTCCTCGACTACTGCGTCCGAGAGGCGTTTGTCGAGACCATAAATGGCCTAGCCTTCGAACCTCTGGACCATAGCGGGCTCGGTGCCCGGTTCCTTAGCTCGGAAGGAATCGGCTGGGGGGTATTTCCCTTCCATCGGCTAACAACGCCCGGCGCGTCTTTTGAAGCGGTCTTCTCGGGAGCTGCCGTTGCTGCGCGACGTGGTGTCAGTGGATGGGACGAATCGTCTCGCATGATTAAATGTGGAGAAGGTGGACACGGGCGGAGATATCGGATCTAGATTATATGCGCCGGATCCGAGGGAAACTTCCCGATTTCGCCGCCCAGCCGGTTTCATCTTACCCTGATAAACACGTAGAAGAGCCTCGCCTCCCTCCTTACCTTGCTCGCATTTGCTTTCGCCGCTCCAAGCCTTTTGCCGAGAGCGTAAAGTATTTGGGGAGAAGAAGGGCTAGAGAGATCGATTGAAAGAGAGAGAGAGATTTACCGCCGTAGCAGCGTCCTCCACCACGCAATGGCTGGCGGTCCTGTCATTCTCCCGGCGGATCCCTGGGAGCGGTCTGACATCACCATGGAGAAGCTGCAGTCGCTGGTGGACGCCGGTCTCCTCCGCCCGATCACCGATTCTGACGAGCCAGAGTGGATTGCTCCGGGGAATGAGTCGGAGCCGAGGCCACGTGATGGCTACGTGGTGAGCTTCGTCGTGTTCCATGAGTGAGGCCTCGGCTTGCCGGCGGACCAGTTTATGCGGGTGCTCCCGCACTACTACGGCGTGGAGCTCCACAACTTCAGCCCCAACTCCATCGCACAGGCGGCCATCTTCGCTGCCGTTTGCGAGGGGTACCTAGGGATCGCTCCCCACTAGGAGCTGTGGCTCCATTTATTTCGGGCGGTTTTTACCACCAAGTCAGCGAGAGCGAAGGGGGCTCGGAAGGCGCTGAGGGCCGGCGGCTGCACCCTTCAGGTGCGCCAAGACCGGCAGCACCTCTACATCCCAGCCTAGCTGGCATCATCCAACCGTTGTTGGTATGACAGCTGGTTCTACCTTCGTAACGACGACGGCGGGCTTCCCCCTTATACCGGGCGGGTTGTGGAGAGTCAGCCGAAGAAGTGGGGGTACGGCGTCATCAAGCCCGATCAGCCCAGGCTGGAACCGCTCCTGAGGGCCCTGGGGAAGCTGCGTGATTGCGGCCTTACGGCGGCCGTGGTCGTGGTGGCTTTTCACCGCCGGAGGGTGTTGCCGCTGATGGCTCGGCGGCGGTGCCTGTTCGAGATGACCCCGCGTGATTCGATCGAAGGCATCGAGATGTCCGCCGCCGCTTCATCGATGAGGAGATCCACGCCGGGTAAGGGAGGCGGTGGATGGGAAACCGAAGATTGATGGCTTCTTTGCCGCTTCGGCGCGCCCGTCCGCGGGGTACATTTCGGTAAGTTGGTGTTGCCGAGGCCTTCGCGCCTTCTTGCTTATTGCTTTTTTCGCCCGCTGCCTTATTTCGTCGTCGCTTCGCAGGGATAAAGGGACGCGAAGCTCCCCGCCACCCGTTCTCGAGGACGCCCAATGGCGAAGCTGTGAATAGGGCGACGTCGAGGAGTAAGAAGAAGAAGAAAGACGCCAAGGTGGCAAGGCGCACGAAGAGGATCCTTGAGCGAAAAGTCGGACGACGCCAAGGCCGCGGCAACAGAGGCTCGACGGTCTCCCGTTGGAGTCGTCTCCCTCAGTATCGGTGTCGGGTTCCTCCGGCGACGTTGGCATGGTCAAGGAAGGGAAGGGTACCCTGGACCACCTCCCCGACGTTACGGAGGTGGCACCCGGGGTGTCTCTGGTAGACACCCGTCTCGTTGTCGAGGACGACACGCCCGAGACGCGTGCTGTCAGCCCGGTGGACTCGGTGGAGGAGGTGGAGCAAGCGACGCCGGGGGCGGCTCAATCGTCTTTGCGGACGGTCGAGGGGGTGTCGGGGTCCGGCGGAGACCAACCGGTATAGGCGGATACAGAAGCCATGCTACCACCGCCACCGCCGCCATTGCAGAGGAGGGACGCTATGCAGAAGCGATTGCTTCCTCGTTCGCGGTAAGTCTATTTTTTTGGTGGAGTTTGTAGTATTTCCTGCTTGCCCCCTGGTCGTACGCTGACCTTTAGGAACGCCTTCGTTTCTAGCCAAAAGCGTCGGGTGGAGGAACCTGCCTTGGCGCCCCATAAGGCGCTCAAGGTGAGCACCAGCTCCACCGCTCATTGAGCGGCGGAGGCGCAGGCTGGCGTGCAGCATGGCGCGGCGTCGGGCGGGGCCGGCCCGGAGGAGCCGGCTGCTCAAGGAAAGGGCACCGAGGTGGCCACGGAACGAGCGGGGGAGGACGAGTCCACGCCCAGCGAGGTCGTGGGTCTTAGGGCGAATGAGGCCGAGGCGTCCACCACTGCTGGGGCCATCGGGGATGAGGCCAGAGCCCCCGGGCCCGTTGAGGCCGAGGCGGTTGGGACAGAGGCGGGGTGGGCTTCGGCACCGCCCCTGGTTCAGACGATCTCATCTGAGGATTCTTCCCAGGGGAAGGAGGCGGTGGACGCCGAGGCGGCCAGCACCACAGAGCGGCCGGTCCCGACTCCTGCCGAGGGGAGTTCGGTCCTTGTCCGGGTCCGACCCGAGCCCTGCGGGTGGAATCACCCGCGTGTTGCATGGGGAAACCGGGCCGACCCTGAGGGGGAGCCTTTGTTTGCCCTTGAGGACGTTGCCGAGGGGGGGCGATGGGACACCCTCGAGCAATACCGCCAACTGGCGGTGCAGTCGATGCAGACAGCGATGTCTGTTATGCAAAGGGACCTACCCGGTGTTACTCAGGTACGCACTTCCCTTTCTCGTGTCGTGTTGTTTTTTCTCTAAGCCCCCCTTGTGGTGTTTGACGTACGTCTTTGCCTGTCTCAGGAGCTCGAGACTCGGTCCCTTGGGAAATCGTTGTTCCTACAAAGGGAGATGGGAGTCTGGGAGCAGCTCCGGCGGCAAAAGGGCCTGCTTGCCGATGCCCAGGAGCTGTTGTCGATGCGGAGTGCTGAAGTGGAGGACCTCCGCCTTCGCTGTGTCGACCTGAAGGCCGAGGTGGCCATGGATAAGGAGCAGTCTGCCCCTTTGGTAGCGAAGATCAAGGAGCTGGAGGAGGAGCGGGATTCCCTCAAGTCCCGGGCCCAAGAAGCAATGGCCTCTGCCAAGGTCACCGCCGGGCAGCTGGGCACAGAGCAGAGTGAACATCAGCTGACGAAAGTCGCTTTGGCAGAGGCTACCAAGGCGGCCGAGGCCTCTCGAGTCGAGGCTTTAGCCTGGAAGAACAAAGCCGAGGGTAAGTTCCGCTAAGCCGCGCTCCTTGTTCCGTTTGCTCTGGTTTGCATTCGGCCCCTGACTCTTTGTCGTGGTGTAGGTCTGGAGAAAGAGGCCTCCCAGGCAGCTGAGGCCTCCGTCGCAGCGCAGACGGCGCTGGACATTGAGGTCTAGGAGCACAAGGCTCTGCGCAGCGCCGCCCGTACCGCCTGCGAGGCTCTGGAGGTCGAGGGGGTCCAATCAGCCAGCTCCCTTGGGAGCCGCCTGATTGCGTTGAGCGGCTGCGTCCACGAGAGGCTCCGGGGGGCGTTGCACACGGGTGTCAAACGCGCCCTGGCCGTCGTCTCCTCGCACTACGCCGTCAACCTCGAGGCTGTCAGCGACGGCTACGTTTTGCTGGAAGATGACGAGGAGGCCGACGCAGAGGTCGTGAAGCTGATGGAGGCGGTGGAGGCGCCTGGCACAGCGTTGGCCAGCCTGTTTGAAGAAGAGGTGGTTCCTCCCGCGCCAGCCGCCGCTCCCTGAGCTTTGACCTAGGCCAGCAGGGGCCATGTAAACGGATTGTTTTAATTGTCATACCGTGACGTTTTGTGGCCGTTGAGGCCTTTTAAAGTACTTACGTATGTGCGTTTTTAACCGCTTTCTTATTCCATTTCCGAGCCTGTGCCCCCTGTCTCGTTCTTGGATACCCGTAGAGAACTTCCTCGGAGCCTAAGCCGTCCCTTGGCGAAGGGTGGCGAGGGAGTTGCCGTAGCCCGGGGGCGTAGGCTGTTCTCACGGCTTGACCGGCCCTTTGGCCTTAGGACACGCTTTTGGTCCTTAGGTTTCTTACGACGGTTCTGTCGGAGCGCGAGAGAGTTTGGCGTGGAAATTTTCGAAAGATGGTTAAGAAATGGCGTCCGGGACTTAGGGGGTTCCCCCCTTTTTAGCCCCCGAGGGAGGCTCGGCTCTGCAGAGGCAGAGCTGAGTCTCTCTCGTAGCGTTATTGTGACGTCGAGCCCTATCGATAGACAAGCTCTTTGCAAAGAACTTCCTCGGAGCCTAAGCTGTCTCTTGGGCGAGAAGGTGGCAAGGGAGCTGCCGTAGCCCAAAGGCGTAGGTCGTTCTCATGGCTCAGCCGGTCTTTTGCCTTTGAGACGAACTTTTGGTCCTTAGGTTCTATACAATCGAGTTGCCTATTAAGGGGGGGCCTCGAAAGATTGTAACAACTTAAAGAACGCTTCTTTATTGTATTTCGAGAAATAATGTAAACAACGTTTGGAAACTTAAGGGTAGAAACGATGTAGCTGTTCTATGTTCCAAGCGTTGGTGAAGATTTCGCCCTTCTTGTTGGCCAGCTTGTAGGTTCCGGGCTTTAGTACTTGGGCGACGATGTACGGCCCTTCCCATGGCGGGGTCAGCTTGTGGCGGCCCTTGGTGCTCTGCCTCAGCCTCAGCACCAGGTCGCCCACCTTCAGGTCTCGGCTCCGAATGTGCCGGGCTTGGTAGCGTCGTAGGGCTTGCTGGTATTTGGCCGAGTGTAGCAGGGCAACGTCTCGGGCTTCCTCAAGTTGGTCGAGGGTGTCCTCGCGGACAGTGCGGTTGCTTTGCTCGTTGTAGGCCTGTAGTCTCGGGGAGCCGTACTCCAAGTCGGTGGGGAGGATGGCCTCGGCCCCATAGACCAGGAAGAACGGTGTGAATCCCGTGGCTTGGCTGGGTGTATTCCTCAGGCTCCAAATGACCGAGGGGAGTTCGGCAAGCCATTTCTTGCCAAACTTTTTCAACGGTTGTAGATTCTTGGCTTGAGGCCTTGTAGGATCATGCCGTTGGCACGTTCTACTTGGCCGTTTGTCCTAGGGTGTCCTACGGCCGACCAGACCACACGGATGTGGTGGTTGTCGCAGAACGTCAAGAACTTGTGGCCGGTGAATTGCGTCCCGTTGTCGGTGATGATGGTATTTGGGATTCCGAACCTGTGGATGATATTCATAAAGAACAGCACTGCTTGTTCGGATTTGATTTGGGTGATTGGACGAGCCTTGATCCATTTGGAGAATTTGTTGATGGCTATGAGCAGATGGGTATAGCCCCCGGGTGCCTTCTGCAGAGGCCCAACCATGTCCAGCCCCCACACGGCGAATGGCCATGTGATAGGGATGGTTTGGAGGGCTTGGGCCGGGAGGTGTGTCTGTCGAGCGTAGTACTGGCATCCTTCGTAGGAGCGTACTAGCCCCATGGCATCAGCCATCGCTGTTGGCCAGTAGAAACCTTGGCGGAAGGCGTTTCCCACTAGCGCTCGAGGCGCTGCGTGGTGCCCGCAGGCTCCCGCATGCAAGTCCCAGAGTAGTGATTGGCCAGCCTCGGTGGTGATGCACCGTTGGAGAATACCAGACGGGCTACGCCTATACAACTCGCCGTTGTAGAGGACGTACGTCTTGGCTCGTCGCGCAAGCCGTCGGGCCTCGGTCCTGTCCGCGGGAAGCTCTCCTCGCATGAGGCGATCAAGAAAAGGGACTCGCCAGTCCGTTCCTTGGTCGACCTTGGGAGGCTCTGTGTCAATTGCCATGGACTCAGGCTCGGGCGGTGAGGTCTCGGTGGCAAAGGGGGGCCTCGGGCCCTGTGGGGGGCTCGGCCGATGGGTCCTCTACCTTCGCCGAGTCATAGTCGACGGATGGCTTGTGGAGGTCTCTGGCGAAGATGTTCGGGGGGACCGGGGTCCGTGCCGACGCCATCTTTGCCAGTTCGTCCGCGGCCTCGTTGAACTTTCATGCGATGTGATTGAGTTCAAGGCCATCGAACTTGTCCTCTAGGCGGCGTACCATCGTGCAGTACGCCTCCATCTTGAGGTCATGGCAGTTTGATTCTTTCATCACTTGGTTGATGACAAGCTGTGAATCGCCTCGAACGTCGAGACGTCGTACCCCAAGTTCAATGGCGATCTGCAGGCCGTTGACGAGGGCCTCGTATTCGGCCACATTGTTGGAGGCGGTGAAGTGTAGTCGGATTACGTAGCGCATATGGACTCCGAGGGGTGAGATGAAGAGCAGACCCACGCCTACGCCGGTCTTCATCAGAGACCCGTCGAAGTACATGGTCCAGTACTCCGCCTGGACTTGAATAGGTGGTAGTTGGGTATCGGTCCATTCTGCCACAAAATCGGCCAAGACCTGAGACTTAATGGCTTTTCGGGGTGCGAAAGACAGGGCTTCCCCCATGAGTTCCACGGCCCATTTGGAAATCTGTCCCGAGGCCTCCCGGTTATGGATTATCTCTCCCAAGGGGAAAGATGACACCACGGTCACTGGGTGGGACTCGAAGTAGTGACGCAGCTTGCGTCGAGCCAAGATTATGGCGTAGATTAGTTTCTGGATGTGGGGGTAGCGCGTCTTGGTATCGGAAAGCACCTCGCTGATGAAGTAGACAGGTCATTGGACGGGTAGAGCGTGCCCTTCTTCCTGCCTCTCGACCACTACGGCCGCGCTGACCACTTGGGTCGTTGCGGCGACGTAGAGTAAGAGGGCCTCGTCTTCGATCGGTGGTACCAGAACGGGGGGGTTGGAGAGCAGCGCTTTGAGTTTGGTGAGTGCTTCCTCGGCCTCGGGGGTCCAGGAAAAGCGCTCAAATTTTCTCAAGAGATGGTACAGAGGTAAGCCTTTTTCGCCGAGGCGCGAGATGAAGCGGCTCAGGGCCGCTAGACATCCCATAACCTTCTGTACTCCCTTGAGGTCTCGGATCGGCCCCATATTGGTCACGGCAGAGACCTTTTCCGGGTTGGCCTCGATGCCGCGCTCCGAGACTATGAATCCCAGGAGCATGCCTCGGGGGACCGCGAAGACACACTTTTTGGGGTTGAGCTTGACGCCCTTCTCCCTGAGGCATTTGAAGGCTACCTCCAGGTCATTGACGAGGTCATTGGCCCGCTTGGATTTGACAACGACGTCGTCCACGTACGCCTCGACGGTTCGTCTGATGTGCTTGCCAAAGACCTGGGTCATACACCGTTGGTACGTGGCCCCTGCGTTTCTGAGACCGAACGACATAGTCGTATAGCAGTATAGGCCAAATGGGGTGATGAAAGAAGTTGCGAGCTGGTCGGACTCCTTCATTTTGATTTGATGGTAGTCGGAATAGGCACCAAGGAAGGACAGGGTCTCGCATCCCGCAGTGGAGTCAACGATTTGATCGATTCGAGGTAATGGAAACGGGACTTTTGGGCATGCTTTGTTCAGACCGGTGTAGTCCACACACATTCTCCATTTTCCATTTTTCTTCTTAACTAATACGGGATTAGCTAACCACTCCGGATGTGACACTTCCTTGACGAATCTGGCCGCCAAAAGCTTCTGTACCTCCTCACCGATGGCCCTACGCTTCTCCTCGTCGAATCAGCGCAGGCGTTGCTTCACTGGTCTGGAGCCGGCTTGGATGTCGAGGGCGTGCTCAGTGACTTCCCTCGGTATGCCCGGCATGTTCGAGGGACTCTATGCGAATATGTCGGCATTCGCGCGAAGAAAGTTGACGAGCACGACCCCCTATTTGCTGCCGAGGGTCGCGCTGACCCTCAGCACTCGGTTGTTTGAGCAAGTGGGGTCGACCGGGATGAGCTTGATGGCCTCCGCGGGCTCGAATGTCCCGGCATGACGCTTCGAATCAGGTACCTCGCTGCCGAGCTGGTTGAGGTTGGCGATGAGGGCCTCGGACTCCACTATAGCCTCGGCGTACTCGATGCACTCGACGTTGCAGTCGTATGCATGCTCGTACGTGGAGTCAATAGTGATGACACCGTTGGGGCCCGGCATCTTGAGCTTGAGGTAGGTGTAGTTCGGGACCGCCATGAACTTGGCGTAGCACGGTTGTCCCAGGATGGCGTGATAAGTCCCCTTGAACCCCACCACCTCGAAGGTGAGGGTCTCCTTGCGGTAGTTGGAGGGGGTGCCGAAGCAGACGGGTAAGTCTATGCGCCTGAGGGGTCGTGCGCGCATCCCTGGCATGATGCCGTGGAAGGGTGCGGCGTCGCCTCGGAGTTGTGACCGGTCGAGCCCTAGGAGCTCCAGCGTGTTGGCGTACAGGATGTTGAGGCCGCTGCCTCCATCCATCAACACCTTGGTGAGTCGGGTGTTCCCGATGATCGGGTCAACGACGAGCGGGTACTGGCCGGGGTTTGGGACATGATCGGGGTGGTCATCCCGATCGAAGGTGATCGCCTCCTGAGACCAGTCGAGGTACCGGGGAGTGGCCACCTTAACCGAGAAGACCTCTCAGCGTTCCCTTTTTCGCTGTCACGCCATGAGGCAAGTCGAGGGCCCACCAAAGATCATGAAGGCATTGTGTACCTCGGGGAACCTGTCGCCCTTGTCATTGTCTCTGTCGTCCTGGCCCCTCTTCTTGGCATCATCGTTGGGGAGCTCGTGCTTGGCGTAGTATCGCCGGAGCATGGTGCACTCCTCGAGGGTGTGCTTTACCGGGCCCTGATGGTATGGGCAGGGTCTTTTAAGCATGTTGTCGAAGAGCCCTGGGCCTCGGGGATTCTTGCGGTCTGCGGCCGTGACGAGCCTGACCTCGAGAACCTCCTGTTTCCCCTAGCGTCCCTTCTTTTTCTAGGGGGGGCGAGACGTCGAGGCCCCGGGGGTCTCCTCCCGCCTCTTCCCCTTGGAGTCGTTGTTGGGGAAGATGGCTCCGATGGCCTCTTCGCCAGAGGCGAAGCTGGTGGCGATGTCGAGGAGTGCGGATGCCATGGTCGGTATGCTTCGGCCTAATTCTCGGACCAGGTCTCGACAGGTGGTGCCGGAGAGGAATGCCTGGTTGATTTCTGAGTCGCCGATGCTGGGCAACTCGGTGCATTGCTTGGAGAAACGTCGGATGAAGTCTCGGAGAGACTCGTCCGGTCTCTGGCGGCAGCTCTTGAGGTCCCAGGAGTTCCCGGGGCGCGTGTAGGTGCCCTGGAAATTCCCGACGAAGACCTTTACCAAGTCGCGCCAGTCGTGGATTTGCATAGGGGGAAGGTGTTCAAGCCAAGCTCGCACTGAGTCTGACAGGAATAGGGGGAGGTTGCGGATGACGAGCAGGTCATCGTCCGCACCGCCTAGCTGACAAGCCAAACGGTAGTCGGCCAACCATAGCTCGGGGTTGGTCTCGCCGCTGTACTTTGAGAGATTCGCCGGCTAACGAAACCGGGCTGGGAAGCAGGCGCTACGGATGGTCTTACTAAAAACTCTAGGGCCAGGCGTCCTGGGAGAGGGACTGCGGTCCTCCCCACTGTCATAGCGATCGCCTCGGTGCACTCGGTAGCCCCGGGCGGCCCCATCGTGGTCGTGGCGCCGTCGTCTGCTGCCCATGTGGTGGCCGTTTTGCGCCTCACATTGGTCGTCGAGGCGGTCGTGCACCGAGGCGGCCCTGAGGCGGTCGTGCACCGAGGGGGGCCTGAGGCGGTCGTGCACCGAGAGCTGTTTCGAGGCGTCCCCGCGTCGTCGAGACACGGAGCTTTCGGCCTGCTGCACCGCGGCAGTCTCGAGAAGGCCTCGGAGTTCGCCGTGGACTCGTCGCCCCTCTGTGGTAGAGGGCTCGGGCATCGCTCGGACCAGTATTGCCTCCGCAGCGACGTTCTGGCTAGCACGATTGAAGACAGGGGGTTGCTCGCCCCCTTCATCATCGTTAATGCGGCGGTTGACGTCGCGAGCCCCCAGCTGGGCTGTTCCGCCATTGCCGCGCCCCCGCTGCTCTTGCTCGAGGGTGGCTCGGAGTTGCTACAGGAGGAGTCGATCTTGCTTGACCCTGGCTTGAAGCTCACGGAGTTGCTCTAGGTCTATGCGTCGAAGTTGCTCGGGGGTGGGGATACCTGCCGCCGCTGGCGGAGACCCCGTGCGTGGTGGTGTGGCGTTGGCTGCCCTTCCTCCATCGTTGCCCGTGCTCGGCATTCCAAGTCCGACGTGGAAACACTCACGAGTCAGGTCGTAAGCGTCCTCGCCGTCGAAATCGGAATGGCCGAAGCAGTAGTCGCTCGCGATCATAAAGCGGCGCATCGCCTCAGGGTCGTGAATCCCGGAGAAGTCTGCTCCAACCCACGCCTCGTCCTCCTCCGAGGAGTCAGAGTGGGGGTGGATTGGAGTTGTGACTATGGGGTTATGGGCATGACGTTGATGAATGGAGACGAGGGCGATGGCGTAGGAGGCGACGACATTGGTCAGCCCGAAAGGGTACGGGGATGGCGCCGTCGCCATGCTCTGCTCCGTCAGAGCTGGCTCCTCGGGAGGAGGCGGGACAGAGCTTGATGATGGGGTGTCGCTGTGCGCCACCGGCCCTTTTCCCCTGTCGAGGCTTAAGCTGGACAAGTCCCCATGCAGGGACTCTGTGCCAGCAGCGGGGTATGGGATTTCGGTGGAGCACAGATCGGCGTTCTGTACTTGTGTGGTGTTAGGGTGGACTCGCCCGCGTGGCGCTCGGCGAGCTTGACGGGAGCGGCGGCCCGGGCGCCGTCCGCGCGTGGGCTGCCGGTGCAAGACGTCGTCATCGGTCGATGGCGCTCTGGGTGAGAGGAGTACCATGTCGTACTCATGCCCTAGAGACATGAATTCTAGGCTCCCGAACCAGACGATCGTCCCGAGACGCAACGATCGCACGGGATCTGCCATCCGGAATCTGGTGGGATGACTAAGCTGAAACGCAGAGGCCCCTACCTGGCGCGCCAACTATCGGCGTTTCGGAACCGGGGGTCCTTAACCGGCTAGTGAATTTGTTCTGCGTGCTCCCTCTTCTGGATGGAGATGCAAAGAGACACGAGGTTTATACTGGTTCGGGCAATGGATGCCCTACGTCTAGTCTGAGAAGGTGTTCTTGTATTCCTTGCACCGGGGTGCTCGTAGTAGGGGGTTACAAGCTAGGCGAGAGAGGGAGTTCGTCCCAGATCTTTGTGAGGGGAGGTGATATGAATTACAGAACGAGGCGTGTTGTTCGTGCGAGTATCTGTGATTCTATCCGTCGTCCTGGAAACGGTCCTGGCTACCTCCTTTTATAGCCGCAGGGAGGAAACCAGGAGTACATAAGAGAGCTACACGTGGAGCAAGGACTATTCGATGACGTATTTACTCCTGGAGCAGCATGGCGTTGTCGTGGGAGTTCCCGTAGATGTCTAATCGGTATGGTCTTCACTGCAAGTAACATGCTGTGCATTTATTGACTTGGTGGATTACAGACGCTCGGCGGCCTTCGTAGCCGGTCGTGCCGAGGCCTGTCGTGCCGAGGCCTGCCGTGCTGAGGCCTAAGAAGTGACCCAGGTGCAGATGCGGGTCTCAGCAGCCATCAGGCAGAATAGTGCGAGACGTGCGCCTACAGGATACGGTACCTGTGTTGTCAGTAGGGATGGTAAAAAAGGTGATCTGACCGTTGTCCCATCGCTCCTGTTGCAGCGCACTGCCGATCGTGGCTTACGTAGTGGGTGCGGCCGAGCGCATTAATCGGATGTGACAGCCTGCCAGAGAGACTTTTGAGGCGGAGGCGACGAGGTTGTGGAACGAGCCCGGCCTCGGGCGAGGCGGAGCGCGGCCAATTCGTCCGAGGCACTTCCGAGGGGGTCTCGGGCGAGGCGGACGGGCGAGGCGTAGTAAGATCAGTGAATCCGAGGCCCTATCGAGTTTGTGAAGCTAAAAGTGTTTAGCAACACAGAGCTAGAGCGGAGCTGCCAAAACGGAAGCGGAGCAGTTCCAAACACCCCCTAAGACAGAGGAAAAGTCACACTAATGCTGCCAGCCCATGTGTTTGGGAAGCATATTCGCCCATACGAAGGCACACTTGTCTTCCATGTTTCAGCGATCTGTGCACACAGAGCCAACCATGAGTTGCGCAACACATGTTCATATTATGACACAAACACAGCTCAATAAGGTATCCCCCGTCTCAGAGTACAATAACTTCTGGACATTGATACTCAGGTAGTCAGGTTAAAAAGAATTATATAAAGTCTAATTTGTTGCCCTTCAGTAAACACATCCCACTATATGCACGGATCAGCTCCCATATTGTTCAGCGCTTTCATTTTGTAGCGGTGTCTGCCAAAAGCATTTACGTGTCAACATAATTAAGAAAGTAATGTGACTAGTGCACCTACATTGAAAGGTGATTAGTGCACCAACCGAAATTGAAATAATAGACAAAAGAAATGAAAAGTGAGGGGTATTTCTGTCATACCACCCTTTGAAAATCCCTTAGAACTCAGAAGTAGCTATATTTTGGGACAAATTTTGGATGATATAAGTAGACATTTTTTGAGACGTAGGTACTCCTTTCATATATTTATCTAGTTTTAATGCACTTTATTTACCGATTAATGGAACGAACTAATCCATTTGACATAACTAATCCATAAATGGATGATCAAAAAGTGTTCTGTATCCATAAAATTTACCCAAGCATAGACCTAGGCATAAGTGAGATGCAATTTGGGATGAGGGAACTTGTTGTGGACGCCTTTAGGGCAGCTCCGGAAACAGAGAAGCCAAGAAATGCCATGTTTTTGTGGCTTCGACTTCTAGCCCTAAAACGGCTTTGTTTTTACTGTTTTTGACTTCTCTGTTCTCGTGTGTACTCGTTTGATAGAACTTTTAATTAAGCCGGTAGAGAAGTCTCTATAGAAGTCTCGCCAAAGAGAGCCTTGATGGAAGCATATTGAAGAATGGGACATGATAATCCATGCAAAACTCGGCAAGCCGTCTTGACCCGGAATGCATCGCTGCCTACTAGTCGGACAGCAGCGCCGCGCCGACCCGCCTCCAGGTGACGCGGTATTCAGCAGAGTGCGGCCCACCCTCAGCCCAGGAACGTGGAAAGTTCCAGGTACGTTTGTTTTTTTTTTCTATTTTTTTCTATTAAGTCTGTCGTACGCGTCTTCCAAGTACGTGTTTTTCTCTATTTCTTTTTTCTTCTTTCTTTTTCTTTCCTTTCTACTATTTCTTTTTTCTTTTCTTTTCTCTTTTCTTTTTTGTTTTTTCCTTATTCTTGTCATCTTTTATTCTTTTTTTTAATTTCTTTTCATCTTTTATTCTTTTTTATTTTTCTTTTCTTTTTTTCTATTTCTTTTTTCCTTTCCTTTCTTTTTTTTTATTTTCTTCTTCGGTGGTCTTTTATTATTCTTTTTGTTTTCTTTTCTATTGTATCTTTTCCTTTTCTTCTTCTTTCCTTTCATTCATTTACTTTTCTTTTCTTTTTTCTTTTTCGTGGACTTTTGTCATTCTTTTCATGTTCTTTATTCTTTACTATTTTATTTTACTCTATTAATTTTTATTTTCTTTTTCCTTTTCCTTTTCTTTTTCCTTTTCCTTTTCTTTTTCTTTTTTGTTTCCTTTCCTTGCTTCTATTTAGTTTTTATTTTTCTTTCTTTTTTGTTTTCTTATCTTTTTATTTTTAATGTTTATACATTTTTTATTTCTTCTTTTGATAGAAATAATAATTTTGTTTATTTCATTTTCTGTTTTCGTATTTTATTCTTTTTTATTTCCCTTTCTTTTCTTGTATTTATAATTTTATGTTTTACTTTTTTTATTTACAGATACACGTGATGTTCATGTAGTATACATGTAATGTTCTATCATTTATTTTTTTTATGTCCGCGAGTAAAAATGAAATGTTCTACGATGTATTTTGTGATGTTAAGTAAGCATATTGTCGGCGTTTCGGAACCGGGGGTCCTTAACCGACTAGTGAATTTGTTCTGCGTGCTCCCTCTTCCGGATGGAGATGCAAAGAGACACAAGGTTTATACTGGTTCGGGTAATGGATGCCCTACGTCGATCCGAGAAGGTGTTCTTGTATTCCTTGCACGGGGTGCTCGTAGTAGGGGGTTACAAGCTAGGCGAGAGAGGGAGTTCGTTCCAGATCTCTCGTGAGGGGATGTGATATGAATTCTGAGCGAGGCGTGTTGTTCGTCTTGAGTATCGTGATTCTATCCGTAAATCTCCTGAAGCGGTCTTGGCTGCCTCCTTTTATAGCCGCAGGGAGGAAACCAGAGTACATAAGAGAGCTACGTGGAGCAAGGACTATTCGATGACGATTTACTCGAGCAAACATGGCGTTGTCGTGGGAGTTCCGTGAGATGTCTAATCGGTATGGTCTTCATCGCAAGTAACATCTTCGCGCATTTATTGACTTGGTGGATTGTAGAGGCTCGGCGGCCTTCGTAGCCGGTCGCGTGCCGAGGCCTGTCGTCCGAGGGCACGAGAAGTGACCAGTGCGGATGCGGGTCTCAGCAGACCATCGTGGAATAGTGCGAGACGTCGCGCCTGCTGAATACGGTACTGTGTTGTCGAGAGGGATGGTAAAAAGGTGATCTGACCGTTGTCCCGTCACTCCTGTTGCGGCAAGACCGCCCATCGTGGCTTACGTAGTGGGTGCGGCCGAGCGCATTAATCGGATGTGACAGCCTGCCAGAGAGACTTTTGAGGCGGAGGCGACGAGGTTGTGGAACGAGCCCGGCCTCGGGCGAGGCGGAGCGCGGTCGATTCATCCGAGGCCCTTTCGAGGGGGTCTCGAGCGAGGCGGACGGGCGAGGCGTAGTAAGATCAGTGAATCCGAGGCCCTGTCGAGGGGGCTCGGGCGAGACGGAGTGGTCGGTCCGCTGATTCCGAGGCTACAGAAACCCGTTCTGACTCCCCACGTTGCGATGTCCTTGGTGCAGGAGTTAAGCGGCCACGGTGGTCGGTAACCCCCGCTCAGGCCGCCTCGGATGGCGGGGGTTGACGCGACCGGCGTGTAGCCGGTCACTTCGCCGTTCTGTGACATCGTCGCCTCTGCTGGAGTGGTTAGGCGCTGGATGTGACGTTCGGTCGAGGCAGTTTGGTCAAAAAAAGCGGTCACGGGGTTGGTGCCGAGCCGCCTCGCGCGAATCGGAGAATCGGCACTTCTTCCGAGGCCCGGGCGAGGGGCCTCGACGAGGGGGCCTCGGCGTGGGGGCCTCGGCGAGGCGGTCTCAAGTAGTCGGAGAACCGTTTGCTTCATTGGGGCTCATGACGGGTCTCGGGCGAATCGGAGATTTCGGCCGAGACCTCGTTTGTTTATTCCGTTGGTTCTGTTTTTAGGGTCTAAGAAGTTTCTCGATCTTTGCTTGGGGTACCCCATTTTCTGGTATCCGACACATATATTGATGTTCTAAGATATATTTTGTGATATTCGGTAGCATTTTTTCTTCTTTTTATTAAACTCTAATTAATTACTTCAATAATTTTATTATTTTTTTACATTTTCATGATATTTATGATGTTCACGTAGTATACAATGATGTTCTATGCTATATTTAGTAATGTTCGTGTAGTCTTAGTGTTATGTTCTATGATGTATTTGCGATGTTCGGTAGCATTTTTTCTTCTTTTTATTTGACTATAATTAATTACTTTACTAATTTTATTTTTTTAATTTTTAATTTTTTATATTTCATGATATATGTGATGTTTGCGTGGTATACATATAATGTTCTATGCTATTTTTGTGATGTTTATATAGTATTAATGTGATGTTCGACGATTATGTTTAAATATAGGTTTATTATGAGATAAATGACCGTTAATTTTTTTTGTCAAAATATATCCATGTGGGGTCTCGTTTTGAAGAGTTTACTGCAAGGAACACGATAGTCAAAAAGTATGGGATACGTGACGACGTTAGAATTTTTGGATTTTACTGCATCGCTGCCGGTCTGGCCCAATAAGATAATTGAATTAGGCCCAATTTAGTAAAACAAGTGGCGGAGGAAATTATTTTTTGGGAAGAGGAGGGGGTCGGTAGGCTGGAAAATTATATTGCTATCTGCCACAGGTCACCAGATAGGCGCCCCCAACCCAACTCAGCAACTTGAGAAAATGTGTCATTCGCCCATGCAAACCAATCCAACCCAGATTTTAGTGTCAACGGAACCTACTGAACCTGGCCTATGAATAGGGCTAACGTGTACGGTTAGTTTCTTTTTTTAATAAATCAGGCATGAGAGCTGTCGATTATGTTAAAAAGAAGATAAGCCCAAAGCGGGCACAACGGTACAACAGCGACCAACAATTACACCGGATAACAAACTCAACAAAAAGGAAAAAAACAACTCGAGTCGGTCGGATTGGGACATCGACACAAACTACACAACGCCGAAGCTCAAATTCAGGAAAAAGAAGAAAAAAGAGAACCACCATCAACTCCAAATCACCATACTGCACTGCCACCCCCCGGACGACTAAGGACGTCAGGCCGAAAACACCGTCGTCACCGCAAGCGCCGTTGTTACCGACGATGATCCACACCGGGCTAGCCTGCTGCCAAGCAGGACTAGCCGTTGTAGGTCGCTGCAAGACGTGTAGCCCTTCCACAATCAGATTCGCTTGCGCTACCTGTCAAGACGATGTACCACACCAGACTATACACTGCCAAGCAGGGCTAGCCGCCGTAGCCCGCTGCAAGCTGCCAAACCAAACGCGTGAGAAGCTGCCTCCGACGCTTACCAAGCTGAGCCCGTCCACCGAGATCCAAGCGTGCACACTGTAGCTTCCAGGACCTAGCTGCCTCATCGAAGGAAGAAGTGCCACACACATCCTCCAGCTGCCAGTCAGAACACCTCCTTGCGTCGAAAACAGCCGCCACCATACCATGCAGGTCACCTCGGCAACGCAAATCTGCTAGCCACCACTTCCCACGTCGGCCACATCGCCAAATCCGTGGGCACCTCCCACGCCAGCCTCCTCGCTAACTTCGTGGTCGCAACTGGCGTACGGTCCCATAAAACCGTCACCCTCCATTGGCAAGCAAATGCGACGTCCTCCAATTGCTGCGTGGACACCGCAAACTTGAATCCTCAACTAGGCCTTCACCTTCCTCACGGCGACGCAGCTGCCGTAGACTGACCAAATGCGAGCTTCCAAAGACGACGCCTCCAAGGAGGGATGCGACGTCACTGGCGCCGCCGTCGACTGACCAGAAGGGGTTTTCACCCAGAAAGGACACGCCACGCAAAGGGGAAAGAACCGTTCGATGACGCTTCCATAGAAGAAAACGGCGCCGGTAGGCGTCGTCGTCATCAGCCCGAGAGGGACAAAGCTTTTGCCACGGTGCCTCGACCCCATGCACGGCAAAGGCTACGGTCTGTTCACTGCGCCAGCCGCTGCCCCATGACTGACTACCCGCAAGTCGGCTGCCTGCACAACCATCCACATGCCATGGTCGTCACCAGCTCAAGCACCCATCACACCGAGCATCCCATGGCCACCGAAGCCGAGCGTCACCATCACGATGTGGGCGCCAGATCCAGCCACCAGGGCACCGGTCCTGACGCCCTTGGCCGACGTCGCCGCCTCCGCGTGCATCCAGGGCGCAGCACTCCCTGTGGACACTACCTCTTGTGGATTCAGCGCCGTTCCCGCGCCCTGGGCCGGAGCCGCCGCCGCCGCCATGGGCACGACCAGCACCCGCCCAGGCGTGGCCAAAGAGGGCCCTCCGCCTTAGGCCTCGCTAGATCCAGCCGTAGGGTCGTCGGATCCGGCGAAGGAGGTGCCAAATCGGTGGTGGGGCGCCGCGCCGAAGCAAGCCGCCGCCGGTCGTCACGCCATGGCCACCACATGCAGGGAAAGAGAGAGAGGAGGAGAAAGGCCCCGCCGTCGCAGTCGCCATCCTAGCGGCTGCGCGGGCTTCCGGTAGCCTGCTCCGGTGGCAGCGATGGCACAGTACCGAATCTCTCGTTGGGTGGTGAATGCAAATCAGTTGTGAGGCATGACGCAACACATCCGCGTGGCGATGTGAGAGTGAGACCATAGTCGTCTGGAGAAGAAAGAAGAGGTGTTCCCCGACGTTAGCAACGGCGAGCGCGTGTGTGGGGGTGGAAACCACGCGCGTTCTTAACGCGGCCTGATCGAGTGCCGGTCATGTGGTCAACACAGCACACTTAGCTTGCAGCAAAATCGACCCAGGAACAGTGATGGAGGGACCCCCACACGCAGGGCAAAAACGAAGGCATACGTCCCCTCAGGGTGCGCTTTTGTCCTTTTGGACGATCGGAGCTAGGAAGCAACGGCCTTCTTATAATCCATGCTTTTTTTTTGTTTTTTCAGTTGAAACGGTGTTTTTCTTTTATAAAAAATGTTTTTTTTAGCGAAGCGAACGGGCCAATACCTATCCCGCCGCCGCGGAGCACCTCTCTAGTCTCTACGTAGGCGAGCACATCAGCCGCGCGTACGCAGTTTCCAGATGGGATAAACCCCACGTTCCGAATCATCAGAATCGACCCTGCCTGACGCCGCCAGTCCAACCACACCACGCTGTGCAGGTACAATGCACGACACCACCAAACCCGACGAGCCGCGGCCCGTCCCGAGTCCTCCTCAGTCCTCACCCGGCCAACGAACTCATCCATCTGGCTGCCAGGCTCCGGACCTCTGTGCCGCACCACGGCACCAGCAGGAGCAAAAAGGGCCCTCGTCCAGACGTCGGCGTCGGCGCGTCGTGTCAGCCCCGCCCCGACCCAACCCCCCAAAATCCCCACCGCATCCAAAGGAAACGCGGCGTCGCCGAACTCAAAGCCTTCGTGCTCCATGCTTCAACCGACGACTGCTTAAACAGACGCACAGGCGCCATGATGGGCCAAGCCGCCAAAGTCGCAGGTCGCGATTAATCAACTCTGCCACTGCCACGACCGACACGTACGTTACGTACCACCGGCGCTTCGGCATCGGCACCATGCGGCGACGACGGTGCCTGCTCCTCGCCGCCGCCGTCCTCCTCCTCCTTCACCACGCCGCCGGCGGCACCGACACGGACACGGTCACGCCGGCGGCGCCGCTCATGGGGAACCGGACGCTGGTGTCCGCGGGGCGCGCCAAGTACGTGCTGGGCTTCTTCGCGCCGGACCCGGACGACACGGCCGGGCGGACGTACCTCGGGATATGGTTCAACGGCATCCCCGAGCGGACCGTCGTGTGGGTGGCCAACCGCGGGAGCCCCGTCCTGGGCGGCGTGGACGCCGCGCAGCTCAGGGTCCTTGCCAACGGGAGCCTGGCCATCGTCGTGGACGACGACCAGCAGCAGCAGGGCGCCGTGGTCTGGGCGACGCCACCGCCGCCGCCGGGCACGACCACGGCCACGGCCAGCAGCAGCACCGGCAACGCCACCGCGCAGCTCCTGGAGAACGGCAACCTGGTGCTACGGGTCCCCGGCGCCGGCGTGGTGTGGCAGAGCTTCGACTACCCCACCGACACGCTCCTGCCCGGCATGAAGCTCGGCATCGACTTCCGGACGGGGCTGGATCGGCGCATGACGTCGTGGCGCGCCGCGGGGACCCGTCCCCGGGGGACTACACCTTCCGCCTCGACCCGCGGGGGTCCCCGGAGCTCTTCCTGTACCGCCGGTCGGCGCGCACCTACCCAACGGCCTCCTCACCTTCCGTTTCGTCGCCACGCGCGACGAGGCCTACTACAGCTGCGGCGTCGTCGACAGCGCCGCCGCGCCGCTCACGCGGTTCGTGCTCAACTCGACGGGGCAGATCCAGCAGCTCATGTGGATCGACATGACCCGGTCCTGGAGCGTCTTCTGGTCCTAACCGCTCAACGAGTGCGACGGCTACCGCGCCTGCGGGCCCTACGGCGTCTGCAGCGTCGAGCGCAACCGGTCTGCAGCTGCATGTCGGGCATCGACCCGCACTTCCCCGCCGAGTGGGCGCTCAGGGATGGCTCCGGTGGGTGCAGGCGACGCACGGACCTCAACTGCACCGGCGACGGCTTCGCCACGCTCACCAACATGAAGCTGCCGGAGTCGGCCAACGCCACCGTCGACATGTCCCTCGGCCTTGACGAGTGCCGGCAGAGCTGCCTCAGGAACTGCGCGTGCCGGGCCTACGCCAGCGCCAATGTCAGCAGCCCCGGGGCGACGGGCTGCTTCATGTGGACCGGCGACCTTCTCGACATGAGGCAGTTTGACAATGGCGGACAGAATCGCTTCGTCCGGCTTGCGGCATCCGATCTACGTGAGTACTACATTTTTCTTTTCCTTTGTGATGTTCATTCAAATCAAATTGATGACAAGTTTGGTGCCACTGTGTCGGCATTTCCTTTTCTTTTTCTCTTAATTAACATAGGAAGAAAAAGGAGTTTGTTGTCAATCTTTTCGGATTATTGCTCTTTAATTGCATTTGAAATTTAGAACGCATGCATCGTGAGTGACTTTGTTGTTCTTTTTTTTAGCATAGGATAGTAGTGTTCATCATTGTTGATTGATTGACGTCTTGTAGCTGCATTCTGCATGCGGCCGACTTTTTTTAGTAGGTGTTTACCTTCTCGTTTTAGTACTGTACTTTGTACTTTGTTTTCTTGCGTCATGGTGACAACGGAGCTCGTCACATTTGCATTGCAGCTAAATACTCTGTTTCACAGAATAACTTGATCAGAGTTCATACTTGCCAGTTGCCACGCGCGTCGCGTATATATCTCACGGTTTTTTTAGGATAGAGAGGAGTTGAGCAAAGCTGATCAGCATGCCAAGTCAAATAGTTGAGGGCAAAACGAGTGCAGCTGCGAGCCTGCGATTGTTCAAAGTTACCTCCCGGTGTTTTCTCACTTGCTGAAAACCTGCAACTCCCAGGTCAAAAGTCAAAGCCGTCAGCGTTTTTGTCAATTTGGATGGTTAAGTTAGCAACTGCTGTTAGGTCCAACGACAGTGATGCCCACTGTTGAAAAAAGGCAAGCACTAACGTTTCTTATTAGGCTACTAAGGCCAGTCCTTTTCAGTCCTTGCCTCTTAGCAGACCCAGAAGCTGCATTATCCTTTTCTTCAGATAATTGAAGCTGCATTATCCTACAAGGGAAAAAGAAAAACAAGCTACTGATCTGCCAGATAATAAGAAACAGAACTCGGATGTACAGAAAGTACATCACAATCAAATTTACCTTACTGGTGCATGTTAACTGAAACTGTTACTATTCTCTGAATCTTGCAGCTCTCAGCTCTTCCTCAGCAGACACGGATGCGCGAACGAAGAGGCTCGTCGAGATCATCGTCCCATCGTTTGCTGCACCGGTGCTGCTGCTAGCTGGACTCTACTGCATTTGTGCCATGAAGATGAAACGGCGCAGGAAGGAGAAGGAAGCTATCCCCCTGGCGTTGCTGAGAAACGCGCAGAGGCAGAGCACACCGTTCGGACGAAGGAACCAGATTGCTGCATCGACTGATGTTCAGGACGACTCCCTGCATAACGGCCAGGGCAGTAGTAACCAGGACTGCGATCTGCCGTCGTTCGACGTCGAGACGATCCAGGGCGCTACGGGCAACTTCTCGGTTCACAACAAGACCGGCCAGGGCGGATTCGGCCCCGTCTACATGGTAAACCAAAATCCTCTCTTGCTTGACAAATGACAAGTATGAATGCAGAAGATGCATGCATGTCTGAATGCAAAGGGTTCTGGCCAAAATTCAGATCAGCTGTAACTGCTGATTAATGGTCTGCAGGGGAAGCTGGACAATGGGCAGGACATCGCCGTGAAGAGGCTGTCGCGGCGGTCCACGCAGGGGCTCCGGGAGTTCAAGAACGAGGTGAAGCTGATAGCCAAGCTGCAGCACAGGAACCTGGTCAGGCTTCTGGGCTGCTGCATCGACGGGTCGGAGAGGATGCTGGTCTACGAGTACATGCACAACCGGAGCCTCAACACCTTCCTTTTCAGTAAGCCGCTACCGCTAGCTATTAGCTGCCACTGGGAATCGATGATCAAATCCTGACATGCATGAGATTAACTGTTGTGGAAATAACTGTCCCCAGATGAAGAGAAGCAGTCGATGCTGAGCTGGGAGAAACGGTTCAACATCATCAACGGCATCGCAAGGGGGATACTGTACCTTCACCAGGATTCGGTGCTGAGGATAATCCACAGGGACCTCAAAGCGAGCAACATTTTGCTTGACAAGGACATGAACCCCAAGATCTCCGACTTCGGCGTCGCCAGGATATTCGGCACCGATCAGACCGCTGCCTACACCATGAAAGTAGTCGGAACATAGTAAGCGTCATTAGTTGTCCATTCATATACATTTCGTTTCAGATTAATTTTGTGCTGCTTTACACATGTTAGAAACACCATGATAGTTACATTACATCTCCTGGTGACCAATTATAGTATTGACTGACTTGTTGCTTTCACTTGCAGTGGGTACATGTCCCCTGAATACGCCATGGACGGAGTCTTCTCCATGGAATCCGACGTGTTCAGCTTCGGCGTCCTGGTGCTCGAGATCGTCAGCGGGAAGAAGAACAGAGGGTTCTACCACACCGAGCTCGACCTCAACCTCCTGAGATATGTGTGTGTGATTTCGATCTACTCCTTCGTTCGACGATGCAAATTCCATTAATTGCATGCAGGAACTCATGGCAAGCTTGGTTTCCGTTTCCGCCTGCAATGCAGGCGTGGAGGCTGTGGAAGGACGGCGAGAGCCTGGAGTTCATCGACCAGTCCATCGCGGACACGTCCAACGCGGCGGAGGTGCTTAAGTGCATCCAGGAGCAGCCCAAGCGCAGGCCCACCATGTCGGCGGTGACCACGATGCTCACCTGCGAGAACCCCACGCTGCCAGAGCCGTGCGAGCCGGCGTTCAGCACGGGGAGGAACCACGGCGGCGGCGACGACGACGACGAGGACCCGGAGGTGAAGGCCTGCCGGTCTGACAGCGCTAGCAGCTGGACTGTAACCGTAGTTGAGGGTAGATAGCGACGGAAGATCGATGGAAGACATTAATTGTTTGTGTTGAGATGTAAATACCAGACATTTTACCTTGCACAGCAGTGGGATCCCATTAAGAATTGAGAGACTTGTTCACTGTTCAGTGTTACGCGGGAGCAAAACAAATCATCTGTTACTTTTTTTTGCATAGCCAGTTAGCCACCCCCAAGATTTCATAAAAAAATAGGAAAAGTTTATATAACCCCCTCACATTTAGCATGTGGACTACTTTACCCCCTGAAGTATAAAACTATATATCGAACGCCATAAAATTTGTCAAACCATTAAAAAAATTGCTCACTTGGCTGCTCACTTTGCATTCCACCGTGGCAAAGGAACATGCTGAAGAGTAGAGCGTGTGCGTGGAGTACGTACGGGTAGTCGGGTACAAGTACAACGCGTAGGCTCGCCGGATGATGAGCTGCCTCATACTTGGCGCGCAGCCGGGGCGGCGTCGCTGCTGCCGCGCAGTGCTCGCTCGATCTCTGGTGCTGCTTCTCCGTCGATGTGCTGCTGCTTCTCCATCGATGTGTCGCCGCTGCCGCGCACTGCCCGGCGTCGCTTGGTTCGTTGGCAACGCAACGCAGCACGAGCAAGCAGAGACGAAGCAGCTAGGCAGCTACTACCTAGCGCGTGGACGAGAATGGTGGCGACGCAGTTGGAAGAAGTATGGTGGCACGTGGCGCATGCGTGCATGACCGGACTGTGAATTGATCAGAGGCGCTTCGAATGTCGGCTCTCTCTTACTAGAGTCCGACGGGTACATGTTAAATTATATCAGGAAGAGCCCCTCGAGTGGCCACACAAATAGATGTGAGTACAGAAGCTAACAAGCCGAGAGAGCTGGTCGTGACTCGTGAGTTTGTTACAACAAGCTATCTTCACGTATGACTACATCAACACAACTAACTATCACCACCATGCAAATCAAGAGTTTGTTAGCTGATATTTATACAACTCCACAACCTATCCTATCGAAGCCACAGCCCACAGGAGATAATTATGACGTCTTTCAACACGGGCCTTATATAAGTTAAAGCACACGATCGAGCTGACGATGACGAGCAGACAGCCAGACATACGAGAGAGTCTACGCAGGAGAAGAGGCCGGGCTGACGAGAGTTGGCGCTCTCCTCCCCCTTCACCCCACGGCGGAGGCGCGAGCACGACCACGAGATCCAGCTCCACCGCGCCGGAGTCAGCACCGCCACCGTCTCCCGCAGTCCCGCTCGTCTGCTCGTAGGAAGGACGGTGTGAGAAGGGGTGCCAGCGGCAGTAGCGAGCCAGCGACGACGAATGAAAAGAAGCCAGGGTGTGTGTGGGTGGGTGGGCGGGAGCACCTGCGAGGTGGAAGAAGAGGGAGGGAAGAGGAGTTGGTGTAGAGGTCGATGGCGGCGACGACGTGACTGCAGCAGAGCCATGAACGACGGCGTGCTCGCTGGTGAGGATGATCTTGCCGGCCGCGCGAGCGCATACTTGCACCGGTTCCCGATACCCCGTCGTCGTGCCTGCAACTGCAACTAGATCCATGACACCAGAGAGAATGAGATCGGAGCAGCGAGGAGGCCGGTGGCGTTCTTGGCTCTCGAGCTAGAGTTGGCCGGTGGTCTGCTAGCGTCGCCAGTCCTCTCAAGTCTCAAGGTCAAACGGGCAGAGCCGCCAAAGCAGAAAGCAGCTGTGTGCGATGGTGGTTGGGAGCGACAGCAGATGCAGCCGTGTCGTGGTGTCTCCTTGTGGATGTGTTTTGGCAGGAGCGGAAGGATATTTCCCTCCAGAACATGTGCTATCCGCTCATGTGAATTTGCTGTCCCTCAAGATACAAAGGGCCCACTGCCAACATGTCATCTTTTGCCACGGTGGAATGCCAATTGAGAAAACCGGATAGCAAAACCAGAGCAGGGGGGTTTTGAATCAGGGCAGGGGGGTTTTTGAATGGCTTGGCAAATTTTAGGGTGCTAAATACATGGTTTTGTACTTCAGGGGTCTAAGTAGTCCACAGGTAATGGCCTCAACAGTTTTGATTGCTTTGATACAAATCTGAACCTTCAGCTAGTGTTGACACCAGGAAACTGGAAACCGTATACTCCCTCCGTTTTAGAGGCCTGTTATGATTTTTAAAAACCAAATTTAATAAATTTTGACTAAATATAGTCAAATTATCATGCTTATTAGTGTATACTAGTAATAGCTATATGAATATTTATATATAAATATTTTAATATAACATTGATTTGTAGCAATTGATGATATGCTGTAAACTGTAGTCAAAGTGTACATTTAAAGGCTTTTTAAAATCCCAATACACCAAATAAAAACAAACAGATGGAGGAGGGCCTGTTCCATGGTACTATGTTAGTACAACGACATTTTACCTGAAGTGACGACCAGATAAAATCACCAGATTCATATTACCTTTTTCCGGATGGCGTGAAAGATGGCATACTGGTTCCCTGACTGGCCGACTTGCAGGAGCAAAGATTTTGCTTCGGAGACAACAAGTTGACGTTCGCTTTAGAACAAAGGTTGACAATTCTTCAGCACATTTCAACAAGAAGGCAGAAAACTAAGCAATTCAGCAATGCACAATTCACACGATGATTGAGAAGTAAAAAAGCAATCCACCGCCCGCCAAAAATTGCAATTTTCAGCAAGTGCCAAGAAAAAAAATTGTGTATTCACGAACGTGTCGTGTAGAGTCTTGCATCACCAAGAACACCATCCTCATGACGTCACTGTGGGGAGGTGGGGAGCAAGTACCGCTGGTGGTGCTGCTCCTGCCGGGCGCAACGATGGGGATGGCGGGACGCTCGCGAGCAGATCGCCTGCTACTGTCTGGATGCTAGCTACAGAAACAAGATGAGCTGATGGAATCAATTAAGGAAGAAATCTACTTATCCCCCACCTTTCATACTTGGTCTACTTCACTCTCAAACTATGAAACCGTCTGTTTTACCCCTAAACTTTCTAAAACCGTCTATTTTACCCCTTGGACGGTTTTCAGCGGCGGCTTGTTACAGTAACAGCGGGTTGCTACAGTAACAGTGGTTTTAAATTTTCTTTTTTTATTTATTTTCGGTGAATTTTTGAAAAGCTATAGTAAATCATAGAAAAATCATAAAATAAAAAATCTAATTTTGTTGGACTCCACATGAGTAGATCTACATAGTGAATATATAATACGGTATGCTTTAGTATAAAATTTTTACTGTAGCCTTAGATTAATTGAAAATTCTAATTTTGTCTGTAATTAATTGAAATAATTCATAACTACAGCTTCTATGGTCCAATTGTGGTAAAATTTTTATGGTACGCTAATTATTGTATGCTTAAACTATAGTAAAAATTTCGTACTCATTGGACTATGTATAAGTTAGTTATAGATAAATTCTAATTAATTACAGACAAAATTGAATTTTTCAATTAATCTAAAGCTAAAAAAAAATTTATACTAAAGTATATCGTATTATATATTCACTGTATAGATCTACTCATGTGGAGTCCAATAAAATTAGATTTTTCTATAATTTATTAAAAATTCACCGAAAATAAATAAAAAAAAGAAAATTCAACCACGGTTACTGTAGCAACCCGCTGTGCCTGTAGCAAACCGCCGCTGAAAAACCGTCCATGAATAAAATAGATGGTTTTAGATAGTTAAGGGAGTAAAACAGATGGTTTTATAGTTAGGGTGAAGTAGACCAAGTATAAAAGATTGGGTTAAGTAGATTTTTTCCGATCAATTAATATGCGCATCTCACCTGCTACAGTATGGATGCCTACAGAAACAAGAAAAACCAAAACAATTCGAGATTGCATCTCGCCTGGATCTCCGGCCGGCTGCGGTCGTTCCACGGTCACGTGGAGAGTCGCGGGACCCTCTCCCTAGTCACGGCCGCCGCCTGGAGCCGCGCGGCGAGGGCCTGGCAGCAGAGAGATCGCCGACCACCGGGACGAACTCGAATATGGGAGCGAGGAAGAGGGATGGGGCCGGGCTTTTGTGCGACAAAGACGGAAATCGCTCAAGGGATGGAAGTCGCGCGGGAGGACGCTGCACGCTGGCGGGCTCGCGCGGCAAAAAATTGGCGGCGCGCGCGAGGGGAAAGAGGGCGCGAGACCGAGCGCGCGAGGAAACCAACGCCAACCGTGATCTGAGGGCCTGGGCTAGAGCCCTTAGGACTGAGGGCCAGAGGAAAGATGTGAGGCTCTCTCAAATTTGAGGGAGTATAGTACGGCTCCGTTGGAGTAAGATTTTTTTTTACTTTGGCCCTCAAAAATAGGATGATGATTTGAGTAGAGATTTCAAATTTGAGGGACTATAGTACGGCTCCGTTGGAGTAAGATTTTTTTTTACTTTGGCCCTCAAAAATAGGATGATGATTTGAGTAGAGATTCTGTTGGACTTGCTCTCATGCATCGTTCGACGTCAATATACACAGGAAAAGGTAACTAGGTCCGTAGCGTACAGTAGATAAATCTACAGTTCAGCCTCTTCTTGTTTGAGAAAATCCAGAGCTGACATCGACCAAACCACAAATCTGAATTTGTGGAACTTGGCAGGAATTGAATTCGACCGAATCAGTTTATTCTTTCAAATTCTGAAACAGAACGGATAACGTTTTAACCCATCGAACTGTGGCAGCCTATGAAGATATACAGCACCTGCGAACCTGCTGCTAAATAAACTACCTCCAAAATTAAATATGATGTTCCTCGACCCAATCGTTGCATCACCCATTCTAGTCTAAAGAGCAACAAGTCAAGATCGTAGTAACCGAAGTTTGGAGTTGATTGACAAATCCCAATCATGCACTCACAAAGATCGAAAGCGAAACCTCAAAGTTGGAATATGTCCTAACAGTCCTTCGCTTCTCCTTCTCTACCTCCCTGTTTCAAGAAAGATACAATTCTAAAATAATGCTCAGTTAAATTGTTTTACGTTTGACTAAATTTATCTAAAAAAATATTAATATAAAAAGGATATTAATGCTTGCCATACTAAATAAGTATTATTGGATTGGAATATATTTTCATAATATACATGTTTGGAGTCTTAAATGTTGATACTATTTCCAAATAATTCAATCAAACTTGAGTTTTAGTTTGGTTCTGACTAAATCTAGAACTGCATTCTTTCTAGGATGAAGGTATTTCTAGCGGTTGTGCACCGTGTACGTCTGTTCTGTTGGTGTCAGCATTCATTCACTGTGCAACTGGTCAGTTGCTAAAGCAAACCGCAAATGGTTAAGAGACCAGGATGTTTTGATTCGCCCTGTGTCTTTTTTTTTTTTGAAAATGCCTTCGGGCAAGCTTTCATTCAACTGATAATAATGTTACATTATTTGATAAAATCGGAAAAATGAAACTAGGGGGTGAATCAATCCAAATAAAAAAGATTTAGAAAGAAAGGCTTGCCGAGCTAATTCATGAGCAACTTGGTTCGCTTCTCTATCACAATACTCTAACGTAGTCGTTGGGAAGTCCATCCAAATGTCGTAGCATTCTTCAAAGATTGGGGCTGCCGCCAATGCAGAGAAACAGCCATCCTTCATTGTCTCCACCACCTCCAAATAGTCTGACTGCACAATGAAATTTGTACAGCCAATGTGGGTCTCGGTGGCATCGCTAACATTGACCAGGGATAAAAAAAACGATTTCAGAAGCACCTCTTCTGTGTGGAAAGATCGGCAAATTATTTTTCGCCTAAACATGAGTTGATGGAAGTTTCAAAGCCAATCTTGTGTTCCTGAAGCATAATTCAAATATTTTTGGTGCATGGGGCTCGACTAAAAAATAAGCTAGGAATAAACTTTGAGATCATATAGAATACTTAGGCCCGTTTGGCAGAGCTCTAGCTTTAGCCAAATAATGAAGCTTGATATGGCTTTTAATGTTGAGTGTGAATATAGAATACTAAGGCCCATTTGGTAGAGCTCTAGCTTTAGCCAAATACAGAAGCTTGATATGTCTCTTAAAGTTGAGTGTGAACGGCAGTTTCAGGTAAAACATAGCATCTAGCTGATGTAAATTAAACATTGGCTGCCTACCAACAAGGGAACTGTTTCTTAATCCTGGAGCAAACCTTATTGAGTTTCATGAACAAAAAGTGAGCCAATGTAGCGAAAATGGTTTAGATTTTCAATTCGAGTTACAGTGGCCACTGGATCAGATTCCGCCAATACCAGAGTTCTATCTTCTCATGATGCATTTCTGAGCCAAATGTGTGTTCGATTGTGCCCCCCGGCGGCAACATGTGGGGTTCCAGCTAGTTTCCATTGATCACTCAACAAGTCAACAATGTCCTTGGTACAGTACAACACGAAACACAAATGTTTCCATGCACCTTACATAGGCCTTCATTTGCATACTACCACCGTCAACACAAAATATTTACAGAGTAGAGTAAAAGCACAGCGCCACTAGGCCTCAAGCCGATTCATGGTGGTGCCTTTCCAAATTTCTGAACTTGTCCTTCAGATCTACCTGCACATCAAACCCAAACTTTCAAGGCCAAGTCTTCATCCAAGGCAAGAAATGGAATGCCAGCCAGAATGCATACCGTTGATCTCTCCTCAAAGGCATCAGGGTAAGCTAATTTGATATCTTTCCAATTGCCTTTGCCATACCTTTGAGTCACCATACAAAACGCAAAATATATAATTAAGGTACAACGTTTACTTACTGAATTTAAATTGAAGAACAAAAAAAATGTTAATGTAGTAAGAGTAATAAGGCAAACAAAAATATAACTCACTTCTCCACCCCTTCCAGCAAGGTTTTTTCCTCTATCTCACTCCACTTCTTTCTGATCTTATGTGCACATGAAGGAGAAGGATATGATTTTCTCTCAAAATGATGTACTTTGCACTTCCGTACTGGCTGATCATCATCAGAGCTATCCCACTGCACCCAAGATGATGACAACATACCATCACCAAACTGCACACATGCTATTATAATGTTTCACCAAAAAAAAATTACACCATTGTGCTTTGCCAAACAATATCCCAAAAGTTTGCAGATAATACATACAGAGAACAACTTCCTCATTCACAACTAGATGTATTTGAACCAAGAGATACACATAAATAAACTGAAACCGAAAAGGTTACTTTATGTGGAAACATAGGTAATCTAAGATGCAATCAAAGTTACTACAAGATGGATACTTCTATATGGGATTGATAAGCTTCATCACCTGATATATGGACGGAATGCGAATAAAAGCACAGTGAATTAATTACCTCATAAGTGCTTGCATTGGGATTTCTCTCCATAAGACTGCACTTTTTAGAAGCAGGGACAGCCTTCTCTGAAACTCGACCCTCTGCTCCTTTAACCGATGCATTTTGGTGCCCAGCCATACCTTCTTGACCACAATCAGCCTCACTGTTTTCATTAGAAGAATGGGCCTCATCATCTCGTCGAGCACCATCAGCTTCATTGGCATTGCTCGCATTATCAGCAACTTCCGTCAGAATTGGTTGATGAGAATTGGATCCATCCTGCACAAGCTTAGATAAAATCTCACGCTCCGTTGATTCCCCTACTGCGAATGGAGTAACCACAATTTCATCATTCATTCATTTTCTTGTCTTAGATAGTAAGCAACAACATTGAAAAAGATAAACAGGACAATTGTTTCTAAAAAAATTGAATAGGATATGGATTAGGCTAGCTTGTGATTAGAGGTACCGAGCAGGCGACGCTTTGTAGGCTTGGTGTGGTCGGCGGCGGGCCGCGTCTGGTGGGCCCCGTCCCCGGCGATCCTGTCGGCGGCGCGCTCGAGTGTGGAGGGCGGGAGGTTGGCCCACTTAAGGTCGAGGAGGCGCTTGAGATCGGCCACCGCGGCCGCGGCCCTAGCCTCGTCCTTCTCTTCATTGTCTGCAAAAGAGATCTGGTGGGGGAAGCAGGCGGCTGCGTCGGGGTCGGCGAGGACCTTTCGCGCCTTGTGGAGGAGGAGGAGGCTGGAGGAGCAGGAGGAGGTGCCCTCGGTGTGGAGGGCAGCGTCGAGGGCGCGGAGCACTAGGGCTTGTCGGAGGCGCTGTGAGGTGCGGGGCAAGGCGGAGGGTGAGGATAGGGAGGCGAGGAGGGAGTCGAACACGGCGTGGGGGATGCGGCGGTTGCCTGCGATGAACTCGAGAATGAGGAAATCGTCGGCGGCCGCCAACGGCGGCATGGTAATGGGCACAACGCCGGTGGTGATGCCGACGCCGATGCGAGACGACGAGGCGGTGCTGGCTGGGCTGGGCTGGGGATGATAGCCCACTTGTATTGCAGTGATTAGTGAAAAACAATTTTGAAATAACTGTTTTTTAAAATAGAGAAGAATTGAAAAAGTAGATGGGAAATTATAAAAATTGTCGTTGTAGTGAATATGGAAGAACTATGGAAGTCACATTGAGAATGAACTCAATCAATCAATTAAATCGCGAACCACAAAGCCTACTTTGAAAAACAATTTACAAAAGCATTCTTGTTCAGTTTACAGCAGCAGAAGATATTGTACAGCAGTACTCCACTTCTAGTTACAGCTGTTGAGATCTCGATGTTGAGCCGCTCCGCGATGACAGAACAGGGCTGACTACGGCTGCTGCTCTTCCTCCACCAAGTTGATGACGGCCCGCGCCACGTCGACGCTGCCGCACCCGGCGGCGTTGACGACGCGGCAGCGGTCCCCGGTGACGGCGCCGCATCGGGTGACGTCGACGGCCCTGCACAGCTCGACCTCGACGGTGCCGCACCAGTCGGCGCGCGCGGCCCTGCACCGCGACAGGCGCACCCCGCCGAAGCTCTCGACGTCGGCGCGGCGGCACCGCGCGGCGCGGAGCGCTCCCCCTCCGCGGAGCCGCGCGTCGTGGCACCGGTCCAGGGTGACCCTCCCCGCGCGCTCCACCTCGGCCGCGCGGCACCGGGACACGGACACCTCCCGCGCGCCCTCCACGCGCGCCGCGCCGCACCGGTCGAAGCTCGCCGCGCCCACGCCCTCGGCGGCCGCGTCGGCGCATTGCGTGAACCGCACGGCCCCGCCTTCGCCGCCGCCGCGGACGAGGACGCTGCTCCGGAGGCCATCGGCGGAGAGCTGGCCCGGGCCGGTGACGGTGACCGTGCCCCCCGCGCTGCCGTGCAGCGTCCCCTCGTGGATGGGCGTCTCGACGCCGTCGAGGACGACCAGGAACAGGTGGTCCGCCGCCGCGGCCGCAGTGGCGGCGGTGGAGGTGGATGCGGACGCGCCGGCGGCCTTGGCGTCAACGACGAGCGCCATCGGGTGAGCTGGGTGGCGAGCAGATGTGTGCGGGACAGCGATCTGCTTTTGGTGGTTTGGGTAGTTGAGCTGTTCTTGTCCAGCGTTTTGGAGGTGGATAGAAGCGATTTTTTTTGGGGGGGGGGGTTGTCGCCATAAATGGGTGAGAGCTTGGGCAGTTGGTCATATTATTGTCGTTGTGTTTACTACTACTCCATCAATCTATTGGTGCACGGGTTGCAAATTGCAACCGTGTATTCATTCGTGTTTATGGTCCATTTGTGATCAGCAATTTTTTTTCAATGAAACACCTGCTACGCTGACTGGCAATCCGAGTGACAGGTGTCTCTTGTTAGTTCTCACGCAATGACGCAACATTTCTACGTAAATTTAATCTACTGCCTCCGACCTTAAATTTGATGAGAAACTGATTGAAGGTAGACAAAATCAATCATCTTTAGGCGCATCCACACTTCTTCTAATGTTTAAAATGGATTACATGATTGTTTGAAAAAAATATATAATTATAATTTGTTTCAGAAAAAAAAAGTCTTACATTTTTGTATCACATGGAGATGGAGCACATTGGCTTCGATATGATAAACCATACAAAGACGGGGATGTTTTCCCTGGATGTTACTATCTTAGATTGTTGTGGGGCAGATTTTAGCAAATGGGCCAGAATTTAGAAAAAGGACATGGGGCCACCACAATAGTCTTTGTGTCCACCTTATTCAGATTGCTTTAAGCTTTAGTTAGATTGTCTTTGAAGCCTAATGGACAATGATGCAATGCCCTTTCATAACATGTCTTTTGTTCTTGTCCCCGCCAGCTAGCGCTGCTCAGCTTCGTCATTCCATTCCAATGATCTGATCTAAAAAGGCATTCTACGTATATAACGGAGATGTATGGTTAGCCAGTAGCCACACACGTCACACTCATGCCGACCCGTGGATTGCTATATTTGCTACTAGTTCAATTAATAAGACGCTGAAATTCTGAAGCATCAAGGGTGAGTTTGGATTGCCCGACGCTCGGCCAAATTTTAGCGTCCAAAATAAAGGCCTGGACTAACCCCGCGGATGAAGAAAATTAAACTGAGACTTGGTAGCCCTGGTCCCTGGACGGGACAAGCCAAATGGAAGCATTGAACCAAACACGCAAGAAATCACCATTATGAGTTTCAATTCACCTGGTAGGCTTTCTTTTTTCTAAAAAAGTCAAGGTAGTCCGAACAACCACGAGCCGCTATGGTTATTGGCGCACATGTGCCCATCCCGTCTCTGTGCGTCCCTATTCTTCTTATTCGATGGCAAGCCCTGCCCCTGCCCACCTCGGCCACCGCCCAACCTCCCGGTCCACCACCCACCCCCGTCAGATGAATCCGCCTTTCCCTAGTTCCAATCCAGGAGCTCACCGGACTCCTCGCCCCCGCCATCGACACCGCTGGTGTCCTCCGCCGCTGCCTCGCTCACTGCCCTCAACTCGCCACCACCACTGGCCCGGTTGCCGCCCCCGGGCCCCTTCTTCTAAGGCCGCCGGCCATAGACCTCGCCGTTGGCCGTTCCACCCACCGACCGACTGCTGCCCCCACCCCTTCTTCCCCAGTATCGGCGACGTGTGCGCCGCTAATCTTATTGGCGCACGTGCGCCAGATATGATTTGGGCCAGGTGAGGACCCTCCCCACCCACCTTTTTTTTTCCCAAAAGAGCCAACACTAGAGAACATGATCAGATGGTTGAGTATCAACCACAGAATATAACTTATCCACAAAAAACTCCATTATTTAATCGTTATACTTTACATGCATACGAACAATGTTTTAAGATGAAACACGCCATAGATGCTTTGGGTAGGAAAGTTTGCAGAATATTACAGCAATTACTGGTACAATAACATAGTAGAACAATACGAGACTAATCGAACCAGAATTCGTCTTCACAATATATACACGATAATAGTATTACTCATATTTTCAGCGTAGATACGAATGCGATAACCGGCCGTACGACAGGGCGACGCAGGCAGTACAGTACGCATCTCCCTTCACTTGGCCACGACTGCCACCGGCGTAGTGAGGACAGGTTCACCCTGCTGATACATCATCGTCTGCTCGTGAAAATCCAGCGGCCGCGTACCCGCACCGGGAGAAGCGGACGTCGCCGCCGCCGCCGCCGCCGCGCACCACCACGTGCTGGAGACGGCTCACCTCCAGGACGCCCGGGCCGACCACGGCCACCGTGCCGCCGTTGCGCCGGAGCACGCCATCGTGGACGGCCGTCTCGACGCCGTCGATGACGACGGTGAACTGGTGCGCGGAGGGCAGGGCTTTCGGATCAACGATCACCATTTTTCGCGACGCGAAATGGAAAAAAGGAAAACCAAATTATCTGTGATGACGAGTTGTGGTGTTATAAAGGATTCTGATGCTTAGATGGTCTCCAACGATCGATACCCCAAAACAAGACTCATTTCACGTTTGTGTACACTACTGAAAAACTGTATTTTGCCGAGTACCTGAGACTTTGCTGAGTGCTTTTTATCGGGGCACTCGACAAAGAAATATTTTGCCGAGTGCTGCACTCGGCAAAATAAAGCACTCGGCAAAGGTGGCTTTGCCGAGTGCCAAGCACTCGGCAAAGCCTGGCTCTCGACAAATTTGGACTTTGCCGAGTGCCGCGGCACTCAGTAAAAGTCCCACTCGGCAAAAGGTGGCATCACGTGACGGTGGCCACCTACCGTCAGATTTTGCCGAGTGCCTAACGGATGGCACTCGGCAATTTTTTTTTATTTTTAAAAACTTATTTTGCCGAGTGTAAGTGTTGGGCACTCGGCAAATTTTTTTTTAATTTTTTAAAACTTATTTTGCCGAGTGCCAGTGTCAGGCACTCGGCAATTTTTTTTTTTTGAAAATCAACTTTGCTGAGTGCCACTATTGGAGGCGCATGCTTTGCCGAGGGCCTCTAGCCTTCGGCAAAGACCCAGAAACCCTCGGCAAAGGCTTTGCCGAGGGCTGCCCTCGGCAAAGACCCCTCGGGAAATTTTTAGACGGCGAAGGGGTCTTTGCCGAGGGCCGTGGGGCAACCCTCAAGAAAGAAAAGAGGCCGTCGGTAGCTTGCGCCGTTGGCGGTTTTTCTTTGCCGAGGCCCACCCTCAAGAAAGAAATGGTTTTTAATTTGTTTGCCGAGGCCGACCCTCGGCAAATAATTTTTTATTTTTTTTAAAAACCTTTGCCGAGGGCCTTCTCCCTGGCCCTCGGCAAGAAATTTTCAGGATTTTTTAAAAATTCTTTGCCGAGGGCCGGCCCTCGGCAAAGTCGGCAAATATTATTTTTTATTTTTTTAAAACCTTGCCGAGGGCCTCCTCTCCGCCCTCGGCAAAGAAATTTTCAGGATTTTTAAAATCCTTTCCCGAGGGCCGACCTAAGCAAAGAAATGGTTTTTTGAATTTTTAACCCTTTGCCGAGGGCCCTGCCCCTCGCCCCTAAGCAAAGAAATTGTCGGATTTTTTCTAAAAAATCTTTGCCGAGGAACTATTGCTTGGGCCCTCGGCAAAGGACCCTTGTTTGCCGAGGGCCTTGGTCATTGCCCTCGGCAAAGAGGCAGAAATTTAATTTTTTTTTGTTTTTTTGCATTCCTTCGTCACAAGCATTTCATATATATACATATATATATATCACACAGAACCCATTTTCTCACAATATATCACAACCATAATTGTGAACCACAAATCACAATATATTACAACGACAAGTCACATGTTTATTACGACAAGTTAATGAAATCCAAGCACAAGTTACAACCATAAATCACAAATCACGCTAAAGTCCAACCACATCACCTAGCACGAGTCCTCATCAAGCTAGCCTATGAGACGATGGTGAAGGAAAAGCAGGATCACCCGGTGACGCACTAGCGGGTTGATTGGAACCCACGGACGGAAGCTGCACAAAGAAGCAGAGATTGCATGTGTGAGTAATCCGAGAAAATAATTTTGGAACTTAGAGATTGCATCTAGTATTGTAGGAATACAAAAAGATTAGACTCAATTGAAAATTTCGGCAGCACCTCCCCTGCACGGGGAGGTTTCCAAAACCTGCAAGAAACGACAGCACGAACGCCGAAATCCACAACGGCACGAACGCCGACATCCACAACGGCACGAAGACCGACATACATGCAAAGCACAAGTGAAAAGTAAACTTTCATACTTACAGGAGTAGCTGCAGGAGTAGGAGGTGGAGGAGCTGAAAACTACACAGGTACACCCGATGCTTGCCTAAGACTTTGCATGATCACCATCATCTCCGCCATCTGCTTCTGCGCGGCCTCGAACACGACCTTCTGGGCCTGCAGCTGTGCGGTCAGCTCCGTGTTCTGCTCTTGACTTTGCCTTTTTGTTTCTTGTAGCTCGGCCTACAATATTTCACTCCAATGTATCAGTAATGCAAATCTAATTTAGGTGTCTAAATATCTACGTACGATGAGTAAAAGCAAGAATTACCGGAGTGCTTGGACCTCTGCAGCGGCTTTGGAGAAGGCCGGGACGTATGGGTGGCTAGAGCTCGTGCTCGTGCTCGGATAGCGTCGAGGAGGAGGAAGTGTGGTGGAGTCGATGGCGCCGTCTCGCAATCCCATGAGAGTGCGTGCTTCTTGCCTCCTCCGAGCCTCATGATCGCCTCTGCATCAATGGGCTCAGTGCGCACATTGTAATCTTCCCCATAGATCTGCCTTACCGTTGACGTGTACTCTTGGACTTTAGTGTACACGTTCGGGTCGGAGTACACCTGGGGCGGGGCAGCCGGGTCGAAGGAGACAGAGGACGACACCCTGCCCATGTGGGATATAGCCCACGCAGAGAACTCCGAGACCTCCTCGCCAAAAGCGCAGCCTCCTGCGAGAAAGACGGGGAAGATGGTGAGAAATCAAGCGAAATTGAGCGTCAAAATAAATGAAAGAAATCACTTACATATGCTTGTTTGTATCCGGGCGCCACGGCCGCCTTGATGGTGAGTTGGACCTTGCCTCATCAGACGCTGTTCCGCCGCCTCTCGTATGCGTGTCAACAAAGTCCTGTGATAACCACTTGTCCATGATCATGGCCCAAAGACTCGGGATACGATCGGCATCACCGGGGAATCACCTACAAGTCATCGAAAGTATTTGACATATAAGAAGATGAAATTGAACCTACTTAATATCAAAACGAATCATTATGAATGTTATTCGCCTACCTCAAGATATCTTTGGTCCCGGTCAACAGAATCCGTCTTGCTTGAGGCTTGGGGAGGGACGCCTAAAGCACCGACCTGTAGTAGTCTATGTGGGCCTCGACGCGCGCCCATGGTGATGCATCTCGGTGACGCACTTCCTACAAGCTGCGGCACCGCCTCGATCCACTTTGGGCTTCAAGTCCTTCTTCGCCTTGAAATATTTCGCATACAAAACCGATGTATCCATTCATTATTTCGATAAAAGATTTAACCAATGAATGCGATGTATTAAGCAATGTTGTGCGAGAGAGACTTACCCAAAACTCCGCCAATACTCGCTCCTGCTTGTTGCGGTAAGTGTCATCCGTGACCAGCACGTACCTGTCCCAGTTGGAGGCCAACTCCCGCACCACCGGATCTTCGGACAGTTGCACAATGCCGGGGTACCATTTCCTGCACAAAACACCAAGGACCATGGAAACTAACCCATCTACGCATCCACGGGCTGTCCAAAAAATATAGACAATCCGAAACAGATACGCTCGCAGATATGCAAAGATCCGCATACCTACGACAGTATCTCTTTCGGACGGGAGACGCCTAACTGGGTTACGCGTGGGCTACGATAGACATGCGCAAAAAGAGGTTATTTATACCAAGGGTGTCGGTGAAGTAAGGCTAGCGGGGCAGTGGCAAATCGACGCAGTGGCGTGGCGACGCAGGGCAGGCAGAATCGCGACGTCGACGAAGACGATCGGGGTCCTCCGGGTCCCCTCCGACGTACTCTTCTCCTGCATAAAAAGACAATAGGTTATTTTTTGTTCAAAATTTCGGCAGCACCTCCCCTGCACGGGGAGGTTTCCAAAACCTGCAAAAAAATGACACGATGGTCGACATTCACAACGGCACGAAGGCCGACAACCACAACGGCACGAAGGCCCTCATATCAAGTTATGGCACGAAGGCCCACACAACCACATACGGCACGAAGGCCGACAACGAGAGTTTTACCTAGGGTTGCGGTGGAGTCGGGCGTCATGGTCTGGGGTCACTTTCTTCTCGGTGAGGTCGAGCGGCGTTGGAGTACTCCTCTCCCCTCTCCCCTTTCTTCTCTCCTTTTCCCTTCTTCTCCTTCTCTTCCTTCCTCCTCCTTCTCTTCTTCTCCTTTTCTTCCCTTCCTCCTTCTCCTCTTCTCCTTCTCTTCTTCCTCCAACTTCACCCTCTGCCTCCTCCTCCAACAAGCCCGGTGACGGGGCGGCCTGGGGCTGGGGTCGGGGCGGAAAGGCGGGCGAGGGGGGAGCCACGAGGGCCGGGCCGGGCGGTCGACCTCCCTTGCTCGACGGAGACGGGAACGGAGGCAGGCGCGACTCGGCCGCCATCGGGCGTGGGGGGGGGCGGGCGCTACTGGTGGGGTGGGGTGGGTAGCCGGGCGGCCGAAAGGTAATGGTGGTGCTGGTGGCTGGCAGAAGCATGGTGTGTGACGATGGTGGTGGTGGTGGTGGGCGACGGGAGGAAGTGGATGCTGTGGCGGCGGTGGAGATCGCATGTGGAGATGTCTGGGTTTGGGCATCCCACGTCGCAACTCGCTTCAAGCCTTCTCAATTTTTACCACAGCCTACACATGCGATAACATGACATCTCGCCAAGTTTCGTGATTTTCGGACTTCGTATGGATTTTATATAATTTTAAAACACTTTTCCGGTAAGTCGGTCGTCATGTTACGCGAACAAGATGCGTGAAAATTTGATGCGGGGTCATGGATAGGGACTCAACATGCACCAATTAACATGAATAATATTTTTCGAAACACTACATTGCAATATTCCATGCACCTGCAGTTCAAATTTGACATATTCGAAAAAAATCAAAGAATCGAAACAAATTAAGGAAATATACAAAACAAAATCAAAATTGGCCTAAATTTTAAAATTGAGTTCAAAACAATGTATTGTAGCACCACAAAAAAACTGGGCTAAAAAAACAAAAAAAAATGCCAAGGGCTCTTTGCCGAGGGCCTGCCCCGTGGCCCTCGGCAAAGATTTTTTTTTTAAAAAAATAAAAAATCTTTGCCGAGGGCCGTGGATTTGGGCCCTCGGCAAAGAATTTAAAAAAAAAATCTTTGCCGAGGGCCATGGATCTGGGCCCTCGGCAAAGAATTTAAAAAAAATAAAAAATCTTTGCCGAGGGCCGTGGATCTGGACCCTCGGCAAAGAATTTTAAAAAAAAATAAAAAATATTTGCCGAGGGCCTATCCTGGCCCTCGGCAAAGGGCTTCTTTGTCGAGGGCCTAGCCTCGGGCCCTCGGCAAAGGCGATTTATAAAAAAAATTTTGGTCGAAAAACTGGTTTTAAAACAATCTTTGCCGAGGGCCTGATCTAGGGCTCTCGGCAAAGACTTAAAATTTTTTTTGCCGAATAACCTGGTTGCACAGGAAAAAAAAACCATTGCCGAGGGCCTAACGGGTGGCCCTCGGCAAAGCTTGACAGGAAATGGCCGCCGTGACCCAACGGGCCTAATTTGCCGAGGACATCTTTGCCGAGGGCCTCGGCCCTCGGTAAAGATTTGATTTGCCGTACCCTCGGCAAAGGCCTCTTTGCCGAGGGCTCTTGTGTCTGGCCCTCGGCAAAGAGTGTCTTTGCCGAGTGCCCGAGATTTGGCCCTCGGCAAATCCTCAGGCCCTCGGCAAAGCACGCGTTTCCAGTAGTGTGCCCCCTAGGCCGGCAACTTTGCCGAGTGTCCCCCGTGGCACTCGGCATTTTTTTTTTGATTTTGGGCCCAATTTTTTTTTCTGTGGTCCTGTGACAGTATTTCAAACTCTATTTTAAAATTTGGGGTAATTTTGACTTTTTTTGATATATTTCATTAGTTTATTTCGTTTCGTCTAATTTTTTGGGATATTTCAAATTTGAACTGCAGGTACATGGAATAATGGACTTTGGTCATCCAAAAATTGATACTCATGATATCTAGGGTATGTTTAGGCCGTATCCAGGAAGTCACATGAAATCTCGAGCATCTCGTTGACGTAACATGTCGAGGTACTTGCCGAAAATGTGATTTTAAATTATATAAAATGCAAACGACGTCCGAAAATCACGAAACTTGTCGAGGCGTCGTGTTATCACATATGGAGGCTGTGGTAAAAAATTGTAAAGGTTTCGAGCAAGTTGTGACGTCGAATGCCAAAAACTCAGACATCTCCACATGTGATCAATTTTTTGGCATCCGACGTCACAACTTGCTCGAAACCTTTACAATTTTTTACCACAGCATCCACATGTGATAACACGACGCCTCGACAAGTTTTGTGATTTTCGGACGTCGTTTGCATTTTATATAATTTAAAATCACATTTCCGGCAAGTACCTCGACATGTTACGTCAACGAGATGCTCGAGATTTCATGTGACTTCCTGGATACGGCCTAAACATACCCTAGATATCATGAGTATCAATTTTTGGATGACCAAAGTCCATTATTCCATGTACTTGCAGTTCAAATTTGAAATATCCCAAAAAATTAGACGAAACGAAATAAACTAATGAAATATATAAAAAAAACAAAATTGCCCCAAATTTTAAAATAGAGTTTGAAATACTGTCACAAGGCCACAGAAAAAATTTTGGGCCCAAAATCAAAAAAATTTGCCGAGTGCCATGGGGGGCACTCGACAAAGTGGGCTTTGGGCTTTGCCGAGTGCCGGCCCAGGGGGCACTCGGCAAAGTTGATTTTCAAAAATAAATTTTTTTTTACCGAGTGCCTGACACTGGCACTCAGCAAAATAAGTTTTAAAAAATTAAATTTTTTTTGCCGAGTGATCAAGGCTTACACTCGGCAAAATATGTTTTTTAAAAACCGCCACCCCCAAAATCCCCAGAGCCCTATTCGTCTGGCTCGCTCGTCTCTAACGCCCACAGATCCCTCGGTCGCCCACACGCATCACTGCCGCCCGCCTGGCCTTCACGCCAGTGAGCCTCGCCATCACTACTACCCCAAGACACCCCAGCCTTGGCCGCGCCTCCTCAAGGCGCCACGCTATGAGACCCGCCATCGCGCCGCCCTCGAAAGCACCCCAGCCCCCAGCCATCTTGGCTGAAGGGCTCCAAGACGCCCACACCGGTGAGCCTCGCCATGCCAGGCCCCCGCCCGAGCACCCCCAGTGGCCGCGTGGCTCCGGCCAGCGCCCACCGGTGAGACCCGCCACCGCGCTACCGCGCCGAAAGCACCCCCAGCCCACCAAGACCGCCCGCCATGCGGCTCCCTGCAGGCATCACACATGAGCCCCCCACAGGCGCCCCCACCCGAAAGCACCCCCAGCCAAGCCACTGCCTGCCAAGCCTACATCGCCGTTGCCGCCGTCGGTATGACCCGCCGCCGTCTCATCAGCGTGTTGCCACCATCGGCGGCGACGCTGGCCGTCTCCCTACATGCGCCCGGCCCGGCCTGTTTCTCCCCGCTTGCGGATTGGAAGAAGGAGGAGGAAGCAGCATTTAGAAGAAGAAGGGAGGAGAAGAAGGAAGAAGAAGGAAGAAAAAAGAGGAGAAAGAAAGAGAAGGAAAAGGAAAAAGAAGGAGAAGGAAAAAAGAGAAGAAAAAGGAAGAAGGAGGAGGAGGAGAGGAAGGAGGAGGATTAGGGGAGAGGGGGAGGAAGCCAAGGTGGAGGGGAGGAGGAGGTGCCTCGGCCGTCTTCTCCACGTGCCCGTCCCACCGACGCCCCTACCGTCACCGAACCTCCTACGAGAGTGGGCAAGGTATATCCACCCTTTCTCCTTTTGTCGGCCTTCGTGCCATTGTGATGTCGGCCTTCGTGCCGTTTGTGATTGTCGGCCTTCGTGCCGTTGTTTTTTGCAGGTTTTGGAAACCTCCCTGTGCAGGGGAGGTGCTGCCGAAATTTTGAACTTATAGTGTCGTGTTTCTTCTTTTGTAGAGCAGGACCTGTCGGAGGTGACCCGGAGGTCCCCGATCGTCTTCGTCGGCGTCGCGGGTCTGCCTGCACTGCGTCGCCTCGCCACTGCGTCGACTTGCCACTGCCTCGCTAGCCTGACTTCACCGACACCCTAGGTATAAATCATCTCTTTTTCCGCTTGTCTGTCGTCGTAGATCGGTGTAGCCTAGTTAGGCGTCTCCCGTCCAAAAGAGATATCTTTGGAGGTATGCAGATCTTTGCATATCTGCGAGCATTTTGCTTCAATTGTCCACATTTTTGACAGCTCAGCGGATCGTAGATGGGTTAGTTTTCATGGTCTGCTCGGTCCGAGAGATGGTGTTTCGGCATCACCCCCTGTTGTTCTCCGGATACACACTCTCCCTTGCAGGACATGTATCGGGAGAACAGCAGGGAGGTGCTGCCAAAATTCCATCTCGGATAGGAGCAGAGCATGGAAACTAACTTCATCTACGGATCCGCGGGTGGGATTAGGACCTATCCTCACCTATTAGAGAGTAGGGACACTACATAGATGCAATTGATGGTGACTCATATGTGCTGATACGTCTGTTAAAGGATGGAGGACCGTGAGTGGATGTACACGCTCCGGAGAGACGAGCACGATTACGACTTGCTGTTTATAGTCAAGGTCGAAGAATTCTTATAGCATGCATTTGGTGAGAGTGCTGGAGGCCATTCTCTAGTGGTTTGTCCGTGCAGCGGTTGTGACAATAGAAGAAGGAAAGATAGGTTAACCATAGGTAAACATATTGTCAAAGTTTGGATTTACTCCGGGCTACCACCGGTGGATCCACCATGGTGAAGCCGATCGTATCAGGGAGGAGATGGTGAGACCATGGCTCGAGGCTTTCGATGATGATGCCGGGGTAGCAGACATGCTGGATGACACGCACCAAGCTCAGTTCGCTGAAGGACGTGACAAGGAGGAGATGGAGGCTACCGCAGATGCCTTCTACCTGATGTTGGACTCGGCATGGAGACCCCTTCATGGTCATACTAATGTTTCTCAGCTGGATGCCATTGGTCGCGTAATGGGGTTGAAGGCTGAGTTAAACCTAAGTCGAGAAGGCTTCGACAAGATGGTGGCCGTGTGGAGCGATATGCTACCGAAGACACACATTATGCCGAAGAACTTGTACGAGTCAGAGAAGCTCCTTCTTGCACTTAAGATGACGTATGACAAGATACATGTGTGTCCGAAGGGGTACGTCCTATTTAGGAAAGAACACGCAGATGCAAAGTACTGCCCGAAGTGTAAATCCTCTAGGTACGTAGAGGTAGACTCAGGCGATGGCCAGAAGAGGCAGCTTAAGATCCCTATGAGAGTCCTACGACACCTTCCGTTCCTACCGAGGCTCCAACGGCTATTCATGACCGAGGAATCCGTAAAACAGATGACATGGCACAAAAACAGCACATGATACAATCCTGAGAAGATGTTACATCCATTCGATGCTGATGCATGGAAGTACTTCAATTCGCGGCATCCTCTCAAAGCATAGGAGGCTCGTAATGTACGTGTCGCGCTGGCAACAGATGGGTTCAATCCATATGGCATGATGGCTGCACCATACACATGTTGGCCCGTGTTCGTCATCCCCCTGAATCTCCCCCCCTCGGCGTCTCCTTTCGACGGCATACCGTGTTCATGTCGTTGATAATCCCTAGACACCCGGGGAGTAATATGGGTGTCTTCATGGAGCCTGTGATAGATGGGTTGATCGATGCTTGGGTCAAAGGGGTGTGGACATACGACCGAGCTACGAAGACTAGCTTCAAAATGCACGTCTAGTACCACTACTCTCTGCATGACTTCTTGGCGTATGGGTTAATGTGCGCCTGGTGTGTTTAGGGGAAGTTCCCATGTCCAATATGCAAGGAAGCTGCGAGGTTCATATGGTTGATGAAGGGTGGCAAGTATTCGTCGTTCGACAAACATCATCAATTCCTCCCTCTTGACCATCCATTCAGAGAAGACGTCAAGAGCTTTACGAAAGGTGTCAAAGCGATGGACCCTAGACCACACTTGAGGACTAGGGCGGAGGTTCATGCTCAGATAGATGCTCTCATGCCCAACGAAGATGGTGGTTTCGTGGGATAAGGTGAGCAACATATGTGGACTCATAAGTCCGGCTTGATGAGGCTCCCTTATTTCGATGACCTCCTACTGCACCATAACATTGATGTCATGCACACTGAAAAGAATATCACCGAGGCACTTTGGGCAACGCTCATGGACACTGACAAGTCTAAGGACAACCCTAAGGCTAGAGTGGACCTGGCGACATTGTGCGATTGGGCAAACCTAGAGATGCGGCCTCCTACAATAGGAAAGCAGTGGAGAAGGCCTAGGGCCCCCTATGTGTTGAAAACTGATCAAAGGAGGGAAGTACTTCGATGGATCAAGAATTTAATGTACCATGATGGGTATGCAGCGAATCTAAGCAGGGGAGTGAACTTAGAGACTCATGAGTCAAGCGGGATGAAGAGTCATGACTACCACATATGGATTGAGCGCATACTTCCGCCGATGGTTCGAGGCTATGTCCCCGAGCATGTCGGCTAGTGCTAGCAAAGTTGAGCTACTTCTTTCGCCATGACTTTGTGCCAAGGAGCTATCATCGACCGTCATTACTGTAATTGGAAACTATGGCTTTTTGAGTTGGTGCGTGAGCTTGAGAAGATCTTTCCACCCGCTTCTTCTTGCCGATGCAAAGATCTCGATTTGCACCACCTCGACCAAGGCACGGTTGGGGGGCCCATGCGCAGCCCGTTGGTGCTATCCAATCGAGCGATGTCTAAAGACTCTTCGCAAGAAATGTACAAATAAAGCCGTAATTGAGGCTTCCATTGCGAGAGGCAAGCATCGGGAGGAGGTTGCAAACTTCACGACATCCTACTACAAGCCGAACCTTCCTAGCAAGCATAATCCACCCCCTCATTACAATGCTGGCAAAGTTGATCGACCCTCAGCCTTTTCAAATGCCAACTAGGCAGCGCAAGTGGATCGACCCCCAAGAGATTGGATCAAGAAGAGTGGCGCAGAATCACGCTATATGTGTTCACCAACCTTGTCGAGGTTGCGCCATTCATTAAGTAAGTTCTCAACGAACTTGTTTTAATCTGACGTCACTATTCTCAGATCGAACCCCATTGATTCTCTTTGGTACAGGGAATTTGTTCGTCAAGAGTGGCATCAATCAAGGGATCCTACCCCGCACAAACATGATACCCTTCTTTCAGAGGGTGCGGGAGCTGGGAGGCCTGATTTCATTTCTTGGTTCAAACAAAAGGCTGTACGTTCGTCGATATTCCTTAGTAGCTTGTACGTTCCAATAGTATAACGATGTATCATGCTTGAGCTTGCAGGCGCAAACTAATGCATCCATGAGTGACGAGTTGAGATAGGTTGCAAACGGCTTCAAGTTAAGGGTGAAGTCACATACCGGTTATGACGTGAACGGATATCGCTTCCACACGTCAAGACACGAGCAGACTCGGCCCGGTCGGAAAACCACCAACAGCCAAGTTTTTACGCCGGGCACTAATGGCGTCGAATACTACAGAATAATTGAGGAGATCTATGAACTTGAATATGAGGGCCGGGTACCTCTTACTCCTGTCATATTCAAGTGCCACTGGTTTGATCCTGCATGAATGAGACGGACCCCTCATCTTGGGCTAGTCGAGATTAGGCATGATTCCGTCTATAAAGGAAAAGATGTCTATATTGTGGCTCAACAGGCCGTGCAGGTGTATCATACGCCATATGCGTGCCAAGACAAAGACCATCTTAAGGGTTGGTCTATTGTGCACCAGGTATCTTCGCACGGTAAACTACTTGTTCCAAACGATGAAGATTACACCTTCGACACAAACACATATGATGGAGAGTTCTATCAAGCAGATGGGCTACAAGGGAGCTTTGAGATAGTCTTACCCGGTGTGACGACCGCCATGGAAGTAGACAATGAAACGGTTGATGACGAGGACCCTGGAGATGTAGTGCTAAATCCGAAGGACATTCAAATGCTTGAGCGATTCCATTTAGGCAAAGACAATGAAGAAGACACAGAACCTTCGAATAGTGTTGCCCATTTGGACAATTTTGACAGTGATGATGAGACCTATGACCCCAATCACGAAGATTATTCCTAAACCATGTAATACTATGTTTTTTTATTAAATTTTGTTATGTTTATTCATTTTAAACTATTTGACATGTATGTACTAACGCTTGTTGTTCATTCTTTGTACATTGCAGGTGACAGAACAAAGATGGTGGGCAACCGTTCACCGAGGCAGGTGCTCTCGGTGTACCAGAGGCTACGCCCTCTTGATGGAGGCGAGGGGACGTCTTCGCCCCCAGCGGCGAGAGCAGGCCCGGGTCACCCCAGCACGGGGAGGGGGAGGGGGAGGGGGAGGGGAAGGGGTCGGGGTCGCCCTAGGAGGGACCTGCCTCCTCCCTCGGCTCTCGACCAGCCGGAGGACCCGTCTCCTACCCTGGAGGACCACGTGGCGGCCATGGGCACGACCACAGACACTCCGTCGGGGGACGAGGGGACTCAGTAGACGGAGGACAGTTATGCTTTCTCGGCTCCCTACCTGCGAGGTCCCACAAGCCTTCCTCCAGTTTCGCTTCCTGACCGACGCCCACTGGTTCATCCTGTGGGAAGAAGGTAAGTAACTATAGATGTTATCACTAGTACTTCATATGATACGTTGAAAATCAAAAGAGAAACTGATAATTTTTCGTAATCACTTATGCGGGGCTAGCTAGTTTGCTCGGGTGCTCTTGACCCCCACGCACTTCGCCACCGCCCTAGGATGTCTGTGTGTAGGAAACACTTCCCGGCCTTGTGGACTTGAAAGAGGGAGGTGGGAGCCCACTGGTCGTATGATTGTGTACAAGCTCGGCTCGGATGACGAAAGCGGTGACAACAAGAGGAGCGGGTTTTGGTGGACTTTGGGTAAGTGTCTCACAACATAGCTCAATACATCTCCTCTATTGCTTAAGTCTTTTATTGAAATAATGAACGGATACATCGTGTTTGTATGCAGAGGTACTTCAAGGTCGAAGAAGGTACGAGAGACCTAGCGGATCGGGACGGCACGAGCATGTAAGAAGTACGTCGGTGACATGATTCACGAGGCACGACTCCGTGCCCACGTCGACTACTACAGGTCCATCAAGAAAGAGCCCCTCAACAAAACCGGCGCAAGAAATGTGGCGTGACGACAAGGAGCAATACCTTGGTGTAGGTGAATAATATTAATTCATTTTAAGATTTAGTAGGTTCAGAATTGATCTTCTTATATGTCAAACACTTGATGGTGTGTAGGTGCCGGCCTCGTGGTGCATGTCGCATAGATCGGCATGGTTGAGGATCGTGGGATGTACCTTGACCCGGCGCGACATCGCAAAGCACGAGCAAGGCAAGCGTAAGCGGGCGGGCGAGGACCGCTCCAACTCACCACCAAAGGCAGGCCAAGAACGCCCCCGCATTCAAGCGGGCACTTGTATGAGATGTTATTTATATATTCTAACGCTCAATTTTGCCTGATTTCTAATCATCTTGCCTTCTTTCTCGCAGGAGGTGGCACACCTGGACGTGCCGGTGTCAGAGTTTGGGGCATGGGCTGTGTCCCACATGGGCCCGATGAAATCCGGTGTCGTCTTCAACCCGGATGCCCCTGTCCAGCTTACTCGACCCGAGCGCCCACGCTAAGGTCGAGACTACTACGGAGATGTTAGAGGCGCCCGTGGCTCGATCACAATCCAAGCATCGAGCCCCTTGAGACAGAGAGGTGATCGTGGTGGGGCAAGGTAGGAAGCATGGGCGGTTGTGGATTGCGACGGTGCGGCTCCTCGAGCTCGCACCTCTCTCTCCGACGTGAGGGCACGAGCACGCCGAGAAACCTTCCCATACGTGCACGGCCTACTCCAACACCGTCCGCGGGTCGATGAACTTCAGGTAATTCCGGTTTCACTCGTCATACATTGAACGTTACACACATTGATCAGATTTGCAATACTGAAACATGTGATTGAAACACTACAGCCGCCGAGTGGCAGAGACAAGGGAGACATAAAGCACCGATCAGCAGAGTTGGAGGCCACGAAGAAGCAGATGGCGGACATGTATCAGATCATGCAAACCATCGGGCAAGCATCGGGTGTCCAAGTGTAGTTGCTAGCTTCAGCTCTGGTTCGACACTTCACTCCTGTGAGTATGAAAGTTTAATGCGTTCGTGCCGTTGGGATTGTCGGCCTTCGTGCCGTTGTGATTTTCGGCCTTCGTGCCATTGGGATTGTCGGCCTTCGTGCCGTTGTGATTGTCGGCCTTCGTGCCGTTGTTTCTTGCAGGTTGGAAACCTCCCCGTGCAGGGGAGGTGCTGCCGAAATTTTCAATTTTGAGTCTAACACATGCAATCTCTTCTCTTTTGTGCAGCCTCCGTCGGCGGATTCAAACAATCTCGCTAGCGTGTCACCGGCGGCTGATCACGTCAACCCTTCGCCGCAGTCCGGTCCTTCACCGCTGTCCAGGGGGCCACACCTGCAGTTTCCGTCGCCGCAATAGAGATGTTGAACTTTGTGATGTTGAACTTGTAATAATAAACTTGTGATGTTGAACTTTGCCGCATTTGTGATGGATTTTCGATGGATTTATTAAATATGCGTGTGCTTGTGATATATAATGCATGTTGGTGATATAGATGTGATGATTGATGTATATATATATATATTGTCTGTTACAATGGAATGTAAAGAAAAATTGCAATTCTCGGGGTCTTTGCCGAGTGCCATAGGCAAGGCACTCGGCAAAGTTTTTCCAAAAAAAATCCAGAAATTCTTTGCCGAGTGCCTGGGCTGGGGCACTCGGCAAAGTATTTTTTTTAAAAAAAATAAAAAAAACTTTGCCGAGTGCCTGGGCAGGGGCACTCGGCAAAGTATTTTTTTTTAAAAATCCAGAAATTATTTGCCGAGAGCCTAAACAGGGACACTCGGCAAACAAATTATTTAAAAAAATAAAAAAAAACTTTGCCGAGTTCCTGGACAGGGGCACTCGGCAAAGTAATTTTTTAAAAACAATTAAAAAAACCTTTGCCGAGTGCCTGGACTTGGGCACTCGGCAAAGTAATTTTAAAAAAAATAATTTTTTTTTGCTGAGTGATGGGTCAAGCCCTCGGCAAAATAACCGTTAACGGCCGACGCGCAACGGCCGAAAATATTTTGCCGAGTGCCACCCCAAGCACTCGGCAAAATTGTTTTTTATTTTGCTGAGTGCCCCGATAAAAAGCACTCGGCAAAGACCCTTTGTCGAGAAAAATTTTACTGAGTGCTACACTCGGCAAAGCCTTTGCCGAGTGCAAAGGGCTCTTTGCCGAGTGTAAAAACACTCGGCAAAGCCGCGGCCTCCAGTAGTGGTAGCGCTATAGTTAAAAGGTTCGATGCCCATTTTTAGTTTTCTCCAACAATCAAATTCAAAAGAGAATCCTTTCTACAAATGAGTCTCTAGAAGAGATGATAAGATTTGAGTTATACCTCTCTTGACATCTAAAATAGATCTTGTATATAGATACTCTGTTGTAGGCTATAGGTATTATGTTGAAAATCATTTTGAGTTTGGGTACGCGGCATTGGGATGACACTCCGTCGACATTCAATGAAGGGTTTTGTCAAAAACTCAAAACAGCGACGCCTAATGACTGGTCGTTGTGATGTGAAGCAGCAAATGAGAATTCGGAATGTACACGTCTTAGAAGGCAAAATAACGCGCAAATTTTTTCCAGAAAGGAAAAGACAAGGATGCAACTGAAATTGGATATACTAGGTAGCACCCGTGCATTGCTACGCGACTCTGAGATATTATTCTAGACATAGCTTATAAGAAGCACATATATTATAAAAAGTACATAGTTGTATATATTACGATAATTGATGAAATATTGAAATTGATCATATGATATCGAGGTAGTATAGGCTTGGGTGGAGAGTAGTGAGTATAGAATGGATTAGCTCCACAAAAGATATACCAAAATGCATGGATGAATAGTTTTTTTTTTGACTTGCTTGTCTTTTATTAAATCAACCGGTCGAAGCCTCAGACAGTATATCAGCTCGGACACACACTCCGGAGTTACATGCCACATCTCCGTGCGGTGTGTGATGAATAGTTGCGTAATTTTAAATGGTCGGCACAGGTTACAACAAAAATGAACTGTGATTAAAAAAAGGTGCAGTTGATATAAAAAGGAAAAAGTCCATTTTTAGTCCTCCAACTATGGCTGCAGTTTATTTCTAGCCCTCCAACTCCAAAACCGGACAACCGCAGTCTCTTAATTCTCAAAACCGTTTAAAATTGGCCCTCACGTCCGTTCCACCGTGGTTTCGGCCCAGTCATCGTCCCTTCGCGACTACCGCGTGGTCAACGAGCGAGAGCAGAGAGGGAGGGAGAGAGAGCGCAGGGCCGATTTGGACGCGCGGCCGCACTTGCCGTCCACCCTTCCCGGCGAGGCCCCCGATACGGCCTCATCTCCGGACGAACTCGCCACAGCCGCCCGCACTCGCTGCTCTCCTGCGCGCAGATCCGATGCGGGATGGCGCCGGGCTGCTCGCTGTTGCTAGAGGTGCTGCCCGCGGGAGGGACCGCCTGGTGCCGCGCCGGGCTGGCCACGCTCGCATCTTGCGTCGCCTCGTTGCGTGTGGGGGCTGGACTAGCAGAAGAGGCCGCCATGGTCGGCTGAGGCGCGACCCGGAGAGGCAGCCATGGCCTGCCGTGCCCCCACGTCGAGCCCCACACGCCATAGCTGCGACTGGACGCCGCGCTCCCGAGCTCCGACGAGACGCCGTCGCTGCATTGGCCGCCACCGTGAGCGCACCCCGGCCTCCTTCCTCGCACGCTGCCGCGAGCGAGAGCAGAGAGGGAAGGACGAGCGCGGAGCCGAGCAGATGGGCGGCCACGTAGAGCCCCAAGCCCCTCTGCCATCACTGGCATGCGCGCGGATGCGTGCACGATGCGATGGACCCCAGCCTCCTCTGCTTCACCGGTCATCTTCGTCGATGCGCTGGACGGTGATGGATGACGGCCCCCCTCCTGGGCCCGCGAGGTGCCCGAGCTCTGGCTACCCAGATCCAGCCAGCACGCGGCCAGCACAAGCACGAAGCCGCAGCCGTAGCCTGACTGGCGAGCACGGGCAGCCACGTGCGGGCGCGCGGCGAGCTGGCGAGGCTGCCGAGGAAAGATGTGCTCATCGGCGATGAGCAGCGCTGGGGACTGGTTCTGGGCGGCGGCGGCTGCGACGACGAGTGCTCCAATCGACGCCGAGCAGCAGCAGCTCGTAGCGGCAGGCGAGGGTGGCTACGAGTGGGCACGGCGTTCCTGCGGCAAAGCAGAGCGGAGGTCGGTGGCGGCCTCCGACGAGACGAGGCAGAGCTCTGCTGTGGGGCTGGCCACGGCAGCAGACTGAGGGCGGTGGCGGCTGCCCGAGGTGGAGGCCAAGAGAGGCGGCTGGACCTCCATGGCGTCGAGGCGGGTCGGCGCGGGGAGACGCGCGAGCCAGGCGTGGAGCGGCTGCGGCTGGACCTCCACGGCGTCAAGCGGCCGCGCACGGGGAGGCAGGCGTCGAGCGGCCGCAACTGGAGCTCCATGGCGTCGAGCAGCTGCGCGGGGAGGGCGGGCGTCGAGGCCACGACCGGACCTCGACGGCGTCTAGCGGCCGCAGCCGGAGCTCCATGGCGTCGAGCAGCCGTGCGGGGAGGGCGGGCGTCGAGGCCGCGACCGAACCTCCAGCAGCAGCTCAAACTCAGCACTGCTTGCGGCGTCGGCGTCGGCGTCGGCGCAGTAGGAGCCCACAACCACGGATGAGGAGCTGCTGCGCGGGGAGCTCATCGTCGGTAGCCAAGAGGTGAGCGCACGGGATGTGCCCTTGCAGAACTTGAAGCATGCCATCTCGGGGTTTCCCAGGGCCGCGCGGATGAGGCGGCGGCCGACGTCGCCGAGCGGGACGACGCCCGGCCAGGCCCTGCGCCAGATCCGCACTGCCCTTGCACGGAGACGGCAGCGTCGGAGGAGAGCCGCGCCCTACTTCGCGCCGCCCCTACCCATGCCCGGTTCCGCCGCAGCAGCAGCACCCCGCGCCGCCGGCCCGCCTGCCGCTCCTACACTGGAGGGAGAGAGAGAGGAAGAAGAGCGAGGGAGGCGTGGGTCTCTCTCTCTCTCTGCCCCCTCCGCTCCGCCCTGCGCTCTCTCTCTCTCTCTCTCTCTCATTCCCTCTCTGCTCTCGCTCGTTGACCGCGCGGCAGTCGCGAAGGGACGAGGACTAGGCCGAAACCACGGTCGCCGCGGGTTGACTCGGCCGAAACCACGGTGGAATGGGCGCGAGGGTCAATTTTAAATGGTTTTGAAAGTTAAAGGAGTGCGGTTGTCCGGTTTTGAAGTTGGAGGGCTAGAAACAAACTGCAGCCATAGTTGGAGTGCCAAAAATAAACTTTTTCCATATAAAAACATCCAAGCCATGAACAAAAGAGGGGAACATATATATATAGAACTACTACTCTATAGTTGGCTACAAAATAACTTATTATATAGCCACTTTGAGTAACGATAATTACTATGTTAATTTACGAGATTATAGTAACTTCATACTAAGTGGTTTACTCTAACGTTATGGTAAATATCTCCATGTGTTATATTAACCCAATTATCGTAAATATGTATTGACATTATCATAAATTAGTATATAAAATTATCGTAAATGGAGGTGGCTACGGAATAACTGAGTAATCTCGTAAATTAACATAGTAATTATCATAACTTAAAGTGGCTACAGAATAAGTTATTTTGTAGCCAGCTATATGATAGTATATATATATATATATATAAGTTGGAGTGTTATGATTATGACTGAAAACAATTAATGCAATCGTGCACGCATGCCATACGTGAGTGGAGAAAATGGCCCTGCTACTATCGGCCTGTTCACTTGCTCGTATACGATCGTGGATTATAAGCTGGAAATCTCTCACACCAAACCAACAGCAATAAATAATCCACGATCGTTTACGACGAAATGAACAGGCTGTATACCCACTAGTGACTTCACTTGTGCATGCGTTTCGGAGGTGATAAGGTGAGAGAGGTAACAAAAGTCTTGTATGCATTGACAACAGATTTAGGTTGCATGCTACTACCCACTAGTCATTTGTGTATTGCCTTTGGGAGGCGATAAAGTTTCGGAGGTGATAAGGTAGGAAGGTACTTCTCCATCTCAACCATTTTAAATTTGACCAAATTTATATGATAAGATAATAACATTTATGGTGCCAACTAAGTATCATTAGATTCTTCATTAGTTATATTTTCATAGAATACTTATTTGATTTCATCAATCTTTGAGATGCTTTGACTCTCTAAGATTCTTGGAATGACTTAAAATTTAGAATGGAGTGAGTAACAAAGATCTTGTATGCATTGACAATAGAATCATGTTAAAGGAGTGGGGCAGGGAAAGAAGGTTTCAACTGTAAGATCACTAGATCACAACAAGCTAATATGATCTAAGGGATCACAACCAGCTAATATCATCTCCCACTAATAGTCATGTCATCCCACTAAATTTCAACCTCTTAATATAAGCTAGCCACGTTATCTCCGCCAAGCGCAATTACTATTTTTAATATATTAAAAATATAGAAGACATCCATATATTGCTATTTGTTTTACAATTTCATGCATTATCTTATAATTCAATCTAATTTTGTTAGTTTTTTATTGGAATTTTTTATTACCTTGCTCAATTATGATAAGAATGGATGTAAGAACATATATGTTTAACTCATACGTGAAAAGTTTCTCCTTGATAATTATGAACAAGGTCATATAAAAAAGTTGTCATCATAAGTTGTATCTATATCTATATCTACTATATCTATATATCTTTACGTACCTTAATGTTAAAAAGGCAAAATTTCTCTTCACCTATTTTTTTTGTCCATGACCCCCTAACTACCCGAATAGTGGAGAGTTTCTCGGTGTTTCGTATGTGACCCGGACTTATGACTGTAACACCCTAAAATTTGCAATCTTTTAAAATAGTAAATTTGATTTATTTATGTTATATTGTGTGCATTTAAATATAGGAAATTAATAATTTTTGGGAAATTAAAATCAAATATAAGGAATAGAAACATGTTGATGCATTCATGTCATTGTGCATTTGTTTTTGTAATGATTAGTTTTGACTAAAATTTGAATTGAATTCAAATTTACCTTGAAAATGAGATTGGAAAAATTTATTTATAAAAAGAAAAGGAAATTCCTTTCATTCCCTCCTTTCTCCATTTCGCCCGGCTGGCCACTCTTTCCCCCACGGCTGGCTTCGGCTCTGCTAGCCCAAGTTCCCCTGCTGCCCAAGACTACAGATGGCCTTCACCACCACCCTTTCTTTTTTGGCGGCTTGGCCCCAAGCACACAGAATTTACATGCAGCGCTCACTGCTCACTGGCCATGGCTTTAAAGCCAAAGAACAAGGCCGCGGCGTTTGTTTCGCACCAAGAACCGCTCGCGCCCACCACCTGACGCCTGGCCCCACCTGTCGGCGCGCGCCCTAACCTCCAGCGTCCCGCGCGCCCCATTCAAGCCACAGGCGGAACCGGCTGCTCAAGACTCAAGGTCGTGGGAGCCCCTCGTGGCCCCGGCCTCGTTAAAAAGGCAGCCGAGCCCCCTCAGGCGCCTCGCTGCCCTGGCCAATTTCGCCCGCTCACGCACCGGAGGCCCAAGCAACCGCTGCCCGAGGTCACCGGATTTCGCCGTCCACCTCCGCTGGCAGCCGCCTCCGAGCCGCCTCCTGGCCCGATTTTCGCCTGTGGTGAGCTCGCCGTGGTCCCCTCTCTCTCCCCATGCGTTTCATTTCGTGTTTCGTGGCTTATAGCGCCTAACCACAGCGCGGCGCCGTGAGCTCCATGCCGCCGGCCATGGCGCCCGCGCCCGGCTTTCCCCCCGCCGTCTTCTCGACCTGCACGACCCCTTCTTCCTCGAGCTCTCGGGTGCCCCTCGGTTCCCCGCTTGGCGGACCCTAGCCCCCCTATCCGAGCTCTCCGGCGTGTTCTTTTGCCGGGCCGCCATGGCTGGCCTCGCCAGAGTCCCTGCTCCCGGCGGCCTTCCTTCCTAAGCCGATTCTAGCCGTCCATCTCGGATCTCGCGGCCAGATTAGAAGATACCCTTTCGCGTGTAACTTTGCTAAAGAGACCCTCTGTTTTCATGTAATCGAACCTGCCGTCCTTAGCGCATTTCCCCGAGTACGCTCTCTCGTTTGGAAAGCGTAAATTTCACTGTTTTAGTTCAAAATACGTTTTCAGTATTTACAGAAATGCCATTCGAACTGTTTCGCTTATATAATTGTCGTTTTAACTCCAAATTGATCCATTCAAATCGCGTTAGCTTCGTAATTTCATAAGCTACATGATGACGCTACTGATAGTCAAGTTTGGAACTTTTTAATTTCATGATTAGAATTAATTAAATATGGGGCTACAGGAAAACCCGTTTTAATCATAACTTTCGCATTTTAGCTCCGTTTTTCGTGAACTTCGCGTTGACGTGATCGTAGAGAAACGTAGATTAGTTTTACAAACATTTTATTTTGATTTCAATACTATTGGTGTACTGTTCTAATGATAGGAATGTTTGCTTTGCATGAATGCTTTTGAATGTTGTATGTTGCCATGTTGGTCGCGTTCAGACGGTGAGGAAAACGTTGGAGACCAAGAACTCTTCGACGACCAAGCAGAAAAAGACGAGTTTGTGAACCAAGGCAAGTATAGCATGGGCCTTCCTTGATGTCCAATTCACCTTAATCAATTACTCATTTGCATGTGTCTAATTTTGATACCCGTAAGGATATCCTAGTGATTGTTTATCCTGCTCCTTGTCTCCTATGGGTTAAATGCATATGGGTAGATTGCTAGTGCTCTAACCTGAACTTGACATACATGTTGATGAAGGATACTATGGAACAAAGTGAGTAACATGATTTATAACAACTGTTCCATAGGGAAAAAGTGCAAATGACCTTTGTTCATGTTGCTCTCGGCCCTCCATAAGGACTTATCTGTCGGCAAAAAGCCGGGACCGATAAAGGCAACCGTGAGGGTCATATGGCTCGACTTTAGCTCAAGAATAGGACCTTTTCTAGCTTGTTAGAGGTTACCTTTATGGCGCAAATGGGGCTTGCCACGTTGGGTATAGGACGCCTCTGTTCCTATGTGTATAGCCGCTGATGGATATGTGCCATAGGAAAGGGGGTTCCTACATCATCTCGCCAAGGAAACCTAGCGGCCCTAACTTGTTAGGGAAACCTATGAAATGGCTTCATAGTGTACCATGCCCGCTCACCTTGGAAGTGACATGGGAGTAATTAACCGGGCATATGGGGATCACGACTCGCGGTGAATGTGCACCACCTCTGCAGAGGGTAACAAATATTATATGTACCGTGCTCACTTGATTCTGAAAGCGGCCCGGAAAACTCACTGTAATAGATGGCTACTTTATAATGTTGTTTATACGAGATGATTATGATGATGTCACATGACTCTATTGGATCGGATATATGATCACGTGGGTTTAAAAGGAGCTTAAGCATAACTTAATAATAGATGAGGATAAAATCTTGAATCTACTAAAAGTGCTAACTGCGCAGAAACCAAAGGTCATCCTTTTTGAGCCTCATGAACCCCATGTTATCTTGTTGAGTACGGACGTGACTTACGCTTTGTTTAATTTTCAATATTTGGATAAAAATCCCGGATGGGTAACGAGATGACAACGGATATAAGGAGTTTCACGAGGATTATTAGGCTTGTGGTCAACCAATCGACCGTCCCCGTGATGGAGTTCCACGAGAGTTATCTTTTATCTTCCTTTTGTGTTATGTAAGTCAATGTGATGCTATTATTCGTTATGTAAGATACACCGTGATGATACTTTTTATAATTTGTCAACTTATGTGTGTGACTGATCCCTGGGCACACATGAGTTTAGTGCATTCAATTTTATCCTTAAAATTGGGTGTGACAATGACTCATACTCATATGAGTTAGGACAACTCGTGTCTAGCGGCCAGAGTCAGATTCCAATACGTATTGGGTTGTGCCCTACGTATCTCATAGATAACCTGCACTTAACGACTCGCATCTAGCAAAGATACAAAGTCTTATTCCTATACGTACCGGTTCCGTTGTAACGCATGAGCATGTTTGATAGCTAGAAACTAATATAATAATGTCAAAAACACATTGAAAAAATGATTATGAGTTACGTCCTACAAAATATCACGCACAAAGTTATGAATACAATTTCATAATTTTCTACAGACTAGCAAATATGCCCATGCATTGTAACGGGAGAAAAAAACTATCAAAGCATTCATGCAAAACGATGACGTGAATGGTACATATGAACTTATGTTTTATCCTTTTATAATTTATTTTATGATGACCATGACATCCATAATATAAGTTAATGCTAACAATAAATAACAATGTCTTACTAAACCTGTATCAAATTGAAATACACTTTGGTATAGTTTTCCTTTCATTGCAAAACACATAATTATTTAGCTATAAGTATATCATAACTTTAATTTTTCATAATACCCATGTGTTTCTATGACTCAATATCCACCTTTGTAGCTTTTTTTATGCATCATATCAACCTCTGTAATTTTTTTGTCAATGTGTCAAGGATTTGTCTGTCCATCAGTGATTGAGACCTCTCTTGAATTTTCAGACGGTAGTCCTCGTCAGCAATTACATAAATACATTTGTATAGATTTCATTAGATAATAATCTGCGAAGTTTTTGGTTCATGAAATATTTAGTTGTGCTGCAAAACAGGTTTGGCATTTTTATAATTTTTCTATGATTTTGGTGAATTTTGCAATATCTCTGTTTTTATAGAAAAAGAGAAAAAATGAAAGAAAAGGAAAAAGGTTTGCATGGGCTTGGTCCAACCCACAACGAAGCCGGCCCAACTGTAAGGATTCAACCCAGGTCGAAAAAGAAGCCCACCAGGAGAGGCCCACTCAGATCTGGACATTTTGCATCAGGAACCCTGTTATATTTTAAAAACTATTAAGACCCTCTCACCTTTTCTTTTTCTCTATTATCTTTACAACTAGAACCCCATATTTCTTTCTATTCTCTTCCCTACTCCTAATCTCTGTTGGCAACGAGACCGAGATCGAACCGGTGATTGGGGGAGGAAGAGGCAGAAAAAATATGGTAGAAATTTTGCCTTTTTATTATTAGGTATAGAAATAAAAAGCCACGGAAACATTTTCTGTCTAGTAGAAAAGGAAATTAAAGTTGCATGGTTGTCTCATGGTTCTGGATTACAATCCAATGAACGTTCAAATCTAGGTCTGTCAGTATTGTTGGGGAGATAACACCGGTGAAAGAGGGACACGTTTTCTACACGAGAAAGGAGGATGGATCATGGATGTTTGGGGAGACACACTATCGGAAACAGGATCTTTGCCATGTGTCCAAGGCACACGGCGAAGCCCGAAAAACACTCGGCAAAGGCTTTGTCGAGTGTTATACGGCAAACAACACACGGCGTACACAGTGACGGCAAAAGTTTATTTGCCGAGTGTTTTTTATTAGGCACTCTGCAAAGACGTTGCCGAGTGCTGAAACCAACGCTCAGCAAAAAAAAGTAAAATGACGGCGCGGAGACGGTCACGGCGTGTTTGCCGAGTGTCTAACGGCCTCGGCACTCGGCAAACATGACCTTGTTTGCCGAGTGTCATATCCCAGACACTCGGCAAAGACTGGCCATTCCAGACCTAGCTTTTGGTCTCTTTGCCGAGTGTCCAGGTGCTGACACTCGGCAAACATACCTTCTTTGTCGAGTGTCACAGCGCAGACACTCGGCAAACAAGCTATTTTAGCCCCAGAATGCATAGATTTTTGCCATGTGTTGTATGTGGAGAGTAGAAAAAGTTTCAAGGTCAGAAAAGAAAAAACTTATTTATTTGCCGAGTGCCAAAAAAACAGTCAGTCCGCTTTGCCGAGTGTATTTTTCATGGCACTCAACAAATAGCCCTTTTGCTGAGTGTAACACTCGGCAAAGCTGCCACATATAACCAGTTTATTTGGTTCATCTGCTTTCCCAAGTGTATGTTTCATAGCACTCGGCAAATAGCCCTTTTGTCGAGTGTAACACTCGGCAAAGCTGTCACATATAACCAGTTTATTTGGTTCGGTCACAGCCATGCACCACATTCAAATAAACATCACATCCATCACAGATAGTTCACAATAGGCATCACATGCAGTTCATATAGATATATCGACCACATCACAAATGCAAATGAACTTCACAATCACAAATGCAAATAAACTTCAGAATCACAAGTACATAGTTCCCAGTCGCTCTCTAGGCTCATCAGGAATGCAAATAAACTATGACCACTGTGACCACTGTCGGTCATAAGGCTCATTCGATGCCGCAAATTGATTCTACACAAAGGAGAAGAGATAAATCATTAACAGTGATTGAGAACGAAACATACAAGTATTAGAAATAAACTAGCAACTAGAAAAAGTGATTAATTATGTGGAAACTAAAAGTAGCTAAGTTACAGTGATTGAGAACGAAACAGTGATTACAAGGTTAACTACAAACTAGAAATAAACTAGAAATTAGAAACTATAAACATACGCATATCACAAAGGAGAAAAGATTGATTCTACATAAACTAGAAACGGTGATTATAAGGTTGTGAAGTGACTCACAGTGCCTAAAACAGTTTTGGAGCAAGTTGAGGAGGAGGGACTGGTATCGGCAGCGGAGGTTGACCAATTGCAGCGTAAACACCCCTCATATATTCAAACATCTACAATCGCTCTGCCTCCATCCTCGCCTCTAGCTCCTCCCGATGCCTCATTTCTTGTTCCAGCTGAGCCTACAATATTTCATCCCAATGTTACAATGCAATGCAAAAGTATATAAAAATCAATGAATGATGAATAAAACAGAAATAACCTAGAGTGCGTTCATCTAGAACCATGTAGAGTCTAGCCGTGGGCATATCGCCGGGCTGGAACTTGTGCTCCGTGCTTGAATCTGGGAGAGAGTGGGAGTGCTGGCCGTGTCTACCATCGCCAATCCAGAACCGGCCATGTTTCTTGCCTCCTCCCGCCCTCATGATCACTTCTCCAAGGTCATGGGCGCTCGGATCGTACTCTAGGCCATGGACCGCCCTTGCCATCGATGTGTATCCATCGAGGCGGCTGTGGATGGACTCGTTGTTGTACGCCGAGGGTGGGTCCTCTGGGTTTAATTTCTTGGCCTAAGAGAAAACATTCCTAATTTAAGATAACTTGGACTCTAATCTTTCCCTTTTTGTAGAGTCCAACATGCTTTGTCCCGGCGCCGATCCTAGCCTTTGTCATTATCTGCTGGCGCTATCTGAAGAAAGCCGATTCCAGTGTTGCATTCAAATCAACTGATTCCGATCTGCACGCAATTGATTCCTTGATGACACGATCTTGGGAGCTTTCGAGTCCCTGCGATTATTTTTCCAAATTTTGGTGTAAACACCATGAAACATGAGTTCGTATATTTCTTCAATTCTTCCATAATATTCAACCCCATCTAAGGCTTGCGTAAAAACTCTGGTATTTGTGGTTCTTCGATTGGGCTGACTCTGCTCGTGGCTTGTTGTATGAAAGCAATATCCATTCACGTCATAACCGGTAAATGACCTGACCCTATAGGCACAACCATCGGCAACCTGTCTAAACTCGGCACTCATAGACGCATCGGTTTGTCCCTACAAGTTCAAGCAGGGTAGTTCATTATATTAGTCGCACGTACAAGCAACTTGTAATCGGGGACAAATTGGACAGTACCTTCTGTTTGAACCAAGAAATGAAATCGGGAGCAACTTGTAATCGGGGACAAATTGGACAGTACCTTCGTTATATTAGTCACACGTACGAGCAACTTGCCTCATACATGCTCTTTGGCAGAATGTGACCATCTGGGAGAAGGCTACCAAAAACTATCAGCATAACATCGAAGGCTTCTCGACTCAAGCTAAATTGGAACTTTACGACCATTAGGCATGCAATGGCATCCAGTTTAGAAACCTTGGTATGCCCGTGAAAGGGTTGCTGTGCCACAGACAACATATCGTAAGATGCCTTTGTGGTTGGCTCTAGCTCCTCCTCCCTACGTCCTTCATCAAAGTGTGCTTCATGATAGTCATTTAACATGTCTCCTACACCAACATCAGCATCATAATACTTGATGCATTGTCTCACGACCTCATCTCTCACATGATTGGATTCACCATGGTAGATACACCGGGTATAGTCTGCCGTAAATCCATTCTTACAAAGATGGTTACCCATGACCACCTTTGTTTGTCGACGCGTGTTTGCACAAATGCTGCAGGGACACCAAGTGGCACACGCTCCTTTAACCCTTGCAAATGCTAGTTCCAAGAAAGCATCGGTCTTCTCAATCCATTCATCGGTCAACGAACCCTAACTAGAGCAGCCTATGTACATCCACTCACGGTCATCCATCCTCTAAGATATCAGCAAGTAATATAAAAATCAATTGCATCTATAGGTTTCTACGTGGTGGTCTAATAGCTGAAGATAGGTCCTAATCCCACCCGAGGATGTGTAGATGGGGTTAGTTTCCATGCTCTACTCCTATCCGAGGCAGAATTTCAGCAGCACCTCCCCGTTGTTCTCCAAATACACGTCCTGACAGGGAGATTGTGTATCCAGAGAACAACAGGGAGATGCTACTGAAACTCTATCTCGGATCAGAGTAGAGCATGGAAACTAACCCCATCTACACATACTCGGGCTATCAAAAAACGTGGACAATTCAAAATAGATATGGTATAGATATGCAAAGATCTGCATATTTCCAACCGTATCTCTTTCGAATGGGAGACGCCTAGCTAGGTTACGTGATATATGAACATCATACAGAAAGAGGGGTGTAGGATGCCTCACCTTGTTGTCCTGCAAAGTGATGAGTCGAGGATGGTGTGGGGCGGCGGGAGGGCAAGGCACAGAGCGGCATACGGCGGTGGCAGGGCGGGGCAGGGAGTGGCGGCCGCGTAACCTATTATAACATAAAACAAACCATGTTATAACCAAATTATAACATGATTGGTTTAGCACAAGTAGCAAAACTTTTCTTTGGCAACTTGCATTTCAGACAAAATTATGGACATGATTGGTTTAGCAAAAGTAGCAAAACTTTTCTTTGGCACCATCTACTAGAAAGATACACCTGACAATAGACTTGGATTACATTCAACTCCAACTGATCACTGCATGCATATTAAACACACAATTGCTATACTGCTTTGACCGGCAATGTAAGTATTATTACCAAACCAGGGGTTAATTTATATATAGCCTAGAGAAATAATCAGCTGATCATGTTCTCTGATGAGTAAGTAAATGTGGCTCAATTGGTTTGTCCGGTTCATCAATAATCTGAACCTAATAAAGTACTGTACATCAGAATGAGGTATGATGGTCTTGTTAACAAGTCACAAATGTGACTAATCATTTGACCAATTACTTAGTGCTAGCTAGTACTAACCAGAATCAAGATGAATTATCAAGCTCTAAATTCTAAATTGTATGTGCAGCTGTAAGAGAAGACGATGGCTAGCTAGCTCCTAAACACTAGATATGATTTGCACTCCTGATCACTAGATGATTTGCATGGTTTTTCTTTTGGCACCCGAACACTGGATTCCTAGGCCATAACTACTACTAGTGTTGTCGATTCACAGATGAGGAAGAGGACGAACGCCGATGAACCTTGCAGGTAGGGTCCTGCGCCGGAGGGGAGCGCACTGGCCGCCGGGCGTGCCAGATCTAGGGCACTCGACAAGCTTTTTTTTTCATTTTCCTTCTTTTCCATAACACGTTTTCCTCAATTTGTTTAGATGTACTTTGAAAATACCTTCGCAAATTCACTCAACAATATATATTTGATTTTTATAGGAATATTATTCCATTATTTTATGCAGTTATAGCTCAAATTCAATTTATATCAATTAAAATTCTATAATTGCACTTAATAAATTAAAATTATCAAACGGATCCAAAAAAATTATCAAAATTTCACATGAAACAATCTTTGTTCTCTATTGCCTATACAAAAAGTTTTGAAGTCAATCCCCAATTCGACCGTCACTTTGACTCCAAATCTTACCGAATCGTTCTCAACACTACGATTCTTCTTCTGAGATACTTCGGTTTGTAAACATCATACATGATAGATTATACGAAACCTTCTAAATTTTTTTACCACAACCTCCACGTATGATTTCATGAGATCTTGACAAATCTCATGATTTTCAGACTTGTTTGCTTTTTTTAAAATTTAAAAACCATTCGGCCACACGTTCGTGGTCATGTTTTCTGAACAAGAGGTTCACAATTTCTTTTTATTTCCCGGGTAAGGCCTCACAACGGACTCAATAACATGAATACCATTTTTCTACTCATTTTATTTTATTATTTGAATCACCTGCGGTTCAAATTTGACTTATACCAAAAAATTCCTTGAAATGCAATTAATTAATTAAATATAGCAAACATATCTAGAAATATACCGAATCTTAACATGGAGTACTACATGTTGTATGTGGAGAGTAGAAAAAGTTTTAAGGTCAGAAGAGAAAAAAACTTATTATTTCATGCAGTTATAGCTCAAATTCAATCTATATTAATTAAAATCCTATAATTGCACTTAATAAATTAAAATTATCAAACGGACCCAAAAAATTACCAAAATTTCACATGAATCAATCTATGTTCTCTATTACCTATACAAAAAATTTTGAAGTCAAACCCCAATTCGACCGTCACTTTGACTCCAAATCCTACCGAATCCTTCTCAACGCTACGATTCTTCTTTTGAGATACTTCGGTTTGTAAACATCGTACATGACAGATTGTGTGAAACCTTCTCAGTATTTTATCATGGCCTCCACGTATGATATCATGAGATCTTGACAAATCTCATGATTTTCAGACTTCGTTTGTTTTTTTTAATTTAAAAACCATTCGGCCACACGTTCGTGGTCGTGTTTCCTGAACAAGATCTTCGAAATTTCTTTTTATTTCTCGGGTAAGGCCTCACACCGGACTCAATAACATGAATATTATTTTTCTACTCATTTTATTCTATTATTTGAATCACTTGCAGTTCAAATTTGACTTATACCAAAAAATTCCTTGAAATTCAATAAATTAATTAAATATAGCAAATAGATCCAGAAATATACCAAATCTTAACATGGAGTACCACATATTGTATGTGGAGAGTAGAAAAAGTTTTAAGGTCAGAAGAGAAAAAAAACTTATTTATTTACCGAGTGCAAAAAAAAACACTCGGCAAAATTATTTCTTTGCCGAGTGCTAAAGTAAAACACTCGACAAACTTACTTCTTTGCCGAGTGCTACTAACGAACACTCGACAAACTCCTAACGGCAGGCACACTAACTGACGGATGTCCACATGGTGGTTTTTTACTGTGTGTCTCTGTTTTGCCGAGTGTTTTTTCCTAGTTTGTCGAGTGGTCTTTTTTCAGCACTCGGCGAAGAGTTTGGTATGCCAAGTGCCATTATTTTGCCGAGTATGGTTTCTGCAGCACTTGGCAAACAACTTTTTTGCCGAGTGCCCGATGAAATACACTCGGCAAATATTTTAGCACTCGGCAAATCACCTGTTTCCTATTTGGCGTGCCCTTAGCACCACCCTGTGCCTCCTTCCACCGACCACCCGTGCCTCTTTGAGTAGCGTTGCCAACCACAGTCATAGGAGTCCACGAGTTCATCCGCACAAGAGACAACGATGACATTAAAATAGGATAAGCCCTCATCACCCTATCCACCATCACGTAAAAGGAAGCAAACACAACGTCCTGGTTCTATGCCTTGGGAGCGATTTTCTACCTCATAGACCCATGATCATGGTAGGAATCCTCCTCATGACGCCTCGCCTCTCCTTCTCAAACTCCCTGGGGTAGTTGAACCTCACAATCTCTTGATCCTCTAGTGACTCGATGGACTAGATCCTCTACTGACTCGATGGACTAGGGGGGCAGTCATGTTTTGCATCAAGCCGTAGTTTAGGTTGATGGCTACTGCGAACTGCCTGAACATGGACCCCTATCGGTGCCTCCCAGTCATCCACCAAAAGGTCTCCTCTTCAAAGTCAAACTCCAAACTAGCATAAAACTTGTGGATGATGGTCTTGTTCCAGTCATACCTGATTGCAGTCACCTCCCAAAGTTCAACGGCCTAGAACATCTGGGTGACCTCCACCACATGCTCGAAGCTCTTGATCCAAGCCCAGTCAATCGACTTGGCCTAATGGATATTCCGCGTGTCGAAGTGGCCCCAGAAGGGCTCTTACTGGTGAGGGTACGGTGTGAAACTCCCTCTAAATAGCCATCTTGGGTAAAGGTTGTACAGTGGCGTGGGCATAGCCTACTGGAACTCCACCCCCTCATGTATACATGTATGTTCCAATCAATCTCCAAGTGCTCGTGGTCGTCCTCCATCACCACCACCCTCCCTCTTATCCCCACCGAGCTGGTCCAGCTCCTCCTCCATCTGAGTCTCCTTCCCGCTATCGTCCTCCTCTGTCTCGCACTCACCCAAGTTGTTGGACACTAGGACCTCTATTTTCTGAATTGTAGGTGACCAATCAAGTAAAAAAAAAAACTCTCAGTCATCAAGATTGGAAGAGCAAAAACGGAATAGCTGACACACTTGAAAAAAGGGCGGGACATGCTAGAATCTCAGTCTCTACTCTCTTGTCTTCTCTCTTGCCAGACATTTGCTCATTCACCGAGATGTAATGTCGCTCAAGTATTGGAATGTTTAGAACGCGTAATCTTCACCCATATCCGTACTTCGTCTGATATGCAATGGAATTTTAACTTTCAAAAATCAGAGAAAAAATGTCCTTCGCTGGGTCCCCCCAGCACCGTACCGAGTACCGACTCGGACTCGAACGCGACCTCGTTTTCCCCTTTGCGCTTTGCCTATATATTCAGAAACGGTAATGTCTAGGGCCGGCGAACCCGGCGTATGGCACATCGCAAATTCGCAATTCGTAACACCGTTCCAGCGCGTCAGAAGCCATGGCGGACTGGAAGGAGGAAGAGAAGGAAGAGCAGGCGCGCAAGGCTCACGCGCTCGCCGAGAAGTGCTTCCTCGCCGGCAACGTCTTGGCCGCCAGGCAGTGGATGCAGTCCGCGGTCAGGCTCGCGCCGGACCTCCCCGGCACGCCGCAGATCGTAGCGGCCTACGACGTCCACGCGGCGGCGGCCCGGAGCAGCCCCACCGACTGGTACGCCGTGCTGGGCCTAAATCCCGGTGGCGGCGGCGTCACCCACGACGACATAAGGAAGCAGCACCGGCGGCTCTGCCTCCTCGTGCACCCCGACAAGAACCCCTGCGCCGCGGCCGACGCTGCGTTCATGCTCGTCCAGGCCGCCTCGCACGCGCTCTTGGCCAAGCACCCTCCTCCTGGCACCGCGGCGCCGCCGCCGCAGCGCCAGGCCACGCCACCGACTCCGAGGGCGCCGGAGCCGCAACCGAGGCCGCGGCGGCCTCAGGTCGTGCAGATGGCTCGGAGACCGGCACCGCCGCCGACGCCGAGGCCTGCGGCGCCGATGCCACCGACCTACTCGCAGCAAGCCAAGCAAGCGAAGCCGATGCAGAGGGGCAGGCGGAGGAGGGTTTCGACGCCTCCGATTCCCCAGTTCACTTCACCGATCACGGACAAGTGCCCGGTCTGCGGCGCACGGGTCAACAACGGCAGGGCCGTCCCGGGAAAATTAGAGGCCCTGTACGATACTAAGAAATGAGGCCTATTAGCCTAGAAAAAAAAACTAAATATACGATATTATAAAGCATGCAGTATGTTGCAATAAAATATATATCAAGATTCAAGAATGATACCTATATTACATAATCTTTACTTGAATAACATCATTCTTTTAGTGTTCTTTGAAATGAAGTCTTCAATAATATGCTCATAATCAATCTTCTCCAACAGTTCACCTTCAAGTGCTATTATAGCCAAATCATTAAGTCTTTCTTGTGTCATTGTAGAACATAAATAAGTCTTCAATAGCTTTAACTTAGAAAAGCTTCGCTCTCGCTTGATTTGTGTCATTGTAGACGTCGAGAGGTAGTACGTGAGACCTAAGATTTGCGATCCGATTCAGATTGGGGAATTGGGATCGGCAACATTGCCAACTGAACAGCGCCGGGCAACAAGCCATTGTTTATTGGGCTTTGGTCAATTGTTGTACACGTCGCTTTGCTAATGGGTCAAAGGCCAAAGCTACTGCTGTATGTTCTTATTTACCAAGCAATACATATATACGTATATATACTCTATATATATTTGGAGGCCCCTGAAAAGTGGAGGCCCTGTACCGTCGCACACGTTGCACGTGCCAAGGGACGGCCCTGACAACGGCGGCGGGAGCCATTACCGGTGCTTCAACTGCCAGTGGAGTCCGCTGGACGGCAGACATGACGACGACTACGGTGACGACTTCTTCGACTAACTAGTCGCTCAAGGTCTCTTCTTCGATCGAACAAGAATAGAATAGGTTTCAATTTGGTGCTGGGAGAGACGTATGATTAGGGTTCATTAGTTCACTGATTGTTTGTTGAATAATTCTTCGTTTTTTGTCTACGCTCTGTAACATGGGAAGCGATACAACTTATCACAAGCAGCAATTTAAGCTTTTTTTTTTTTTTGAGAATTAGCAATTTAAGCTTGGAATCTCTAGATTTGCAAGAAAAGAAATTTTTCCTCTAGATATGTTCTACTTGAATTAGCAATTTAAGCTTGGAATCTCTAGATTTGCAAGAAAAGAAAATTTTCCTCTACATATGTTCTACTTGCATTGCTCGATTTATGAATAGTCTTTGATTGCATTTCTTCAGTGAGAAAAACAAATTGGGCTGAGGGCACTAAAACTTGTATGGTTGTAAACATTGACTGATGAAAACCTTTTGCAATGAAATGAGACTAGAGCAGGGTTCCTTGTTCAATTGGGAACGTAGCACGCGCAAAAGAAAATTTTAGGATTTGAATCATATATTTTCATATGATACGATCTTTTGAACAAAGAATTAGACATCCATATATCTTACGAAATCCATATTGCATAGTTTGTTCCACAGGAATTTTTGGGAAAACATAACATTATGTCTTCCAATGTTTTCTTGTGTGTGTTGCATTCAGTATGATCACGCCACAAGAAAGTTTCTTACTTTCAAAATTCATACAGGATTGCAATTGCTAGCTAATTTCCCGTGTTTTTTTTTTCATGTGGAATAAGTTCACATATACATGTACTCCGTCAGCTATGTAGTTTGCGTGGTGAGTCTTGAGAATGCGGCTCAGGAAATCGTGTAAATGTACATGTATCCGAGTGTCAGACTTCTCAAGAAATGAATCGATCTTTCAGAGCCGAAATAACTCACCATCCAACTGGTTTGATTCCGTGGCGAAGTCGCTTGCAAACTGGCACAGATGTTTTATATCTCCACGCCTAGTTCATGGGGTTTCAATACGCACAATAATAACGGAAGATGGCTGGATAGGCAGCTACTTTTCAATGGAACAGTATTTTCCTCTCACAACATTTCAGCATAATCATCAACATAAGCCAAATTTCAGCATAAGCGAACAGGGTGAGGATATGTTCAATTCATTGGTGTAAAGAAAAGAGGTTTCATTGACACTTGCTACAACGATTTATTACATTCAAAAGTTGTTAATGTAATGCTCAAGCTCAACTCATAACATCTACCGAGAGCTGTTCCAGCGAATCGCTCGAATAAACAATTTAAGTAGCACATTTGCTTGTACATACAGCTCAAACACCAAATTTGACAGAGGTCCGAATTTTACAGCCAGAAAAACCTCATAACTTAACAATACACACACACAAAAAAAAAAAAAAAGACGCCCTTGGTTCAGGAAGCCTGTGCAGGTCCAGCCAGCCAGTCCATGACCTTGTGCTCCATCATGCACTTGCAGGGTTCTTGAGGGTTAATGTTGTGCTCTCTACAGTCGTTGGAGCAGTCCATGAACTCCCCAAGCTCGAATTTCGAGTTCCAGAGGAAGACCTTGAGCCGCGAAGCTTTCTCAAGAACCAAGCTTGAGATGGCTGATGTCTCATAACCTGAGATGTCCAGGTGCTCGAGCTCCTCTAGGCAATCAAGGAACTTTATTATTGCAGCGGAAGACATGTCGGCACTTGGTATCTCCAGCTTTTTCAGATGAGGAAGAGAGTTACAGATGACTGAGGCCATCTCTTCATCCACGTACAGTGCAGACACCTTCAGCTCCACAAAGTCTGGGCAGCACTGGTGCACATGCAGGAGGACATCATAATTTATCAGAGTCTCATCCACTGCCATGCCTTTAAGCGAATGAAGTCCACCTATCGCCTTACAGAACTGATCGTAAGTCATACAGGTGCTAGGAAGGCTGAAATAGTGCAGGTTTGGACACCTAGGGAAAAAACAGAGAGAAATAGGATTAGCTTTAACGCAGACATTAAATAACCATAGTCACATAGGAACGCCAACAGCTGATTCCTTTAAAAAACTATTAACCAGTTCGGGAAACAAATCCATGTGGAAGTGAAACGAATAGCATATTTTGCCACCTGCTGATGATGACTGTTTCACGAAAATTCATAACAATCAGAATGAAGCAAAAGCCAAGAAAAAACAGCATCAAAACAACACAATTGATTTGAAGAAAAAAACAGTGTGGAATCAGTCTTGCAAGTTTGCGTCTGCTGCAAATTTTGTCTGAAAATATCATTCACACCTGCCAGCCTGCCTGTCTCTAACAAAATTTATAAAATGAGTTTGTAAACTTGCACTGGGAACAAAATTACCAAAAAATAATGACACAAAAAGCACGTCTATAGCAAATTAAGCAGTTAAGCACATTCATTGCATTGATCAAATAACCCTATGAAATATTTTAACAATACTGAAACACATCGGAAGTTTTGTTATATAACATGACTGAAGGAAATCTATAACCAAAGTTTCTTGTAGTGTCCAAGAACTGCAGAGGCGCCTGTGTAATATCTTAGTTGATCCAAACAAAAGATAGATTAGATCTGTACATGATCGAAAAAGTAATCCAGCTGCACACCTAAATATCAAAGGAAACCCATTTAGACATGTCTGCTATGATGCAGGAGTAAACTAGACCACATAAACCCTCTGTTTTGTACTTTCGATTCAACCTTGCTACTCTGTTCCCTTTTAACGTACTTTTTATCTATATTCTGCAATACAACAGTCAGATTGAAATACTTCTCATATGAATAGACCATACATGTTTCAGTGAAAAGTTACTGGTTGAGGTACAGGTACTTGTGTGTCATATACTCGTGCCCATTAGATGGCACTCGTACCTACGAATCAAAATTTACAATGTTCATAGCATACATGACATGACAGGCACAAAGAGCCAATGAGTCTTATATCAATTTTCTATTGGTTGAATTCCTGTAAGTGTCACTGGTAATTATTTAGACCGCTGCTAAATTTCTGAATGTAGTTTTTTAGTTCTTGAGTTGTAAATGGTGTCAATTTTCATGACGTAAGTACTATATCTATATGGTCCAACTTTATCTCCAGTGCTAGAGGATATTTATTCTTCGATGTAAATTCATGTAAAGCTAATAAATACATGTTGGATTACAGGTAATAGTAACAAATGGTGAAAGAAAACACAATATATAATGAACAAAACCAAATAATAAAAAACTACAAAAAAATAACATGATAGAAACTAAGAGTGCCCTTCTCTGACTTGCACAACTGAATCACCATTACATGATGTATGTTCTAATACCAAAACAGCCATGCTGCAATCAAATTCATGAACACGTACTGATGCCCTTTTCATGCTGTTATTTTTTACTATCCAATGTAATACACATACACTTAGCTACAATTAGATATGCAGTAAAGCAAGACTGTACCAAACTGCTACTATAACGTTTAAAATGACATGGGGTGACAAAAAAGCAATCTGTGAATATGCTGAAACTGAAATGCTCTGGTTTCAACTGGTTAGTGGCAAACAAGGGAAGGTTCTGAGAAGAGAAGCTGGGGTGACAAGGCTAGCCATGTGAAAAACAAGCAAAAGGCAGGAGTAGGAAAGCGGATGCAGATTGCAGAGTTGTCTAAAGAGGTATGCAACTTGATATTCATGTATATATTAAGGTGGTCTAAGAGATGGAGAGAATTGGCAAAGCAAGAAATGGGGTGAAAGAATGCGTGAGAAGAAGATAAATCAAGAACAGTGACAAAGTGCAGGGTAATAACAAAAGGGCTGGGCTTTAAGGAGGGAATATGCACAATATTGGGGTGCGATTGAAGGTTGCAGACCAAATATATTTGACTACAGTGATGGATGTGTGACAAAAAAGGACTATGAGAAGAGGGCAGACAGCAGTAGGATACTAGTGCAACACACATATGTTATAATTGCACATGGGTTACAAGGCAGAAGGCACTACCATATGAATATATACTAAGTAGAGATAGGTAACTTTGCTCCAACTGGATTTCTAGTCTAAAGAAAATTCATCTGCATACATAAAGCTATACCTTGAAAACTACAGAAAAAAAGGGCCGCAATAGTAGCTTCAACCCACAAATTGCCACACATGCACAGCCTATCAAATTCTCATAAAAAATCTTCAGTTTAGACATCTTTTTTATTCTAATTTTGTGATTGCTTTTGACTGGCCATTCAGAATGCAAGTTCATTAACTAGTGTGGCTGTTCTTAAGCTATCAGTGCTAGAAGCTGCACCATGAGTTACCCAAAAAAAAAAGGGCCATAAATCTTTTCGCAGAAAATTCCAGATCTTTATTTTCTACCCACTGGGACCAAACGACCAAGCAACATTATTCCTTGGAATCATTACATCTCTTCGATGTCAGTATCATATCATCAGGTAAATGCATAATGTCAAGAAACAACTGTTCCAACTAAATGTAATAAACATAGAAATTGGTACAGGTACTCTCACCATCTTTTTCAGATTGTTATGGCTATAAAGATAGAGAAACTACAATTCACATATGTTTTCTCTGCGATAACGCATTACAAATGAACATCGCAAAAACTCATAAGAAAATCAGCAAAGCATCCATATGCAAGCTTACAGGAATCTGGCACCTATCTACAGAAACGAAAAAGAAACACATTCACCTACGATGAAAGCTATATTGATATAGGCGAATTCGGGAGGATCTGATGCGAAATTACGAATATAACAGCGCCTCCTAGTCCTATAGTACCATAACCTAATTACGTTTTAGCATCAATAAGGGCGTTAATTGAAAAGTCAACGGACATTTCCTCACGGGAAATAGCCAGACAAGATCAAAGAGATAGGGAGAAGAAATTTCACCTGTCAGCGAGGAACAAGAGATGGTCCTCATCAGCAAACTCGGGGAGCAGCACGGCCTCGATCCGCCCTTCGGCCGACTTGGCGGCGACCTCCAGGATGCGGAAGAGCGCTGCATGGACGGGTACGCTAGAGCTGGAGTGTCCCGGTCTCGCGGCGCGCCGGCCGGAGGTGAGGGCGACCCAATCGCGGAGGTCGACGCGGCGCCACGCGAGCGGGTCCCGCGCCGCGGCCCGCCACGAAGAGCAGGCGCGGGAGGCGCCGCCGGAGAGCAGGTCCGGCGCGCCCACGCGGGTCATGATCGCCACCAGGAGGTCGTGCTGCAGCTCCGCCCACGGACGGCTCGGCGGCATCGCCATGGACGGATGGGGAGCGAGAGCTGAGATGAGAGAAGCTCCGTACTTCTAAAATGAAGACGACGTAAATGTCATTAAAAAATAAGTGTGCTTGTTTAGTTGGGCTTATCTATAAATATAATAATATATAAGCCCAAATAAACGAAGTGGGCCGCCAAACAGTCCAGCGTGCAATTTTGAACATGCCTACCTGCACGATCACGAGAACTGTGACCTCGCCGTAGCCCAGATCGTCCCTTCATGATATTTTGGTCCACTGGGCATATGTCATTCGGCCCACTTCACATTGTCAATACAGAAAGCGAATAAAGAAAGCGAATAAAATGGGTTCTGTGAGCATGCATGAAGAGACAAATACCAAAAGCAAAATTCCTTTTCTTGTTCCTCTATCTATTCTTGGGCAGTTTTGGTCGATGGCAGCAAACTTAAATTTGAAACATGGCAAGAAATGGTATCCCCTTGCAACAATGCTGAAAATCACAACAGCGCAACCAATTAGTTCTCCTAAAGGTAGAAGGCATAGAATTATCTTTTGAAAAAAATATCTGTATGGCCTTCAAGAAACTATTGCTTCCTTGCATGGTTTTTTTTTCTGAATTTTTGCTTTTGGTCCTTATAGATAAGTTCAGAAAAAAAAGAGCCTAAGGAAGGCATAGTTTTTTGGAGGCCATATAAGTAATTTTCTCTTATCTTTTCTCATACATAGTATCAATGCAACAACACTTAATTGTGAAACAAAAAATAGCCACACCAATGAAGATATCTCTTTTCTCCTTATTTCTTATGTGAATAAGCCAACCTCCTAGCATATGAGATATCGATCTTGGTAGTGTTAATTCATTAGCCATCTAAAAAAATCTCCAAATAGATCTTGCATGATGACAGTGAAAGAAAAGATGCTTGATTATTTTATTAGGATAGCACAAATAACACTTTTGGCTACCTAACCAATTTCTCTAGTTAGATTATTCGTTCTAATATAGCTCCCAATGAAGGAACCGAAGGAAGATTTTTAATTTCAGAGGGAGTTTCAACTTTCAAATATACTTGTGTGAGAAAGGAATGCCCTGGTTCATCAAATATTGATACATGCAACATACCAAAAAATTGTCCATGAATGTTTGAGTCCCATGTGCATATGTCGTTCTTGTTTATTAGATGAATGTTGGATATATTTGCTACTAGGATTTGCCAAGCAATCATTTCCCTTCTAATGGTACCTATCTCAAGATAGTTGATTATGACATGAGGATATTTGACTACATTATATAGGTTAAAGAATTGCTCCTTAACTCCTTAAAGGATCTATAAACTACTAAAGTATCTTTCTATAATCTAGGTTGGGAGCCATCTTTTTACTTTGAAAGTCCCACAATCAAAAAATGGTTGAACTTTAATAGACCTTTCCACAAAATGCAAAGCATTTGGTTTAGTCTACTTATGATATGGTCTTTGAACTCAAATACTTATTTCTAAGCAAGGTTTGCTATGTCCCTTGTTCATTGGATAACTTAAATAGCCATTATATTTGTTTAGAAGACATTTATTCTTAATTAGGGGATTCTATTGCACCTAAACCTCTTTGATCTTTACGATAACAAAGGATGCCTCACTTGGCAATGCGGTATTTTTGCTTATCATTATTGGCAAACGAATATGGACTCACTTGGCAATGCGGTATTTTTGCTTATCATTATTGGCAAACGAATATGGACTAATGATAATCATGCTTTTTCTAGAACATCTTTTGTCGGTGCGAAAAGTGACCAACAAGTAAATATTTATAGTTTTGTCATACGTTGTGATCGGATGTGGCCTAACACTCAATGACACAGGATTTATACTGGTTCAGGCAACATACCCTAAGTCCAGTTTTAGTCGGTCGGTGACTTTATTCCTGAGCCCCGATGCTCAAAGTTTGCTGTGGGGTTACAAACGAGTAGGAATAAGAAGGGGGTGTTAGCAGTTCGGTCGGACTCTAAACCGAAGGGCGAGAGTGATGGGTGCTCTAACGTGCGCTAAGTATTGGAGCGTATGCTCTGTGTAGCTGTGGGGTTCTAGAACCGTTGAGCTGTTCGAGTGCTCAGGTTGTCTAGAGCCAGAGAGAACATCCAGTCTCTTTTCTTTCGAGAGCCGAGAGAACGTCCCCCAGAGAGGGGAGAGTGCATCCCCTTTTATTGTTGAAGGGGATGGCTTTACAAGTCAGAGAAAGAGAGAATGGATACGTGTGCTACCTAGTCTCGTTGCCCACGCTGTCGGGTATGAGATGGTCGGCGGTGCCCACAATATTATTTACGTCAGATGCATGTGGCGGGCTCTACCGTGTTTGCCTGCTACGACAAACGTCGGCGCCTACAATACTGTTTGTACTCTGACATACCTGGAAGGTTGCATAGTGCCCGTCTGGCATGGCCTGGTGGCACCGTCCTGAAGGTGCGTAGGGCATGGCAGTGTACGGTCCTCGGTATTGCAGTTGACTTGAGCGCCTTACCTTATCTGCTTTGCCTGATCCCTGGGACCTCACCGAGCGGGCGTCCCCGGTCGGTCGTTCCCAGTTGGTCCCGACCGTGTCGGTTGGGGAAGAATCATGAGCAGAGGTCCGGCGTATCCCTGATCGAAAAAGGAGGTCGGAGTTGGACTGTGTCCCCACCTTGGCCAGGCCTTCCTGTCGGGGACCGGATCGTTGCCCTAGCCTGTCATTATGTATCTGGGCTGACCCGGGATATGCGCGTTGTCGCAATGCCGTCTGCTGGGCTGAGTTTTTTTTTGCAGAGAAGCGGGTCCATTGGGGACCCTGGGTTTATGAACCCGACACCTTTTGTATAAAAAAGAAGTGATGAATATGGTAACTAGTCCAGCAACAATCTTTACAAGAACCTCGCTCTCAACTAGAGCTTTAGATGTGTTGTACCTCAAGAAAGAGACGCTGTTGAAGTTCAGATCTACAAATTTTGTGTCTGGGATCCACAGGTTGCACATATCGTAAACTATCGCTGCAACCTTCTTAAAGCAGCACTGAGCTCTTACATCCTAAAATGCCTGACTAATACATGCCTTAAAAAGTGTAGGAGAACTGTCCTCACGATACTGCCCTGCTGCGTATACCTAATCTCAGTGGCAGAGCCAAGGGTGGTGGGCAAGGGCCATGGCCCCCCTAACATTTCACAACAAAAAGAATTATTAGTATAACTTTATAATTTTTATTTATATTAAGAGGAAGATTATATAAAATTCTTGTCATATATAACTTTATACAATTGGAACTGCACTTTGAAATGACAGGCGAGAAGTCATCCTCTTTGTCTATCGAAAGTTGCAACAACTTCTCATAATAGGCCACGCTGCACGTCTAACGAAATACCAATGCACCTTGTATGAAATCACAAACATTAATGTAGTGCAACTTTCACAAGTTGAGCTGGTAGAATCTCCACGGTATTAATGTAGTCCAACTCATCAAAGGCGGTGTTAAGTTTGCCCCCAGAGATCGGTGTTGAGTCGCAACAGTTGTAGGTGTTATATTTATGTGGACGAGGAGCCCGAAGAGGAGTTTTTGTCTACGCTTGGCTCCTCCCTGACCAAGACATGTGCCCTCCGATCCCTCCACCTGCAGTGTTCCAACTCACACTGGACTGTCTCCATGTCTCCTCATCGCCTTCACTCCTCCGGTGTCCTACGCCCATGAGTTGATTTCCTGATTGGATCTCATCACTCAAGCACCTTGTGGATTTTACAATGCAACATGCCGAGCTTGTTGGGGACCAGGTACTTGATTCCTTGTGTAAGTTGCCCAAACCTGCAGAGCATCGAGGCTGGGGGTACAATAGTTGTGGAGACCAAGAACTAGCCGCAAAGCTTGTGGACGTTTCTATTGAACTTCAATAACAGGGTGAGGAGCATTAATTGTTGGCATTGGCAACTTGAAGAACCTTAAAGAGGTGAAGCTCAGTGGTAGGAAGCACAACTTCTCATAATAGGCCACATTGCACGTCTAACGAAATACCAATGCACCTTGTCTGCAATCACAAACATTAATGTAGTGCAACTTTCACAAGTTGAACTGGTAGAATCTCCACGGTATTGTTCAACTGTGTGGACCTTCTCCCCGTGCACACATCCATATTGTCTCTCTCTTACAGAGCACTAATCAACATGGGGACACATGCCCCTGTGGCACACATCCATATTGTCTCTCTCTTACAGAGCACTAATCAACATGGGGACACATGCCCCTGTGGTTAAAACACCACCTACCAGCAGAACATGTTGTTCTCTACAATTGCACCATGTGTTTATTTCGTTTCACATACCAGAGAGTTATGGAACATACTTTGTTGCATACGCACATTGATAATCGAAGTTTTGAAATTCTCAGCAATATTTTGAAACACTTGATGCATCTGATGATTGTAGATTGAAAGCTTGCATGAGATGAAGGAATATTATAAGTATAGGGAATTATTATTTTCAACTCAGTTTATTTACTTCAGAGGATATATATCCCTTTTGAGGGTCATAGAATATTGGTGGCGGGGTCTCGTCGTAATCAAGAAATATGGCAATTTCCTTACTCTTGGCCAAATCATTTTTTTGAAGGCTTCCAAATATGATGACTGACATGGTATAACCTGTAAGAAAAACACAAATAACATGTTGAAAAAGGATGCTCTGAGAGATACAAAACTCACTGTGCATAAAGGTGAGCGGTGTGATAAGGTTGAAGTCGGCCGAGAGCTACCTCCTTTGTGTTTTATTTTAAAGAATACTAGAAGCATACACGCTTGCGTTGCCATGGGATTTTTTTAAAATAAATATGTTATATATATATATATATAGCATTACTATATGGTATTATGTATATTGTGTATATATATGAATTTGATTTGCATGTTATTTTATTGTATCGGATCTAGGAAAAATTAGTAAGCTAATGAGAAAAAAAACAATAGAATATTTGACCATACTAAAGAAGAATGGGTGATGAAACAAATAGCATAGTAGATGACTTGTACGTTAATAGATTCTGATTAAAAGTATTGCATATAATAGTAGAGATGAAGTGGATATTTTGTAATTAATAAGAGATGACATGAATAGCTTGCATGAAAGGATTGCAAGTTAGTGGGAGACTTAGTGGGGAATGATGTTGTCGGTGCAGAAAGTGACCAACACGTAAATATTTGTAGTTTTGCCGTACGTTGTGATCGGATGTGGCCTAGCACTCAATGACACAGGGTTTGTACTGGTTCAGGCAACGTGCCCTACGTCCAGTTTGAGTCGGTCGATGACTTTATTCCTGAGCCCAGGTGCTCGAAGTTTGCTGTGGGGTTACAAACGGAAGGGAGTAAGATGGGGGGTGCAAGAGGCCCGGTCGGACTCTGGTTTGAAGGGCCGAGACCGACGAGAGCTCCACTATGTGCTAAGTGTTCAAACGTCTGTTGTTCGTTGGAATCCTTGGTCGTTCGGATCGTTGGAGCGTGTTTCAATTGTCGTCTGTTTGATCTCCTCTGTTGGGAGAGAGCGCATCCCCTTTTAGAGATGAAGGGGACGACCTTTACAAGAGAGAGAGTACGTATGCTACTAAGCTTTGTTGCCCACGCCGTCGGGTACAAGATGATGGTAAGCGCCCATAACACTGTTTGTGTCAGACGCATGTGGGAGGTTTTACCGTATTCACCATGTATGGCAAATGACGGCGCCCACGACACTGTCGATGCCCAGAGGCATATGGAGGGTTTTTACCGTGTTTGTCTAGTATGGGAATTGATGGCGCCCACAACACTGTAGGGCAAATCGTCGGTGCCCACAACACTGCTTGGGTTCTGACATGCCTGGAACGTTACATGGCACCCTTCTGACATGTCCTGTTGGTACTGTCTCGTAGGTGTACAGAGTACGGTCCTTGGTTTTGCGGTTGACTTGAGCATCCTGCTTTACTTGCTCTGCCCGTTTACTGGTCCTCACCGAGCGGGCGTCCCCGGTCGGTTGGTCCTAGTTGGCTTCGACTGCGCCAGTTGGAGAAGAGCTGTAATCAGAGGTTTCGGTGTATCCCTGGTCAGAGAGACGGGTCGGAGTCGGAAGCGAGGCCTTCCGGTCGGAGAGGCGGGCTGCAGTCAGAAGCGAGGCCTTTCGGTCAGAGAGGCGGGCCAGAGTCAGAAGCGGGCGCCATTCCTCCTTGGCTAGGCCTTCCGGTCAGAGATTGGATCGCCCTTCTGGCCTGTCGTTAGGTTTTTGGGCCGGCCTAGGAGTTGCGCGTTGTTCACAACATCATCTGCTGGGCCATGCTTTTGCTGGAAAGCCGGTCCATGAGGGACCCTAGGTTTATGAACCCGATAGGAGCCCTCGAGGCCCCGGGTGATTCGGATAGAATCATTTGGGGGATCTTTGTCTTGACAGCGGGTGTGCGCGAGCGCACCCGCGGGTGTAGCCCCTGAGCCCCCAGCCGATTCAGGTAGAATCGTCTGGGGGGTTTTTTGTGTTACCAGTGAGGGAATTTTTTGTTTCGTCAGCGGGTGTGCGCGAGCGCACCCGCGGGTGTAGCCCCTGAGCCCCTAGGTGATTCAGGCAGAATCGCCTGGGGGGTTTTGTCAGTGGGCGTGAGTGTGTGCACCTTGCTAGGCGTAGCCTCCTCTTTCCTGTTTGTGACCCATCGTTTCTAGGAGCATGGTCCCAGGAGTTTGGTCGCTTTCCTAGGGACTGGACGAGACGGAGTCATCAACCAGGGCGTAGGGCGGCCAAGGGATCGGGCGAGTAGGAGTCGTGGATCCAGGCGTTGGATGTGCCGAGGCGTTCTGGACGTGCTGAGGGATCGGGCGGGTCAGAGTCACGGATCTAGGCGCTGAGCGTAACGAGGGATCGGGCAAGTCGGAGTCGCGGATCCAGGCGTCGGACGTGCTGAGGCATTTTGGATGTGTCGAGGGATTGGGTGGGTCGGAGTAGCGGATCTAGGCACTAGGCGCAACAAGGGATCAGGCGAGTTAGAGTCGCGAATCCAGGCATCGAACATGCTGAGGGATCGGGCGGGTCAGAGTCACGGATCCAAGCGCTGGGCGCAACGAGGGATCGGGCGAGTCGGAGTTGCGGATCCAGGTGTCGAACGTGTCGAGGCATTTTGGTTGTGCCAAGGGCAATGAGGGATCGGGCGAGTCAGAGTTGTGGATCCAGGCGTCGAACGTGCCGAGGGATCGGGCGTGTCGGAGTCGCGGATCTAGGCGTTGGGCGCAATGAGGGATTGGGCGAGTCGGAGTCATGGATCCAGGCGTCGGACATGCCAAGGATTCGGGTATGTCAGAGTCGCGGATCCAGGCACTGGGCGTAATGAGGGATCGGGCAAGTCAGAGTCACAGATCCAGGTGTTGTACATGCCGAGGGATCGGACGAGTCGGAGTTGCGGATCCAGGCGTTGAGCGCAATGAGGGATCAGGTGAGTTGGAGTCGTAGATCTAGGCGTCGGACGTGCTGAGGTGTTTGGGTGTCCTGAGCCCCCGAGCCCCGTTGGGCTTGGTAGGGGTCGTTTTGAATTTTTGTGCGTTACCCCATCCGTGGTTTTCGCAACCGGAGGGGCTGAGCTAACATCGCTTGCCTCGATGGCTCGAGTCACGCGCTCGGTGAGCCCGCTAACAGGCACGTTCGAGTGAAATCCGGGTCCGTCGTTCATGACGGGGTCGGCATAGCCCTCATGTGGCATTCCACTGGTCCTTAACCCATGTCCCGGCAGATGCCTAGGTCATTCTGGAGACCGATCTGGGTGGCCCACTGGCTTCCCCTCGATGGAGATTCTATGGGCATGGTTCGAGGTTAGGATCGAACAAGAACGTTGAGATGACCCTATTCGCTTCGGAGCAGACTGGGCAAGGGCTGCTCGAGGCTCATCTACATTTTCTTCCCTGGCTCTGTTTGACGCAAGTCAGCCTCGACCCTTCATGGGCCGGCCTTCGAACCCCGGTCGGTCGTTGCTCATGTTTGAATGAGGCAACCGCCGCTTCATGACGCAACACGGAGCGTTGTAATGCATTTAACTGCATATGTGATGCTTTGGATGTATGGGATGAATGAATGCATGCATGGATGAATGTGTGAATGCGTGTATGAATGTATGAATGACAGTAGATGAATGAATGACCATATAAAGAAATAGTGGGGTTTGGTAATATTACCTTGATGACTCGAGTGACGGGGTTTGAAGAGCTCCTATCAGATATGTCCGACCAGGATCCGCGCTCGTCGTTCATGACGGAGTCGGCATGGCCCACATGGGGCATCCCTTTGCTCCTTACCTATCTCTAGGCGTTTGCCTGAGCCGTCCGATCAACTTAGGGAGCCCGTTGGTCTCTCCTAGCCGGAGATCTCATAGTTTGGCCTTTCCAAGTCCCGCTTGGGAAGGCGGAGGGTCACCTGCGTGCAGTGGCGCCTTATTTCTCATGCCCGGCGTGCGGTAGTGGTGGGTCATACCCAAGCCATGTCCCATCTGACCAGGCGCCGTCCCGTCGGGCAGGGTGCATCCCATCAGTTTAGGGCGCGTCTCGTTGTATCCCATCCGCATTAAATGGGGGAAGGGAGAGGGTTTCTCGTCCCAATCCTTCCGCCTTTCCTCAACTGCTGTGCCTCCTCTTTAAATAGGGGAAGGGAGAGGGCGTACATAGGGTCACGTAGTGCAAAGCTCGATGGCAATGCGTAGTCCATTGATGAGGGCCTCGTACTCTACAGCGTTGTTTGAGGCTGAAAAGTGGAGGCGGATGGCGTAGCGGAGCCTACTCCCGTCTAGGGAGATTAGAACCACTCCAGCCCCTGAGCCGGGCGCCATGACGGACCCATCGAAGTACATCGTCTAGTACTCGTGGGTAACGTCTGGGGTCGGTAGCTGGACCTCCGTCCATTCGGTGACAAAATCCGCGAGTGCCTGAGACTTAATAGCGGTGTAGGGGATATACCTGATGTCGTGGCCCATGAGTTCGAGTGCCCACTTGGAGATCCATCCTGTGGCGTCGCGGTTGTGGATGATGTCCCCAAGCGGGTATGAAGTAACAACCGTGACTTCGTGGTCAGTGAAGTAGTGCAGGAGCTTCCGGGTCGCCATCAGCACGGCGCATAGGAGTTTTTGCACCTGGGGGTACCGGACCTTGGGGTCGGTGAGTTCCTCCCCAACAAAGTATATAGGTCGCTGGACCTTAAGGTGGTGTCTCGGCTCCTCCCTTTCGACGACTAGGGCGGCGCTCACCATGTGGTTGCTCGCCGCGACGTAGAGGAGGGGTTCTCCCTGTTCGGGAGCGACGAGGATTGGGGCCGACGTCAGTGATGTTTTGAGGCTCTCCAAAGCCTGTTGTGCTTCCTCAGTCCAGATGAAGGTGTCCATCCTTTTGAGGAGCTTGTAGAGAGGCATCCCCCGCTCGCTGAGCCGGGAGATGAACCGACTCAGGGTGGCCAAGCAACCGGTGAGCCTTTGTACGTCCTTGACATTGCGTATAGGGCCCATGTTGGAGATGGCCATGATCTTTTTGGGGTTGGCCTTGATACCTCGTTCAGACACGATGTATCCAAGCAGCTTCCCCTTCGGAACCTCGAAAACACATTTCTCGGGATTCAATTTGATGTTGAACCTTCGGAGGTTCACGAACATTGCGGCCAAGTTTGCGATCAGGTTGCAAGCTTGAGCCATTTTGACCACTATGTCATCAACATAGATGGTGATTGTTTGTTTTGGCCGCTCGGTTTGATCAGGCTAATCGAGAGGGTCGATTTGGTCGGCGAAGCATTGCTGCATGCACCTTTGGTAGGTGGCACCAGCGTTCTTCAAACCAAAAGGCATGGTTACGTAACAGTACGAACCATACAGGGTGATGAACGAGGTTGCGAGTTGATCAGACTCTTTCATCGCAATCTAGTGATAGCCTGAGTAGGCATCCAGAAAGGATAGGATCTCGCATCTTGAGGTGGAGTCGACTATCTGGTCTATGCATGGCAAAGGAAAGAGATCCTTTGGGCATGCTTTGTTGAGGCCAGTATAATCAATGCACATTCTCCATCTCCTAGTTTTATTTTTAACAAGAACAGGATTAGCAAGCCAGTCGGAGTGGAATACCTCTCTGATGAATCCGGCTACCAGGAGTTTGGCGACCTCCTAGCCTATGGCCCTGCTCCTCTCATCGTCAAAGAGACGTAGGCGTTGCTTGACGAGCTTCAAGCCCGGGATGAGGCATAGTGTGTGCTCAGTGACCTCCCGTGGTATGCCTAGCATGTTGGAAGGTTTTCGTGCGAAGACATCATGATTGGCGCGCAGAAAGTCGGCGAGCTCGCATTCCTATTTGGCCAGGAGCTGGGTCCCGATCCGCACCATCTTGGTTGGGTCAGTGGGGTCACTCCCCACCGTCTTAGTTTCCTCGAGTGGGCAGAAGGTCATCGAGGAGGTTGGTTTGTTGTAGTCTGGGACTGCTGGGGTCGACGACTCCCCAAACCGTGGGAGCTCAGACGAGTTGATGACGGCAGTGGTGAGCTCGAAATGCTCACGGTCGCACATGAAGGCATGCGAGAAGGTGCTACCCATAGTGATGACGCTGTTCGGTCCTAGCATATTCAACTTTAGGTAGGTGTAGTTGGGGACCACCATGAACTTGGCGTAGCATAGCCGCCCAAGATGGCGTGGTAAGACCCTAGGAAGTCCACCACCTCAAAGGTAAGCACCTCCGAGAGGAAGTTGGCTCGATCACCAAACATAACAGGCAGGTCGATCTACCCGAGTGGGTATGCCTGCGCTCCTGGGATCACGCCATGGATGGGAGAGCTCGCCGGTCGGAGTTCTGATCGGGGGATGCGCATGGCGTCGAGGGTGTTGACGTAGAGGATGTTGAGGCCGCTGCCTCCATCCATCAGCACCTTGGTGAGGCGCTTCTTGCGGATGATGGGGTTGACGATGAGCGGGTAGCATCCCGGTCTAGCGATGTGGGATGGATGGTCCCTCGGATCAAAAGTGATCAGAGATTCTGACCAGCGAAGGAAGGAGGGGACGGCCATTTTGGTGATGCATGCCTCTCGGTAGCGCACTTTGTGCTGGCGCTTGGAGTAGATGGCATCAGATCCCCTGAAGATCATGATGCATTCCTCAGGGTCGGGGAAGCCATCCCCATCCTTGCCCGCCATGCCTCCTTTCTTGGCTGCTGCCTCCTTGCCCTTTCCTTCTTTTAGCCCACCGGCCTGTTGTAGGAAGCGCCTGAGGAGTGCGTAGTCCTTGTAGAGGTGTTTGATAGGGTAAGCGTGGTTGGTGCAGGGGCTATCCATGAACTTGCCAAAGTGGTCAGGCAGGCCCTACTGGGGCTGCTTGCCCGCGTGGTCAGCTACGGCGACCAATGCGGAGTTGGCCGATCGACGCCAATCCTTCTTGTTCTTCTTGCCCCTTTGCGTGGAGGGTCCCTCGTCTTGGTCCTCGCACTTGGCCTTGCCCTTGTCTTGGCCTCCGTTGAAGACCACTCCGACCGCCTCCTTACCGGAGGCATGGTTCATAGCAACGTCGAGCAGGTCATGGGTGGTTTGGGGCTTCAGGCAGCCAAGCTTGTGGATTAGGGACTCGCATGTCATCCTAGAGAGTAATGCGCTGATGACGTCTACATCGACGACATCAGGAAGGGAGTTGCACTGCTTTGAGAACCTATGGATGTAATCTCGCAGGGACTCGCTGGGCTCCTGCTGGTAGCTCTTAAGGTCCTAGGAGTTCCCAGGGCGGACATACGTCCCCTGGAAGTTCCCAACGAAGTCCCTCTTAAGGTCTGCCCAGTCATGGATGCTGTTGTGCGTGAGGAATTCGAGCCACACTCAAACATGTCCCCCCACGCAGATGGGGAGGTACTAAATGATGAAGTGGTCATCATCCACTCCTTCGGCTCGGTAGGCGAGCCGGAAGTCTTCGAGCCATATACCGGGGTTCGTCTCCCCGATATACTTGGCAATGTTGGTAGGCGGTCGGAAGTGCTGTGGGAACGACACTCTCTAGATGTGCCGGCCAAAGGCCCATGGTCTCAGGCCATCCGGGCTAGGGCTCTGGTCGTCCAGTCGGCGACCATGCCTGGGGTGTGTCTCCTCGGTCTCCTAGATGGTCCGGTCGGAGCCCGTGTCATCTGCTCTCACTACCGCTCGATGGACGTCATCACCATGCTAGGCCTGACGCCGGTTGCTGATGACGCTGTGAGCATCTTGGTTTAGCCTGAGGCATTCGCGTATAGGCGGTCGGTGTGGAGCGGGTGCGGGGTCAGGCTGTGGCATAGCTACGCCCTCCTGTGCCACACTTAGCGACTGTAGCAGTGAGTGGATGGAGTGATTGGTCTGGTGCATCCCGGCTCCCTGGTGGGGAGAGAGGCCGTGAGTCGGTGTCACAATGCGGAGCTCTTCGCTTGCTGAACGGTGGTGGTTTCCACCAGTGCCCGGAGGATCCAGTGGATCGCCTGTTCCTGGGGGTTGTCCAGCTTGGGAAGGCTGCGCAGAAGCATCGCCGCCGTGGCGATGTTTTGGCTAGCCCGAGGGAACTATGGGGGATCGTCCCCCCATCCATGATGTTGTGCTGGACCTGGCGGGCATGACCCCGGGTGCCGCTCGCCGGGTTACGCACGTGGTGCATCATGGTGCGTCGAGCGCACTAGCGCAGGTGGCGGTTGGTTCTGCCGCCTTTGTCATAGCTCCTCACCTTGTGCCTAGGCACATGTGCGGGCATCCACGCAAGGGTCCAGAGGGGTGTGGGTCTGAAGAGACTCCACTACCACTGGTGGCTGTCCCGGGGCATCCGCCATAGCGCACTCCTAGGATAGAGGGTGGCTAGGTGCCACGACGTCGCCGATGCTGGAGCCGTCGCTCTCAACATCGTTATCCAGGAGGTCGTGAAAAGAGGTGGGAGCGTAGCTCACCATCCCCATGAATTTGGATGTGAGAGGGGGCAGCACCAGCATCCTTTGGAGCCCCCAGGTGTACGCATCCATGGGGGACGAGAGGCCATAGGGGAACCGATCGCATGACGGTCGCGGTAGGGAAAATGGGGTCCCTCCAAAGAATCGGTGGAAAATAGTAAAAAGAGAGTAAAGAACAGTACATACATTACTCACAGTGGGGTTTGAGCAGAGCGTATGCTCGGAATGAAACACAGGTGCCTCGCCATAGAAGTCGTCGGGTGTCCCGGAGCCGATGGAGGACGCGCCTCCTCCGAGGGGCGCCGGAACAAGTACCTCTTTGTGGAGGTGCAGCACGTCGAGTCGGACGGCGACAAAGTCCAGGCTTCCAAAGAGGAAGGCCTGGGATGTCTCGAAGATGGGAGGATCCCACATCCCAACAGGTGGGAGTGCGGGAAACTCTAGTGAACCAAAGCGAGTCGTATCGCTTGAGCCCGCCATAGCGGAGATGGTAGAAAAGTGGGCCATCCGATGACCAAAAGTGTGAATGTACGACGTCTTCCCCACGGACGACGCCAACTGTCGGTGCAGAAAGTGACCAACACGTAAATATTTGTAGTTTTGCCATACGTTGTGATCGGATGTGGCCTAGCACTCAATGACACAGGGTTTATACTGGTTCAGGCAACATGAAAAAGTACCGATGGAAGTTGAACCCTTCAAAGTGCATCTTTGGAGTTTCATCCGGTATACTACTGGGCTACATCGTCAGCGCTCGTGGCATCGAACCCAACCCTGACAAGGTCTCCGCCATCACCAACATGAAACGGCCAACATGCGTCAAGGATATACAGAAACTTACAGTCTGCATGGCTGCTTTAAGCCGCTTCATATCATGCCTTAGTTTAAAAGGGCTACCGTTCTTCAAACTCCTCAAGGCCTCCAAGCGTTTTTCCTGGTCAGAGGAGGCAGATACAGCTTTCGAGCAGCTCAAGTTGTTCTTAACAAAGCCTCCGATCATGACGGCACCACGGTCAAATGAAACTCTACCGATCTACATCGCCGCTACTTCTCGCGTTGTCAGCACAGCCATCGTGGTCGAACGTGAGGAGGTCGGGCACGCCTATAAGGTGCAACGTCTGGTTTGTTTCATCAACGAGGTCCTTAATGAGCCCAAGACTCGTTATCCTCAGGTCCAAAAGCTGCTATATGCCATTCTAATTACGTCGCGTAAGCTCCATCACTACTTCGAGTATTATAAGATCACCGTGGTCACCGAGTTCCCTCTTGGGGACATCCTCCGCAACAAAGAGGCCAATGGCCATATCATCAAGTGGGCTATCGAGCTTGGCACCTACTCAATTGAATTCAGAAGCAGGCCTACGATCAAGTCTCAGGAGCTTGCTGATTTCGTCGCTGAGTGGACCGAGATCCAAGAGCCCATCGCCGCCACCTGCCCCGAGCACTAGGTGATGTACTTCGATGGCGCCCTTAACATCAACGGTGCTGGCGTGGGCATTCTGTTCATTACGCCGACCAAGGATAAGCTCCGATACGTTCTCCGGGTACACTTTCCGGCCTCCAACAACGCCACCGAGTATGAAGCATGTCTCCACGGACTCCGTATAGCCGTTGAGCTCGGCATCAAATGCCTCATGGTATACGGGGACTCCGCGCTGGTCATCAACTAGCTTAACAGAGACTGGTCTTGCTCCAGCGAGAAGATGGATGTATATTGCTCTGAAATCGGGAAGCTTGAAGGAAAATTCTACGGCATCGAGTACCACCACGTGGTACGCGACCAAAATCAGCTCGCCGACCATTTATCCAAGTTGGGCTCTTCTCGTGCCGCAATCCCATCGGGGGTCTTCGTTCAAGATCTCCTAGCGCCATCCATCAAAGAAGATAAGGAAGTTCAGGAAGTTCCCCCCGCCAAGCAACTGGTACTTACAGTACCTTCGCCGGCCGCCGATTGGAGGGAGCAATTCATCAAGTACCTCACCAGCGCCGAGGTACCCACCGACAAGACTAAAACCGAATGCCTAATTCATCAAAGCAAGCATTACGTGCAGGTGGACGACAACTTGATGAGGAAAAGTGCCAAGGAAGGGATACTGCGAAATGCATCACCCAAGAAGAGGGAGTGAAGCTACTTCTTGAAATTCACTCTGGTTCCTGCGGCAACCACGTGGCCTCGAGAACACTGGTCGGCAAGGCTTTCTGAGCTGGTTTCTATTGGCCCACAGCCATCTCCGATGTAGAAGACCTCGTCCGACGTTGTGAAGGATGCCAATTTTTCGCCAAGCAAATACACGTGCCGGCGCAAAGAGCTACAAACCATCCTAGCTTCCTGGCCCTTCGCATGCTGGGGACTGGATATGATTGGGCCTTTCAAGCCAGCGCCAGGTGGTTTTCGGTACGTGTATGTCGCCATTGACAAGTTATCCAAGTGGATTGAGTATAAACCGCTCGTCTCGGCTACTGCAGAGAAAGCAGTCGAGCTCTTTGAAGACATCATCCGTAGATTCGGTCTCCCGAACAGCATCATCACTGACCTCGGAACTACATTTACTGGCCATCACTTTTGGGACTTCTACGAAGATCAATGCATCTCCGTCAAATATGTCTCCGTTGCCCATCCTAAAGCAAACGGCCAGGTCGAACAGGCGAACGGCATGATTCTTGATGCTCTCAAAAAGATGTTATATCAGAAAGAACAGATGGCTCAAAGAGCTACCAGCTATGGTCTAGGGACTACGTACTCAAGCTAGTTATAGCACCGGTGTGTCTCCATATTTCTTGGTCTATGGCTCAGAAGCCATACTACCAGCGGACATTGCCATCCAAGCACCTAGGGTGGAACAACTATGATGAAGAGCAAGCCACAGTTGTTCGGACAGAGGACGTCAACATGGCCAAGGAAGAACGCCTAATCACTTGCATCCGCACAGCCAAATATCTGGAAGGCTTGCGATGGTATTACAACCGCAACATCAAAGGTCGTTCATTTGCTGTCGGCAACCTTGTCCTCCGCAGGAAAAAAAACCGAAGGGATGCACAAGCTCTCCTCCCCTTGGGAAGGGCCTTACGTCATCAAAGAGGTCACCCGACCAGGGTCTTATCGCTTATGCGACTTAGACAGGTTCGATGTTCCCAACTCATGGCACATCAAGCACCTTATACGTTTCTATCCTTGAAACGCTCCAGATATGTACTCTTCACTTTTATGTTGAATAAAGTTTTGGTCTCCATAACTTGTCTCCATTTTGTCTCCATTGTGGTTTAACACCTACTTACGGTCGCCGAGCTCTATGCTACTTCATAACGAACTCCAATACGAAATCGCCATAACCGCGCCGACCACGTTTCTCCAAATCTCCAACGTTATCGCCGAACCGTTTTCTCCAAAATCGCCAAACGATTTCTCCAAAACGCCAATGCATTATCACAAAAAATCACCAAAAAAGTTTTCGCCAAAATCGCCGAACACGTTTTCTCCAAAGCACCGAATATGTTTCCTCCAACTCACCAATGTATTTCGCCACACGTTCTCTCCAAAAACGCCGAACACTTTACTCCAAATCTCCAAGTTGTCTTGCCGATCAGCGAGCAGCGTACGTTCTGTTCTGTTCTCTTAGGAGACAACCCAGTCCCCGATCTCTCCCTACACGTGCCACGGGCTCCGCGCTCTATGTTATGGGTGGTCGGCTATGGTTCCTTGGTCACACCTGTTCCTCCTACACATCCACGGGCTCCGCGCTCGATGTTATGGACTATGGGCTAGCCAAGGCCGAGAGCTCAGCACAGAACTAATTGCTCGGACGCCGCTTATACTACCTATATCTCCAAGTTATTTCGATAACCGCCGAGCAGAACACATTCCGTTCATTTATCTATGGAGAAAACTCAGTCTCTGATCTCTCCCTACACGTGCTACGGGCTCCGTGCTCTGCGTTATGGGTGGTCGACTGTGGTTCCTTGGTCATGCCTGTTCCTCCTACACGTGCACGGGCTCTGCGCTCGACGTTATGGACTATGGGCTAGCTGAGGCCATAGGGGTTAGTGGCAAACTAACTACTCGGACTCTACTTATACTCCCTATAAATACGTCATGGTCAAAACTACGAAGATCTTTTCGCCGAAATACAAGTAAACTGCATACACATGCACCTTGTAACATATATCACATACATAATTGTTTTTTGCGCTTCCGCACGTTTTAACTACACTATCAAGATATTACAGATGATAATCTCTGAGCAGATCACCGAGCTCCGCCTTCACTGTCTGTCTCACCAAATAGGTCTATATCACCGGCCAGATTCTTCGCTGCGTCCTCCACCTCATCCTCCAGCTACTGGGTCTCTGCATCGCTCAGCCCTTCGGCGAACCCGCCCCCTATCGACTAAAGGTCGAGGGTTGGGTAATGGGATCGAACCACCGCGAGGACATGAGTAGCGACGGACACAATGGCATCGCGGTTGAAGCTCTTGAAGTTCTCCCATGCCGCTTTGCACCTCTGGATGATGGTGTCCGAACGTTGCCGCCTGTCGTCGGGCTGGGTAGCCGTTTCTAGGTCGACGCAGTCCAGCACCGGTTTAATTGCGGCGACTACAACGTCGAAATTATCCCTTTGGGTCTTGGCCTCCTGCACCAGCACATCAAACTATGCCTTGGCTTTATGACGATAGCTTGCAAGCGTTACAATGTTCCATCATACAAGGAAACTACTTCAACAGTAATTCTGACCAGGAGGTATTCACCTTTCAGCTCCTCGTCCAATTTGTCTGCTCGCTCAGACTCCTTCGCTTTCTCCTATCGAAGTTGTTCGATGGCCTGATGCAGTTGGCCGAGCTCCGCATCTTGTTCTACATGCGCAACAGTTACCACCAAAGAGATGGCTGTTCATCAATACAAAGTACATTCATTGACATATCGTACCTGTTTTCTTCTCGGACACAATTCTGAGCTGTTCGGATTTCTGCTCCAACTGCTCGGAGGCACCCTTCAGTTGTCCGGAGACAGCGGCCAGCTGCTCGGACTGGCTCCGCAGCTGCTGGGATGCAGCCGCCAGCTGCTCGGACAGGACCCCCTTCTGGTATTCTAGGTCCTGCGCGTTGGACTCTACAAGGTCTCGTTCGCGCTGGGCCCTCTAGATGTTTCTCTCTGAGGCGTTCACCGCCTCTTTGAGTTTTTCATTTTCCTCGGCGAGGGGCTCCATCCTCTTTATTATCTAGCGGCGCTGCTCGGTAGTCCGAGTTATCTCCTGCAAATGCACAATGACAATGTCAAAATCCAATTCCCAATGTCAAAGAGAAGCATTCCAAACATGGTACTAACCTTGATCTGCTTTGTCACCTCGGCAAGGGCGATCTCTAGTCTCCTGAACTCCCTGGTGGTGTCCTCCTCTTTGACAATTACTATGTCATCGCCGCGTTTTTGGAGGATTCGGACAGCTTGGGGTCGAGGTTCCTCACGCTCGATCTCCTCCACCTCGTCCTCCTCTGCTACAGCTAGAGGCACCCCCTAGGGGCTCGACGGCCGGATAGCGGGCCCGACCATGCCCCTCAATGCCTCGGGGAGTGCCGTCTGCTCCTTCAGCACCGCAAGATTCTCCGCTCCAGATTCCGACGCGACGTTGGTAACTACAACTTCTACTCCAAAGGACTCGGTGGCGCCCACTATTGCCGAGGGTGCTGTCGCCGGCTCGTCCATCGTCGACGACAGTTGCTCACCGCTGCCAAGCCCACCAACGGTGGCAATTGGCTCCCCTGCGTGCTAACGAGCACCTGGGGACTCCAGGATGGGGTCCACCGGCGTCCCCTCCATCCTAGAGCCAGCCTTCGGCTGCTCGTCAGCCTAGACGGGCAGGACTGGATCCATCGTACGACTTGCTCTGCATCAAGTCAGCTCGTCAGTCACCAAAAAAGTTAAGAAACTACAGCAAAGTAACTCCAAGACAAGGTTACTTACGGTTTGGTCCGCCGGCTCAATTTCTTGAACCGGCGGTGCCTGCCTGAGCCCCCAGGTGCTGCCGTGGGGTTGACTCCCGTGCTCTGCGGTGGAGGTCTTGGCTCCTCCACAATCGACCTCTATTTTGAATGCCGCTCTGGGGCCCTCTTTGCCTGTTGCTCAGGAACTCCCGTCGCTTGCCCTGTAGGGACTCCCGTCATCTGCTGTGCGGGAACTTCCCACGCTCGCTGCTCGGGGACTTCCTTTGTCTGTGGCTCAGGGACTTCTTCGCCTCCCCTTGATTGATTTCCCATGGAGTGCTGCGCGGAGGCTCCTTCGTGCTCGGTGGAGGGTCCGTTGGAGCTTCATCGTCATCAGACCAGTCAAACACGGTGGTCCTTCGAGTTTGAGTGGTCTGATCATCGCCAAGCGAGATGCTGCTCGGTTTGATGGGAGCAGCAGTCACCGTTTTCCTCCTCTTCTGGGCCGGCTCGTCTGCCGCTGCCCTCTTCCCCCGGGTTTTCTCCGAAACCGGGGGAGAACTCTCTGTCCGACCAACATCCGTACCTCCAGAATCAGATGAGACGCCAATGGCACTTCCTTCAGGTTGTGTTGGTGGTCATGCATCCACAGCTGGTGGCCAATTGCCCTTTGGCACACTTGAAAAGTACACCACCCTATCCTATGAGTGGATCTTTGCATAAGTAAATCAGTCCACTGCTAGGCAATGAAGGAGGGTAAAAGCATACACAATTGAGATATTTACCTGAGGAAAATTTTTGTAGTTGAAGGGCTTAGTATACCCTGACATGTTGAATAAGGAAAACAGAGCAAATAGCTCTACAGCCCGCTCTTCACAAATGTTCCTCGACAGCATCTCCAACCTCTCCCGGGTACCGTCGGTCTCCCCCTTGAACTCAAAGGCTGGATGCGCCCTCTCCTTACAGGGCTGCACGCAGTGTACTATAAAGCTTGCCGCTACCAATCCGTCATTGGTTCTCATGCCTTTTATTAAGTCAAGAAGCTCCTTCACTTGCTCCATGTCAGAGCTGTTCGGCGCCTCCGACCAGCTCCTTTGGTTCTCCGGGATATGGTCTGCGTCAAAGCGGACGGCTGGGTGGCTCTGCTTCAATAGAACCACCTGGCGTTCCACCCTTTCAATGAAGTGTTTAGTGGCATAGTAAGGTATTTGCCCGCCATCCCATCCCACAGTGAAGGTACATCCCGCCAACCACTTTGGAACCACCTCCGCCTCTCTTTTTCCCGAGTAACAGTGTATTGAAATTGGTTGAAATGGGAGAGGATCTCGAGATATGCCTCACAAAAGTGGATGAAGATTGAGATGTGCGAGAATGGTATTGGGATGGAGGTTGCCTGAGACTAACCACCCAAAGCTCAAGCAGATCCCTCAGAAGCGAATGAGCAGAAATCCCAACCCGTGCTGAAATAATCCTCGAATACCACCACTTCGCCAGTGACGAGGCATTGGGAAGGACTCACCGAGGGCAGTCGCCATCCGGCCGTCGCCGCAGTGGTCAGAAAACGCATGACCTCCACCAATCTGTTAAGCTCCGCCTCCCGTTCACGATGGCACCCACTCTTACGTCCCGCCGGCGCGCCTTTCGCCTTCTTGGGGCTTGTTTTCTTTGATTTGGCAGCTCCTTTTTTGGCGCCATCTCTCAGATGTGATTGGGATTCGGTGGCGGAGGCAAATGTGGAAGCGAATCTGGAAACGCGAGGTTTGAGGATGAAGACGAAACGGTAGAGTGGCAAAGGTGGGAACGTGGGATGCGGCGGCGTAGTTATAAAGCACTTTTGCCACCCTTTCGCATTCGAGGGTTTTTGGGGAACCGTTCCCGAGATTTGCGCCCCTCTAAATTCTTTGGCGTGGCTTAACGGTCCGTAACCTGGGCTTTCACGCAACCGCAGCCCACGTCGCTCATTTATCGCCGTCGTCAGTTGTTAATCGCTGAATAATCGCTGACTTCTCTGCCATTTATTGAGGCTCAGTAACTGTTACTGTACAGCCATTCCTCTGGTTTTTTCTCCATGGTTGGATTTCTCCCGCTATGTCCGCTCATGGCTCGGGGACTGGCTGCCTGCTCGTTTGGTTTTTCACTATTTCTTTGTTTCTAACCCTGGCACCACTTGACTCCGTCACCTACTGTCAGACTCAGGGACTAAGTGGGCACACTTCATCTTGCGGTGAATGTGCTTTTTGGTTTACGCCCGAGGACTGGCTGCCTGCTCGGCTGGTTTTTTATTTTGGACCCTGCCACCAAATGACTATGTCATCTACTGTCAGGTTCGGGGACTAAGTGGGCACACTTCACCTTGCGGTGAATGTGCTTGTTTTTTTCTGATAGACTCTGTGCCCCTTGAGGCTGAAGAAGATTATCTCCTACTCGCGTGGTCGAACTCTAAGTGGGCACACTTGGTCCACTGTGAGGAAATTTTCAATTCTGAACTTGAGCTCCTTACACCCTTATGGCAAGCCGTGTTTGGATCATCTTTGCTTTCGGTTGTGGTTCGCCTTTGCTCAAGCAATCGCCATAACTACTCGACAACTCATCACGGTGGTCGGATCATGAGTTTTCTTGCTCGGCTTTGTTTCGCTTTTGCTTGGACAAGCGCAAAGCGGCGTTGCACAATGGGTACAAGGCACTCGAGGACTAGGCTGTAGAAGTACGACCACAGATACCCATGGCGAGACCACATGGGCTATGCCCCCGGGTGCCTTGACCCACAAACGGCGCCTTTGATGGGCATGACTCTTGGCGGCTCCCACAAGACATCTGGAAGATATCTTGAAGATACTACAAGATCTATTAGGATATGTATGATCCCAAAATTCCTGTAATCAGTTATTACTTTCCAGTTATCTCTTAGATCTAACCAACTTGTAATCCTGCTCCCTAGACTATATAAGGCGGGCAGGGACCCCCTCCAAACACTTGCAATATCATACAATAGCTAATACAAACCAACAGACCACAGGAGTAGGGTATTATGTCATACTAACGGCCTAAACCTGTCTAACTCGTGTGTCTCTATTGCCTTCTTGTTCTTGATCTCACACTCCTCTATCGATCAATCTACCTTCGTGGGATACCCCTTGGAGGACTGCCGACGATATTCTGTCGACAACAACACTGTCGATGCCCAGAGACATGTGGGGGTTTTTACCGTGTTTGTCTGGTATGGGAATTGATGGCGCCCACAACACTGCTTGGGTTCTGACATGCCTGGAAGGTTGCAGGGCACCCTTCTGACATGTCCTATCGGTACTATCCCGCAGGTGTACAGGGTACGGTCCTTGGTTTTGCGGTTGACTTGAGCGTGTTGCTTTACTTGCTCTACCCGTTTACTGGTCCTCACCAAGCAGGCGTCCCTGGTCGGTTGGTCCTAGTTGGCTCCGACTGCGCCAGTTGGAGAAGAGCTGTAAGTAGAGGTTTCGGTGTATCCCTGGTTGGAGACACGGGTCAGAGTCAGAAGCGAGGCCTTCTGATCAGAGAGGCGGGCCGTAGTCGGAAGCAAGGCCTTCTGGTCGGAGAGGCGGGCCAGAGTCAGAAGCGGGCGTCGTTCCTCCTTGGCCAGGCCTTCCAATAAGAGATTGGATCGCCCTTCTGGCCTGTCGTTAGTTTTTTGGGCTGGCCCAAGAGTTGCGCATCATTCTCAATGTCATCTGCTGGGCTGTGCTTTTGCTGGGAAGCTGGTCCATGAGGGACCCTGGGTTTATGAACCCGACAGATGTGGACATGAACCTTGCATGAAAAGATAAAACATCTAGTAGGTTTTAACTTTATAAGAGTATCAGACATTGATTCTTAATTAGGGGATTCTATTGCACCTAAACCTTTTTGATCTTTACGATAACAAAGGATGCCTCACTTGGCAATGTGGTATTTTTGCTAATCATTATTGGCAAACGAATATGGACTAATGATAATAATGCTTTTTCTAGAACACCTTTTGTATAAAAAAAAGAAGTGATGAATATGGTAACTAGTCCAGCAATAATCTTTACAAGAACCTCCCTCTCAACTAGAGCTTTAGATATGTTGTATCTCAAGAAAGAGACGCTGTTGAAGTTCAGATCTACAAATTTTGTGTCTGGGATCCACAGGTTGCACATATCGTAAACTATCGCTGCAACCTTCTTAAAGCAGCACTGAGCTCTTACATCCTAAAATGCCTGACTAATACATGCCTTAAAAAGTGTAGGAGAACTGTCCTCACGATACTGCCCTGCTGCGTATACCTAATCTCAGTGGCAGAGCCAAGGGTGGTGGGCAAGGGCCATGGCCCCCCTAACATTTCACAACAAAAAGAATTATTAGTATAACTTTATAATTTTTATTTATATTAAGAGGAAGATTATATAAAATTCTTGTCATATATAACTTTATACAATTGGAACTGCACTTTGAAATGACAGGCGAGAAGTCATCCTCTTTGTCTATCGAAAGTTGCAACAACTTCTCATAATAGGCCACGCTGCACGTCTAACGAAATACCAATGCACCTTGTATGAAATCACAAACATTAATGTAGTGCAACTTTCACAAGTTGAGCTGGTAGAATCTCCACCAGTATTAATGTAGTCCAACTCATCAAAGGCGGTGTTAAGTTTGCCCTGAGATCGAGTGAGCTGCAAGCAGTTGTAGGTGTTATATTTATGTGGACGAGGAGCCGAAGAGGAGTTTTTGTTCACGCTTGGCTCCTCCCGACCAAGACATGTGCCCTCCGATCCCTCCACTGCAGTGTTCCAACTCACACCTGGATCTGTGTCTCCATGTCTCCTCATCGCCTTCACTCCTCGGTGTCCCACGCCCATGAGTTGATTTCTGATTGGATCTCATCACTCAAGCACCTTGTGGATTTTACAATGCAACATGCCGAGCTTCTTTGGGGACCGGTACTTGATTCCTTGTGTAAGTTGCCCAAACTGCAGAGCATCGAGGCTGGGGTACAATAGTTGTGGAGACCAAGAGCTGGCTGCAAAGCTTGTGGACGTTTCTATTGAACTTCAATAACAGGGTGAGGAGCATTAATTGTTGGCATTGGCAACTTGAAGAACCTTAAAGAGGTGAAGCTCAGTGGTAGGAAGCACAACTTCTTCTCATAATAGGCCACATTGCACGTCTAACGAAATACCAATGCACCTTATGCGCAATCACAAACATTAATGTAGTGCAACTTTCACAAGTTGAACTGGTAGAATCTCCACGGTATTGTTCAACTGTGTGGACCTTCTCCCCGTGCACACATCCATATTGTCTCTCTCTTACAGAGCACTAATCAACATGGGGACACATGCCCCTGTGGTTAAAACACCACCTACCAGTAGAACATGTTGTTCTCTACAATTGCACCATGTGTTTATTTCGTTTCACGCACAGAGAGAGTTATGGAACATACTTTGTTTGCATCGCACATTGATAATCGAAGTTTTGAAATTCTCAGCAATATTTTGAAACACTTGATGCATCGATGATTGTAGATTGAAAGCTTGTATGAGATGAAGGAATATTATAAGTATAGGGAATTATTATTTTCAACTCGGTTTATTTACTTGAGGAGGATATATATCCCTTTTGAGGGTCATAGAATATTGGTGGTGGGTCTCGTCGTAATCAAGAAATATGGCAATTTCCTTACTCTTGGCCAAATCATTTTTTTTGAAGGCTTCCAAATATGATGAGTGACATGGTATAACCTGTAAGAAAAACACAAATAACATGTTGAAAAAGGATGCTACAGAGATACAAAACTCACTGTGCATAAAGGTGAACGGTGTGATAAGGTTGAAGTCAGGCCGAGAGCTACCTCCTTTGTGTTTTATTTTAAAGAATACTAGAAGCATACCTGCACGTTGCCATGGGATTTTTTTAAAATAAATATGTTATATATATATATATATATAGCATTACTATATGGTATTATGTATATTGTGTATATACATGAATTTGATTTGCATGTTATTTTATTGTATCAGATCTAGGAAAAATTAGTAAGCTAACAGAAAAAAACAATAGAATATTTGACCATACTAAAGAAGAATGGGTGATGAAACAAATAGCATAGTAGATGACTTGTACGTTAATAGATTACAGATTAAAAGTATTGCATATAATAGTAGAGATGAAGTGGATATTTTTGTAATTAATAAGAGATGACATGAATAGCTTGCATGAAAGGATTGCAAGTTAGTGGGAGACTTAGTGGGGAATGATGTTGTCGGTGCAGAAAGTGACCAACATGTAAATATTTGTAGTTTTGCCGTACGTTGTGATCGGATGTGGCCTAGCACTCAATGACACAGGGTTTGTACTGGTTCAGGCAACGTGCCCTATGTCCAGTTTGAGTCGGTCGATGACTTTATTCCTGAGCCCAGGTGCTCGAAGTTTGCTGTGGGGTTACAAACGGAAGGGAGTAAGATGGGGGGTGCAAGAGGCCCGGTCGGACTCTGGTCTGAAGGGCCGAGAGCGACGGGAGCTCCACTATGTGCTAAGTGTTCAAACGTCTGTTGTTCGTTGGAATCCTTGGTCGTTCGGATCGTTGGAGCGTGTTTCAGTTGTCGTCTGTTTGATCTCCTCTGTTGGGAGAGAGCGCATCCCCTTTTAGAGATGAAGGGGACGACCTTTACAAGAGAGAGAGTACGTATGCTACTAAGCTTTGTTTCCCACGCCGTCGGGTACAAGATGATGGTAAGCGCCCATAACACTGTTTGTGTCAGACGCATGTGGGAGGTTTTACTGTATTCACCATGTATGGCAAATGACGGCGCCCACGACACTGTCGATGCCCAGAGGCATATGGAGGGTTTTTACCGTGTTTGTCTGGTATGGGAATTGATGGCGCCCACAACACTGTAGGGCAAATCGTCGGTGCCCACAACACTGCTTGGGTTCTGATATGCCTGGAACGTTACAGGGCACCCTTCTGACATGTCCTGTTGGTACTGTCCCGTAGGTGTACAGAGTACGGTCCTTGGTTTTGCGGTTGACTTGAGCGTCCTGCTTTACTTGCTCTGCCCGTTTACTGGTCCTCACCGAGCGGGCGTCCCCGGTCGGTTGGTCCTAGTTGGCTCCGACTGCGCCAGTTGGAGAAGAGCTGTAATCAGAGGTTTCGGTGTATCCCTGGTCAGAGACACGGGTCGGAGTCGGAAGCGAGGCCTTCCGGTCGGAGAGGCAGGTTGCAGTCAAATGGTGATGTTGATCACATGAAATGAGGAGATGGCCACATGTGATGATGATCAAGTGCTCAACTTGGAAAAGAAGAAAGAGAAAAACAAAACCCTATGGAGATCAAGGCAAAGGTATAATTAGGGATTTTGTTTTGGAGATCAAGACACTATACAGAGTGATCACGTTTAGGATAGATGGCTGTACTATTAAGAGGGGTTCTTAACTAGACAATTTGGTCATCTAGTGCCACTAGGTGTTGGACTTCATGCATTGCATTTACGCCTAGTGCACAATCGGTGAGAAAGTGATTAACCTTTGAAAAATGATTGTGAAAATGCTAACACACTTGCACGTGATGGTAAAACACTTGGAGTGTTAGCACATTTGCAAAGGTGAAGAAAAGGAGGCGTAGCCGGGCTTGGGGTGCTGCCATGAGGGCACCACCATGCCCTATTTGATGCACTGCCACCCCTGTGGTAGTGACCGAGTGAGGAGGCCAAGAGTGGCATGTTCGGTTAGGGGCACTGCCACCCTGTCTGGTGGCACTTCCACCCCTAGGGCGGTGCCCACCTGGACTCGGCTGAGGAGCAACAACGTGGGCGAGGGCACTGGTGCGTCCGGTGTACACCACCGTCGTGTGGGCAGTGCACCGCCTAGTCACCACCACTGGTAGGGCGGTGTCACTACCATAAAAATCCAGAGAGGGGTTTTCTCGGGCAGTGGCTGGGTGGTCACCGCTACCCTAGGGGCGGTGCCGCCGCCACCCTATCCGGTGACCGCCTGACCACTCAACTAGCCATTGGATTCGACCATTGGGGGGCACCGCCACCCTAGGGCGGTGCCACCACCGCCATGTCTGGTGCCCTCATAGAAGCTGGCTCCAAAGGGTAACGGCTCTATTTGCTTGTGGGCTTATAAATAGAGCTAGTGGCTGGCCCTGTCCACTCTCTTGGCATCTCATACACTTGTGCACACCCTTTGGAAGCTAAGCAACACACTCCACTCACTTGTTCACTTGATTTCATCATCTTGAGTGAGATTAGAGAGCCTCTAGTGCATTGCATTGAGTTGCATCATCTTGTGGCACTAGTTGGGTGATTTGGGCTAGTTGTGAGCTTGTTACTCTTGGTGTTTGCCAACACCTAGACAGCCCGGTAATTGGAGGATCATTGAGTGGAGTTGGTGATTGTCTCCGGCCTCGATCGGTTGCTTGTGAGGGGTCTTGTGCCTTCTCCGATGGAGCAACAAAGGCAACTCTAGTAAATTGCTCATGTCATTGAGCTACCTCACTTGTGGGTAGGTTCTTGCAGTGTCGAATTGTGTGGATGAGGTTCATGCAACACCTCTTAGCTGCTAAACTACCAAGTGTTGGTTGACACAACGGGGACTAGCGTGCTGGCAAGCACGTGAACCTCAGGAGAAAAATTGGTTGTCTCTTGCCCTTTGGTATTCTCCCGGTGATTGAATTGGTATTCATCTTGTGATTGGTTCACTCCTCTATGCGGCGGTATAATCACCCTACTCACTCATTTACATTCCCGCAAACTAGTTGTAGCAAGCTCTTTAGTGTAGCTAGCATTGAGAGCTTGCTTTGTAGTTTAAGTTCATCTAGTGGAGCTCTTTAGTGTAGCAAGTGTGAGAGCTCTTAGTGAGTAGTGACTTAGCCAATTGTGTGCCTAGTAATCATAGTAACTAGAATTGTTAGATAGATGGCTTGCAACCTTGTAGAGCTAGAGCAAGTTTGCATTTCGCTATTTGTCATACTAATCAAATTGATCTAGTGATCTTGTAGAATTTTTAAATAGGCTATTCACCCCTCTCTAGCCATAATAGGACCATTCAAGTGGTATCGGAGTCGTGGTCACCGTTTGATTGAAGGATTAACAACCTCGATGTCAAAAGATGGCTCAAATTATGTTCAACCATGTGGAGGGCAAACCACCGTTCTTTGATGGTACATCCTATGACTATTGGAAGAGAAAGATGAAGATGTACCTTAGTTCAATTAATGACCAAGTGTGGGATGTGACCGAGAGTGACTTTGTGATTCTTGATCCAAACAATCTCACCAACAATGACAAGGCCAACAAGCAATGCAATACAATGGCTCTAAACACCATCTATAATGCCATTGATTCCAAGGTGTTTGAGCAAATCAAGGATTGTGAGAGAGCTAGTGAGGTGTGGAAGAGATTGAAAGAAACATATGAGGGCTCACCAGCGGTGAAGAGTGCCAAGCTATACATCCTTAAGGACAAGTTGACAAGCTTCAAGATGAAGGATGATGAGAGCATTCTGGAGATGTTCCATAGATTACAAGTAATTGTTAATGATTTGAAGGCTTTGAGAGAAAAAATCAATGATGATGATGTCTCTCAACGGTTCTTGATGTGCTTACCTCCTAGATTTGAGACATTGAGATTGATCGTCATTAGAGGAGGATTGAAGCAACTCACCCCTAACCAAGTACTAGGTGATGTCATGACACAAGAGACATACCATGTGGAAAGGGAGGAGGTTGACAAGGATGACAAGAAGGAAGATGAAGACAAGAAGAAGAAAAGTGTAGCATTCAAGGCTAGCTCATCATCCAAGAACAAGGGCGAGTCCAAGAAAGAAGAATCAAGTGATGATGAAGATGCTAGTGACATTGATGATGAAGCCATGGCTCTCTTTGTGCGCAAGTTTGGAAGATTCATGAAGAAGAAGGGCTATGGTGCAAGAAAGAGAAGAGACAACAACAAGAGCAAAGAGTATGTGAGGAGATGCTACAAGTGCAAGAGCCTGAATCATGTTGTAGCAGATTATCCCTACAATAGTGATAATGATGAGGATGAGAAGAAGAAGCACAAGAAGGACAAGAAGAAAAAGAAGGAGAAGAAGATGACCTTTCAAAAGAAGAAGGGTGGGGGCTATGTGGTGACATGGAATAGTGATGGCTCTTCAGATAGTGATGACCCTAGTGATGATGGCAAGAAATCTATCAAGAAAGCACAAGCAAGAATTGCCATCAACAACAAGCCTTCCATCTTGGACACTCGATCGACATGCCTCATGGCAAAGCCTACCAAGGTAAAATATGATGTGAGTGGTGATGATTGTGAAAGTGATGATTGTAGTAGTGATGATGAGGATGAGTACACCAAGGAGGAGCTCATGGACATGTGTGAGCAAGTGCACACTTGCTTTGAGATGAAGAGAAAGAAGTGCAAAGAATTGCGCAAGAAGATTAAATCTCTTGAGCAATCCTTTGATGAGCTAAATGCCTCTCATGAGAGTCTAAGGGAAGACCATGAGATGCTTGGCAAAACTCACTCTAAGCTTGAAAAGGCTCACTCCTCTCTCCTCAAGCAAGTCAAGGAGGAAGAAGCCAAGAAGGAGCAAGTGATTGTGTCACGTGATGTGGGACTAACATGTGATATTCTTGATGAATCTTTTTATAAGCCAACTATTGTTGCTCCCACTAACCCTCTTGTAGCACCACCACTACTACTTCACCTTTGAGTGATGGTTTCACTTGTGATGCCTTACTAATGGTGGAAAATGAGACCCTCAAGAAGGAGATGAATGAGCTCACTCATGCCTTAGGCAATGCATATGATGGAGATGCCTGCTTGCTAAAGTGCTTGGGTCACCAAAGGTTTTCTCTCAACAAAGAGGGATTATGCTATACCCCCAAGAAAAGCAAGGCGACCTTTGTCACTCCCAAAGCTAGCTTTGTGACGGGCAATGGTCGGTTTTGCAATAGATGCAAGCAAGTTGGGCATATAAAGCAATATTGCAAGACTAACAAGAACAAACAACCTAATGTATCCTTAATTAGATTTGATTCTTGTTATATGCTTGTTAAGGGTGCCAATGGTGTGAACACTAAGTGCATTGGTACACCAATTGTGGGCCCAAAGAAGAAGGCCATTTGGGTACCAAAGACCTTGGTAACTAACCTTCAAGGACCCAAGCACGTTTGGGTATCTAAAAAGAATTGATATTTTGTAGGTCAATTATAAAGTCGGAGGAAGGCATTGGTGCTTGATAGTGGGTGCAAACAACACATGACTGGTGATTCAAGAATGTTTAATTCAATCAATGAAAATGATAGCAATGGGATTGATAGTATCACATTTGGTGCAATGGCAAAGGCAAGGTTAAAGGGCTTGGTAAGATTGTAATATCTAATGACTTGAGCATTTCCAATGTGCTACTAGTAGAGAGCTTGAACTTCAACCTATTATCGGTAGCTCAACTTTGTGATCTTGGTTTCAAGTGCATATTTGGAGTTGATGATGTAGAGATCATAAGTGTAGATGACTCTAACTTGATATTCAAGGGATTTATATATGAAAATCTGTACTTGGTTGATTTCAACGCTAGAGAAGCTCAATTGTCAACATGTTTGCTCACTAAGTCTAGCATGGGTTGGTTATGGCATAGAAGGCTTGGTCATGTTGGAATGAAACAATTGAACAAATTGATTAAGCATGATCTAGTTAGAGGCTTGAAAGATGTCACATTTGAGAAGGATAAACTATGTAGTGCATGTCAAGCTAGAAAGCAAGTTGTCAACACACATCCTAAGAAGAGCATAATGAGTACATCTAAGGCATTTGAGTTGTTGCACATGTATTTATTCGGACCAACCACATACACTAGCATTGGTGGAAGCAAATATGAATTTGTGATTGTGGATGATTTCACTAGATATACATGGGTGTTCTTTCTTCAAGACATTCATCAAGAGAATTCACAATGAGTTTGAAACAACCATCAAGAAAGTGAGAAGTGACAATCGAAGTGAGTTCAAGAATACAAGAATTGATGAGCTTTGTGATGAGTTTGGAATTAGGCATCAATTCTCGGCTAAGTACACTCCTCATTCAAATGGCCTAGTTGAGAGGAAGAATAGAATTTTGATTGACATGGCAAGATCAATGTTGAGTGAGCATAATGTGACTCATTCATTTTGGGCCGAAGCAATCAACATGGCTTGCTACTATAGCAACCAACTCTATTGTCATCCATTGAAGGAGAAGACCCCATATGAGCTTTTGAATGATAGGAAGCCCAACATTGCATACTTTTGGGTTTTTGGTTGCAAATGCAATATATTGAAGAAAGATACAAGATTGAGCAAGTTTGAGAAGAAATGTGATGAATGTTTCTTGTTTGGTTACTCAACTACTAGCAAGGCTTATAGAGTTTGGAATTTGGCTAGTGGTACTCTTGAGGAGGTTCATGATGTGGAATTTGATGAAACCAAAGGTTCTCAAGAGTAAGATGAGAATCTAGATGATGTGAGAGGCACTCAATTGATCAATGCAATGAAGAACATGGACATTGGTGATATAAGACCTAGAGAGGTGATTGATGTTGAAGATGAAAAGAATCAAGTGCTCTCTAACTCAAATGTGCAAGCTAGTGGTGCTCATAATCAATTTCAAGCTAGTGCTAGTGATGACAAAGTGCAAGATCAACAACAAGTGGCTAGTTCATAATCTCAACCAAATGATCAATCAAATGCAAGCAATCAAGTGAAAGTGCTGCAACCAACCAATGTTGCAAAAGATCATCCTTTGGACTCTATAATTGGAGATATCTCAAGAGGTGTACAAACAAGATCAAGATTGACATCATTTTGTGAACATTTGTAATTTGTGTCATCTATTGAACCAAAGAAAATAGATGAAGCTTTGTTGGATGTTGATTGGGTCAATGCTATCACGAAGAACTAAACAACTTCACAAGAAATCTAGTATGGGAGTTGGTAGAGAGGCCTAAGGGACACAATGTGATTGGAATTAGATGGATCTTTCAAAACAAGTAAGATCAAGATGGGATAGTTGTAAGAAACAAAGCAACATTAGTGGCTCAAGGTTATACTCAAGTTGAAGGTCTTGACTTTGGAGAAACATATGCCCCAGTTCCAAGATTGGAAGCAATTAGGATCTTGTTAGCCTATGCTTGTGCCCACAACATCAAGCTATATCAAATGGATGTGAAGAGTGTATTTCTCAATGGCTACATCAATGAAGAAGTATATGTTGAGCAACCTCCCGATTTTGAAGATGAGAATAAGCCCAACCATGTTTGCAAGTTAAGAAAGGCATTGTATGGTTTGAAGCAAGCACCTAGAGCATGGTATGAGAGATTGAGAGATTTCTTGCTCTCTAAAGGCTTCAAGATGGGTAAGGTTGACACCACTCTTTTCACCAAGATAGGCAATGACTTGTTTGTGTTGTAAATCTATGTTGATGACATCATATTTGGATCAACCAATCAAGATTTTTGTGAAGAGTTTGGAAAGATGATGGCTAATGAGTTTGAGATGTCCATGATTGGAGAGTTTAGTTACTTCCTTGGTCTTCAAATTAAGCAATTGAAGAATGATGCATTTATTAGTCAAGGCAAGTACATCAAAGACATGCTCAAGAAATTTGGAATGAATAATGCAAAGTCAATTAGTACACCAATGGGGACAAATGGAAACTTGGATAGTGATGCTAGTGGCAATATGGTGGATCAAAAGTTGTATCGGTCTATGATTGGAAGCCTACTCTAAGTGACCGTATCAAGGCCGGATGTGATATTTAGTGTATGCATGTGTGTAAGATTTCAAGCCTCACCAAGAGAAAGTTATTTGAAAGCAACAAAGACAATATTGTGGTACTTGAAGCATACACAAAATGTTGGATCCCAAAGGTGCAAGGTTTGAGCTTATTGGATATTCCAATTCAGATTATGCGGGATGCAAAGTTGAGAGAAAGAGCACATCGGGCACATGTCAACTATTGAGAAGATCACTTGTGTCTTTGTCATCAAAGAAGCAAAATAGTGTAGCACTCTCGGAATACATTTCGATCGATAGTTGTTGTGCACAATTACTTTGGCTGAAGGCTACTTTGAGTGATTTTGGAATCAAGTTCAAGCAAGTGCCATTGCTATGTGACAATGAGAGAGCAATCAAGCTCACCAACAACACGGTTCAACATGCAAGAACAAAGCACATTGATGTCTACCACCATTTCATAAGAGATCACCAACAAAAAGAGGATATTTGCATTGAGAGTGTGGGCACCGATGATCAACTTGCTGATATCTTCACCAAGCCACTTGATGAGAAGCGGTTTTGTAAGCTAAGGAATGAATTGAACATACTTGACTTCTCCAATATGTGTTGATGCACCCCCATATATGACATGCCTCTCCTTTGAGCAAAGCAAGGTAAAGTTGATTGACATGTCATTCATTCATTGCTAAAGACTTGTTTAGTGCATCTAGTCATTCCTCACATGTCTTAGGCTCATTCATGAAAATCAAATGACTTTGATGCTTATATGGTACCACTATTGCTTGTATGCTTGAAATGATCTAGTGGTAGCATATGACATGTTTGTGGGCTTGTGAACCTAGTGTTTAATCTAGAAAATGAGCTATAAGTGTTTAACTCAACATGGTGCATGATAACCCTTATTTGGAGGTGTGAAGAAGCTTTCCCTTGAATCAAACCGAGTTAAATATCTTTTGTAAATAATCTAGATTGAACCAAATTGGGAAAATGGTCCTCACTTCACATGGTTTCACCCCAACCTATCTAAAATTTAAGCTCACCTTTTGTGCTAATTGTTGACAAAGGGAGAGAGAAATTCACAAAGATAGTAAAGATAGGGAGCAAACAAATGAAATAACATTGTAAGGGGATAAATTAAAATTTGAAGCACACAAGTAGGGGGAGCAAGCTCATAAACTTGTATGTTGCATTTGTATGTGCATTACATATGTTTGCTTGCATGGCACAAGTTTTAAATTCTATATCCATTCTTGTGTGGTGTATGCTAGTGGTAACTTGAATGATGAATGAAGCACTAGCATGCATAGGAAGAGTAACTAGACTTGTGCTTATCTTGTAAAAACTAGACCCTTTCATATAATTTTGATCTCACAGGGTTTTCTAGTTTTTGTGAATGTCTAGTTACTAATGGTGCTAAGGATGGTGTACAAATGGCAACTCCGATTGGTATCACGCTTCAAAGGTCCATTCTTTATACCTTAGCATCATTTGGTAGACATTACTTCCCCACACTTCCTAATCTATGCATATGTGCAAGCCTTCAAATCCAAACTCTTAGCACATATGTAGGGGGAGCTAATGCTACCAATTTTGGGTTTATGAAACTTGTCCATAACCTTTACACATGGTAATATGCTTGGGCAAGCAACATGAATTCAAAAAGATTTTATTAAATATCTTTGTAAATAGGTTGTCATCAATTACCAAAAAGGGGGAGATTGAAAGCTCTAGTTTGGTTTTGGATAATTGATGAAACCTATGCACTAACCTTTGTCATGAGTTGTGATATGAGCTAGGTTGGTGCAATCCAAGTTGTGAAGCATGGTGGCACTCAAATGGTGATGTTGATCACATGAAATGATGAGATGGCCACATGTGATGATGATCAAGTGCTCAACTTGGAAAAGAATAAAGAGAAAAACAAAACCCTATGGAGATCAAGGCAAAGGTATAATTAGGGATTTTATTTTGGTGATCAAGACACTATAGAGAGTGTGATCACGTTTATGGTAGATGACCGTACTATTAAGAGGGGTTCTTAACTAGACAATTTGGTCATCTAGTGCCACTAGGTGTTTGACTTCATGCATTGCATTTAGGCCTAGTGCACATCGGAGAGCAAGCGAAAATATTTATTGAAAATATTTTGAGAAATGCTAACTTGGCTCTAACATGTTTTAAGAAAACACTTTGAGAGTTAGCATTGCTTGCGGGGAGTAGCTTGAGTTAACGTGGATCGAAACACAACAAAGTTTGCAACTCGAAGAGCTTGTGGTGATGCCTGGGTGGCACCGCCACTCCTTGTCCAGTGCACCATCACCCCTGTGGTAGTGCCCACCTGGATTTGGCAGAGAAGGACCGAGAGTGGCTGGTTTGGAGTGGTCACCAGGCATGCCAGTGTATACCGCCATGGGTGCTGCGGTGCACCGCCTGGTCACCGCCATGGGCTGTCCGGTGCCACCGCCATTTTTTCTAGAGACAGGCGCAAGCGAGGAAGGTCACCGCCATGGTCACCGCTAGGGTGATGGCGCTACACCGCCCTATTTTTCCAGAGAGGGCCAGTTTTGGGGACATGGCTGGGATGGTCACCGCCACCCCTAGGGCGGTGCCATCGCCATGCCATGTCCGGTGGGAGCTGGTCCTCGCGCTAATTGTACAAGTAGAGGGGTACTCCCCTCTCTAAAGACACACCACATTGAGCTACACCTCACACTCTGCTCTCTTTAGTTTTACCTTTTAGTTGTATTAAAGCAAGGCAAAGCCACCTTGGAGGGCTTGGTTCCTTAGAAGAAGAGGTTCTTGGTATGTGTATCAATATGGGTTCTTCCAAAGTCATGTCTTCACTTTATTATAGTCATACTTATGAACTAGAGTATAGTTACTGTGTTATGATCTTGATATATGAACTAGTGCAGCGTTTATGTGGCATGAGAATAGCACACTTAAGTTTATGCTTAAACAATCATATAACTTATATAATCAGAATTAGAGCTAAGTTGAGGTGGTGGTTCATTGTGCCATCAGGTGTGCCCAAGTTCTTTACCTATCGATCCATAGGGTCGGGGACTTGAGGGGATTTGGGTAATTTCTGTATACTCAAGCGTGGTGCTTGGGTATGGAGAGATAGGTGAATGCATTGTCCTTCTCTCCGGTTGAGGGGTAGGCGGCAGGTGGTGACAGCCCTGTCCATCCTTCGTAATCCCCACATTCATTTAGGGTGTAGGAGTCTAAATTATCACATGAGGTTCTTTGGCGGCTCGGTGGCTCGGCGGCTCGGCAGACGGCAATGCATGGCGGCTCGAGTGGCTCGGTGGCTTGAGCGGCTCGGCGGCTCGATGGCACGACACAGCGCTGGCGGATCGGCGGCATGGCGGCTCGGGCGACTCTGTGAGTCGTGAGGCAAGCAGGCGTGTCGAACTGGCGGAGTCAATTCGCGTGGGGAGGTGAAACCCTTGAGCGTGTCCAACCGAGGCGAGGGCGCAATCCAATTTGAATGGCGATAGTATACGTCATCTCAAAGATGCTTAGCATGGAGAAATAAGTAATTTGAGAAAAATTATGGAAAACAAATGGAGAAAGCACAGGGCTGCCACTGTTGTTGATAGTTATCAAGGTAGACAAAGTTATATATATGTTAGAATATTCAATAGAAAAAACCATGACTTAGCTCGTTTGGATTGATGATGTTGGAGTCACGTTTCGTGAGTGTAGATCGGTAGCAAGGGAATTTATTTCTTGCATGCATGCTCGAGGCTCGTAACACCGAGTCGATAGCGAGGACCACGCGAGCCATCGATGAGGGCTGACGAGCATCGCCAAAGGATGATGACGAGTTGATGTCGAGTGATGCAGCTGAATTCTTGAAGTTGACCTACATGCTGTTGGCTAGCCGCATGTAGCCGTCTCCTTGATTGGTGCCGACGAAGCACAGCGTTGGAGCTCCGGAGAACTCTGGCATTTGAATCGAAGAAATAGGACTTCACGCTGCATGGCGGCGCTGTCGAGGCTACTTGTCTTGCTCGATCGAGTACATGCACCTCGGTGGTAGGTACAGATCGGCCTGCATACTCCACATGAGAAGTTAGGGTTTTTGGATAAAAGTAGGAGATCGGATCAAACCTTACGAAGAGCGATGCGCCTCAGAGCCTTGAGCTGAGATTGCCATCTCACGGAGCCAAGTCATCACCGCAGATGGTGATGATGATGAAAAATTCCCATCTGGTTCTCACTAAGCGTAGCTGATGATGAAGCGACAAACAATCCGACCAGTTGGGTGGTGAAGTGAGCGCCAAGTAGAAGTGAGCGCCGAACAGTCCGATCAACTGGTCGGATATTGCATTATGGAATATCTTAAACACAGAGATATTAAATGTGGGGACATTTAATTATGGAAAATAACCGAAGAAATAATAATTGGAGGAGCATGGCGAAAACTCGGAGAAAATAATTGGAGAACGTTGTATTCAATACAGATATAGTAGAGGTACTTAGCTTTAGTCAAAATGTCTGATCGGCGGCGTATGACATTATCTAGTCGGCGTCGATGAAATTGCCCGGCCCTCGAGCTTTCTAGCCTGTAGTCATGGCAGCGGTCACGGTCGTCGTAGCATCATTCTACACGGCGATCATTGCAACGCGGCAGGTGATTGGAACGAGTAGTCTGGGCGACGTCGTCCTTATGCCACTGGTTGGCCTTAGGCAGATCAGGTATGGAGAGATCGTTGTCATAGCCGCATTCAATTTGGTAGGAGAAGCAATGCTGCATGGCAGGCTCGGACTGCTCAATGCAGTCAGATGAATGCGCGGAGTCATACATGTAGTCGTAGTCAAACGGGCGTAGTAGCTACAGTCAGACGTGGTTTGTATGAATTGTTCGTGCATGCACATACACATATACACCTTGGCCTTGCTTGCTTGGTAATGTAGATCGTGTTCGACTTAGGAGAGCTTATCGACGGCGTGCTGGATTAGCCATTGTCGATGACGAGGAGCATAATCGACGGGTGTCATGGCACGCTGATGACAAGCCAATGACGAGGTCCATGCTATCGATGACCAGAGCCGCCGATAAGCAGGCGATGTCGACGAGCTGTCGATGTGGCCTGATGACTGAACGACGAGTGCCGCTGACAAGGGACACAACAAGAGCTGCGACGTGCTGACAAAGGGCCGCCGTGAGACGACGACGGGATCCACATTGTCGGCGAGGGACATAGTTAGGTTCCTACCAATAATTGCCATGCAGACAAATAGAGATGTACATGGGGTATACATGTGTCATATATTTAATTGAAACAAAAATATAGCTTAGCTTGTTTAATGGGCAGCTGGACGTGCTGATCTCAAGCTGGGGTCGGATCTTGAAAGTGCTAACGAGCATCAGATCATTGCATGTCTCTTTGTAGATGTACGCCCTCCTTTAGATCATGCCCGGCGACGTGGTCGATGAGCCAATGATGTTGATAGCGAGGTGCGACGATGAAGGATGCCGCAGGATCGGCAAATCGATGATGATGAGTCAATGGTGTGAGCCGCATCTGCTATTCATGGTCACAAAAGACAAACGGAGGCATCGAGAGACATGCAAGTATATAAGAATATTTAATTGTAGATAAAAAATCTAACTTAGCTTTTATAGTTGGGCGTGTTCAATCTTGTGTTGGAGTTGTATCACAAAACATAGATGATCGAACCCCAGCCGAGGGTGCACAGGCAAGCCTCGATATCTTCGACGATTACTCGCAATCGATTCGCATGGCTCGAGAGGCTGCACATCTTTTGCCTGCTCATGGTTAATAGATGTAATTTAATATATAATAAGCCATACTAGTAGGTGCCGCTACCAAGGCCTGATGACTGCATCTCGTGTCAACATGAGATCGAGCCGATGATGATATTGTCGGTGTGGAGGGGGCATCAGCATACGGACTCGGTGACATCCACCACCGCTAGTGCATCGGTGCAAGGGGCGTTGCTCGTTGCCACCGAGGCATGGAGACGTAGAGACATAGTTCTTCTGGGCGTCACATTGCCGATCGGTACATCGAGCATCGCCGCCAGCAGATGCTGATTTGTCGTGGATGATGTTGACCTTGAGGTACGCCATCTGGTTCGCTATGGGATCAGCATGCACACCCCCTACCTGGTGCGCCACTGTCGACGAAATCTGGTCAGCAGTCTACCGAGGGGTATACTCACGATAGTAGATGATCGGTGGAGGTGCGCGTAATAGGAACCAGATGGTGACACAAGGCATAGAGACAGCTATTTAGATAGGTTCGGGCCGTCTGATCGACGTAATACCCTATGTCCTGTGTCTTTATTGGATTGTATTGAATATGAGATGATTTCGAGGGGGGTCCATGCCCGCCTTATATAGTCTAGGGGGCAGGGTTACAAGTCGGTTAGATCTAGATCTATTCGGCTATACGGTAAGTATTTACAAGGAATACGATATCTATCATATCCAAACAGATCCTTCTCTATCTTCAAGATTCTTCTAATTGCCTTGCGGTGCACGCCGACTAGAGCCGAGCACCATAGGACTTGATTTTATGGGCTGGACCTCCCCTGGTGGTGCGGCCCATGTCCATTGCCGTGGGTACCTAGGGTTATACCCCCCACATTGGCTAAAATGTCTCATCCTAAAACTTGAAACTTGTGGGTTGTAAAAGCATGATCCTTTTCTAAGTTATTGTAAGTTATGATATGGTAAATAGAATATGCTATGACTTTATTCTAAGAGAAACTTGACATCAGGAGTTTTCATTTAAAATGCTAAAATCAAAAGTTCCTCAATGATTATGCATTCCTACCACGGCCATATGACATGATTCAAATGCAAACCTTAGTCATATGCTACTTACATTCATATGGAGTTTTGTCAAATTATTGTGACCCTTAAGAGATTCTAGTCATACACCCATGATCAAGACTCACGTACATCCACAAATAAAATGCTGACTCTTACACTAAGAGTTATACAAAAACATGTTTTCCATCCACCTAAAATAAAAACTCCATTCATTTGTCATGAGTCTTTCTCTCCAAAGTTTTCATATGCCAAAAAGAGTATGGGGTTATACTAAAAAAAGAGAGAGACATATGAAGCTCTCAAAATAGCAAAAGAAAAGAATAAAAAGAATGAAACACATGAAGGTTCCAAAGTATTGAAAAAAGAGAGATAGTCCATACTTCTAAGGCAATTATTCAAAAGAGAGAAAGTCATGATCAAAAGAGTATCAAAAATATTAGGAATCACTTTTATATTCCACACACCTGCACATCTTGATCAAAGTGTATGACTTGCATCTCCTTGGATTAGGTTTTTTACTTAGCAATATATGTGAGGTAAGTATGCCTCTCATTCATACCTACCTAAAAATCCACTCAAAGCTTTTTAGAGATAGGATGAAAAAGGCAAAAGAAATGCCTTGGTAAGGATCATACACATTGAGCGATTGAGTGAATCATTTGAGGAACTTACATTTTATTTTTGCAAAACTCATAAAACCTCCGGATAGAAGGTCGATCAAAGAATAAATAATTGGTAATTCTATTAAATCTGTTCTATCTTGCAACCGCCTAAGACTTGGAAAAGCAATAAGCCCCACAGGGATTAAGTTAAAAGGGTGGATAGAATACCAAACTTATTTAAATTGAGGAAGAATACTTTGTTATAAACATGGCACTTGTGAATTATATTCGTCATTGTAGCAACTACTGATCAACAACCAATAACTTGGCTATTTGCTCGGACGAGCAAAGGTTAAGCTTAGGGGAGCTTGTTGGTGATCTCTATCGATCAAATCCGACCGCCAAATAAGTCACAAAAGAGGAGAAATTAGCAATCTTAATCACATATGCATTTACTATTAATCAAGTTCCACGTGTATTTGAAGAACATTATTTTGTAGGTCACAAACACAAATACATGAAATAATTCATCGAAACGCGCTTTCCAACGCTGATTTGCACAAAGGAATAAGGGAGACGCCCATCAAATCAATTCAAATGGGGCAAAACCCCACGGGGAAGCAATCCTGGTCCAGTCCACGGCCTGCCAGGCAAAGGTGGTGGCGAGAGGCCACGGTCATGGGGTAGCCGACCCCTAGGGGCGCCCAACCCCTTATCGGCGCTGCTCAGCCCCTCCTTGCTATGGCGGTGGCATGGAGCCATGCTAAGGCGGTGGGAGCCGGTCCTCGCGCTAATTATAGCTCATAGCACCGCCTATGCTCCTGTATAAGTAGAGGGGGTACCCCCCTCTCTAAAGACACACCACATTAAGCTACACCTCACTCTCTGCTCTCTTTAGTTTTACCTTTTAGTTGTATTAGAGCAAGGCAAAGCCACCTTGGAGGGCTTGGCTCCTTGGAAGAAGAGATTCTTGGTATGAATATCAATATGGGTTCTTCCAAAGTCATGTCTTCACTTTATTATAGTCATACTTATGAACTAGAGTATAGTTATTATGTTATGATCTTGATATATGAACTAGTGCAGAGTTTATGTGGCATGAGAATAACACACTTAACTTTATGCTTAAACAATCATATAACTTATATAATCGGAATTAGAGCTAAGTTGAGGTGGCGGTTCATCATGCCGTCAGGTGTGCCCAAGTTCTTTACCTATCGATCCATAGGGTCGGGGACTCGAGGGGATTTGGGTAGTTTCTATATACGCTAGCATGGTGCTTGGGTATGGAGAGACAGGTGAATGCATTGTCCTTCTCTCCGGGTGAGGTGTAGTTGGCAAGTGGTGACAGCTATGTTCGTCCTTCATAATCCCCCACGTTCGTTTAGGGTGTAGGAGTCTAAATTGTCACATGAGGTTGCTGACAGACCAGTACTCGGTGGCCTCCCGACCTGCTTCACACTTAGCCCTAAAATTAATTATGTAATTTGTATGATTATCAACTAATTTTTGTATGACTACACTAGACAAATGCCTGCTCGACTTAGGATTATTCTTTTATCCTTTCTTTTCTATTTATCCTTTGAGGAATGCCAAGTGTGTGTCCACTATCTTGGAATTACTATTCTTACCCCTGTTATAAGCATTGGTGTACTTGCAAGCATTATTATTCAAGTCCATATCCATACTAGAATCTTAATCAAATGCCTTTCTTTGGGAAAATATAAATAACGATACCCTGAATACTTCTGGGTGAAATGCTACAATGATAGCTCCGTGTGCTTGCGGATAAATATCTAAAATTGTTAAGGAACTATCAAGGCTATTACTTAGTAGCTTGGCTACACATTAGTTATGTTGCTAAGAAGTACCAACAAGGTATTTCTGGCGCCATTGCTGAGGATGGATTCAAACCCCGTACTTAGTAGTGACGTTAAGAAATACCAATAGTGAGCTTGTCACTCTTGGTGTTTGCCGACACCTAGGCGGTCCGGTGATTGGAGGATCGTTGAGCGGAGTTGGTGATTGTCTCCGGCCTCGATCGATTGCTTGTGAGGGGTCTTGTGTCTTCCCCGGCGGAGTGCCAAAGGCAACTCTAGTAAATTGCTCGTGTCATTGAGCTACCTCACTTATGGGTAGGTTCTTGCGGTGTCTGATTGTGTGGACGAGGTTTGTGCAACATCTTTTAGCCACCGAACCACCAAGTGTTGGTCGACACAACGGGGACTAGCGTGTCGGCAAGCACGTGAACCTCGGGAGAAAAATTGCTTGTCTCTTGCCATTGGCATTCTCTCGGTGATTGTATTGATGATCTTGTTGTGATTGGTTCATCCCTCTAGACGACGGTATAAATGTCCCACTCACTCCTTTACTTACTTGCTAAGTAGTTGTATCAAGCTCTTTAGTGTAACTAGTTTTGAGAGCTTGTTTGCTTGCTAGTTTAGTATCACCTAGTGGAGCTCTTTAGTGTAGACTTGTTGAGAGCTCTTAGTGAATAGTGACATAGCCATTGTTTGTGCCTAGTGATCATAAAAACTAGAATTGGTGAATAGGTGGCTTGCAACCCTTGTAGAGCTAGAGCAAAATTGCATTTCTCCATTTAGTGTACTAACCTCTTGCTCTAGTGTATTTGTAGAAATTTTTTATAGGCTATTCACCTCCCCTCTAGCCATTTAGGACCTTCCAACCTTCTCCCAGTGCACACATTCATATTGTCTCTCTCTTACAAAGCACTCATTAACATGGGGACACATGCCCCTGTGGTTAAAACACCACCTACCAGCAGAACATGTTCTCTACAATTGCACCATGTGTTTATTTCGTTTCACGTACAAGAGAGTTATGGAACATACTTTGTTGCATGCGCACATTGATAATCGAAGTTTTGAAATTCTCAGCAATATTTTGAAACACTTGATGCATCTGATGATTTTAGATTGAAAGCTGGCATGAGATGAAGGAATATTATAAGTATAGGGAATTATTATTTTCAACTCAGTTTATTTACTTCAGAGGATATATATGCCTTTTGAGGGTCATAGAATATTGGTAGCGGGCTCTCGTCGTAATCAAGAAATATGGCAATTTCTTTACTCTTGGCCAAATCGATTTTTTTTTAAGGCTTCCAAATATGATGACTGACATGGTATAACCTGTAAGAAAAACACAAATAAAATGTTGAAAAAGGATGCTAGAGAGATACAAAACTCATTGTGCATAAAGGTGAACGGTGTGATAAGGTTGAAGTCAGGCCGAGAGCTACCTCCTTTGTGTTTTATTTTAAAGAATACTAGAAGCATACCTGCACATTGCCGTGGGATTTTTTTTTAAATAAATATGTTATATATATATAGCATTACTATATGGTATTCTATATATTGTGTATATATATGAATTTGACTTGCATGTTATTTTATTGTATCAGATCTAGTAAAAAATCGGTAAGCTAACAGAAAAAAAAACAATAGAATATTTGATCATACTATAGAAGAATAGGTGATGAAACAAATAGCGTAGTAGATGACTTGTACATTAATAGATTACAGATTAAAAGCATTGCATATAACAGTAGAGATGAAGTGGACATTTTTGTAATTAATAAGGGATGACATGAATAGTTTGCTTGAAAGGATTGCAAGTTAGTGGGAGACTTAGTAGAGAATGATGTGGACATGCATCTTGCATGAAAAGATAAAACATCTAGTAGGGTTTAGCTTTATAAGAGCATATAGATATAGATATGCTAAGCATTGAATTCAAAAGCCTAGATAAGCCCCACAAAAAATATGTTTGGCCTTTCAAGTACTTAGTTTTATCTTGAAGCATTCCTCGATTGTACTCCAATCAATATTTTTGGAGTTATGCTGAAGACTGATAAACTAATGAAACTAGTATAATGCCCGTGCTAACGCAACGGATTTATCTTGAAGACGCACATGAAAACAACCAATTTTTTTTTTCTGTTGTACCCCCTCAGAAAAAATAATTGTTGTCACCAAAAGGAAATGCATGTTTCAGTTAACTGTTCTGCCAATGAGTTATTTTCAGGTGTTATAGAAATGACTAACTGCTTTATCTTCCTGGTATATTGCCCGTGCTAACGCTACGAACCACATTTCGTCCAAAGTTAACTTTGCCTTTGTATCTAAGATCACGCCCGGAAAGACATCTAATTAAAAAGCGCATAACAAGTTGACAAAAACATACTATTGTGTTTACCAACATGACACAATTATATGAGCAAAAAAGATACTATGTTCCTTACTAAGTTGGACCGAATCCTCTGGAGATGAGACTTGCACAACTTTTCTCATTTTTTGCTGCCTATAATACATGGCAGACAACCAGATGCCAACAATAAAGAAAACAATACAGGCTTTCCTGCTACTGCTCCTCCAGAAAGGTTATTTCCTGTTCCATGTAGTAGAAGTGAATTAATTGCCTTTGTTTCTATCAACTGAACACACCATCCAACTTTGCTTGTCGATGTTATAGAAGCATATCTCACAGAAGTGTAGAAGTGTGCCAACACTGCACAAGGTGATGAACTATCAGAAATCTAAACCTGTTAAATATAACGGAAATTAAAGATGGTACTTGAACAGATAACAAAACAATACTCACCCTGGTTCCATAGGGCAGTAACTACCTTCTCCTTATTGAAAAAAAACACTAAAGGATTCCTCCATCTTCTTCTTGGTTTTAGCAGTTAGCAATTCAGAACTGACCATATTAGTTTTAGCGTGACCATCATCATGAATGGAATCATGTATCCCACAGCCCTAAATCTGCTGACACCCATCCTTCCAACTATCAGGCTCTGTAGCACATAGGGAACCAACAAACAACTGTATTGAAAAAGAAGAAGAAGAATGCTCTTTGTGCAGCAATTAAATAGGAAATATGCCAAAACTATTTACCTCTCTTCTTATCCTTGGTTAGAGGAGCCGCGCCAGCCGCGCGAGCCTGGCTGCACCCCCAGCTGGAGGCGGCGGCGCCGGCCGCGCCCCTAGCCTGGCTGGAGTCCGCACAGCCAGCCACGCCTCCTGCCTTGTCCCCATCCTCGATCTAGGGTTCAGGCGAGCGCAATGCACGTACGACGGCATCGAGGGGAATACCAGATGCTTCTATTAGTGACAACTTTCTCTCTTAAATCATCTATCCGCAGTAGTAACTCACTGAAACTTGACGATTGTGCTGCTTCTAGGGGAATACCTTAAAGGAATCCCATGAGAAAATGGAATATGTACTAAGTATAGTGAAAGGTATATGACAACATTTCTAATATTTGATGCGTGCAGTTTACCTCTATAGTTAAGATTAAGAATGAGAAATAGAAAGTAAAACAATCATTTCAACAATCAGCATAGGATTGCTGAAGATGAAATTTCACATTCATCCATATAGATCCTAATCCTGAAAACGTTGGTAGCCGAGACCGCACCTTGCATTTATGTTTCTAGTACTTGTATTTCCTCGAGAAGCAAATTATTTTCGTGCTGCAATTTCTTCAGCTCCTCCATGGCCATAAGCCACTGCTTGTTAATGTACAGGATGTCTGTAACAGACAAATGTTAAGACCTATTTATCAGCAAGGAATGGAGCAATGTGAAAGAGTGATTCCAATGGGAAAAATGTGTGCTACATTACGATGAAAACTAACAGTTGGCAGTACTAAGTTGTGGTCAGATACAGAACACTAACATTAGGTAAAGCTAGGGAAGAGTAATTACTCCGTTGAGCCATGCTGAAGAGCTCCCCATGTCTGATCGCTATCTGCTTCGATGTCCACCTTACAAAATTCCCAGCACCCCGACATATAGAAACATCATCAGCCGGTTTGGTCCAATTCGAGTACTAACAAAATCGAGATATAGCGGGAAAACCACCGGACAGTACTGGAGCTCTCGCGGCGGGGCTTACCGCGAGAATCGCCGTTACCCTCCCTGAGATACGAATTGGAGGACCGAATCAGCTTAGCAACAGGCACGCATACAGAGTGCAGTTACACACACGCGCGCGCAGCAATTATGTGAGCATGGCCGCACGGAATGGTGCTGGGTTTGGGATTTGCATGCACCTGAAGAAGTAGTAGGAGCACCGGATTAGGAGCGCCGGTCGAGCGGCGCGGGCGAAGGGGAAGCAATGCACCCCATCGCGCGGATGCAGGAGGCGCCACCCCCGGAACCGAGGAGTGCTTGGGGATGGCCGCGCGGATCTCTGCCAACCCAAACGGCAGCGGCGCACCCGGGTAGAACTCCCCGCCCGCGGCGCCGTTGGCCGCCATGTCCTCCTCCCGAGCGAGGAGCACCTATCCGCGGTTGCGCGCAGCAGGTCCCAGCGCTCCCGGCACAGCGCGGCCGCCAGGCACACGTCCGTCGCGTCTAGCCGCTCAGCAAGCTCCCGGGGCCGTTCATCTCCTCCGGCTCCACCGGCGATCCAGGCCGCCCCGCAGATCTGACCACCTCGAGTCCTGGTGGCCGGTGGCCTCGCCTGGTGCCCGGTGCACGGCGTGGCCTGGTGGCCGGCGCCCAGTCGCCTGCCCTATCACGCGCGTGCGTGGGAGAGACCGCGGCCTCGTCCCCGGCGGCGGTGGCGGCGCTCATCCTCCATCCCTCCATCCAGGCGGCGCGGTGGTAGATCCAGGTCGCCCCGACCTCCTGGCCGCGGCACCATCGCCTCGCCCGCTACTTCTCCAATGGCATGGAGGCGCTGCCGCCGTCTCCTGACCCCGCCTTGCATTGAGTTTTTTTGGGGAAAGCGTGGTGGCTGTGTGAAAACAGAACCTGAGGCGGGATCGAACCGTGGTCGGGGAACGCGGGCGTTGGCAGCTGGGGCACGGGGGTTGCTGGTTTCTGGAGATCCATTGAAGGATGACCGGATATGGTCGAGTAAAGAGAGAGAACATGGGAGAGTTAATCTGGTTCTTATGTTTTTGGGTGGTGTATTTCTAGATGCATATACTGGTGTGGACGTAGTTAAGGTCATGATTATAGAGTGGGTAATTGTTGGATGGATCTAGGATGATTTGAAGTGGTGTATTATAGGGGTAGAGATAGAAATAGAGATGAGTATGAGCCAATCTCACAACCATAGACCTCACTATATATTTATCCTAATTTGTTTCACATCTCCATAATATAATCCCTCACTTTTGTGAAAGTTAATTTTTACACCAGTAGATGTTTGATTACACAAAATAATAACTTCATATTCTTAGCTTGTTCTAGATCACGGTCCACGAATAAGATGGTATCATCTGCGTATTCCAGGATTGGACAATCCATCTTCCACAAGGTGAGGTATGACCCCTCTAATATGTGCATCGTCTTTTGCCCTCTTAGCCAATATAGAAAGCATATCCCTAACGACTTATTGAATAGAGTAGGGGACGTGGGTTCTCATTGTCGAAGTCCTTTTGTGTTTGAAAATTAGTGCTCAATCAATGTCATCATTAATTTTGATGCCCACATACAACATGACAACTTTTTAATCCTCTTACACCATTTCTTGCATAAACCTTTCATTCAAGCATCTATTGAAGAAAAGACAATTTGACCTTTTAAATATCAACTTTGATGATTACTTCATTGGGTTTGTTATTATGTAGTTCAAGGATTGTTTCGTGTAGTGTATTAGTGCCCCTTCGTGATAATCTAACCTGGCATGAATGTCGTCTGAGATGGTTGTACTACATCACTAGTTACTTCACAGTCTATTAGTGAAAACATTTGTTACAAAAAACTGAAGCTAACATTAAGTAGACAACCTTTGGATATGATTTCAATCGCTTCTTCCATTTTCGGAAGAAGGGTACGTAGTTGCTCCAAATTAAAGGTTGCGACCGAGAATATTGGGTACCCTCTGCCACCGTCAACCACGCACCGTACAGCCATGGTGTGATTATAGAAACGTTTAAGGCTGTTTGATCCTTTCATTTTTGAGGATTTGGAATCTATTTAATGAATTAGGCTATTTGACTTAGAATTTGACATTCCACAATTTTTCTAGGTTCGTAAATAAGCCTTTTCTATAGATCACAATGATATGTTTCTACTTCTCAACTTATATATAGCATGTTCTTCAACTCGCTTCCCTATGGTAAAAATATAACATATAAGTATATCTCTTGTATGACTAACCATAATATACAAATATATTCCATATAGAACCATACTAGCTTAATTTATTTGTATCTAAATTATAATTATTAGAATAAATTCAATTCCAAATATCCAAACGGCCACTGTTATTTATATTAGCTAACATGCTTAGCCGAAAGGTAAGCGTGCATACTGGAGGTGTCCTCCACTTCTCTTTTTTCGCAGACCTGCACATTGCGACATGCTTGTCCCAAAAGCAGCATATGTACTCCACTGTCAACCCCACTAGCTGAGACCATTCCAGTGGCATGCGTGCATGCATTATCGATCGGAATTATTTAAAGTAGTGCCCCATATATAAGCTATAGTTTAGAGATACCTAAGGTCAATCATTTTATCGACCAAATCAAGGTGGCCATGCATGATCATCCCAGTACCACGCACCGTCGATCGAGCATTATATCTCATTCTCCATCATTGCTCTGATATGGTGCAGTCCATGTGTAGCTTATATGTATGCATTGTGATTGCTATCCCCGTCACTTACTAGCTTGTAGTGCAGGATAAGCATACATCTTTTTTTTTTCAGAACTCAAGATTAGCATAAACTGGAAAACAAGCAAGGGATAGCTCCAACTCCAGTTATACCCCATGTTTTACGTAGTTATAGCTTCCTGCTTACGAGTAATTCACAATTAATAATCTTGTTACAATTAATACAAGACTGCACTCATAAAAGGGGTCGCAGTCACATCGAGATTAGTTTGAGTTAAGTTTGAACATTTTTTACGTGTGGCACTACGCAATTAATCACCATCACCTTCTCTCCTCATACATGTGGGTTGTGGGGATTGTGTTCAAGACTTTTCATGTTCCATCCACATGTGACTACGCTGTCCCGTGTACAGTAGCTACTAGCTAGGTCTCTCACTCTCAAAAGGATCCATATATGGCCACACAACGACATCATATCATATCAAATGTAATGTCAGAAAGGCGAAATTAAAGCACCCCGATGGCTTGATGCGGGTGCTCCTCGTCGTCGTCCTCGGTACACAAGCGGGGGCCGACACACACACAGGAACGAAATAATGCACACTGTTGTTGCTTTACGCGCCTAATAGACAAGCCACCATTTGTCCATATATATCCTTTCCTTTCTTCAACGTTATAGCTGTTGCATATATAGACCTGCTGCCATGCTCCCTGCAAAGCTTCGCTCCGGCAGCTGCTAGCTAGCTGCTTCGAACGAATGCCTGCACTGTACTCCTCCTATACAATGGGCACAACAGCTACTCCCGTCGCCGGAACTGTCGTCCTCAGCCTCATCAGGGTCAAGCGAAGCATGCTGCCGCTCGTCCTCGCCACCCTCACCAGCGTCCTGCTGGTCGGCCCCACATCCACCACGGAGCCGCCTTCGCCAGCCCGCCGCCGGACCCCATACAGTGCTCGTCGGGCGGCGGCGGCACGGCGGCGCCGACTGCACCGTGTCGAGCGCGTACGGCGTGTTCCCTGACCGCTCGACGTGCCGCGCGGGCGCCGCGGCGTTCCCAACCTCGGAGGACGAGCTGGTGCGCGCCGTGGCGCGCGGCGCCGCGTCGGGGACCAAGATGAAGGCGGCCACCCGCTACTCCCACAGCATCCCGCAGCTGGCGTGCCCCGGGAGCGGGAGCGGCGGCCGCGCCGGGGAGGCCGGCGGCCTCGTCATCAGCACCAGGCGCCTCGACCGCGTCGTGTCCGTCGACGCCGCGTCCGGGCACGTCACGGTGGAGAGCGGCGTCACGCTGCAGCAGCTCGTCGCGGAGGCCGCCAGGGCCGGGCTCGCGCTGCCCTACGCGCCATACTGGTGGGGGCTCACCGTCGGCGGCATGCTCGGCACCGGCGCGCACGGCAGCTCGCTCTGGGGTAACGGCAGCGCCGTGCACGAGTACGTCGTCGGGATGCGCATCGTCACGCCGGCCCCCGCCGCCGAGGGGTACGCCAAGGTGCGCGTGCTCACCGCCGGTGATCCGGACCTGGACGCCGCCAAGGTCTCTCTCGGCGTCCTCGGCCTCATCTCTCAGGTAACCTATCTCTCTGGTCCGTCCTCTACATCAGCTTAATAATCTAGTTGGATTCTACATTTCATTGCATTGCTTCGTTACTTGGCATCAAGTGTTTGTGTACTGCCATTTCTTTTCTTTCAGATTTCAGGAAAAAAAAGTATTCCAAGTAGTTTTATATATACAACAGTGTTTGTAGCACGTGATTTTTTTTCTTTATTAATAAGCCGGCATAAGCTATTTTTTTATCCACTGAATCAACCCGTGATCTCTACAGTGCTAGAAGTGACTTCGTTTATTGTTTTTATTTTTTTCCTCTTATAGATGACATCTATATACTGCTACTTCCAATAATAGGTGTTATCTTTGGCATTACTTAGGTGCTCTATCTACATGACATTTTTGCTGACATGGGTAGAAGCGATAGTATATACTTATCTTCATGGAGATACAGCTTGATTTGTGCGAAACCCAATTTTTAGGATCGAACTATACATTTGTTTTAGGCCCATTATCATAGCGATAAAGATAAATCATACAACAATTAATTAGATGAAATATCACCGTGCTAGTACACATTTTAAGAGTTGTATCATTATTCTCTCCCCATTTGACATAATATATTGAAAGAGCATGACATGAAACAATGGGTTAGAAAAATAGCCTAACCAAAGTACCAAACTCTTTACCTTTTGAATGAATTGGCATAGTAGTCCCCGTGCTCTGGTTCATTAAAAACAACTGTACATGGCTTGGAATTAATAAGGAGACAAATAGGTAAAATTGTTTTTTAAGCAAATCTGTTTCGTAAAAGCAAGATCCATAATGTTTGAGAGCTTTGAGCATATGCCTACTTGCACACTCAAAAGCGGTGCGTACTACAACATTTATTGGTGGACTGCAACATTTCGATGATTCTTGGAGTAGAAAACATGCATGCATATATGATACATCAAGTACAACCTTTTTTTAAAGATAACATCTAGTACAAATCAAGACCCCCTGTGTTTTGGCTTTTTTGGAAAGCACATTCCTTAGGAAGGATCACTTCACAGTTTAGAACATCAGAACATGCTATTCTTCTTTTCTTCACATGCCGGCATGGTGCGGCCCTACTTTTTTTTTACATATATAGAGGAGTATTTTCTATAAGTATTATGGTTTTGGAATTTATAGTTGGCTCCATGATACTTTCTATATATATTTATTTATTATTATGGGCCAAAGACATTTGACGGGCCTTTTTGATTCATGGCACTTTAGATTACTATATAGGCAGATGCGTTTAGGTTCGTCGTTTGAGGTAAACTGGCTATATCCAAACTTACACTTATTTATTATACATATAAATGTAGGGTTATTTTTATCAAAAAAATGTAGGGTTATTACTAAAGTGAAGATTGATGATTCTTATTCTCCGTTCTCCAAAGGCGATTCGAATATTCGATTGAGCTAGGACGCGACATTCTTTTTCACCAGTGTAGTGACACAAAACAACGCGCGTCTTTTCTGCACCGGTAGATTTAGTTGTTTTAGACTATTTTCAGCAATGACAAAATTGGCTATTTTTTAAGAAAACTAGATAGATGTAACAAATTGTAATTAGAGTTTTACTAGCAAACGTGCCTGTGCGTTGCAACGGAACATACAACCTATTGTGTGTCACCTAGACAATATGTTCTTAGAGATTTATTCAACAATAGTGACATCTGTTCCAATATGTATACTAAAATCAGACTCCGACATCGTTGGATCCACCATAGAATCAGACTTCGTATCGATGCTAGATGCATGTTGTTCTAACTTGTATAAGGACGAGCGATCACATACGGGATAGGGAGATGCATGAGGACATTTAAAAAAAAAAGAATCGACAGGTTAACTGTCGGTGTATGTATTGATAGAGAAGAGCATGAGGACATTATGGAAAGTAAAAAAAAATGGCTAGAAGAATACCCTTTTAACTTCAATACTAGTTATGTAGATTAACATGATAGTCGACTTCTTATGCTGTTTCTAAACAATCAAATGATTCATCTTCTTTTTCAAGTGTTACCTCTTGAGGCTCAACATGATGGCCCCAAAAGAAATCCCTTTATTTGTAGTAATAAGATAGCCAGACGCTTGATTGAACAACAAAGCTTTGTTGAAGTATCAGTTAACTACCTATATTTTCTATCACTTTAAACTTGTAGGTTGAATTACTTGGTGCATATAGGTCAATAATATGGTAAGGTTTAAGGTCTCAAGTTCGAATTCGATTTGCGTAATTTAGTAAAACATATAATTGTTTCCTGCTCCTATTGCACGTGAGGAATGTTGAAGTACAAGTGAACTGTCAATATTTCTTATCATACAACTCAATGCACAACGACTATGTGGGTTTTGCTTGAATTATTTCCTCTTTTGGCAATATAAAGCAAATTATCCATGCATTTCTCCCCATTTGAATTCAGTGGCCAATCAATGCGTTTGACTTGTGATGCTTATACACCCATACGCTCCAATATAATTTCGAAAAAATATAATTTAGTTAGACGGATAAAAGTCAGGTTGATCGGGTGTACAAGTCGAAAATGATCTAATAAAGGATATAATATATTAATATCCCTTCATATTCTTGATGAGAGACGTTTTATTTGGCTGACTTTGAATTCATCAAAATTCTAAGATCCCGTTTTTAATTTAGCATCAAAGAAGAAACACCGGATCGTCCAATTTAGCAGTTTGATAAATATATGCATATACTCCCAATGCAAGGTGACGCTGGCGCTGCAACCTCTGTTCAAGCGTTCGGTGACGTTCACGGAGCGGGACGACGACGACCTGGCGGAGCAGGTGGCCAAATTCGGGTACCAGCACGAGTTCGCCGACATCTCGTGGTTCCCGGGCCACGGCCTGGCAGTGTACCGCATCGACGACCGCCTGCCGCTGACCGCGCCCGGCGACGGCGCCATGGACTTCATCGGCTTCCGCGCCACCCCGACGCTGGTGATCCAGGCCAGCCGGCTCGCCGAGGACCTCTTCGAGCGCGCCGGCAACGGCAGCGGCAAGTGCCTGACGTCGCGGGTGACCCACGCGGCGCTGTCGGTGGCCGGGTACGGTCTGCAGCGGCGGAGGGGCGGGCTGTTCACGGGGTACCCCGTGGTGGGGCCGCAGCACCGGATGCAGGCCTCCGGCGGGTGCGTGACGGGCCCCGAGGACGCGCTGCTGACGGCGTGCCCCTGGGACCCGCGCGTGCGGGGCGGCACCTTCTTCCACCAGACCACCTTCAGCCTCCCCCTGCGCCGCGCCGCCGCGTTCGTCGCCGAGGTGCAGCGGCTGCGGGACCTGGAGCCCAGGGCGCTGTGCGGCGTGGAGCTCTACGACGGCATCCTCATGCGGTACGTGAAGGCGTCCACGGCGCACCTGGGCAAGCCCGCGCGGCGCGGGGAGCCGTCGGGGGACATGGTGGACTTCGACTTCACCTACTACCGCAGCCGCGACCCGGGGCGGGCGCGCCTGTTCGAGGACGTGCTGGAGGAGATCGAGCAGATGGGCATCTTCAAGTACGGCGGCCTGCCGCACTGGGGCAAGAACCGCAACCTCGCCTTCGTCGGCGCAGCGCGCAAGTACCCGGGCCTGCCGCAGTTCCTGCGCGTCAAGGACGCCTACGACCCCGACGGACTCTTCTCCAGCGACTGGAGCGACATGATGCTCGGCATCGGCGGGAGGTCGCCGACGACGGACGCGCCCGGATGCGCGCTCGAGGGGATGTGCGTGTGCTCGCGGGACGAGCACTGCGCGCCGGAGCAGGGCTACGTCTGCCGCCCCGGCAAGGTGTACAAGGACGCCAGAGTCTGCACCAGGGTGTCGTCGTAGAATACTAGAATTGATTGGCCACGTTTCGATTTTTTTTAACTAGAAATACCGATATGTTTAGTTTATTAGGCACATTCGAAAACTCCTTGAGTTCTCGCAGGAATTTGGTTGCTTTTCTCCAAGATTCCTAACAGGTTCGGCTTGTCCTCGCTGCAACTCCCAAGCAAATCATCACTCAATTCACAACGAAGCATGCCAATTTTATTTTTCAAAATATAATTGTCGGGGATGGAATACTGGAATACCAATGAGATAGAGTTGATAAGCACCAACGACATTCCCAATCGAATAGGAGCGCAACGACTTCGCCTCGTCCGACCCCCGAGGGCCAGACTCCGTCTCGTCCGACCCCCGAGGGCTAGACTCCGCCTCGCCCGGCCCCCGAGGGCCAGACTCCGCCTCGTCCGGCCGACAAGGGCTGAGCACCGCCTCACCTGATGTCCTCACCCTGCCCCTCCATGATGGCAGAAACAGGGTAAGACATGACGTTAGAGTCAAACCACGGAAGCAAGGACCATGCCCTGCTCTACTGACAAGTACCATCGAAGTATGACGGGACGAGCGCTTTAAGCCCTACCGGACATAACAGAGCATGAGTAGTACTGTAGGCGCTAGGGTTTACGGCCTACAGTATTGCGGGCGCCGCCTTCAACCCTCAAGCACGGAGCCTGACACAAACACCGCAATAGGACTCACGTCCCCGATGCTGACAAGCGTGCGGGTGCCGCACCGTTCGCCCTCCACAGTATCGCAGGCTGGCACTCCTGCCCGACACGCCGCCCGCAGAGGCGGGATGGGATGTGACCACTTGCAGAACGCAACATCATCAGCACACAAGTACCCGGCGAACGTGCCAACCTCTGACACCAGCTGGTCATGTCTGAGGCTGGCTTGGAGGAAAAGGAAGACCCGAGCCCTTCGAAGGACCTTCTATACCCTTGGTATTTTTCACCTGTAACCCCTGCTCCCCCCTTCGTCTATAAAAGGGAGGACAGGGCTCCCTATGAAAAGAGGGACCGAACAAATCGACTTTCAACGGACAACTCACATACAAACGAGCTCATAGAGCATTCAGTTCCACACACACAGCCAAGTCGCCGCCAGGCCCTTGGCATCCTTTCGACCCCTCCATCAGAGACCTGGGACCCGTCCCTCTCTTAACCGTTTGTACCCCCTACTATGAACCATATTCGGTGCTAATAATACAAGGAGCAGCAGCAGACTGGACGTAGGGACATTCGGTCCGAACCAGTATAAACCTTGTGTCCTTTAGCACACTATCCGGGCCTAACGTGCATCAATTATAAATTCACTCGCCGGTGTTTGTTCGAAACACCGACAGTTGGCGCACCAGGTAGGGGCCTTTGCGCGTTCCAAACCAGGCCACGGATGGCTAACCACGACGACAACTGGGTCCTAGGCGCACACGTGCGCTTCGAGAGCCTAGATTTCATCATTACGGTGGGGGAGAGTTGGTACGGGCGAACACCGCCATCCGGTCTCTCCCCTCCACCGCCCTCGACCATAAGCGGCTCGGGCGCCAGCTCAGCGTCTCCCTCGGACCCCAGCAGTCCAGGAAGAACCAGCGTCGCCTCGCCCCTTCCAGCGACAACGACGTGGCACGACCTTCCGGAAAGAGCCACCTCTCTCCGGAGCGCCACGTGCGGAGCGCCCCGACAGCGTTTCCGTACGGTCTCCGCAACGCCGCGACGACCGCTTGCCACCTCATGGCACTGCGCATGGTCCAAACTCCCGCGAACAGCGAGTTCGTGGGGGTAATTGAACACGACGCGGAGTCCCTCCACAAACTCCTCATCGAGGAGCCAGAATCATCCTCCAGCTCTGGCTCCAGCATGGGGAGCCATCACCCCTCCCGGTAATGCTTCATGGCAGACACCTCTGAGGGGCACATCGAAAGCGTCTCTGAGGGGGACGCTACTCCAACGGCCAACCCTGACGTGAGGGATGGAGGGAAGGTGGTGGCCCCATCCCACGTAAGGACGGAAGCAGCTGAGAGCACGAAAGCTAGAGATCGATGATGCCGAACAACAACTCGTCCGGGAATACTAGAGAATCGATGAGGAGATCAAGCGTCGCGGGAAGGGTGGGCGCGCACGCGCCACGGCCCATGATGTGTAGCAGAGGATCCTCACCGACGATGGAGCCGTCCCTCACTTCGCCTGGGCAAGCCAGAACATCGCCGCCACAATGGCCTTGTTTCACGGCCTTCCGGAGGCCGCGACGTCCGAAGATCGCTGGGCCCGTCGAGAAATCCGCACGTTGCTCGAACGTGCGGCGGCACAACAGACGGAGAGCTCGTTGTCTCGGCGACGTGAGCTCGACGCCAGCCAGTGCACGCCCTCGGTGCATCCCGCCAAGGACGCGTCGATACACCAGACACCGCTAGGCGGCAGGCAGCGTACCCCTGTTCTGGTGCACCAACGTCTCGGCCGCAACCGCGACGCATGCAGCACCATCGACGCCCGCAGGCGCGCCTACAATGATTTAGGAGAAGGAGCTAGACGCGGCTACCACCCTCGGCGTGGCGGACGCTATGATAGCGGTGAGGACCGGAGCCTGAGCCCCGGCCCGCCAGGCCCCCAGGCCTTCGATCGGCACATCCTCAACGCTGCTTTCCCGCCAAGGTACCGACCACCTACTAATATCCCTAAATATTCTGGAGAAACCAACCCCGGGCTTTGGCTCGAAGATTACCGGCTTGCCTGTCAAGCCAGTGGTGTGAATGATGACGATTTCATTATTCACAATCTCCCACTATTCTTGGCCGATTCAGCACGAGCATGGTTGGAGCATCTACCGTCCAACACCATCTAGAGTTGGGCGGATTTGAGGAAAATCTTTGTGGGAAATTTCCAGGGCACGTACAAGCGCCCCGGGAACCCATGGGACCTCAAGAACTGCTGCCAGAAGGGCAATGAAACCCTCCGCGGGTACATCCAGCGCTTCTCCCGACAGTGCAACGAGCTCCCTAACATCATCGACGCTGACGTAATAGGAGCCTTCCTGTCCGGGATCACCTACAAGTCTTTGGTTCACAAGCTAGGACGCAAGGGCCCATGGACCACCAAGGAGCTCTTGGACATCGCCACTAGCCATGCCTCAGGCGAGGAAGCGGTCGGGGCGATCTTCAACCATTCCGATGGCAAGGCAAGGCGGGACAAGGGCACCAGCGAAGGCGCCTCCAACTGTTCTACCAAAAGAAAAAATAAGAAGCAACGGTGCGATGACTCACTCATGGCCGCTACCGACCGTAAGGGTGGCTGGAAGCCCACGGAGGGCACTCCGAACCACTTCGAGAAAATGCTTGAGGGGCCGTGCCTGAACCACGCCTTCCCGGCCAAACATCTGTACAAGGATTGTGGCCTCATGCGCAAATACTTGTCCGGAGGCCTCAACAAGGGGAGCAGGGGAAGGAACCTGTCCCCACCACAGACGACGCCGAGGAGAAGGATGATGCCTTCCCAACGCCGAACGGCGCCCTTATGATTTTCGGGGGATCAATGGCCTATGACTCCAAGCGCCGCTAGAAGGTCGCACGCCGTGAGGTCTATATGACCACGCTGGCCACGCCTGCCTTCCTCCGATGGTCAGAGTTTGCCATAACCTTCGACCGGGCTGACCATCCGGACGTCGTCCCACACCCGGGAAGGTATCCGCTGGTAGTCGACCCAATCGTCGGCCCAAAGCGACTCACAAAAGTGCTGATGGACGGAGGCAGCGGCCTCAACATCATGTACGCCAAGACACTCGACGTAATGGGCATCGACCGGTCGAACCTCCGCCCAATCCGAGCACCCTTTCATGGTGTCGTACCTGGTAAACAGGCCATACCACTAGGGCAGATCGATCTACCCGTCACCTTCGGGGATTGGTCCAACTACAGGACTGAGACCCTCACCTTTGACGTGGTAGGGTTCCCTGGAACCTTCCACGCCATCCTAGGACGACCATGTTACGTGAAGTTCATGGCCATTCCAAACTATACCTATCTCAAGCTAAAAATGCCGGGCCCCCGCAGGGTCATCACCATCGGCACCTCCTTCCAACGTGCCTACGAATGCGAGGTCGAATGCTGCGGCCACGCCATGGCAACTGTTGCCTCCGAGGAGCTCGTCGCCCTCTAGGATGAGGTGACCGAAGAAGCACCCGACGCTAAGAAATCGGTCGGGTTGTTCGAATTGGCAGAGGGCTCTAAGGAGGTCCTCATAGACCCCAGCAACTCTAAGGGTAAAACGATACGCATTGGTACCACGCTCTCCTCCGAATAGGAAATCGCGCTCGTCGACTTCCTCCGAGACAACAAAGACGTTTTTGCGTGGAAACCCTCGGATATGCCAGGCATCCCAAGGGAGGTCACCGAGCACGCCTTGAACATCCACCCGGGCTCTAAGCCAGTAAGGCAACGCCTACGCCGCTTCGACGAGAAGAAGCGCAGGACCATCGGCGAAGAGATAGCAAAGCTATCAACCGCCGGGTTCATCTAGGAAGTATACCACCCAGAGTGGTTAGCTAATCTCATACTTGTGCGGAAGAAGAGCGGGAAATGGAGGATGTGTGTCGATTACACAGGTCTCAACAAAGCGTGCCCAAAGGATCCGTTTCCATTACCACATATAGACCAAATAGTCGACTCGACCTCGGGGTGCGAAACCCTCTGCTTCCTTGACGCGTACTCTAGATACCATCAAATCGCGATGAAAGAATCCAACCAGCTCGCGACGTCTTTCATCACCCCCTTCGGATCGTACTGCCACGTAACAATGCCGTTTGGTCTAAAGAACGTTGGGGCTACATACCAGTGATGTATGCTCAAATGTTTCGGAGACCTCATCGGGCGAACCGTTGAGGCCTACGTCGACGACATCGTAGTCAAGACCAAACAGGCCGATCACCTGGTTGCCGATCTTGAGCAAATCTTTGCAAAACTCTGGGCGAACAACATCAAACTCAATCTCGAAAAATATGTTTTCGGGGTCCCGAGGGGCATGTTGCTCGGCTTCATTGTCTCCGAGCACGGCATTGAGGCCAACCCGGAGAAAATCTCAGCCATCGCAAGAATGGGCCCGATTCAGAACGTAAAAGGGGTTCAGCAAATCACTGGGTGCCTCGCCGCACTCAGTCGATTCGTCTCATGCCTCGGCGAACGGGGTCTCCCCCTTTACCGGCTTCTGAAGAAAGCCGACCGCTTTGTATGGACGTCCGAGGCTCAGGAGGCCCTTGATGGGGTCAAATGGCTTCTGATGAAGCCCCCGATCCTGGTTCCTCCGAGCGACGACAAACCCCTCTTACTATATGTAGCGGCCACCACTCAGGTGGTCAGTGCCACCCTGGTAGTAGAGCGGGAGGAAGAGGGACACTCCCTTAAGGTCCAGCGTCCAGTATACTTCGTCAGAGAGGTACTGTCCGACTCCAAGACCCGTTACTCTCAGATTCAAAAACTCCTATACGCCGTCCTCATCACCAAGAGGAAGCTACGCCATTACTTCGGGTCACACCCAGTGACCGTCGTAACGTCGTTCCCCCTCAGCGAAGTCATCCATAGCCAGGACGCCACAGGAAGAACCGCGAAGTGGGCGCTCGAACTAATGGATCAGGGCATCACATATGCCGCCCGAATGGTGATCAAGTCCCAGGTGCTAGCTGACTTCATCGTTGTAACACCCCGGGTGTTTTAAATACTAAAACTTGCCATGACATCATATGCATTGCAAAGCATCTGGATATATTGAAAACTTGGATATGCATTTACTAAAACAAGTTTACTTTATGTTGTATGTGTGAGTTGTATTGTTTGAATCAAGTTTGAAATACTTGTATTGTTTTGGAAATTCCGAAAACCCTAATTTCAATATTTAAATTCTACCCTGAAAATCCATTTCAAAATCAATGCACATTTTGGGGTTGAGTCTTAAAGCAAAGTTGTAGAGCTTGTCGAGTTGTAGAAAGTTTATTTTTGGAGTTTTTCAAGTTGTTTAGAAAAATTTGAAGTTATTTAAAAAGGCGAAATTCCTTAAATATCCCCGTTTTAAATTCAAAAGTTCATTTCAAAATGTAGGCCGAATTTGGGTATGGTTTCAAAAGCAAAGTGGTAGAACTTTTGATTTTGAACAACTTTTGTTTTTGGAGATTTTTGAGTTGTTATGAAAATTTGAGAGTAATTTGTGAATTTTGGGCGAATGGCATTTCTGTAAATTGAGTGAACGGTGTCCACCGCCGAAGCTACATTGCCGGCGTTTCCTTCTTCAGCGTTCCAGGCGCGGTCGTGGCCGTTTTGGCGTCGCGCTGGCGCGGTGAAGGACACGGCGCAGCTTCCTTGAGCTTCCTGGCCATCCTTTATAGCCTGAACCGTCGCCGTTTGACCCTGTCCCTTTGCTCTGTTTTTCCGTCGCCACTGCTTCATCTCCGGTGAGCCCGTGCCGTCGTTGTTGTGCTCCACCGTCGCTGATAAGCTAGCTCTAGCTCCGCCTACTCCTTGCGCGTTTGGCAGACCCACCAATTCCGCTTGTCTTCACCGGAAACTCGAGTTTCATTGCCTTCTTCCTCGCGGCCAGCGAACTCACCCGAGATTTCATTTCTCCGTGGCCAGAGCCCATCGGTGAGCCGTTGCCCTTGATTGGTGTACCTTTGGCTTCGTCTCGATGCTGTAGTGCTCATTTCATTGTTTCTTGGCCGTTTTGTCCACTGCAGTCGCCGGTACATCATCACCGACAAACTTTGTTCCGCCATGATCGCCGTGGACGCCGTCCCGCTTCACCGCTGTTTCTCCGGTCTTGTTATCTGCTCAGTTGTGTTCAGGGTAAGCTCTTGATGCTTCCTGTGTCCTTTGTTTAACCGCTATCGGTCTGTAGTCGCCGGCGTAGTACCGCCGAGGCGCCGTGTCTGCCATGGCCGACGTTGAGCTTGAATTGAGTCGTAATCAGTGCAGCTAAGTAGGTCAGTAGGTGCGCCTAGTCGTGGGGAGCATGTTGGTACAATCGCCATCGCCGGTGAACTCGCCGTCGACGAGGAATCGCCGGTCAGAGCCGTCGCTACCGTGGTCAACGTCGGAGGTTGAAGATGACAAGTGGGACCCGGTTGTCAGTGACTCAGCGTTCAAAATGAATTTTCTGTTTTTCAGATTTAAATGAATAGTGTTTGTTTTTGTTATTTTTGTGTAGATTTATTTAGAGCTCCAAAAATTATGAATTTTTTTGTGTGACTTCTCTGTGATGTGTATTATTTAGGAAAAATATGAAATGTTGATTTTCAGTACTTTTTGAATGTGATAAAAATTGCTCAATTAATTAATAAATGAGTTTCTAGGATTTTTTTAGACTTATTTATGTATCCAAAAATTATGAAAATTGTTTTGTCACTTAGTTATCATGTGATGAACATATACAAAAATTTTGAGGTCAATTGGAACAAGTTGATTTATTTCATAATTATTAATTAATTAATTAATTCATAAAAGCAAATAGTAACCTTTAGTGATTTAGGTTTTGTTTGAGTTTTTGATTAAGTGATGTCCTTGGGTCATTAGTTGGTAATGATCCTTGGCAATTGTTGTGAGTGTTGCGAAAATGGTTTAGTTAGTTTGACTTGTAACTGTACCGCGAAGGAAAGTTGTATTCAAGTTGTTAAGTTTTGCATCCATCATTGAGCATCATGTTTTGTATCCGCATCATGGTAAACATGGCATTGTTACTACATGTAGTGAACGAAGGTGAGCACGTGGTAGTTAATCAAGTAGTTGAGGAGGTTGATCTGTCTGTGGAAGTTGGTGTTGATATCAGTGGAGCGACTCCGGACCCGGACTTTTCCGTCAATGAAGGCAAGCCCTGGATGCATACAACCCTACCTTGTATTTTACAAATTGATTTCGCTTTTGCTTCTTTTTACTGCATTAAGTGATTAGAAGTCAAGTGAACACCAAATTGGTACCTTAACAACCTTGTTATTCCATATTTACCATATTATCAGTTTTAAATTCATATATGCCAGTTTTGCTTAGCTATGTTTAGAACGATGAAAGTCGGGTGATTACCTATCATCTACAAGTTTTGAATGGAGCTTTGGTTAATTATGTTAATATGTGATATGGGAATGTGGAGTAATAAATCTAGACCGGGCGGACTCGGTGTCTGTGAGCCACAAGACATGGAGGTCTTGTGAGCAGGTTCTTTCCGCCTGTGTCGATTAAGGTCCGTCCGTTGTTGAATTGCATGAGGTGAGACTTTGTAGTACTAACCACATACTCCGGTAAGCCTAAACTTGGTTATTCTATTATGAGAATGGCTACTTGCGCACTGGGAGTGGAGAGATGGCGGGAATAGCGTGTACCCACGTGGCAATGGGCTGGATTGGTGGAGTACTGTATTCTCGGGTGGCGCGGACCCGTTCTTATTTTAGAGGATCCGATGGTAGGTTGGTATATGTAGGTCGGGGACCTACATATGTCGTGTGGTCTGAAATTCCCAGCTGGGTTTTAATCGGTTCGAATCGTCGTTGCTCCTCGGTTATGGAGACTCAACTCACTGTTTATCATCGTAGTAATTAATAACTGGAAACTGAGGATGGTATGAAAAAGTGTTGGATACGAAGTTTCATGATCTCATTGCGGATCGTGTCAGCTTTGTATATGATCTTTATGAAGTTTTAAATGTTGATATAAAGAATTTTGTTAAAAATGCTTTTACGCAAAAGAACCTTGATTATTGCTAAAGCCACACCTTGAATCCCATGAGCCTGCATTCCTACGTTCTTTTAAATTCTTATTTCGGTTAAGACTTGTTGAGTACTTTTGTACTCAGGGTTCGTTGACCCTTGTTGCAGGTGAGGCTCATGAGCAGATCTGTTTTGGATCGTGCTGCATGACTGTTGTTCAGTGCGATGACGATAATTAAATGTGTGGTCCTTGGGCAGGGCAGCTTATGTTGTGTGTTTTGTAATATATTATAATGCCAGTCCACTACTTTGGTTTGTTTTATTATCAAACTTAGTTGTATGGTTTGAAACAAATGGTTTGTAAACTATGTTATTGTAAGTCTTCCGCTACTTTTACTCTGATGTATCTATTTGAATAAACTATTGTAATACTGCAATGACTCTATAATGTGATCCTGCTCGGAAATCGTGGATGATTCGGGGTTCCCCGAGGACACCCGACAGTCTTCTTAAGTTACCGGGAACATATGCATAGATGTCAAAGGTCGTTGGACAGTGACAGGTGCATGTGGGCCCTATAATTTAGGAGGTTCTGCCACAATCGTGGAATGGACCGAGGTCCAGACGCCACCAGCCGTCGTCGATCAAGAGTACTGGACAATGTACTTGGATGGATCGCTAATGAAGAAGGGCGCCGGTACGGGGCTGGTCTTCGTGTCACCCCTCGGGGTCCGCATGAGGTACATGGTTCATCTCCATTTTCCCTCATCAAATAAAGTGGCCGAATATGAGGCACTCATCAATGGCCTACGCATCGCCGTCGAGTTGGGCATCCGACGCCTCGACATCTGGGGCGACTCCCAGCTGATCATCAACCCAGTGATGAAGGAGTCAAGCTACCACGATGCTAGAATGGCTGCGTATTGCCAGGAGGTCCGACGGTTGGAGGACAAGTTCAATGGTCTCGAGCTCAACCGCATCCCGAGGCACCTCAACAAGGCGGCCGACGCACTTGCGAAAGCCATGTCTGGCTGAGAGCCGGTGCCGACGGGCATGTTCACTAGCAATCAACACAAACCCTCGGTGCGCTATGAAAGGTCAGAGCCGGCCGACGATGGCCCTTCCGAGCAGACCCCAGGGGCCAACCCACCGATGGCTCTGTCTGACCCCGAGGTCATGGAGCTTGAAGTGGATCCAACAACGGAGCACGACCCTCTAGATGACTGGAGAACACTCTACATTAACTACCTCCTCCATGATGTGTTGCCAGCAACCAAGATGGAAGGTCGATGGCTCGCACGTCGTGCTAAGTCCTTTGTTCATGTAGAGGGTGAACTCTACAAACGAAGCCACACCGGGATCCTCCAGCTTTGCATCCCTAGCGAACAGGGAAAACTACTGCTAAGCGACATCCACGGTGGGGTCTGCGGTCACCACACTGCACCGAGGACCTTGGTTGGAAACGCATTCCGATAGGGTTCTATTGGCCCACCGCGGTATCTGACGCCGAGCAAATCGTACGCACCTGCGAAGGGTGTCAGTACTACGCTCGACAAACTCACCTCCCGGCCCAGGCACTCCAGATGATTCCCATCACATGGCCCTTTGCGGTCTGGGGGCTCGACCTGGTTGGACCATTCAAAAAGGCGCCCGGAGGCTTCACCCACCTACTTGTCGCCATAGACAAGTTTACAAAATGGATCGAAGCTCGGCCAATCGCCACAATCAAATCCGAGCAGGCTGTGCTGTTCTTCCTCGACATCATCCATCGTTTTGGAGTACCAAACTCCATCACAGACAACAACACGCAGTTCACCGGCAGAAAATTCATCTGATTCTATGATGAACAACACATCCGGATCGATTGGGCGGTCGTCGCGCACCCCCGGACGAACGGGCAGGTCGAGCGCGCAAACGGCATGCTCCTGCGTGGCCTCAAGCCTAGGATCTTCAACCGGTTGAACAAGTTCGGCGCACGCTGGGTCGCCGAGCTCCTCGCAGTACTCTAGAGCCTTAGAACAACTCCCGGTCGAGCAACCGGCTACACTCCTTTCTTCATGATCTACGGTGCCGAGGCCGTCCTTCCAACGGACCTCGACTACGGAGTGCCAAGGATCAGGGCATACGACGAATAGGGAGCCGAAGCATCACACCAAGACGCCATGGACCAACTAGACGAAGCTCACGACATCGCCCTCCTCCGTTCGGCCAAGTACCAGCAGGCGCTACGGCGATACCATAGCCGACGGGTGCGGGACCGAGCCTTCAACGTTGGGGACCTCCTTCTCCGCCTTGTGCAGAGCAACAAGGACCACCACAAGCTCTCCCCGCCATGGGAAGGACCATACGTCATCGCGGAAGTACTCCATCCAGGTGCCTACAAGCTGAAAACCATCGACGGCAAGGTCTTCACCAACGCCTGGAACATCGAACAGCTACGCCGTTTTTACCCTTAAATAAATGCATACTCTTCCTTATCAGTTTGTGTCTTTACAAAACCCCGACCTTTAGTGACGACCGACCCCTACAAAATCACAAAGGGTCGGATCTCACTCGGGGGCTGATATAAGTAATACAAGTACGTCTACCCTAAAAGAACTTCCTATGTTACATTTGCAAACATTCTCTAATGTTTTCCGGTCTCCTCATAACCAAGTTCTAAGGACCAAGATTTTGGGATCAAATTCTGACAACAACTAGGTAGGACTGTGAGAGACCCACACCTGGCTGCGACCTCTTTGCTCACCAGCGTAGTCAGAATTAATTCACCCGCACTCCTGGTTCCTTACGGCTTGATCCATGGGAAGGATCGGAGGGCACTGAAGCCTCTTCTGCAGGAAGAGGAAGCTGAAAAACTGTTTGCCACAACAAAGGACGAAAATTTGTTTATTCTTCACACAAATTCACCACTTACAAAGTGATTCCATCGCAAAAAGGACCAATGTACTCGAAAATTAAGAAGACTGTTTACTTGGGGGCTCCCCCACGAAACTCACCCAATTACAGTTTCTCCCTAGTTTTATTACAAGTACTACGGCGGCCACCGCGCCAAGCTCTCCATCGACAACGACCTAGCAGTACACGGGCCAGTTCGTCTACTGCGATCGCCGCGCCACGCTCTCCATCGGTGATGTCCCGCCGATCCGCAGGACCCCCGAGGGCGCCGTCATCTGCAATGTCGAGCACCATGCCGGCGACTGTGGTACCCCTTTGCCGAGGCACCCAAGGACTACACCATCGTCATCAGCCATAAACCCCGACAATGGCGTCTGGATGGGGGACGCCCGCTGCCGAAGGAAAGCCGCCAAGAATGACGGCGAGGTCGACGATGCTCGGCACCTTCCGATGTCCCTCCTCCTTCGACGACGGCAACCCCTTCTCGGCAAAGACAACCCGCACCATCTCATCTACGTTGAATGACCTCCGACTCAACATCACACTCTGGATTCACGAACGAATCAGTGAGTTTCTCTCTCTCTGGCATTACCCTTCCTCACTCAGGAACTGCCACGACGGACGAACTCATCCGGTGGAAAGAAAGAAGAAGAAGAGGTAGCGGCTCAGAGGCAGGCTAAAAGAGATGGGACGAGAGCTCCCCTCCCCTCCCTATTTAAAGAGGAGGCACTGCAGCTAAGGAAAGATGAAAGGTTGGGACAAAAAACTCTCTCCTTCCCCTACTTAATGCGAGAATGAAATCGACGCTGACGGAAGGCCTAGGGGACGCGCCTGGATTGATAGGACGTGCTCCTGTCAAACAAGACGTTGCATGGGCAGGGCCCACCACTACCGCGCGCCGGACACAGCAATTAAAGCGCGCACACACAGGCAACCCCCTGCTTCCCCAGGCAGGACAACGGAACGATCCAACGATGGAACCCTTCCCTAGGGGGGCCCAACGAGCTGCCTGGCCCGAACGAACGGCCTATGCAAACCAACGAGCCAACGGCTGCTGAAAGATAAGCATCTCTGGTTTCTCGCTTTCACGTTAAAATTCACTTCCGAGCTCCCGACCCCAGCATCAGCAGGGATACGGATATCGCTCGGGGGCTGCCGAAGGTGTCTACCAGTCTAGACATCTCTACACCGACCCCTCCGTACATTTAAGGCCGAGGGCACGGTATGCGGGCATAGAACTTTGAGTAAAACTGGGCGAGCCGGCAGACCCTACGCCCCGATGGCTACGGTGTTTTTGTTCGCCTGAGCAAATCAAACTCACGGTCCCCCGCTTCCCCAACCTCGGCATCCACCTTCTCGAGAAGGGCTCGGAGGGGCCCACCTACAGAATCCCCCCTAGGGAGAAGCTGTTAGGTCGCCCAAGTCAATCGAACGACCCAGATCGCCACCAAGATATAGAATCGAAAAATACTTTTGCAGGTCGCACCGGCCCCATCACGAGATATCAAGCTCGAACCCCGTGCAAACACGTTTGGTAGGAGCTTTTCGTCGCTCATACCACTAAGGTAACATTACCGACCCCTCCTTCATTTCGATTAAAATCACACATTCAAAACATTGCATATGCGAATCACTGCATCCCAACGCTTCGTGTCGCATCACAAAACGGCAGTCGCCTCATTCAATATGAGCCGCAATAGACCGAGGTTCGAAGGCCAGCCCGCAAAGGGCTCGAGGTCGCCTCGTGTCAAACAGAGCCAGGGAGAAACAACTGAGACGAGCCCCAACGGCCCTGCCCGACCCCGTTCAAAAACGGACTGGGACATCTCGACCTTTTCTCGTTTGATTCTAACCCCGAGCCAAACCCATAGAATCTCCACCGAGGAGAGGCCAGCGGACCACTTGAGCCTATCGAACGGCTCAGGCATCTGCCGGGAGGCGGGTTAATAAATTGTTGAGTGCCACCTGAGGGCTCTACCGACCCCGTCAGCAAATGACGGACCTGGATTCCACACGAACGTACCCGTTAGTGTGCTCATTGAGCGCAACACTTGAGCCGTCGAGGCAAGTGTCGTCTGCTCAGCCCCTCCGATTGCGAAAGTCGAGGATGGGGTAACACGTGAAATATGGCCAACCCCTATCAGACCCTAACAGGGCTCGGGGGCTCAACCCGCTTGATCCAGAGACAGAGGTTCAAAGGGGTACGGGCTAATACAAGCGCAAGCTTGCTTCTCTCGCTCCGATCTCCAGTAAGACCCGACCCCCGCAACTGCAAGGGGACGGATCTCACTCGGGGGCTGGTAAAGGTACGGCTACCTCCCTTCCCTTTTTTTCAAAAACAAACATTACATCAGACAAAGGGAAGGGTCGGATCGAAGAAACACTCTTTGTGACTGCAGAAAGGGAAGAAGGTCAGATCAAACAGAAACAAAATTATGAAGCAAAACCATAAAACTACTTCCAGACACAAAAGTACCGACACTTGTTCACATATTACATATAAAGTGTTTATCAAATTTATTCGACTAACTACTTCCGCGGAGGAAGAACCATTTCTTTCAGACTGTCTGCCAGTTTTTTTGCAAGAGGAGCCACCGCCTTCTCAATCGTGTCCAGCTTTGCATCCTCATAACTAGGCGGGAACCCTTCGCTCATCACCGCCAGGTTGACCTCCTTCTCGTAATGAGAATGGGCAACGGTGAAGGCCTAGGTAATCCTGGCGTGAAAAGCACTCTCCTCAAGCTGGCCCACCCGAGCCATGATACCAGCAGCATGGGCCGCAAGGGAGCTGGTCCCCTCCTCTTGCGCCACCTGCAGGTTGTCGCAGACCACTAGAACGGTGGAAGACAGGCGATCATACTCATCATCTTCGGCTTGGAGAAGCCCCCGCGCATTGGCAACATCGGCATGTAGCCCGACAACAGCTTCCTCAACCTCCAACCTGCAGGAAACCACGGTTCCAAGTTCCGTCCGGAGGGACTCAGCGTCCTGACGCGCTTCGTCACGCTCTCGGATGGCCCGGTCGCGCTCCTCGCGGGCCGTGCTGCGCTCCGAGCGAAGTCGTTCTTCAGCCCGGTGCGCCTCGTCCCGCTCCCGGCGCAGACGATCGATCAGCACGGCATCCTGGTCCACCCTCCGTTGAAGGTCCGAGGACCTATCCTCAGCCTCCCGCCTGAGATCCCGCTCCGTCTCCCGCTCGCTCAGGACCTCGGCGGCCCGTTTGCTGGCCTCGACATCCTTCCGGACTAGCTCGTCGGCTCCTTTTTTATCTGGGCGGCCTCCTCGTCCAGCTTCACCCTCGCCGCTAAGTCCTCGAACATCCCGTGGGTCTCCTCCACATCCCAGCACGCCTGGGCCTCCCGCTGCTGGGCGGCAGCAAGCTGCGCGCCCATGTCTCCTCGCAGCCGGGCCTCCTCGATAAGGCGATCCCACTCCGCCTTCTACTCGCGGAGGAACTAGGATTTGTTCTGATTGTGAGCAACAAGGATCTAGAAAGAAGACCGGCATTAAGAAATACGAAAACACAAAAGCACTTGAAGAAAGAGGAAAACAAGGAAGAATGAACGGATACCTGGCTAGTAGGAACGAAGATTTCACGCAGGGACCCCTCTAGCCTGGTCTAGGGCATTCATCTTGGTCGAAAGCCTGATGTCAAGACTCTCCCGCTCCATGCTCTCGGCATGATCGTCGAGCGTGAAAAGGGCCGACGTCGGGTCCTGAGCAGCCATCCACTGAAGTCGTGGCTCGCCCCATGCGGGGGAACGGTTGCCTTCCGACAAGGGGGCTGGGGGCGACTCCCTCCTGGTCCTCCACACCGCCGCCACGACGCCCGAAGACCCCCCAACCGGGTCCTCTCCATCTGGGCCGCCTCAAGCGCCACGGGTGGATCCACCGGCGGTGTCGATCCCATCACCCCGTCGGACGCCACCATGGCGACACCTAGCCCTACCTGGCTTATCATGGCCGTGGTCGTCTCCACCTGGGCCTCTGATGGCACGGACTGCATCGCACCCTCGGACACCACCATGGCTGCGTCCGGCTGCTCCCGGCACGACGTGGTCACATCCACCTCCACCGGGGCCTCTAGTGGCACGGACCGCACTACGCTCTCGGGCACCACCATGGCTACGCCCGGCTGATCCTGGCTCGGCGCAGTCATGACCACGACCACCGATGATACAGGACCCTCAGCCGGCGGTACCGCACCCGCCACGGACGATCCCGCCTGCTCGGCGGCCACAAAAACCATGGGCGCCGCCATGACCGCCATCGAGCCGGCCAACATGGCCGCGGCATCGTCATCACTCCTGCCCGAAGCAGGAGCTACGTTGGCCAACGCCGCCCATCCCGCCTGGTAGGCAAGGCTCTTCTTGGGCGCCGGTCCTAGAGGGCAGCCCATCCGCAAGAGTCTGCACAGTGGAAAAAAGCATAAAGTCAAGACAGAAAAACAAAATGGAAGAAAAACAGGGGAGTCAGTGGCTTACCCTGACGCCCTCGGCTGGCGGGGTAGCTTTGGGGATGAACCCCTAGACCCCTACCCCAACTCGTCGGGGTGAGACCGCTTCGAAGCTGCCTCTCGCTCCCGGGCAGGAATTCACCTCCCTCACTACCGAGGGCGCGGCAGCAGAGCCACCCCTCTCGGTCAACACCTTGGGCGGGGCACCAGAACCGCCTCCCTCTGTCAGCTCACGGGGCACGGCGTCAGAGCCACCCCCCTCCATCAGCACCCCGGGAACCTCCTCGGATCCGGCCACCCACTGATCCTCTGCCGGCACCCCACGCGAAGCGGCGGACTCTTCGGCTCTAACCTCCGCCTACCTTGCGGACTCGCTTCCCTCCCCGCGGGACGAAAGGGGTTCTTGCACGGACGAAGGGGCACTGGTCAGCGTGCCCTCATCCTCCTAGACGCCCCAATCCACACTGGCAACAATCTTGTCGTCATCACTGCTTACATCCTCTCCTCGATCCCGTGCTTCCTGCTTCCGCTGCTTCTCCTGTTTCTTCTGCTCCCTTGCCTGCTTGTCCCACTTGGTCACGATGCGGTTCGCCGTCACCACGACATGGTCCTTCGGCAACAGGACCGGGCAATCCTTGAAGATTAGCCTCCTCGGCTGGTCCTGCCATCCCAAAAGTTGGTATCAAAAGGTCGGAAACTCAAATGACAAGAGAAGCACGGGGAAGAAAAAACTTACAAATTCCAAAAACCCTAGTTCTGGCCGCATTGGGGGATGCCTCGGCACCGGATACACGTGTTCGAGGGTGGAGCCGGTGGTGTCCTTTGGAAGCTCCATCGTCTCCTTGATACGCTGCGCCACCTCGGAGGGAGCAAGCGCCTCATCAACGAGCACCGTTCCCTCGAACGACTCTCCAGGAACCATCCGGTACAGGGGAAGCGCGCGCCATCAGCGGCACCACCCTCCTCGCATGGTAGGCACCAATAATCCCTGACCCCTTCACGCCCGGACCTTCAGAGTATGAATGGCGGCGAGAAGGTCGGCAAGGTGTTTCTTCGCCGGAGTCAGGCAGCCCCATAGCCATGGCTCTGGGGCCTCGTCGATAAGACGCCCAGAGCACTTCGGCAAGGAGGCGCTCAGGTCATCCTTGACGTAAAACCACTGCGAATGCCACCCCTTATTTGAGGTCAACAGACGCATCAGCGGGTAGTCCCTCGACCGAGTGGGGCGCAGATGAATACTGGCACAACCCATCGGCACATTCACATCCTTCCCCCCAATCTTCCACTTCGACAAACTAACGGTGAAGAAGTGCCGCCACAAATCGAAGTGGGGATCGATCCCTAAGAAACCCTCACACAGGGCGACAAACGCCGCCATGTGCTGAACACCGTTGGGGGTAAGATGCTGCAACTCCACCTGGTAATAATCCAGCAATCCCTGAAGAAATCTATGTGTGGGTACGGCAAATCCCCGCTCATGAAAGATGGCAAAGGACACGATGTACCCTTCGGGCGGCGCCGACTCACTCTCATCGCCGGGCAGCAGCCACTCCCCGATGGCGGACAGCGGGCAGAGGAGGCCACGGTGGACGAGGCCCTCCAAACGCCGAGGAGTAATGCCGGATCTGCCCCATAGCTCCATTGAAACACCGGGAGGAAGGTGGGTGCGAGCTCAATGGGGGCAGCGGCACGAATGCGAGCTCGACAGCGGCAGTGAACGAGGACACGGACCCAATGGCGGCGGCAGTACTGGCATGGGAAGCTAGGGCGATTGGCGGCGAAGGCTGCGGATGCGAAGACGAGGGGGCGAAGCACAGAACCCTAGGGGCGAACCCTGTGGTTTTATAGTGGCGACGGATGCGAGAAGGGCAACCATCCGCCTCGATCTTCGGGCCTACCACACGCACCGCCGCGTCATGTCGCGGGACACGCGCCTACAATCCCTATCCGCTCCCACCAAAATCGTGCCGAACGGTTCACCTTCCCAGGCGACCGGATTCTTCTCCAAACAGAGGAGACATGGGCCAAAAAAATTTCCTTCTCTGGTCTGTCTAGGCCCAGAAAGACCGGGGTCGGCCCAACCATCTCGACAAACATCTCAAACAAGGGACGGGCCCATGAAAGACAAGGACTCCGGTACGCGAGCACCAATGGGACTTCAACTTCTTAAGTCAAAACCCCGGCCAAGCTAAGCCCGGGCGACATCCCCGCAAATGGGACCCTAGGGTTTCCTCAAAGGCTATCCAGCTGAGAAAAGCCGAATCTCACTGTCCTACCCGCGGAGGGTCCGAAAACACCCCCCGGGCGATTCCACCTGAATCACGGGGCTCGGGGGCTACACCCATCGGGTGCGCTCGCGCGCACCCTCTGGCAAACCCGAACACCCTCTAGTGAGCCGGGACACCCCCGGGCGATTCCACCCGAATCACCCAGGGGCTCGGGGGCTACACCCATCGGGTGCGCTCGCACGCACCCTCTGGCAAACCCGAACACCCTCTAGCGAGCCGGGACACCCCCCGTGCGATTCCACCCGAATCCCCCGGGGCTCGGGGGCTACACCCATCGGGTGCGCTCGCGTGCACCCTCTAGCAAACCTGAACACCCTCTAGCGAGCCGGGACAACCCCCGGGTGATTCTAGCCGAATCACCCAGAGGCTCGGGGGCTACTTCGGGGATCTAATACTGGGATACCCAATGAGATAGAGTTGATAAGCACCAATGACATTCCCAATCGAACAGGAGCGCAATGACTCCGCCTCGTCCGACCCCCGAGGGCCAGACTCCGCCTCGTTCGACCCCCGAGGGCCAGACTCCGCCTCGCCCAGCCCTAGAGGGCCAGACTCCACCTCGTCCGGCCGACAAGGGCTGAGCACCGCCTCACCTGACGTCCTCACCCTGCCCCTCCATGATGGCAGGAACAGGGTAAGACAAGACGTTAGAGTCAAACCACGGAAGCAAGGACCATGCTCTGCTCCACTGACAAGTACCATCGAAGTACGACGGGACGAGCGCTTTAGGCCCTGCCGGACATAACAGAGCCTGAGTAGTACTATAGGCGCCGGGTTTTATGGCCTACAGTATTGCGGGCACCGCCTTCAACCCTCAAGCACGGAGCCTGACACAAACACTGCAATAGGACTCACGTCCCCGATGCTGACAAGCGTGCGGGTGCCGCACCGTTCGCCCCCCGCAGTATCACAGGCCGACACTCCTGCCCGACACGCCGCCCGCAGAGGCGGGATGGGACGTGACCACTTGCAGAATGCAGCATCATCAGCACACAAGTACCCGGCGAACGTGCCAACCTCTAACACCAGCTGGTCGTGTCTGAGGCTGGCTTGGAGGAAAAGGAAGACCCGAGCCCTTCGAAGGACCTACTATACCCTTGGTATTTTTCACCTGTAACCCCTGCTCCCCCCCTTCGTCTATAAAAGGGAAGACAGGGCTCCCTATGAAAAGAGGGACCGAACAAATCGACTTTCAACGGACAACTCAAATACAGACGAGCTCATAGAGCATTCAGTTCCACACACACAGCCAAGTCGCCGCCAGGCCCTTGGCATCCTTTCGACCCCTCCATTAGAGACCTGGGACCCATCCCTCTCTCGACCGTTTGTACCCCCTACTACGAACCATATTCGGTGCTAATAATACAAGGAGCAGCAGCAGACTGGACGTAGGGACATTCGGCCCGAACCAGTATAAACCTTGTGTCCTTTAGCACACCATCCGGGCCTAACGTGCATCAATTATAAATTCACTCGCCGGTGTTTGTTCGAAACACCGACAATAATACTCACAAAGATGTTTACCTATATGTACATCACAATTCACACCGCTCAAAATCACGATGGTGTTTGAACTTTGAGGTGAGATCTAGAAAGTGCCAACGATGGTAACCTTGATGGAGTTTAAAGTGAGATCTAGAAAGTGCCAATGATGGTAACCTTGATGGAGTTTAAAGTGAGATCATATTGAAACTGAAGCTTAAATATCAGTATTTATTCCAAATGAACTTAAAATACCAGGGAGGCTATGGCCACATTTGCTCTGCTTCAACCTCCTATCAAATAATTATATGTGGAGAACTATTTATAAAAAATACAGTATATTGCTAACAGCCTAACACTTATACTATCAATATAGATATATAGATATGTCATAATTTTTGTTTGAGTTTAAATGTATAATTTTATATATAGTGATGAAGTTGTTCTACACCAAGTCAGAGGATCCTCGACGTTCTAGTGAGACACTTAATGAACGAATGGCCCAAGAGGCAGATTGGATACGATGAATTGGGCTCTAAACAATTTAAAGCAGCAAAGCTTAGACTGTGCAAATTCTAAACCCTAAAGTTCCTTTGCTCCAAAGTTCTTGTACCAAGTATACTAGATAGTCCTTAGGGCCAACAAGCTAACCATGTCCTTAACAAAGATTCCCACTAAAATTAAGATCCTTAAGAACAAGAATGAAACATATCCTAAGAGGCATAGAAAAAAATAGCAGGCTATAGCAGCGCTATAGCGGCCGAAGAGGCTACGCTATTGCTCTTTGTGCCGCTATGCCAACTTTGATCGTTGTTGCGAGCTATAGCGCCGCTAAGTTGCATAGCTTTAGCGTTAAAATAGTGGCACTATTTCATATTTGCCTACTTATCATTTTCTTACTAATTTAATTAGTTATTTCCTACTTATAATTTGTTACTAATTTGGTATTTTGAACGATTAAACACTAGAGTTTCACGAACCATGTTGTAATGTCATATTGGTAATGTTACCTAGACGTGTGGAATCTTAGAAACATATTTGTGTTCATCGAATTTCATATTTGACATGTTTTTTGCATCAATTATTGGTGTTTTTCATGCTTATTTTATAAAAACGCTATCTGTCGTAGCGCCGCTATAGCTTCATAGCTGCTAAAAAAAGTTGCAGCTATTTTCAATAGCCCGCTATTTTAAACTATGCTAAGAGGGCACTAGCATGAATCCTAGTTGTCGCTCAACAAGGCTTGCAATCAAAGAAAGTAAAGCAAGTATGAAAGAGCAAGGTAAAGAGACAGCCAAAAATTTTCATGTGGCCTTGGGTTGTTGTCACAGCCCCCTAATCCATGTTGGAGCACTAAAGTCACAAAGACTTGGTTAAACTCCGCTCCACTAGTGAATACCAGTTCTCACCACTCCGACATGGTGGGTTTGAAAACCACGTACAAGATTCTAGTAGCCTCCTGACAATAGGTCCACCAAGGAAGGTCACCAGGTCCTTCATTGGGCCTTCTAGGTGCTAGAAAACATCAAGAGTAACAAGTCTTCAAGATTCCAATCAAGAAAACCGATAGCACTTTGGGCTAACACTCGAATCTCACTTCTCGACTTAGATGGCTCTCCAAATGCTTCACTATCCTTTCTTTATAACTGTTGGGTACAATGGGGTCAAAAGGAAGATCCAAATGAGCCAGGGGTAGCACTTATATAGAGGGTGAAGAGGTTGCTAGCCATTGGAAAAAAGTTGGTAGACACAATGAACACTAGATAATCTACTGGCTCAAAAAGGCCTCACCGGATCATACGGTGGTGTTGTTCAAATAGGTTTATTCAATGACTAGTTCAGAATATTCTATAATATTCTCCATCGTATGATACGTCAGTGGGTCACACAGTCCCACTGGATCATATGGTGCACCACATAGACTTGGCTAAATGGCTCACCGGATGATCCCGTCGAGGCCACTAAAGTCCTCCACCGAAATACGGTGCACTCCAGTAACCATGCCAATAAGTCACTAAATCAACTTGGACTTTTACGGATGATCCGCCAAGGTCACATAGTCCTCGACCGAGTCATATAGCGCACCATTGTAAGCTGGCCAACTTGTCACTAAGTCTAGATTGGCTTCATCGGATGAACCGCCGAGGTCGCGAAGTTCTCCACTGAATCATGCATCGCCCGCTACATTACTAGGTTAAGTTGCTAAACAACATCAATAGACGATCCGTCAGGGGTCGACCCTATGATCCGTTCGACGTTGTATTTTAGCCTATTTCAAGTCTGATCTCGACTAATCTAACTTCTTTAAGATCATTAACTTGAAACAACCTCAATGAGGCCACTTACTACCATCAATCACAGTCAAAAGTGCTTCCACTGGTGCCTTGACTTCCCCACCCCATGGCCATATCCCTTTCCTCCATCAATGGGTGGTTCAAGCTGGTTCGTCGCACCATCCACTTCCTGCAATCGCTGCTTTGACCTTGCCTACTAATAATCTTGTTAGAACCGTTGACCATCATACCATCAGCTTTCCTGCTACCGATGCCTCAACCCTTGAGTATCAGTAGTATTGCCACCTTGATGCCCCAATACTTGACGTCACCCATGCATAGCACTGCTCCTAGCCATCACTGCTTTGCCGCGGTGCCGCCACCCTGGTTGGCTCACCAACCACCTTGAATTCTACTCTCCGTTTCAAATCATGTCATTCTGGCTTTTCTAGATACATAGCTTTTACTATGCACTTAGATATACATTATGATTAGATACATAGTAAAAGTTATATATCTAGAAAAGTCAGAATGACTTGCAATTTGGAATGGAGGGAGTAGGTCCTAATGCGAGTGGTATGCCTCGAAACCTAAATTAACAACCTAGGGGTGGGGTGGGGCGAGGGTGTCACACCCTCGGCAAGGCTACAACCTGTCATGGCATAGCATATGCTTTGAAGTAAGGTAGCAAGTTGGAACACAAAAGACAAATGGAAATTTGTAGGCTCAAGTCGATAATTGGAGCCTTTGAACCATCCTGTGATATGTGAGTCGACTAGTGCAATCCCCATGTGAGCTTCACTATTATTAGTTTGAGCAAAGAATTAGTGAAGATAGAAATGAAAGAGATTTAACGTAACCTAACTGAAACCATATATGTATTGCGCTCTCCTATAGCTAGTTTTTTGGGTTTATTTTTTTCTAGAGAAATACACCCCCTCCCCCCTACTACTCATAATTAAACTAGTCAGTTATGGGGCTTAAACGTTTCTACCCCTGTTTTGAAGCGTATTTGTGATTTTACCCTCGTTTTTTTAACTTTGTGATTTTACCCCTGCTATTTCTAAACAAATGAAGACTTTATCCCTAATATGTGAAGTCCCTCTAACGGTGTTAACTTTTGCACCAAAGGACAACTTTGCCCATGCGTTTTTACCCTTGTTTTATTTTGATATTTATGTTTTTACCCCTATTTTCATATCAGCAATCTGGCAATTTTGATACACAGTTATACAATTGAATCAGTGCAAAACTTGACTTTATGATTTTTAACTTTGTGGTCTCTAACAGAGTCCATGACACTCATGTCTTGATGGAAAAAGTTCCCAGAGATTTGTTCTTTCATTATTTCTAATTCTTTTTTGAATTCTTGAATTGCATTTCTTCCCCAAATCCATTGTACGGCCGACTGAATTTCAACTTCAAAATTTAGGAATTCGCTAGCATAAGTTTTGGTGGCATGTTTTATTAACAGAAGAATAAAATGATTCGCAGTTCGTTATGTAGCATGGCAGGTGAAACTACAGGCTACAGGCCTACCTAAAAATACTGACAAGCAAGCTTGCATCTTCACTCTGAATTCTAAAATTGACATGTTCAGGCATGTCGGCAGTTAGTCATCTGCTAGGCCAAGTTGACGTACTATACCGAGCTGCCCGCCAGGGCGTCCAGCCACCGGAGGCAGCTCGGTCCTCCTTCCAGAGGTTGTCGCAGATCGCAGCTGCGTCCGGACGGGCCATGGCGCTGGCGAACGTAACGAGCGGGCTGATGGTGTACACGCGAGGGAAGATGCGGGCGTGAGCCGGGAGGAGGGGTCGGGGCGGAGCCCGGGCGCGAGCCGAGGGGAGAAGCGGGGCGGAGGGAGGAGGAGGCCAATGGGAGTGCCGCCGTTGGTAGCCACGCCATCGCAGCCGCCGGGAGGACTTCACCGCTGGCATCCCGAAACCCTAACACGCGAGCCTTGCCTCTCCTTCAAGACGGTTCGAGCGAGAAAGGAGAAGGAAGGGTTCCAGGGGTATCATTGTCTTTTTGTGTCCCTGCCTTTATTTTTTCTTTTTCTTTTGTCATTTAATTCGATCATTTTAGACGGTGTTACAAAGCAGGGGCAAACGGGGGCTTCGATTGAAAATGACAAGGGTAAAGTCACAAAGTTAAAAAAGAAGGGGCAAAATCATCATTGGAGTATGAAGTAGGGGCAGAAACACCAAAATCCGAAGTTATTACAAATCAATTTACAGTTCAAATCACTTTTTTCGCCTGTATACTTCCTCCGTCCCTGAATTAATCAACTCCCAGAATTATCCAAAGTAAAACTTTTTAAATTTGACTAAATGTTGTATATAGAGAAAAGATGAAGATTAATGATATGAATTAGTATGGTTATGTGCAAAGTACAAACATAAAATATATATGTCCATACTATATTTTTTATGTTGTAGATGTTAGTAAAATTGGTCAAAACTTAACAAAGTTTAACTTAGGATAAAAATTGATTTATTCTGGGACGTAGTGAGCATCAGCAAATGGCGGCCTTGCTTCCTTGGTGAGGGCGTCGCGGACGCGGACGTCACCGACAACACCCGACGCATCCATCACGGCTCGGTTCCATGACACTTTCGCTGAGCGGTTGCCCTCCTCCAAACGAGCAGCCATGCGAGAGCTCATCCCCATGGCTGGTGCTCGCAGGAGGCGAGTGGTGCCGCAGGCATCTTGAGCACGGGTTTGCTCACCGTCACAAGCTCTTCAGTCGCACATTTAGTTTCTTAGTTAGTTAAAATAGTGTACGTTTCACCGCCTAGCGGTGCCTTGTGTTTGTGTTCAACCCCATCGCGCATGGCAGCTCGCCGTGATGTGATGACGGACGTATAAAACTTCTAACTTCTTCTTCATGAAACCCGTGTATCTCTAAAAAAAAAAAGACGTAGCGAGCATTGATAAACAGCAAAAAGAAACAATGCACTGTGTGTGGCTATTTGAACCACCAATAATGGCACTCTTTAAAACACAACTCTCACTAAAAATAATGAGCTACTAACTGTGTAAAGCCCTGGTGCGACTGCCACGACGCACCAATAAAGTTGCGACGGCCAAGTCGCTGTGACGCTGTCCCATATGCAGCCGGCCGCCCCGCGCCACCACCCACTTGAAGATGGATACTCCCCTAGCAGGTGCAAGTAGCAGGAGGATGCAACACTCAGAGCTGATGATCGAGTATGCCAATTCGCTGATCCCACATTGCTCATCTTGTATGCTATATCTTTTAGATGGTACCAACAGCATCCGACATAAACAACCATCTGTTTGCGGCAATACAGCCGAGAGAAAGACGCATTCAGCCTTCAATCGCGTTTAAACTTTTGTCCGAGTCCATGCTAATCGGCTAATCGCTAATCCACCCTTAGTTGAGGTCAGATCGATAATCCATCTGCCGGCCGGCCGCCTGCTCTCGTAGCCCGAAGCGACGGCCGGCCGGCAGTACGTGCACGACGACTGCACGTACGTAAGGCTCTCGCGGAGAAGCCAAGCCGGCACGCGAGAAGAAGAAGAAGACGGCCTGCAACTTCACGAGCAGATGAGCAAAGTTTTTTTTTAAAAAAAAACGAACCACTGCAGATTATATTAATAAACAGACTGAGCAAACAACAGGCCCAGAGGGTGTGCAAGCAGATGAGCAAGTTGCAACGCTACACATGAACCGTAACTTGTCGTATATTTAATCACGCGTGCTTGTATCTAGCTAGTTGTAGTGTGTAGCTACTAACTAGAGATCTGGTCGTTTGGAAGGTCGTATATGGTGTACCGCGTCGTCACGGCGCGCGTCAGCATGCTCACACACGTCCTTGTACTTTTCCGACGCTACTTGCCTATAAAAGCGTGTTTGCTCTCCGTGCCATCTTGTACTCGTATGCAGCATCCATAGGATCATCATCCTCAGCATATACACTTCGTTACACGGTCGGTCGATGGCAGTGACGATGCCTAACAAGGAAATGTTGGTCGTTTTCCTGGCAATTGTGGCGGGCCTGGCGACGACGATGGTATCGCCGGTCGCCGGGATCTCAGGGACTGCAACTTTCTACACGCCTCCTTACACACGTACGTACGTGTACATGCTATATGCTGGTCTATTATATTAAGCCCTTGTTTAGTTCTCGCCTTAAAACTTTACAGTCTGTCACATCAAATATTTGGACATATATGTAGCATTAAATATAGACTAAAAATAACTAATTACACAGTTTACGACTAATTTGCGATACGAATCTTTTAAGCCTAATTAGCCCATAATTTGACAATAAAGTGCTACAGTATGCATGTGTTAATGACGGATTAATTATGCTTAATAAATTCGTCTCGCGGTTTACTGACGGATTTTATAATTTTTTTTTATTAGTATCCGAACACCCCATACATCCACCCCATATAACATCCGATGTGACATCAAAACTTTACTAGCTAGATCTGAACAGGCCTAATTTATCACTGCATGCATATGCTAGTACTAGCAGCTTGCTTCGCATCATTTATGAACGAATGTCGCTGCGTGTGGATGATGCAATGCAGCGTCGGCGTGCTTCGGGAACGCGGCGGAGGGGACGACGATCGCGGCGGCGAGCGAGGTCTTCTGGGACGGCGGGGCGGCCTGCGGCGACCGGTACGTGGTCACGTGCACCGGCGCCACCAACCAGGGTGTGCCGCACCCCTGCACCGGCCGGAGCGTCACCGTCAAGATCGTCGACCTCTGCCCGGCGGGGTGCCGCGGCACCATCGACCTCTCGCAGGAGGCCTTCGCCGTCATCGCCGACCCCGACGCCGGCAAGATACAAATCGAATATACCAAGTACGTACGTCCGTCGTCGCGCGTATATATATGCTGGCACGCAGAGCATCTGCGTCTGCTTCACTTCTTCAGCATGTCCATAACTTATTACTTCCTCAGTTCCAAATTACATTATAAGACATTTTAACATTTCTAGATTTAGACATATTTATATCTAGCTGCGTAGAAAAAACTATAAATTTAGAAAAGTCAAAACGTCTTATAATTTGGAACGGACGAAGAATCACGTATTCAGTGCTTGTCGCCGGTCCTAATCTGTGTTTAATTAATTTTGAACACTGCAGGGTCTAATACTATTCAGCAAGCTAGGTGACGGCTGATGAACATGGCATACCAAGTGCTAAATATTGCATCTTCAGAAGTTACTAGGGCTCCAAACAAATCTATATTGTAGGCTCCAAAGTCCAATCAGTAGCAATAAAGAAAATCTGAATTTACAGTAGTATAAAGTAGATACATATATGCCAGAGTCTTGAGTCTGTATCTATCGATCGGCCTTTTGGGAGTTGACGGCTTGGCATATATTTGTACTCTCTGTCTGTTAAGGTCTGCTGGTTTTCGCCATAATGCGGCACATGCATGGAATTCAAACAGGAATCCAAACAATTAATGTTAATGTGTCATCGAACAAACTTCATTCAAATTTGACAGTACTCCTAAAAAGTGTCCACGAGTCAACAACGATTCTCAATTACCTTTAGGACCTCAGCAACCTTGAGGGCCCGTTCGGTTATATCATAACTATTCCCAGCCACATAATGTTCCGTGCTGTTCCGGACCCGTTCCGGCATAACCGAACGAGCCCTAAGGGTTGCATAGACAAGCACACGGAACACAGGGCAAGAGCAATGCCCTATGTGGCTATGTCCTATATAAAATTCTTGTATTCCCTCCATCCCAAATTATAAGTCATGTTATAAAAACATAGTTGTTTCTACTTCTAACTAGTTACTATAGCAAAGAAAAAGTTGAAAGATTATGACTGTTGTGCTACATGCAAGCTTATCATGCCTATGCATCAGGGAATCGATGGACCAATTGCACGTAAGATTAATTTGAACCAATATGATTTTCACGATTTTATCATAATTATTGTTTTAGCGCTAGACGAGGTGCATTTAGAGTCATAAAGGCACCTAAGATCTAAACAATCACATATGGTGTCCGTCAATCTTTAAATGATGCTAACCGTATTGGATAAAATTATGAACTAAATGTAAGATTTACTTTGTCATTACATTGCACCGACACAGGAAAAAAAATTCTACGCGGCACCGTCGCATAGAACCTCCAGGTCCCACATATAGTCAAGGCGATCAGCGGTGCCGCGTGATCGAGCCAAGCAGTTAGAAGTTTTGAACGGTGTCCTATCACACGATTTGGTGGTGTCGCACGGATGTTATAAAACACGTTGTCAGTGGTTAAAATATTTCTCTTTGTCTCTTATGATCAACATAGTAGATGAAAGTAGAAGAACAAATAGACACAAGATAAAGAGACAATTTTTATTTCTCTGAATATTAGTGATTACAACATAAAGCTCTCACGTATATATAGTCTTGCCAAGTTCTAAGAGTTTGGTAAGAGAACATACTAGGATTAGGATTTCTTCTTCTCCTTTTCTTCTAGGATAGAGTATGTATGTTTTACAACACTCTCTCTTGGGCGATTACCACGATATGCACATGCCTCATTAAAAACTCCATCCGAAAATCCAGTGGAAAAAACGGTTCTTGGAGAAAAGAGTACATCGCATTCGTTAATTGCATTGCACGTGTTATCTCATTAAAAACCTGTGTGAGAAACCTTAAAGTAAAAACTCACATAGAAAAAAAGAGTACAATATTTAACCTTCTTGGTCATGTATTCTTCCGGATATTCTATTCTTCATGAATAGATATTTATCTTTATGATAAATGCATAAACTTCAACGTTTTTAGTAAATATGATCTACTTGATCTTAATAATTCTAGTGGTTTGATTACCTTTAAGGTAGATTCAAATAAATTGCTCCCCCTCATAAAGCGGTCCCTTGAACATCATTGTTCAAACCACACTTTTCATAAATATGTGCTTAATAATGGTATGCATTACCACAATACTATATCTTTCAAAATATTGGCTTGCAATTATAATATGAGTAAACAAGAGCAATATGCTCCATGCATAAATAACCACTTAATTAGTTGTGCAAAATAAATCCTTCAGGATATTAAATCTTTTCAGAGGATTACGGGGTAAATAATTTACAATATTCAATATCTTCTAGACAGTGTATCAAACTTATATTTAGAGTTTGAATACTTCTCTAATTCTTTCTTAGTGGATTTCCAAATTATATTCTCTATAAATCTTCTAGATTTTGATTGTACCACTAAATAATAAATCCAGTCTTACATTTGATATTTAGGGGATAATTCAGTTGCCAAAATCACCATTATTCTCATTCCTTCTATGATATTTAGAGGACATCAAAACTTCATTGCTAGCTTTACAATATACACTTTCTGAGTATTTGTATGACACCTTCATGGTATTTAGGATTCCTCATTTTTTTTTTCTCGGGTCTACATTCACTTCAGGGATTAATGATGATTTTCAAGAATCAACTGGTAAATTCTTCATTGATTAAATCCTTCAAGGATGTTCTCATTCTTAATGTATAACTTTTATCTTCTATGAGATATATTCTCTACTACATGAGAGATTATTATGTGATATACACAATGAGATAGTGTTATTCACTACAAAGTCATTCGATGACTGTTCTTTCTAGGACATGCTCTTCTTGAGACTTCAATATTCATTCAGGAATATATTATACCTTAGACTTCTAATACTTTGTATGAGATTTAATTTCCATATATTGCAATTTACATTCTTTAGGAACTATATGGATCTTCATAATCCACTTATTAACTGCACATTTCATATTCATTCATTTCATTTGCCAGAGATATAGCAGAACATTTATTTCTTTTTACTAGGAGATTTAACCTCAATTGTTTTCTTCATTGACCCGATATAATCGCTACAGGCAACTTTGTCATGGACTTTGTTTTTCAAATCCGGGTTCTCATAAGAGAAACATTTGCAATTATAGCGGTAGAGTTGTCAACAACTATTATTTTCTCCCAATATTCATACAATATGAGATCATTCTATCTCTTTGTCATTTCCCAAACAAGGGATATTTTATTATTCTACGTACCCAACACATGAAGCGCGCGCTTAGTGTGTTGGATTTTATCTTCTTGATGATCCTCTTCATGAGGTGCTTGACCTTCTTCATGAGGTGTTCTCTTCATGAGAACGGAGGAATTTGTTCTTATTTTATTTCTATTGAACAAGTATACACTAAACTAGAACCCACAGGCGTCCTCGTGGATTTTAGCTTGATAGCATACAACATTTAGTTTACTACTAGTAAACACAACTTCTGGTTTATAACTTTAAATTACTCCTCTCATTTTTAAAAATATCTGGCATATGCCCTGCTTCATGCTTCACAAGAGCATTAGTCAAACTATTGTTTGATTTAGTGCGGACACTATTCCTGCTTCAAGCTTCATGGAATATTTTTCTCTTAAGATCATTTTTCTTCCGTAGAAATAATATTTGACATTCAAAGTAGGCTTTCTCTCCCCCTAATACCAATATTATTAGATCTTTAATAGGATACTTCAAAATATATCCCCAATCATAAGCTAAAAAAATCAAATTCATGTATCTCCAATTTTAAGTGGAGGCATATTCATGTATGCTATGATAGAGATTTATGGGAATATTAACGCACATATTTAAACACGGGGGTTATTATTCATTAATGCAGCAAGCTAGAATATATAAAGTGCACTTAAGAATGTTCAGCATTTCTACAAACTTAGGGATGTTCTCCCCCTAATTTGCATAAATCATAGTTTAGACAACTATTTTATTGTCTAGCCAAAAAATTGATCCAATTACTTATAAAAAATGGACCATATACTTCAATGTATAAAATATGCAACATTCAGATTCACATGGAATTTTATCTATAGAATTTCTAGTTGTCATTAATCCAAATCATCATAAGTGTGCTATCTACCAACTCAATTGCCACCACTTCTCTATTTAGCCAATTTCAGATTAACCAACTCCTCCTGATCTTAGGCTACTTGGCCCTAGACCAATCTATTGCTTATGCATGCGATGCAATGAAAGCAAAATATTCCTTAGTTTAACGAGAACTATATAGACATAGCATACTAGCTAGCCAATGTAATTATGAGGGAAGTACAAAGGTAGCTACTAGCTACAAATGTATCTGCTATACTATTATTCATGTAGGAGTGAACGTAGTTGTAGCTCGACGAGAGCACAACATAGTGATACACATTCACGTGTAATGTGAAATGTTGGTATTTAATCCAACGTAATAGATAACAACAAAATACAAAGCTATAAGCTTGCTTGCAATTAGTGCAATGTAGAGAAAGTTAACTCGGCCGAAAGAGATGCGGCTAGGACTTCAAGTCCTGATACATGCACTTAAAGATAGATTTAGAAAGGCTATGCCTACTAAATATATTACCCATATTTTCTTATGCCTTTACCTAAAATTTCTCTCCTTTTTCATGCCATAGTTACTTCAAGTAGTAATATGTTACATGCATCATTTATGAATAATCATTTCTAATGTTACATAGAATCCAATCATACTTCTGGTATTTATGGATTCTGACATGAAATTCACATATCAAGTGCACTATTCAGTGTACAACAACATATTCAGGGTAGGACTTAAACTTCTAGTTTCTGCACTGAAGTATTAAATACTTAGTTTATGGATTAGGGAGGCAAGGCGAAGCTAGTGGTGTAGGTGAATTGGATTGGGATGGACGGGTCGGGGACTGCCCTCGTCCATGGCCGATCATGGCCTTATCGGCATGGCGGCGGGGAAAGCTCTAAATTGGAGCTTGGCAGTACGTGCTTCATGACTGGGTGGGGTTGGGCAGCTGGAGAACTCACTGGTGGGGCTGTAGACGGGAGGAATTGATTGGAGATGACGTCTCCCTGTCTAACGTGCTAGCGCGACTCCAACGACGGCAGCAGAGGGAAAGAGGGAGACGGGTCCCAGCTTTGGTCGTCCTCACCTTGCCAGCTAGAAGTCGGTCGGACCCACGACTGTGTCTGTGCACTCGCTACGCGACACGCGACCAGACCACGTGCGCATGTGGGGAGTCAAGTTGGGGCGCGGCCTGCGCGGCCGCAGCGCCATTAAGGCGAGGCGATGGTGTGAGAGCAGCTGGGGCAGTCCACATGCACGTGGTGGCAGAGCGAGCGGCAGCAGCGCAGCACGGCGTCGCGGTGGCATCGGTAGCGGCAACACGAGGCATGGCAGCAGTGCGCGGACACGACGATGAGGTGATGGCGCCGACTGGGGCTTCGTCGTGGCGCAGGGCGGGGCAGGTGGCAGCAGCGGCGGCTCCGCACGACGGGGCCAGCGGCGGCCAGGCCACAGCCAGGCCAGAGGCAGCCACGGCCAGCCATGCGCGGCAGCGCGCGCACGCGCGACCAGCGTGGTGACGCCGAGCGCCCGAGCTTGGTGACCGCATCCACCCAACGAGCCAGCCCGAGAACGTGTCGTGCACGCATTTTAAAGCACCTCTAACAACTAAACGGTTACTTCTGGATCTAAACCAGCTTCCCCATGCTCAAGAGAGCATATCAGGCTACCAACCCAAGCTAAAACACAACACCATCTCTTAACTCGATTTCACAAAATAAATTACAAAACATGGCATTATCTTGGTGTATATATATACTTAAATTCTTCTAAGTCCTGGAGCTGAAATTGATTTTAAGTTCCATTTTTAGGCTATTAGAAATATTAGCTAGCAATGTTATTTTTCTGCAGCAAATATTTCATTGTCATCTATAAAGTTTGTACTTAAAACTTTATTTAAGTATCACACACATGTTCTATAGTATTTTTGCGCAATAAAAATTGGTTTTTCCACCCTACTTGACATAACATGAGTTATTGAATAAATTTCCATTTAACATTTTTATTGGTCATTTTAGGCTACAAGAAATTTATCAACATTTTTTATCACATGTATTATTACATAAACATGATGCTCATGACATGATTTAGTAGTTTGTTTAGGGCATAACACCGAGGGTGTTACACGCAACATATGCAAGTCATATATCCAGGTTCATAGAGTTGTCCAAAAATTCTAACTCAACTTCTGTTTGAGTAATTTCGGATGATAAATTTAAATACTTGATGTATTACATTGCTCTTTGATATTTTATATATAAGAGACATTTCTTCGAGAATATTCACCGATAAAATCTCATTTACCATCATGTCTTCTATGACATTTAATATAAAGCTTCAAGCCATTGTATTTGTTTATAGAGTAGCGTATATATCTCATATGGTCATATAAGCTTGAAAATTCAATTTTCAATAATATAGGATATCTTCTAAAATTTCTCATGCAGTGAATCCCACAAGACCTTTGAGATTTATTATGGCCACATACTATTTCTTGAGAGTAATACCAGGAACTATAGTGCCTGAGTCCACTCCACTTCAGTTGTAGTAGAATATCATAATAGGATTTAACAATGACCATGATATATACTTCTATCATGCAGACAAGTCCAGGATATTCATTCTTCATGAAGGTATGCATATATATCATTATAACTAAAATCATCATGTGCGTATATAGGTTTATTGCGTGTAAACAAGTAGCAAGGTGCAAAAAGTAGTGGACGGTTATTCAAAATATTCTTAGAAGCATCCTAGCATTTTTCAGGATTATGGTATATGCAAATTTTCAGAATTAATATAAGCACTAATTCATCCCAAAAAATAATTATGCTAGAAAAAATAAATATGAGCCTCTCAAATTTAGAGAGCCCATTCTGAGTGGTAACCGGGACTAAAGGCCGTTACCGTCCGGGACAACAAGTCCATTCTGTAGTAGTGAAAGGTGATAAGTCTAAGGTCTATAGGATTTAGAGAGCCCATATACCTTATACCATGTTTAATGTAATAATCGTTCAAGATTTTATTCTTACAATTACATAGTATATAATTGATAATGTGTGATAAATAAATGCACTCAAAAGAGCTTAATAAAATATCAACACATGGTATGTATACGTAAACATAAATTAAATATTATAAATGCATACAAATAGAAGAATTTTATTGTTCAAAGCCCAAACACAATTTTCTTCCAGAAATATAGGTAATTTGTAGTAGATGTAGCTGTAAGCTTTCTGGTTAGCCACGGTGATGAGCTGCATGCTAGCATCAAATTAACAATCCATCATGCATGTTCAAACTACATACATGTTCAAAATTTCCAAGGCCAGACAAAAACAAGAACATATAGTAGATTACCATGTAGGAACTACAGGTTCCTAAACCAATCTACTAATTGCTTATCTAATAGGTGATCGATCGATCTACTAGATGATTGTACTAGATAGTACCAATACACAACTTCATGTCATCTGTAATGCAACGCCTTTTAGGGCTTCGTTATGCGTATTGCTGACCAATACGTGGGTAGACGAGTAGACGGCATGCAGGCCGCATTGCTCGATGGCATGTGAGCTGTGGATCACTCGGCGACGTATAATCCGAAGAGAATACAGCAACTGCGTTCGTGTCGCGAGCCCGCAACTGGGGGCTTATGGCATGCGAGCTTTGGCGGAGATGTTTTTCAGTGCGCAGCAGTTCAGGCCAGGGTATCTACTGTCTAGACTTCAGGTCGCAGCAGCTGTTCGGCAGTGTGTACATTGTATATTGTATCCGTCGTACGGCGAACACGAGGTACTTGACGCGTACGTGGTGCGTCTGCGGCATTGCCATGGACGTACATGCCCTGGTCGTATATTCTAGCCACTTTCATGCAGCAATATTTCCAAATTGCCTAAAGTTCCTGTGGTGCACTGGTGGCCAGCGATGACTACATGTCTTGCACTAGTATGTGTGTGCTTACCTTCAAGCAAACACACCACAACCACGTAATAGCACGTGTAATGCCACGATCAAAATTCAAGTCTAATCCATCCATGCATGAGTACGTTCAAGTCTAATGCATGAGTACGGCGTTCGGGCCTTCTCGGTAGGATATAAATCCATGCATGAGTATGTTCCTGGCTTCCTTACGTGTGTAGTACATGCTTCTTGCATGTATATGTAGTGCGTGTACATATTCTATTTTATATAGCACTAGATCGAAAAGTATAGACCAGCTTCAACGCTAGCGCAATCAAACAGTCAGTAGGATCTGTTCCATACCTCTTAGAGGATGTCAATTTGATCTCTTTCACGTACCGCGTAGAAGCAGTGGTTAGTAGCTACATACCTCGTAGGGTGTTTGGCATTGTTGTAGATATGTCTGCTCGACGACGACAATGCATGTCGACGTTGTGCAGATTAGATGCAGGTAGAGGTAGCAGATCCATTCCGCTAACAACGTTGGGATGTCGACGTCGTTGAAATAGTCGTGCGGGACGTCGACAATACAATCGTCGGCATCGAAGATCGGCGACGGCTTCAACGGGGATGTCGACGAAGAGCTTGTCGTTTATAAAATATGTCGCCAGCGGTTAGAATCTTTCCCTCTCTGTCTCTCATGATCAACATAATAGATGAAAGTAGAAGAACAAATAGACACAAGATAGGAAGACTATTCTTTATTGATGATTACAACATAGAGCTCCTACGTATATATAGTCCTGCCAAGATATAAGAGTTTGGTAAGAGCTCATATATAAATAGAAGGATTATGATTTCTCTTTCTCCTTTTCTTAGAGGATAGAGTCGGTATGTTTTACGACAGTATGCAACGGTGTCGCATTGAAAATTTTCCCCACCGACACAGACCTAGTTATTAAAGAAATAAAACTCGATCCCTGAACAAAGACTCCGAGAGGCATTGCATTAAGAAGGTTTCTTGCGCGGTCAAGAAAATATCATAGAAGTGCCACTGCCACTGACAGTAAGTGCCACAGCACAAGTTCCCCACCATTAAAAAAATATATCATTCAGAGGACAAATAATAAAAATTAACTAGATGCATTCGTGTAACGCAGTCTGCATGGAAATCTGTCGTGCAGCACCTCACCTCAGTCGTCGAACAATTTGATCTTCTTTGCCACCGGCGTGCTACTCTCCGCGTCGGCGCCATCGTCATCCTCTACGGCACCGGCACCGGAGCCTCCACTCCTATCTTCTTCCAGATAGATTGGGCAGAACCGATTCCTGTCTCGCAGCCAGGTTTGGAAGAACTTCATGATTTCCTGAAACTCTTTGGCGTCCTCCGACGCCAGATCAAACACCTGACGCCCCAGGAAATTCATCTCCTCGAGCCTCTCGCACTTGGCATCGAGTCGCCGCTGCATCCTTCCCAGCGCGCAGCAGGCCGGTATCTGCGACATTGAAGTGTGGCGCATCACGCAGAAGATGTGCCGGCAGGGGAGGCCGTCGCGCTCCATGTTCCGGCAGCTGCACTTGAGGACATCATCGCCAGAGCGCTCTCCGTCGAAGACCACGCCCCGGCGCTCCTTGAATCCCACGGCGTAGAGCACCTTGCCGGATGCGGCATGGCGGTCTCGCGCCTCAACGAGGACGTCGAAGCTGCCCAGCATCTTGATCTCCTCGCGCAGGAGGTAGAAGTTGGCCGGCGTGAACAGGCTCGCGGCGCGCTCCTCCAGGCGCCGGTGCTCGGTGGTGAGCGCCAGACGGGACATGGCGGCCTGGTGGTCGAGCGCGGCAACGTCCCCGCGCAAGGCGTGGGTGCAGGCGTCGGCGTGTCGCCACAGGTCGGTTAGCGACATGCCCTCGTGGAGGCCCGTGTGAAGCGCCGTGGCGAGGCACTCGGTCCTCTGGTCGTTCGCCATGCCGAGGAAGAACTTGCCGTGGACGAAGGCGGCAGCCCACATCTCCCTCTTGCCGTACATGGCGTCCAGCCAGCGCTGGTTCGCGGCCGTCCGGTGCTTCGCCATGAAGCCGTACCACCGGTCCTGGAACGCCGCCGGGGAGCACGCGTCGTCGCACATCAGGGCCCTGAACTCGTTCTGCGCCGCCGACGAGCCGCGGAGGTGCTCCTCGATGCCCTGCTCCACGTGCCACGAGCAGAAGCGGTCGTTGGCCCCCGAGAACACCGTCTTGACGGCTCCGGCCACCGCGTCGCTGTCGTCAGTGATCACGGACGCGGGCCCGTCTCGGCGGATCGACTGCTTGAAGGCGCGCAGCAGCCAGACGAGGGAATCGAGGGACTGATCCGTGGTGACGCCGCAGCTGAGGACGATGGGCGTGCGGTGGGGGCCCAGACCGACGAAGGGCACGAACGGCACGCCGTGCTTGTTCGTCCGGCACGTGGTGTCGAACACGACGACGTCGCCATCGCCCATCATGACGTCGATGACGGAGTCGGTGTCGGCCCAGAAGAGATTCTTCAGGCGTCGCTCGCCGTCCAACTCGTAGTGGTAGAAGTACTCGCAGTTGTAGTCGGTTTTGGTTTTCCTGCCGCAAAGCTCCCACTCCACCGGCGTCGACGACTTCATTGACCTCTTCCCCAAACGTCGCTACCCGTGCGTAGACTTTACCGACGAACGAGATGGCGGCTTCTGGACCATCTCCCTCTGCGGTGTCAGGTTCGACACATTCTTCTTCTATTCCTCTCTGTCTCTCTACTCTCGATATCGCATTCACAGTAAAGAGAACCCGCTAGACCTAACCCTAGATGATCTTTTCGATCTCAACATGGATAAGTTTCTCTGCCAATCTTTCAGTGCCTTTCTTAGATTCTTGAACTTAGCAGTTAAGTTCTTAGCACAATCAGACTGAGTGGTGGGGGCATCCCAAACCTGAGAAAGAATGTTTCCAAAGTTATCATGTTTCAGCCTGTAATTTTCAAATCTAAAGATACCACCTTTAGGGATGTGACTAGAAATATTGACAATGCAGGGACAGTGGTCAGAGGAAGTCATATCAAGGGCTGTGAGGGAAGTATCAGGATAGGAAAGCAGCCAAGAGTTAGAAGTTAAGGTCCAGTCAAGCTTTTCTAGAAGAGGTGAGGCCTGCTTGTTAGACCAGGTAAATTTTCTCCCCTGAAGAGGAACTTCATTAAGCCCCAGAGCACTAATGACTTCATTAAAAAGCATCATTTCCATTGAATTCCCTCCTTTCTTATTCCTATTTCCAGGCCTTCTGATTAAGTTAAAATCACCAAGGACTAGCCAGTCAACTTCTTCAGGCATTTGAATCTGCTTAAACCATTCAAGGAAGGCAATTTTTCCTTCTGACTGACAAGGAGCATATATGTTTGTCAAGACCCCGGAACTGTTGTCATGTTGGGAAAAAAATTCCACCGAGATAGCGTAATCATTGTGAAAAATTTGCTACCCCTGAAGAGAGAACTTTTCCAAGCCACCAATAGTCCCCCTGATGCACCCACAGAAGGTAGAAACTCAAAACTGTCAAACCAGGGTGGGCAGACATTTTTTTATAAAAGCCAGATCTCGAACCTCCTTTTTTGTTTCCTGGAAACAAACCACGTCACAAGCTGAATCAAACACTTTATCCTTGATGGTATTCCATTTGGAGGGAGAATTAATCCCTCTCACATTCCAACTCAACACTTTCCACACTCTGGAGAAATTCTGATTCATTTAAACTAAAAAAAATGTTCTGACATTAAGGGCATCAGTTAACTGAACCCTACAAGCTAACTGTTTAGCAAATTTAATAACCAACATTACATCCAACCAAAAGCATGCCTCTGATACAATCAGGCATTCCTCCCATATCACAGCTAGGGGTATCATCCTTAACATCTTGTTTTCAAGGTGAACCATTACAAAATAAGTGCTAAACAGACAAAATATCCTGCAGTCACTATGCAGCACCATCTTCACTCGTTCATCTGATCCTGACTTGGAACCTGAGATCCACCTTCCTCTGGCTCCTGAGCCTGGTCCTTATTTGGTGCCTTTTTACTCTTTCTGGCTGCAATGGGACTCGCCTGTCTTCTCTTCTTCAGCAGAGCTTCCTCAGTGACATCCTCCGTTCAATTTGCAAAATTCAGAACCCAAAAGTTGCAGTGTCTTAATAGGAATGGTGGGAGGGTCAGGATGACAAGCAAGACACTTTTTACTCGAGCAGGAATTAACCTTGAACCCTCTGCTTACCTCCCTATACACGCGCGTATCGATTGGCTAAGAGCATCTCCAAAAGTTACAAAAAATTCTTTCCAAAATCATGTAGTTTTCCAAATCGCTAAAAAATATTGGGAGAAATAAATATGATCATCTTCAACAATTTTAAATAATTCACTCATAAAATATAAAAGACAATTTTATATCAGCAAATCCTATATTATTTCAAAATTATCCTAACCACTTTTATATATTCTTTATCTCTTATACATTTGCATCAAAAACCCTTTCCTACTCTTTATTTTTTCCAACCCCTCCACCTTAGATTGGCAGATCGATACACACATGGAAAACACGCGGATATATCCGTGAGTTTGATGATTTTTTCCAAGTGCCAAAAAATTGGGAGGTGGGATTGGGAACTCTTGGAGATGAGTTTTTTTCTATTTTTTTTATCAAAAATACTAGATTATGAGGCTTTATTGGGAATTTTTGGACATGCTCTAATCTGGGGGTGGAAGGACGTGAAAAAAAAAGAAATAAGATAGAGTTCCTAATGCAAGTATAAAAGACGAATAAAAATGGTTATGAGATTTAGAAATAGTCTGGGCTTCCTCACGTAATTGTCTTCTCTAGTCGTGATTGAATTTCTACGCAACCACGTGGTAAGAGTATCTCCAAGAGACTTTCTAAATCTCAACCTCTAAATCATTATTTGGAGAGCTATTTGTATAAAAATCGCATTCTGTCTCTTTTTGTTCTTGAACAGTTCTTCTATATCTCTTGCGTACTCTAAAAAGTCATTCTCGTCTTCTATTTTTGGCTAGCGAAAAATCCGAAAAAGAAGATGACTATATTTGGATAACCACTTAGAGAAACTATTAGAGAGTTGTTTTTCACCAAAATCTCTACTCCTAGCATTTAGAAAGGATACGAAGAGTCTCTTAAAAATTCTAAGATCTGTTTTTCTTTATCAGTGAGCCAACCAGACATAAGGCAAGGTCACCTCACTGTCACCTGCACCATAAGGACGATTTCACCGACGCGCATGTGTGTAATGTAGCCGCTGTCGCCTTCCGCGGCGGAACGACCCGTGCTTATTTAGGTCGCCGCGCCGCCCACCAACCCCGCTCCCGCCGGAGGACGTAACGGCCCCCTCGTTCCCGACCTTCGACTGAAACTTGCTATCGGGAATGGAATGAAGTTCCTAGTAGTAGTAGGTGTCCCGTCGGTGTCACAACGTACGTGCATGCTTCACGGCCTTTCCTGCAAATATCATTTCGTACTATTTCTGCATAATCACGCGGCACGATCATCTTCCTTACGTACATAATTATAGTAAAGTGGGCGTGGGCGGTGGCCGGTGGGCACCACAGTCCACAGTAATGCAAATCCACGTCACCATCACCTGCAAATCCAAGTCCAATTCCAAGCACACGCAATGCGCAAGTACGTACTCCTACCTGCAGAGTCCCATTTGTGATTTGCCGCCACAAGCTGACCGCTGCCGTCTCTCACGCTGGAAGCGAGCCGCGGGCGTGCTCACCAGCAACACCGCAACAGCAAGCGCAAGCGTCTCATCCATCCATCCATGGACCCGCGGAGCGGCTTCTCCCCGAGCACGAGGACGTTCCGCAGCCTGCGCCCACCGATCCCGCTCCCACCGGAGGACGACGACGTACCCGTCTCCTTCCCGTCCTTCGCCTGGTCGCGCCTCCCGTCGCCGCTCCCCGCGCACCCAGCCTTCGTCGACGCGTCCACGGGCACCGCGCTCTCGTTCCCGGCGCTCCTCGCCCGCGTCCGCTCCCTCGCCGCCGCGCTGCACGGCGCGCCGCTCGGCGTCGCCCTCGCCAAGGGCGACGTCGCGCTCGTGCTCGCGCCGCCCAGCCTGGACGTCCCCGTGCTGTACCTCGCGCTGCTGTCCCTCGGCGCCGTCGTCTCGCCGCTCAGCCCGGTATCCGCGCCCGCCGACGTCGCCCGCGCGGTAGCCCTGTGCGACCCGTCCGTCGTCTTCGCCACCGGAGCAACCGTCGGCAAAGTCCCTGCGTCAGGGAAGAAAAAGGCATCCGTCATCCTGCTGGACTCGCCACAGTTCCAGTCCTTCCTCCACGGCCACGACGAACCGGGGTTCGCCGCAGGCGTGCCGCCACCCCCGGTCGAGGTGGTGCGGCAGTCCGACGTGGCGGCGATCGGCTACTCGTCGGGCACGACAGGGCGAACCAAGGCGGTGGCGCAGTCGCACCGCCGCCTCATCGCGTCGGCGCTGCAGTACCGCTCGCCACCGCCGCGGCGGACGCCCGGAGGCCCCACGGTCGTCACGCTCCTCGGCGTGCCCATGTTCCACTCGTACGGCTTCCACATGCTCATGCGCGGGGTGCTGATGGCCGAGACCATTGTCGTGGTCACCGCCACCCGCGGCGGCGCGGCAGCCGTGCTGGACGCCGCCTCGAGGTGCAGGGCCACGCAGATGTTCGTCGCGCCGCCTGTCGTGGCGGCCATAGCGCGGGGAGGCAGCATCGGACCGGAGGGGTTCCCGGACCTTGTTCGGATCGTCTGTGGCGGTGCGCCGCTGAGCACCGCCGCGGCGTCGGCGTTCCATGAAAGGTTTCCCGACATCGAGCTGTTTTTGGTAAGTAGTCCTCATCATCTCTGCCAATGCCATTAATTTTATGAATTAGAGGTCCGCGTCAGTAGGGCAACTTGCATCTTCGTTTCGTTCCATCAACATCAATCACACCGCACGAGGATCTCGTGGCCGGCTTTTACGATTTTCAGTTATGTTGGCGGGCGCAGGACAGCAACATTTTACACGTGCCCACAGACCACCGTGAATCTGTGTCACTGTTTCACTTGTTTGGTTCTCGAGCAAAATATAGCCATAATACTCATACTCCTGTATCTTTGATGGGTTTATTTACGGACTACAGGCACTAGGATCAACTGAGGGTGGCGTGATATCAAACATGGTCTGTCGTGAGGAATGTGATCGTATAAAATCAACAGGTCGGCTATGTAGCGGTGTTGAAGCCAAAGTTGTTGACATTATTAGTGGTGAACTCTTATCAACCAACAAGCAAGGCGAATTATGTATCCGAGGCCCAAGTGTCATGCTAGGTACCATATCAGAACTTAATTACCTATATGTCCAATAATTTTCTATTATAAAGACGTAAGAAGAAGATTCCACGATACAACATCATTTTCCAAGTCCAATCAAGAGTTAATAAATAAAATACAACTAAATGGCACCCCGATCATTGTAAGATTGAAAATTCGCTAAAGAAATTGCAGGAATATAAAATAATAATTGGATGTTGTGTTTATCTCATAAAAACTTATTTAATATCATTCATAAAAATATAAAAATAACAATTTTCTTGTTGTATTTATCTCATGACAGTCTACCAACCCATGCTCCTACATTGGTTTGAATCTTATTAGTAGATGAGTATGACGTTCATGTTTAGTACCTACAATAATAAATCAACAGTACTTAACTATTTGCGCACACGCACTTTGATATGTGTTATTTTCTAATGTAATACCACTATATACTCTATGTAATCTCTAATAGTTGTATGATCCTATCAATTACTCTATTATTTTTCCCATATGTTTCTCCCTCTACATTGCCCTCAAGGTGTTTACAATTGAAAGCCGAGTTTAAATTTTGGTGGTTCTTATTGTATCCCATATCTTGTTAGGCTATGGATCTAGATTTTCAATTTTAAACATTCATCTCACATGTTAGTTGAAACTTTTGTATTTATTATACCTTTTATTTAAACCCTCCTTCTGTATTTTATTAAAAATAGGGATTTTAGGTCTTAGACTGCACTCTTAATTGTTATGATGGTACGTCGCTTAAGATTGTCATTGGAGTAGTATTTTCAGAGAAAAAAATTGAGTGACTTCAATTATATTATCAATATAAATAAGTCATATTTATTCAGAATATATAAGTTTACCTAATTCAACATATACATGTATATTCATTGCTCATGCATGCATGCATGGTGGTAATAACATATATGTTCAATAAATTTTTTATGCATACATTGTTTTCAGAATAACAGATGTTGGTGATTTGGTTTTAAATTTGAAAGGAGTATTTCAGTTTAATTTTAACAATAATGATGAATTAGGGGATTTGGATGTGAATTTAAGGGGTTACTTAGATTATATATATCATAATAGTGGCAGAGTAATTTGGATTTTAGATGAAATGTCGGTGTTAGTTTATATCATGATTTATAATGACAGTGTTAGATAATTTAGATGCATATTTATGGGGCTCGCATTATGTTATTTGTCATAATTGTAGAGGTGGATGATTTTTAAGAAAACAAAATAGATCCAATAGCTATTATTATCAATGGTGACTAAATTCTACTAAATTGATAGATAGATCTTTCTTATTTTTGTGAGCATTTCTAACAATTATCTTTGTTCTAACAAGTCTCATAAGTAATGTGAAGGTTTCATTGGAAGTCTCGAAGTAGTAACAATAAGATAAAGTAATCACGTTCATGCATTTCCTCAATCATTCTAAATGCTAACAATGTTTGTTTGATCATCACACAACATTATTGAGTGATCAAAAGAAAAATACACTTAATTTAAGATATAATTTAGTTGATACAATATCATATTTGCTTAGTGGTCCAATATAACATAGTACACATAAACAAAAATTACAAAGGCAAATTTCAACATAGAGAAAATAGTAGCATAGGACAAAAATTTTACTGTTAGATTATTTGGCAATTGATGCACTTCATAGCAAACAATAACAATCCTCAAAGTAATTTAAAATATAGTAGTAAATAATATAAATCAATAATTTTTTTGTTACAAGTCTCAAAGTCATGAATGGTTGCCACTTTTAGCTCCATGAAAATGTATTGTTTACGAATCATAGGATATGTTGGTGGTGATGAAACAAGCAATCAAGCATTTGACTCTGATGGCTGGCTTAAAACTGGTGACCTCTGCTATTTTGATGAGGATGGCTTCCTTTACGTTGTTGATAGACTAAAAGATATAATTAAGTACAAGGCATATCAGGTATTTGACCTGTTTAGCTTTTAGTGACTTATTAGTTTCACTCCTACATCCATTAGCAAATTTCATGCCTTAACATGCAATCCTTTTATTTGACACATAGGTTGCACCAACGGAGTTGGAGGATGTGCTGCATTTGATCCCTGGGATATTGGATGCTGCAGTTATCTCGTATGTTTTCTTGAAAATGGATAAGAAAAAGATCTATATATTGTTTATTTCGATGAAACATTGTTTCAACAATGTTTGAATTGCATAGTATCCTAATAAGCATATAATATTTTGGCATTTTCTTAAAAACTTATAAAATCGTTAACCACTAATAATTATTATGGCAACAAAAAATATCAAATTAGAACTCTTACATATAGAACTATTTATACTATTCCATACTGATAAGTTGTACACCTTTTTTCTAATATATCAATTTTAATTGCAACAAAACATTTATGTAATAGTTTGGCATAATTTCAATATATAAATATAATCAATTATATCAAGATCTCCATGTATTGAAAATGTATTTACTACTTCCTCCAATCACAAGATAAATCAATATAGATTTGTCCTAAATTAAACTTTTGCATCTTTGACTGGCAAGTATACATAAAATATATATTGGCTTAGATGAAAAGAAATTCTCCCCTCCATCTCTAAAGTAAATCGTGCTTTTCAAGGAGTCAATCAATCTCAAGTTTGACTAGGTTTATAGAAAATAGTATCAACATTTGTATCTCTAGATAGGTTTATTATAAAAAATATTCCATGATAAATCTAATAATACTTATTACATATGCATCATAAATATTAGTGTTTTTTATATTTTTTAGTCAAACTTATGATTGATTTACTACTCTAATTCCTTTTTGGGATGGGGGAGTATATATTATATGAAAATATTTTATAGTGAATTTAATAATGTTAACCTCATGTTGTCAATCCACATAAAAATTATATTAATGGCACCAAGTTGACAATGTTTGACTATCAGGAGTTAGGACAAACCTATATCGTTATGATTGGAAGTATACAAGTAGCGCGAACTCCAAATGTTTGTTGTCCAAGAATCACAATTGGTTCTTCCCAACATCTCATGTTTACGAGATTCAAATCCATTCGATATTTTTTTATATAGATACCCAGATGAAGAAGTAGGACAATTACCAATGGCATTTGTTGTAAGGCAAAATGGGAGCAATAATCTTACAGAAGACCAAATAATGGAATTCGTTGCCAAACAGGTACACACTACACTGGTGGCCTACCAACGTCCTACTTAATTTCTTGATTACACTTTGCATTGCACTAACTATCAGCTTACATACAATTTTTATATATGTACATATATGCTAATTAAATCAACTTTCATTAGGTTGCCCCTTACAAGAAGATACGTAAAGTTTGTTTTGTTGATTCAATACCACGGTTGCCATCAGGCAAGTTACTAAGGCGCGAGCTGCATAAACACATGACGCTTACCAGCAGGTTGTAACACATCATCCACCACTGGAGTCTTCATGGACATATATTGGACGAAAAGATCATATGATACAATATCGAAACGAATATTTTCATCTCAAACTATCATCATCATCTATAGTATGTCGGGGCTCAAGAACTACAACAGAGATGTTCGGTGAAATCAATGGATATGATCTTGATTGATATCAATCTTAACAGTGACTCATGCCCTTGTAGATGTCTGGGATGGGATACTTGTAGTACAAGCCTACAAGGATCAAATGCATGCACCTTGTAGATGTCTTTGGCTACAGCTTCGCTTGCTTGGGCTCCGAACGTGAAGCCATCAAGCGAAGCCTTGTCGATAGTGAAGATATTTTAAAAACTTGGAAACTAGAAACCCTCACTCGGTCGTCCGCGCCAGGCACGCCCTCACTGGCTATGCTCTTGCCTGCCGCCAGGAAGGGGAGCGGCTTGGGCCACCGGGCCCTCGCTCAATGGTCGTTGAGAGAGAGAGAGAGAGAGGGGTGGGGGGTGAGAGAGGTGGCGATGTTGCGTCTGTTCAGGGGGAGAGGGGGAGGGAGTCAAACTAGTGGGCTAGGGTTTATAGCCGAGTTACATACTTGGGCCGGCTTTCACCGCCGGCTTGTGGCTTGAATCGGCTGTGAAAATATCATAGAGGAAGATCGCAGCGTTACATTGGACATCTTGATTAAGTGCAAGTTCATTCGAGAGTGATGTCTACTTGTGAGTTGTGACATATAGGAGCTTTCTATGCAAAGATAATGCATGGTGGACCATCAATTCTATCTATGAACACAAGGACAAGCCTATGTTTAATGTTTAATAACGAAAGGAGAGCCCATCACATCAGGTGATATGGAGCTTTTGATACTCGGAGTACCTGCGCACGGGCCAATTTATTTGCCTAATCTAACGACGCATGCAAACTCTATCTCAAAATCCTCCTTTCCATGCTTGCCAGATATGAAAAAAATGTACCGTAGTAATTCATATTCTGTCGTTGCTGCCTGCGGCGCGCGAGAAGTTTTACTTCAAAATGCAGGGACTGCCCTGCAGTCTGCATCGCGGTGGCATGGCATGTGGTTTGCCACATGCAGAGTGAACTGTCACTAGCATTTCGAGGCGGACGCAGCAGGTCCCAGGCAAGCCCATGCATTAACGGAGGCGCCCTTGAGTGCACCCAACTCTACCCGACCCGTCTCTAAAACCGGAGCCGTGCGCTCATCCGATCCCGAGAACCTACATCGATCTCCCCACGGCCACCGACCGGCCATCATCATCATCACCAGATCATGGCCCAGCTGCTGCCGCGCCGTTGCCTGCTTCTGTTGCTGCTCGCGGTGCACGCCGCCGCGGCCTCCGCAGCGCTGCAGCTCCACTTCTACGCGCGGTCGTGCCCCCGCGCCGAGGCCATCGTCCGCCGCGCCGTCCGCCGCCGCGCCGCGCACGACCGCTCCGTGCTCCCCGCGCTTATCCGCCTGCATTTCCACGACTGCTTCGTCAGGGTACGTCTGTTGCACTGCTGCACGTCCACATTTTCGTCGTCGCCTCGATCTGATTCTGATGGCCTTGTGTCCTACACCACCACCACCACCACGACCAGGGATGCGATGGCTCCGTGCTCATCGACAGCACGCCAGGCCACCCGGCCGAGAAGGATGCCCCGCCGAACCTGACGCTGCGGATGCTGGACGTGATCGACGACGCCAAGGCGGCGGTCGAGAAGTCGTGCCCGGGCGTCGTGTCGTGCGCCGACATCGTCGCGTTGGCCGCCAGGGACGCCGCGGCGATGGCGGGGAAGGTGCGGTACGAGCTGCCCACGGGGAGGAGGGACGGCACCGCGTCCAGCGCCGCTGAGGTGAACCTGCCCAGCCCCTCCGCGTCGTTCGCCGAGGCGCTGTCGGCGTTCCGCTCCGTAGGCCTCGGCGTGCTCGACCTCACCACCTTGCTCGGTTCTCACACCATGGGGTTCTGCCACTGCGGGCTCATCATGAGCAGGCTCTACAGCTACAACCGCACCTGCGAGTCCGACCCGGCTATGGACCCCGGCCTGCTGGCCGTGCTCCGGCGCCGGTGCCCACCGCACACGGTGACGACGCCGCAGAACGAGTCGCGCGACGCGGTCGTGCCCATGAACTTCGTCGCGCCGCTCGGCCCGTTCGGCCTCGACAACGCGTTTTACCCGAGCGTGCTCGCCGGGAGAGCCGTGCTGCAGATCGACCAGGAGCTCGCGTCCTCGGCCATCCCACGCAGGATCGCGGCCATGTTCGCCACGCGGCCGGGGAACTTCCGGAGGCAGTTCGCGAGGTCCATGGTTAAGCTCGGGTGCGTCAACGTTCTCACGGGGAGGCAAGGGGAGGTCAGGCTCAACTGTCGAAGGTTTAACAGCTGAGGTGATGGATCAGAAGTTCAGTGTCAATGCAAAGAGTAGATAGTAAACTGTTGTTTTATATGAAAAGATAGTAAACTGTTTTTCGTTGTTCTCTGCACTCTCCGTCCAAAAAAAACGTTTTAGCTATGAATCTGGACAATTTGTGCGGATTTATAGCTAAAACGTCGTACTTTTTAGGACGGATGGAGTATTCATATAGCCACACATGCAACGGAGTGTTCCTCTGCTTGTGTTGAACAATAACCTGCAGAGTTAAACCGTGTGCAGGATGATACTGTTTTGGGAGAAGAGTAATTAAGTAACGAATTCATGATTTTTATGCGATCTACTTGTGAGACATGAGGTAATTATTTTCAGACGCTTTTTATTTTATATTTTCTTAGTTAACGTAACGAATAAGTAAAGCACGATGAAACTTTTCAATTTTGTTTTTCCTATTTTTAAGTGAAGCAACAGATGTATCTCTAGTTTTCACAAATTGAACAATTATAATATTTGTTTTGCCTTGTCAACGTAATTTTTGCATGTAAAAACTTATCTTTGACACGAAAATGAATGATCACAATGATATAACAAGGTAATTGTAAACTGATCCAAAACATCACGTGGGTAATGGGCTTACTGGGCCATGTCATGATCGAAGGATCAGAGCCATTTGAAGCCCAATTTACATTTCTTTTTTGTTTTTTCTTATCCATTTTCCCAAGACATATATAAGGAAATCTTCCACCAGCACACAGATGCAATTAATACTTTTCATATCTGCCAGTAAAGATTATTTTTACCATAAAGACTTGTTTAACCACTGGATTTTGATGCAACTCTTCTTTTTAAGGAAAAAAGTCTAAATTATTTCTTCCAAATTTGGCCTATGTCTAAATAACCCCCAACTAGCATTTGGTTCAATTGACTACCCCCAACTTTCAGTCAAATCAATTTGCTCCTTAACAAGCTTTGTTTTTTTTTTTTTTTTTCCATATACAAGTTGAGTTTAATTTCAAAATTTATGAGACAATAATGGATGCTGCAACTTATTTTAAAAAACATTATGAATTTTCATCATTATCTCTCATACAATTTCGTATTTTAATTTTAATTTTAATTTATTATTAAATGTTCTAACCAATCAAAACACCGATAAAATTTTTTATGTATTTTTTGACATAAATTATTGTATCACATCACAAAATTGAAATTAAAAATCAACTTGAACATGGAGAAACAAAACAAACGAATCTACAATAGTTCTTCCCTGGCATTCTTCCGCATTAGTTTGCCATCGACCAACACATAGGCCATGTTCGCTTGTTTTATAATCCGTACTTTTTAGCTTGTTTTTTCAGTTGGAACAGTGTTTTTTCTCACAAAAAATAAGCCAAAACGGTGTTTCGGCTTATTTTTTCAGCGAAGCGAATGGGGCCATAGTGCTTGCGATGACGAATGAGTTGTTCCATCTCTGTCTTATTGCTCGGAACCTCAACCGAGGTGAGATATTTGATGAATTGTTCTCTCCAATCAGGGATAGGAGCAGGTATCGCCATGACTAGCTGCTCGATGGATGGAGTCTCATCGAGTGGCTGCTCTTCCTTGATGGATGGGGTCATGAGGTCTTGAACGAAAACTCCTGCCAGAACTTTGGCCCTAGAGGACCCCAGCTTAGATAGGCGATCGGCCGCTTGATTAGCGTCTCGGGGAATGTGGTGGTAGTTGATGCCATAAAATTTCCCTTCGAGTTTCCTAATCTCTGCTCAATAAGCGTCCATCTTCTTACTGGTGCAAGACCAATCTTTGTTGACCTGGTTAATGACCAGGGCAGAGTCACCATATACCATGAGACCCTTGATGCTGAGCTCAGCGGCGATGCGGAGACCGTGGAGACATGTTTCGTATTCGGCAGCATTGTTGGAGGCCAAAAAATGAATCCGGAGTACGTAGCGGAGCTCGTCCTTGGAGGGAGTAACAAATAGTATGCCTGCCTAGGCACCTTCAATGTTGAGAGCACCATCGAAGTACATCTTCCAATGCTCGGGGCGATCGACCGGGATAGTCTCTTGGATCTTGGTCTATTCGGCGATGAAATCAGCCAAAACTTGCGACTTAACGGTTGGTTGGCTCCTAAACTCGATGGAGTACGTGTCGAGCTCAACCGCCCACTTGATGATGTGGCCATTGGCTTCTTTGTTGCAGAGGATATCACTGAGTGGGAATTCAGAGACCACGACGATCCTGTAAAACTCGAAGTAATGGCGGAGCTTGCAGGATGTAATCAGGACCGCGTACAATAGCTTCTGAACCTAAGGATATCGAGTCTTGGACTCATTGAGGACCTCACTGATGAAGTAGACTGGTCGCTGGACCTTGTACGTATGGCTAACCTCCTCGCGCTCAATGATAATAGCCATACTAACAACCCGGGGAGTTGCGGCGATGTAGATCAATAAAGTCTTGCCGGATTGTGGGGCATCCCGTAAGCTTCTGGACATCTTTTACGCATGTCGGCCGCTTCATTCGGGTGACGGCCGAGACTTTTTTGGGGTTTGCCTCAATGCCTATAGTGCTGATGATGTAGCCTAGGAGGATATCGGATGGAACATCGAACATACACTTGGTGGGATTCAGTTTCCATTGGTATTTCTTGAGAGCCTTTAATGTTTGCTTGAGGTCAGTGATGAGCTTATCGGCGGTCTTGGACTTAACGACTACGTCGTCGATGTAGGCCTCAATGTTGTGCCCTATTTGATCTTTAAGGCAGCGCTGAATGGCCCTCTAATATGTCACACCAGCATTTTTGAGGACATGGTGGTGTAACAATAGGCGTCAAACGGTGTGATGAAGGACGTTTTGATCTGGTCCTCCTCTTTCAAGGAGATCTGGTGATAACTAGAATAACAATCTAAAAAGGAAAGCAATTCACAACCGGTGGTGGAATCAACGACCTCGTCGATGTGAGGGAGACCGAAGGGGTCTTTAGGGCAGTGTTTGTTGAGATCGGTGTAATCAACGCACATTCTCTATTCTTTATTCTTCTTTTGAACGAGCACTGGGTTAGCCAGCCACTTGGGATGATACACTTCTTTAATAAATCTGGCTGCTAAAAGCCGGTTTAATTCTACCCTAATAGCCCTCTTCTTGTCTTGCGCGAATCGTCAAAGCTTCTACTTGGTCGGCTTTGTGGTCGGCGAGACATGTAAGGAGTGCTCGGTCAGCTCCCTTGGTACCCCAGGCATGTCTATAGTTTTCCATGCAAACATATTGAAAGGTCTTAATGTGGCTAGAGGGGAGGTGAATAGCCTATTTAAAAATCTATAAACCAACTAGAGCTATTTGATTAGTATGATAAATAGCAAAATGCAAACTTGCTCTAGCTCTACAAGGGTTGCAAGCAACATATTCAACAATTCTAGTTACTATGATCACTAGAGACACAATTTGCTAAGTCACTACTCACTAAGAGCTCTCACACTTGCTACACTAAAGAGCTCTACTAGATGAACTTAAGCTACAAAGCAAGTTCTCAATTCTAGCTACACTAAAGAGCTTGCTACACTAGTTTGCGGGAATATAAATGAGTAAGTAATGTGATTATACCGCCGTGTAGAGGAGTGAACCAATCACAAGATGAATACTAATTCAATCACTGGGAGAATATCAAAGGGCAAGAGACAACCAATATTTTTCTCCTGAGGTTAACGTGCTTGCCGGCACGCTAGTCCCCATTGTGTCGACCAACACTTGGTGGTTCGGCGGCTAAGAGGTGTGCACTAACCTCGTCCGCACAATTAGACACCGCAAGAACCTACCCACAAGTGAGATAACTCAATGACATGAGCAATCCACTAGAGTTACCTTTTAGCGCTTCACTGGGGAAGGCACAAGACCCCTCACAATCATCGCGATCGGAGCCGAAGATAATCACCAACCTCCGCTCGACGATCCTCGTTGCTCCAAGCCATCTAGGTGGCGGCAATCACCAAGAGTAACAAGTGAATCCCACAGCGAAACACAAACACCAAGTGCCACTAGATGCAATCACTCAAGCAATGCACTTGGATTCTCTCCCGATCTCACAAAGATGTTGAATCTATGATGGAGATGAGTGGGAGTGCTTTGGCTAAGCTCACAAGGTTTCTATGTCAATGCAAATGGCCAAGAGTGTTAGCTTGAGCCGGCCATGAGGCTTAAATAGAGAGCCCCCATGAATAGAGCCGTTGGCTCTCTATTCCCTGAAAAATCGGGGTGACCGGACGCAACGGTCGTATTGACCGGATGCAGGACCCCAGCGTCCGGTCCTCAGATTTTAACCACATGTCCTAGACTTCAAATACTAATCGCCTGATCTCAACGGTCATCAGTGCACTTAAGTTGTGACCGGACACACTATAATGTTGGACCGGACACAGGACTCCAGCGTCCGGTCACTTCTAGTAAGGTTCTAGTCACGATCGGACGCGTCCGGTCATGACCGATCGGACTCGCCTAGTGTCCAGTCACTCACCGTCTTCTCTATGCGCCGCCACATCAGCAGGACCGGACGATGAAATAGTGTTCAGCCAGAGTCCGATCGCCTGCGTCCGGTCTCAGGCCGAGAGTACCACCTTCTTTTATAATTGACCGGACGCTACACTCCAGAGTCCGGTCACCATGTGAGCAGCGTCCGGTGCACTCTGTGAAACCCTGTCTTTTCTATACAGGGAGCCGGTGGCACCGTCGGACTGTCCGCCTCCGCCGGTGAAGTTTTGAACCCTTGCTCCCAAGTGCTAAACACAATGTGTATCACCTTTGTGCATGTGTGTTAGCATATTTTCACAAACATTTCCAAGGGTGTTAGCACTCCACTAGATCCTAAATGCATATACAATGAGTTAGAGCATCTAGTGGCACTTTGATAACCATATTTTGATACAAGTTTCACCCCTCTTAATAGTATGGCTATTGAACCTAAATATGATCACACTCGCTAAGTGTCTTGATCACCGAAACAAAATGGCTCGTACCACTTATACCTTTGCATTGAGCCTTTTGTTTTTTCTTTCTTCTTTTCAATTCCAAGCACTTGATCATTACCATGGCATCACCATCATTATGTCATGATCTTCATTTTCTTCACCACTTGGAATATACTACCTATCTCATGATCACTTTGATAAACTAGATTAGCACTTAGGGTTTCATCAATTCACCAAAACCAAACTAGAGCTTTCACACGTCTATGTTGGTATGAAGGAAGCCGATGAGCGCCTTCCTATTTGGGGTCTAGGTGGGCCCCGATCTTCATGGTCTTGGATGGGTCGGCGAGGCCAAGTCTCACCTCCTTGGTTTCCTTGGCCTTGGTAGCTTCATGAGGCGCCGCCATCATCGGGATTTCATGTTCTTCTAGGGGCACCTTCTTTGACTCGATGAGGTAGGTGTCCATGCAAATGGAGAGGTCGATTGCCTTAATGAGAGAGAGACTCTCCTTCTCACAGGCATAGGCGACGGTGAGGTTGGCCTACAAGGTAAGGACTCCTCCAGGCGCTGGAATCTTGAGCACCATGTAAGGATAGTGTGGTATGGCCATGAACTTGGTCAAGGCCGGCGACCAAGGATGACATGGTAGGTGGTGTCAAAATCAGCCACCAAAAAGCTGATGTACTCGATGTAGAACATCTCGATGGTGCCGTATTGCACTGGCAGTGTGATCTCGCCCAAGGGCTAGCAAGCCTTTCTTGAGACAACCCCCTAGAAAGGAGAGTTGACAGGGGTGAGATCTTTCTTTGAGAGGCCTAGTTCAGACAAGGCGCTGGCAAAGAGGATGTTGAGGGCACTGCCACCATCGATAAGGACCTTTGTGAAGCGCACCTTGTGGATGATAGTGTCCAGTACGAGGGGAAACCATCCTGTATATGGGATCTCCACCCATTGGTCAGCCCTATTGAAGGTGATGGGCTACTTTGACTAGGGGAGATATCTAGGGTTGGAGATGGTGTTGATGCCCCTAATGGCTAAGACTCGCTGGGAGGTGAGCTTCTTGTTGTGCCTATTCTTGGAGGCAGCTAGACCTCCAAAGATCCTATGGACGGTCTTGATAGGATCTTGGAAAGCACCGCCCATGTTGGGGGGCTCGAGATCCTTGCTGTTGTTGTCGTGGTAGTCGCGCCTCCTATTTTCTTGGTCTTGGAAGACCTTGGCTAAGCCCATGCACTCCTTCATGGTATGTTTGGCGCCCTAATGAATTGGACACAAACCATCGAGGAGTTTGTGGAACTACGTGTTATAGTTGCACTTGGTATGAGGCTGGTCGATGGATGCAATGAAATTCTCTGGTCAGCGACGTCAGAGTTGTCCCATCCTCAAGGTCTCCTGCCCGTCATGATGATCGTGATTGTCGTGGTGGCACTCACGGTCATCGTAGCGTTGGTCGCGGTCATCGTTGCACCATTCATCGCGGCGTTCGTCAACACAACGTGCTAGGTGATCAGGCCGAGGAACCCGGCGATGTCTTCACGATGGCGTAGATTGGCCTCTTTAGCATCCGCATACTGATTGGCGGTTGTAAACATTTCACCAATCGATACTGGGGGCTTCCTGTTGAACTTTCTACGAAGCTTGTCGTGATGGTAGAGTCCTTGGATAAAGGTGGCAATGACCTCAGACTCCAAGATATTTGGAATATGATTCCTGACCTTAGAGAAATGCGTGATGTAGCTCCAAAGGAGCTCGCTAGGCTTCTAATAGACTCTAGCTAGGTCAAGCTTCATCCTCGGACCGCTCAAATGTAGCCTTGTAATTCTCAATGAACAACCCTTGAGGTCATCCCATGAGTTGATGATGTCCGATTGGAGGCTTGTGAGCCAATTTATCATGGAGGGCTTAAGCATCACGGGCAAGTAATTTGCCATGACATCGGTGTTGCCACCACCAGCCCATATGGTGGTGGCGTAGCTCGTGAGAGATTGCTCGGGGTTGGCATGACCATCGTATTGCTCGACACCGGAGATCTTGAAGTTAGGGGGGCCACTGTATAGCCCGTAGCTTTGTGGTGAATGCTCGTGGACCATCGATATCACCGGCGATGACGGCATCGCTAGCGGCAACACCGGTGGTTGGTCGGGTGGCATTGCGGCGGTGGCGAGCCGAGCGGCGTTCGGTGGGCTGGGTAGCATTGGCGAGTTAGCTAGCTATATCGGCTCAAACGCCACCTCAGGATTGCCCCATGCTTCTTCATATTGCTAACGGCAAAGGATCTCCTCTGCGTGGTGCCAATTGCGCCGATTCTCGAGATGGTGGCGAACATCATGACGATTATTTAGATGCGATCGTAAGTCGCTAGCATGTTGTTCAACCTCTTGGTTGGCATCGGGGTTGGCGTACTGTGGTTGTTCCCCAAGATTGACGACATAATTGCCTCTCGATCCGCTTTGGAGATAAGGGTCATCGGCCTGGAGGCGACTTCCACCAGGTCACTGGGATCGGACCTATGTGGCCCAGCTGATCGGTTCAAAGCGGTGGAGTGGGATGGCGCCTGGTTCTGGCGATTCTCGTTAACTTGAACCACTGCTGCTTTAAGCATGGTGGTGGCTTTGGCGAACTCTAGCGATGGTGGGAGCCTGCCCAGCTCGTTCATGGTGATGTCAAGGTTGGCGTTCGGTGTTGGCAGGACCACATGCCCATCAACTTAGACGAACTCTTCGTTGAGGTTGTGGATGACACGATGCCCTCCCTGCTGATTGGCAGTACCGCCACCGACAGCCGCGCCAGGATTGGCGTTTGCTACGGCTGCGGCGGCATCTGCTTCTCCATGGCATCGGGCATGATTGGCATTTCTTCCATCTCGTGCGACTTGCTGAGAGTCGGTTTCCCCATCACGAGTAGCACTGTCGGTGCTGATCAAGAAGATCTCCTAGGGAAAGCATCTAGGTGGGGATGGAGTGCTAGCGATGAGGTCGGTGATGGTCTCGCTAATGGTTTTAGTGGAGCCTTCTGATTCTGCTCCCAAATCTACATCTAAGATCGGGAGTAGAGAGTCGTCATCGAGCTAATGGATCTGCACCATGTTTATGGCCGGCAAACTGGTCGGCGCTAGGCAAAACGAGCTCGGTGAGCGAATGGATGTTGCCGATCTAGTAAGCATAGAGATCATGTAGGGCCTCTTGATAGGAAGCGGCCACGTTGGCCAGCTCATAAGGGTGAGCCATCGTGGGACCCTGTGTTGGAGCTTGCCGACCAGCCCTAGGCTGGTCAGATCTAGAGAGCGGTCGGTGGTGCACTATGCGCCCTTATGAGTCGCCGTGATTAAAGATGGTAACGGGTGGTTTAGACCCAAAACCCATGGGTTTTAGACCGGACGGGGGCGGGGGCAGGTCTAATTTTTGCCCTGTGGGTTTGCGGTTGAGGACCCAAAATGGGGCGGGTCGGAGTCGGGTTTTATTTCTCCCCCGTGGGTGCCTGTCGGAGACCCAAAAATTCATAACCCTAGGTATATATTCTAGACCAGTTAATGAATTGACTCCTCTCCCCACTTCCCTTCCCCTGTTGCTTAGCCCACACCCCATAGCTGTGCATCTCATGTACTTCCATAGGGCGATGACCTTCATCGTGGGCCATGGCGCCATTCCGCCGCCGTCCCTGGCACTTTGCCCGTGGCGCAGCCTCTGCTCTACTGGTCGAGCGCGAGCGAACGTGGCCCGTGGCTCCGCTCGCTCGGCGCTTCTCGTGTACTCCTCTCCCTTTTTCTCTATAGCCGTCCTTGGCACTTTGCCGCGACTCAAGGCCATGGAGGCGCAGCGCATCTCACCATGACTCAAGGCCAGTAGGCCATGGAGGCGCGGCGCATCTCCACAGAGACTTAGCGACCTTGAGTCCTTGACCTCAGCCTGGATGGCTGGACCTCGACCTCCTCCACCACATGCCATGGCCATCTCCCCTCTACGGTCCTCCAGATTCGCCCCAACTCCGACTCCTGTGGATTTGTAGCTCGGGTCTCATGTTCCCCGTTGGGTTTCGGGTCCCCGTCGGGTTCGGGGCCGGGGGTGGATTTTCACCAGAATGAGGGTTGAGTTTGGGGTGAGTTTTGTTGGCGGGTTTGAGGGTGGGATCGTGGATGCTTCACCCGCTCTGAACCCACCCTGTTGCCATCCTTTGCCGTGATGGTCAAATCTACATCTTGCCACTTTGGACGGCGCGATCGAATGGAGCGCTTAGGGAGAACCACCTGGAAGTGCTGGAGCAGAGGAAACTCATCGTCGTAAGGAGACCGATCTAGGACCGACACTATGAGTGACAAGCATTCAACGAGCTTCTCGTCATCCCGATCTATAGATGAGATCAGGTCGTCCTGTTGGATGGGCTTCCTTGGCCGGCGTGGCACCAATGGGTGAGCTGCCGGAGAAGAAGACAAACATGGGAGAGATCCTAAGATCGGATCTGTGGCGCAGATGTCGGAGCTATTGGCGTAGGGTTACCCTGCACCGGCCAGATGGCCTCCCCGCCGCCATTGGCGTTGACGACCCAGGTGATGGAGCCGACCATAAAGGATTGGCCGGGCCTAGGAGCGAACGAAGAGCTTGGAAGACGTACCATCTAGCCCACCATGGGATCAAGCGCACACCCCTACCTAGCGCGCCAACTGTCGACTAAAGATGCTCGGTAGTCCACCGAGGAGTATACCCACGATAGTAGATTTGTCGTAGAGGTGAGTGAGATCAAGAGCGAGATGGTGACAAGATACAAGATTTAGACAGGTTCAGGCCGTCAGCTTGATGTAATACCATAATCCTGTGTCTCGTCGGTTTGTATTGGCTATCGTATATAATTGCGTGTGTTTTGAGAGGGTCCCCTAGCCCGCCTTATATAGCTTGGGGGTAGGGTTATATGCCGATCAGGTCTACAACTTATCGGGTAACAAATAAGATTTACATGGAATGTTACATTCGGCATATCCTAAAAAATTCTATGCTATCTTCAGGATGTTGCCGAGGTGTCTTGCGGTGCGGCCCATGTAGTCCGTTGTGGGTACCTATGGTTAGACCTCCCACAAGAAACAAATAAAATAGTAATATATTAAGGTACAAATGGGTAATGATTTCATCCGGATATAATCGTACAAGATTTTTCTCAAATATATACATGTAGCAGCAGCACTCAGGGCTTGTTTGGTTCTCCCTGCTAAAGTTTAGCTACTAAAACCAATGACTAAACTTTAGTCACCCCTGTTTGATTCTAATGACTAAAAGTGACTAAAGGCCATTAAGGCAGTTCAACCAAGACCAAACTACCCCTAATGAATGCCCAAATCAGGGTGGAGAACCAGCAATAATGAGGGGCAGCCCTTGTCTACTGGACACTTTAGCCCCACTTTTAGCTACTCTTGGGTGACTAATGTGACTAAACTACTTTAGTCTATTTTTAGTCAGTTTGTTTGGTAGTTTTGTGTTGTGGCCTTGTATGAATTGTCCCCTTTCTTCGAGGGTTTCCTTTTCCAAGTAATGTATATATCCAAGACATCATCCAGTTTCAGAGAAGTTGGGGGCACATCCATGTTAATTGCAATTCGTACAAACTTCAGAGAAGTTAGTGCTGTGATTTGCTATTCACGCCTTGTTTAGTTGGACCCCAAAGTCCAAAAAGTTGCTACAGTATCTGTCACATCGAATGTTTGCGGCTTGTGCATGGAGCATTAAATGTAGACGAAAATAAAAACTAATTGCACAGTTTGGTGGGAAATTGCGACACGAACATTTTAAGCATAATTAGTCCATGTTTGAACACTATTTACCAAATAAAAACGAACGTGCTACAGTAACCCCAAAATCCAAATTCACCCAACTAAACAAGGGCTCACTCAGCAAATAGTTACTTTTAGGATTGGAGGACTTTTTTTTCTGCACAAGAAAGAGCAGTGCCGCAAACAGCAGCACGACTATAAAAAGACAGTTCTTTAAGAGCTTTTTCTATTAGAAATGAAGGTGTTCAGTTTAGACCATTATTATATTGAAGCATATACACCAAACACACCTTTTCTAAAGAGTACAGTATAAAGTATATCAACTCAAAAAAAAAACGACTACAGTTTCTTGTGCAAAATGCAAAAACAAAAGGGACCACGGTCTTCGCTTGTTTGGCAACTGAGGGAAATAAAGCTGGGAACAAGTTAAAAGAAGGGCGCTTTTCAACAGCAAAAACAACCGCGTGAATGCATGCTGCTCAGCCTTTCTTACGGGAGAGCTTATCCACTCCACCAATCACTCGGCATTGTCTGAAAAGAAGGCTGCAAAGTGCACAACGAATGGATCCTGGTCCCGGTCCTGATGATCCTGCTGCACTATCTACGCTCATAAGCCAGCATATTCCACTCCTTGTTTGCTCCAACTTTTAGGGGTTTCTTCTACAGTTGTTGCTCATGGAAGATATTATAGGGCTGTTTGGTTGTGCGCCAGCTTTTCCTACGCCCCTGTGGCGGCGCCACAACCATGGCGGCCAAACTCATCGCCGCAGAGTGTGGCGAGAATTGTGAGTGCCGGTGCGGTGGCTGCCAAACTCTACGCCTGAACCAAACGCTGCGGAAATGAATGATGGCGGGAGCGTTGCTCCGAACCAAACAGCCCCATAGTACTTTTGTCTCCGCTTGTTGCCAAATCCTCTACACAAACTTACTATTTGCTGAATCAAAACAAGCCAGACCTTAATTAGCTTCCCGTTTTCTACAGTAGGATTCCCACTTCGACACGCATGCACACAAACGTCACCGCCGGCCTGAAGCTGCCATCTACCAAGCAACAGAACAATGAATGGTGTCCGTCACCGTAAAGAGCAAGTTATGTTCTGTGTATTCATTAATTTTATTATGCATGAACCCACGTAAATCCACTGTAAGCACGTCAACGGTGGATTCCCTAATCCCTAGCTAACGGTGGATTCCCTAATCCCTAACTAATTTTTCACAACTTGCAGGTTTTAACAAGTGAATTACACTAGTAGCTAACTTGTAGGATTATTATTACACTAGTAGCTAATTTTTCACAACTTCTATTTAACATGTACCTAGGATTCCGTCATGCGTAGCCCTGGGGTATATTTATTTAGACCGGACTCAACAATAAATCACTCAAGATCTCAGTTCGTAGTTTTACAATTAGTTGGACACATTAGCTCAAGTAGGTTTTAACAAGTTCCTAACTGGAGTTGCAACAAAAACTTGGTAGTTAGGAATACTTGTTCCTTATTAGGATAGGATGGGTTCGAAGGCTCGTGATGTTGCCTTTTTATTTTTTTTTTCACATTTATTACCTTCATCCCTAAAAAGATAGAATTCTAAGTATCTCCTTAGTGAAACTATTTAAATCCCGACCAAATTTACAAGAAAAAAGTATTATTATTTATGACACTAAATAGGTATACTATTTAAATATATACTTAATGAAAAACTAATGACAAATTATTTGATATTAGAAATATTGATATTTTTCTATGTAAATTTAGTCAAAATTAAGATGTTTTGACTCACCGTTATGATAAAAGGACATTATTTTTTTTAGCCGGACGGAGAACTAGAACATTACTATTGATCGTTATATATTCTCACCCTGCTCCTGGTTTTATAAAAATCGGCCTCGCACATTCCTGGATGGGAGGTGTGATTTGGGAACGTGGGGTGCGATTGTCATCACTAGGTATAATCTACAGAATCTGAATGCAATTATATATTATTAACATTAATCTTGGACCCTGATAATATCAGTAAGGCCACATTGTTTATCACAGTCATCAGTTAAAGCTCAGTGAGATCTGCTAGCTCCGTTCTTTTCTTCTAGAAATCTGATTAAGTAACGAAGGGATAGATCAGCGCTGCGAGTTGCTTCTGCTGGAGAAAGAAAGTCAAACACAACACATCCCCGATTTTCTTCGATCTAGTGAACACTGAGGGAGCTTGTATAGGATGATTACTTTAAAACTTTGAAGAGAAACAAACAGACCATAAACTACTACTTTCCACCCATTTGATGTAGAACGAACAGCAGTAAAAACTTGGTCAAATGTTGCCTAAACAATGCATGCAAGCTGCTGGCCTGCAGCAGATAAGATCGGGGCCAGCAATGAGATCACGAATCATAGAGCTCCAGCAAAGCAAATCCCTCCTCCCCGACCACGTGATCAGCACTCGGGCCCTTGAGAAGCCCGATCCCGTCACCATAATTCTAAGCACTACTGCTAGCTCTGACAGCCTGATCGAGCTGCTCTAACCCGTACTATATAAAGTATACAGTGCCGACCCTAGCTACTAATCAACAACTACTCCTTGCATTGTCAGGAACATCTCCCGTGCAATGTTCCCAAGTAGTAGTAGTAAATCATTGGTTAACGACACCTGTAAAACTCCGTGTTCAGTGATACTACTACGGCCGAATTTTTTATTTTTTAACCTTTTTTTTTTTTAATTTCACAAATATGCCCTTGGAAGAAAGATTTCAAAATCTGGACCCTTACCTCGGCGCCATCGTTGCTAGCGCCGAGCTTACACGTGCTGGCGCCGAGCTCTTAGGCTCGAAGCAGACGTGACGGTGACATGTCAGAAAACTCGGCGCCAGTCACCCTAGCACCGAGCTCGGCGCCGTACATCTTAGCACCGAGCTCGGCGCCGTAGATCTTGACGCCGAGCTCAGCGTCAGGATGACCGGCTCCGAGCCTGTCTTACGTATAGGCCACAATCATTTATCTCTTCCTCTCCCTTTCTCTCTCGCACCTCCCTCGCCCAGCAAGCAGCGCCGCGCCGCCCCCGCTCCCTCCCGCCCCCGCCGGCCGGCGCCCTTCGCCCTCGCCGCGCCCTCGCCGCCGCGCCGCCCACACAGCCCGCCGCCCTCCCCTCCGTCCCCGCGCCCGCCATGACGCCGCCGCGCGCACCGAGGCCGCACCGCCCGCGCCCCGCCGGCCCGGACCACTGCGCCCCTTGCTGCGCGGTCCCCTGCTCGCTCTTCGCGCGACGTGCGTCCGCGCCCATGCGCCTTGGTCGTGCGTCGCGCCCAGGCGCCGGTGCCGTGACCGTGCTACCCGCTACCGTCGGCCTCAGGCGCACCCGCCGTGCTGCCTGCGCCTGCCCGTGCCACCGCCGGCCCGCCTCGTCGGCCTGATCCACGCCCGGTGTCCGCTGTGACTCCGTTGGCGTCCGTGACTCCATCGTCGGATAGATAAAAAATGTGACTTTGCAATGTGCATACTTACTTAGCTTTGATTGTAGTGTAGTAGTTTTGACATTTGTTATTTACTAGTTAATGTGATAACTCAGGTAGTTGATTTAGTTAGTGATCTAGTGAGATAGATATGTAGATAGATAGAAACATAGATACATAGGTACATAGATATAGTTAGATAGCTACTTAGATAAGTAGTTATATATTTAGTTAACTAAATAGGATCTAGCTATTTAGTGGGTACACTGTTTTTATGTATGTAGTTATTATCTTATTTACTTAGTTTGTAGTTAGAAAGTACTTGTTAGGTACTATCTATCGTCTAATTTGAACTAAAGGACATGTGTTTCGTTATGTGTTTGAACTAGATGGACAACCTAGTGACAATATATCATGGAGGCACCATTGAATACGATCGCTATGGATATGTTGAGTTTGTTAACATGCAAAGCATACTTGTGCTATTCAATGATAGGCCTTTATTTAGTGAGATGGTTGCAAGGGCTCGGGAGGAGCTGCATTGCCTTGGAGATGATGACATTGCAGTTGAGGGTGTACTGCACCTAGGTTCTCGACCCAACATCCTCAGGCGAATGATCCCAATTGGGTGTGCGGATCAATGGGAGAACTATGTGAGATCGGCTATGAAGAGCCAGCCGCAATGTTTGGACGTGGTTGTGCGTCGGGTGTTAGTTGATCCCATCCCTCATGGGTTTTCCCCACCAATGGGTCAGTAGGCACACATCGACCCTCCCATCCCGGAACCTGATATTGATGTGGAGGTTCCACCTACGGTTCCCGATGCTCAATCTGCCCCCAATGCGGTAGTTGGAGATGCTTGTCAGACTCATGTTGTTGTGGTAGATCCTCCTCATGAGATCCATTTGACACAGAATCATCCGAGTAAGTGTCTTAACCGCATGGTTATTGGGAGCTTACCCCATTTCTTACATCCATTCTTTCATTATTTCCTCATTTCTCTGCTTATGTTGCAGGAGACATTTCTGAGAATGTGGATGTGCCCCCTGTTGCTGTGCAAGTGCACTGTGGAGATGGATTTCGTGGCTCTAATAGTGTTGAAATTATGAATGATTCGGAGCCATATGAGATGGCAAGGGCTCTTGATTCTGATGATGATCACCCTATTGGAGAGCTGATAGAGAGTGATGTTGAGATGCTGAGGTGTATCTTTCTCGGCCGTCGTGATCCAAGAGTTCACAAGTTCAGCGATCTTGCTCATTCCGATTAGGCGTGTGCAAAAGGACGTGATGATGAGCTCCTAGAAGCTCCTGAGGTTGCCCTAACATGGTAATTGAGAGTGGGAGGGTGTTCAAGGACCTCCCTGCATGGAAGAGGTGGTTGCAGGCATTTGCAGTGATACGAAAGAGACCTTACAAGGTCTTGCATTCATATGTGGAGCACTGTTACACAGTTGTGTGTGACAAGGAACGCTGCCCATTGAGGGTTTGTGCAAGGAAGCAAAAGGTTACCAAAAAGTGGAAGATCACAAAAGTTGTCGGGCCACACAATTGTGCTGACCATGAGCTAACACTGAGGCATCGGCAGTTGACATCTACCCTCATTGCCAAGCGGTTGATGGGAATATTGTAGGGAGAACCCAACATGAATGCGAGGACAATTATCAGGACCATTGAGGCGTTGTATGGAGGTTATGTGATAACTTATGGTAAAGTTTGGAGGGCTAAGCAGCGAGCGTGGAAGATGATATATGGGGACTGGGAGGATGGGTACGAGCAGCTGCTAGTACTTTTCAATGCAATCAAAGTGGTGAATCTAGGCATGCATTATGAGTACATCCCAAAACCAAATGCATGGAAGGATGGGAGGCAGATATTCTTCCGTGCTTTCTGGTGCTTCCCTCAGTGTGTCGAGGCCTTTAGGCACTGTCGTCCCATCTTCTCCATTGATGGTACGTTCTTGATTGGCAAATACCAGGGCACACTTCTTATAGCCATATCCTATGACGCGAACAACAAGTTAGTTCCTTTGGCATTTGCTTTGGTTGAGAAGGAGAACAATGACAGTTGGGGATGGCTCTTGAGGCTAGTCTAGATACATGTGGTTGGGCCTGGCAAGGAGGTTGGCGTCATATCTGATAGGCACCAGGGCATACTTAATGTCGTGCGAGAGCAGATAGAGGGGTATGCACCTTTGCACCATCATTGGTGTACTCGGCACCTTGCCGAGAATCTACTCTGGAAGGATGGTGTGAAGGGTAACTTTGATCTATTCCAGGAGGCTGCTTGATAGCTTGAGGACAAGTACTTTCAGAAAAAGTTGGAGCAGGTCATAACCGCATCACATGCAGAAGGTAGACAATGGCTCACAGGTTTGATGAGGGATTTGGAGAAATGGACGAGAGCTCATGACACCGGTGGATGGAGGTACGAGTTTCAGTGCAGCAACATGGCAGAGTCATTCAATAAGTTGCTATTGGGGACATGTGGTATGCCCGTGAATGCAATCGTTCAATTCACCTTCTATAAGCTTGTTGCCTGGTTCAATGATAGACACGTCCATGCATTGAAGTTGCGAAGTGATGGAGAGATATGGGCTCCAAAACCAAACGCATACCTAGAGAAGGCAAATGAAAGGGCTGGCACACATGAGGTTACATGCTTTGACCACGTCACAGGGACTTATTAGGTCGAGCATAGGGGTGGTACAACGTCCAATGGCGAGCTCCGAGAGTCGAGGATGCATGTGGTTGTCCTCCAAGATTTCAAATGCACTTGTGGTAAACCAAGGCAGTACCACTTTCTATGTTCCCATTTGGTAGCAGCAGCTTGGCATCACAACTATAATATCAAGAGCGGGATACCTCACAAGTTCAGTGTCGACACGCTTGTGCACACATGGAGCCCCCGCTTTGTTCCTTTTCGGGACCCTGGAGAGTGGCCTCCATATGATGGGCTGAAGTACATTACGGATCCAGCTTATCGTTGCAACAAGCGTGGATCAAGGAAGAGGACGAGGCACAGGATGGTTATGGATTAGATACCCAGAAGAACGAGGCGTGGGAGAGGAACCCCATTTGTTACTGACCCTAAGTAGTACGAGTGCGGCAAGTGTGGTAGACTTGGCCACAATTCATGAAGTTGCCATTGGTAGATTAGTGAGGTGCGACTATTGGTTGATTTTATTATTTCATATTTGTTGTATTCATTTAATTAATTATGCATGTCTCAATTTATGCATGTAATTATGTCAATTACTTGTACATTTCTAAGTTCATGTTTCATTGTATATTGAATTTCTAATTCATTGACTTTTTTTGTAGGATGGTGCAATTCCACCTGCTCGACCTGACGTACGAGACGACCCACCGAGGACATCTCATATCGCAGGGGCAGGTAATAATTTATACATTTTGTTTAAATTTTGGTGAGCATACATGTGTTCGTGAAGTAACAGGAGACTATGTTTTATTCCATGCAAGACCTTCTGCTCCTTTGTCCTAGAACCCACAATGGGTTCTTGGACATGCGGTACGACGACAGGTACACTCCTTTCCTGCAAAGAGCTGGCCTAGATGTCATTTCTTTTTAGGTTCGTCGTGGGTTGCCCAAGTTCAACTCAGCGGCCATAACTGCGTTGGTTGACAGGTATTATATTCAATCATTGCCTCCATTCATGGCCATTTGTTCGTGCGCTTGCCTTTTTGACATGTAATCTTGCTTTGTCTAAAATATAGGTGGCGGACGAAGACTCACAACTTTCACCTACCTTTTGGGGAGATGACAGTCATGCTCTAGGACTATCAGAGGATGCTAGGCCTGAGGATTCACGACAACCCAGTCACCGGGCAATGTAGGTCAGAAGGCTGGAGAGCACTAGTGGAGGCCTTCGTTGGGCGTGAGCTTGGCGAGCAAGGGGCTCACACTTCTAGAGTTCTCATCTCCTGCCTCTAGTAAGAGTTCACATAGTGCCCCAGGGAGGCAGATGAGGAGACAGTTGGGTACTACTGCAGGGCGTGGATCCTACACATGTTTGCCTGCGTTCTCTTCTCCGACGCCACGGGTGACACTGCGTCCTAGATATGGGTCCACTGCCTCACTTACTGGGACCAGGCGGGTCACTACAGCTGGGGCTCTACAGTCTTTGGCTTTCTATACCGGTAGTTGTGCGAGGGGTGTCATCAGATTTCATCCATAGCGTCACTTGGTGGATGTGTGTACCTGCTCCAGCTATGGATGTGGGCTCGTCTTCCAGTTGGTCGTCCGAAGGTTCTGGCTCATCATGAGTGGTTCTAAGGTCAGCCTCCAAGTTGGCAGCCGACGTAGGCGTACCTTTGGGACTAGGTTAGGGTTCCGCACGTGAGGTTAGAGTGGGCATACATTGAGTTCACGAACGAGCTAGACACGCTCACGGCGTCTAGTGTAAGTAAATTTTATTTCCCATGCTGGTTTGAAATGGATTAGTATACCATCTAACATCTTGTTTGGACATGTTGCAGGTGGAGTGGGAGCCGTACGATGGAGAGGGGGCACTTCCTTTTCAGTTGAGCAACATTTGTGGGTTCAATGATGACTTCTATAGGATGAGGTGCCCTCTAATCTGCTTCTATGCTGTCGAGTTCCACCTGCCAGATAGAGTTGCATGCCAATTTGGAGTGAGACAGCTTTGGCCAACGGCTCCGTTCTCGACTGGCGTTGACTTACACAAGTAAGTGTTTTGCTATTTCAAATGTCTCATGATGGTCCATTTCTATTAATATGGTGACATGTACATGGATTCAAGTAATGATGACATACGTGCAGGTTGGATCGTCAGAAGAATAGAAAGATTTTTGACTGGGAGAAGCACCACCAGTTCTACATTGAGCAATGGGAGGAGATGCACGACAACGTGGACGACAACAATGAGCCGCACACGAACCGTGAGTTTAGGCGGTCCCAAGCTTGGTACCAACGTGCGACATGTTGCAGGCTGATGGTACAGTGGACAAAAGATGACTACGCCGACATCGAGCCCTCCGACGATGAAGACACGGCGTACGACCAATCTACTCATGCAGGAAGGCAGGTGGAGGCAAGACCGATCTTGGACAGAGTGGTAAGTCAATTGCCTTATTTTTCTACGTTAAGTTGTATACCAATACATTAGGCATTAGAGTTATCTATTTTAGTTAGTGCCACCTTTGAGCCATATCATCCTTATAATACGTTAAATTCTTGTACAAAAGAAAACAAAACCTATTGCTATCTGTTCAGAAGTATTATTACTGAGAACTTTGTTGTAGGGCAATACACTCAAATGCTCTGTTGAAGACATTGAGCGCTTTCGACCGAGAGTCAGGGACGACAACATGCGTAGCTTCCTAGATGTAAGATTCAAAATATTCTTTCAAACATATTATTAATACGTTAGATTCTTTTAGTTAACATAATTTTGTACAATAGAGGCTGTCATGTCGGCTGCGCCGTGTGGCTGCTCGTTGTGGTTGCCGGACAGACACGACACAAGACATGTATGTTTCTTCCGCAGGCAGAGGAGGCTTAGGTTCCTCTAGCCAAGCAGCTATAGGGGATGGGGACGAGGACGAGGACGACGATGAGGATGACGTGGACCAGAGGCACGAGGAGCTTAGCCCCTCTCAGCTCCGTGATGCTCCCTCGACTCAGCCTACATAGCCTCCAGGCACTAGGCGACACCGTCCACCTGACCCTTACACTCTAGGTATGAGCGCTCTCAGTCACAAGGGTAAGGGTAAGACTAGGAGGCTGTGAGGGTTGTGGTAGATGTTAGTATGCACTATTATGGATTTTGTATTTACTTTCCTGTAACTATTTGGGACTGTATGAACATTATGGACTATTTGGACTGTGCATGACATGTTATTGTTATTGTGATTGTGATGTTCGTTGTGGTTGCATTGTGCTCTTTGGATGATTAAATGTTTGGATTATATAATGATGTCTCTGTTTGTAACTATGGATGCTCCTGAAACAAGGGAAACTCTTGAGATTTTTTTTCCGTAAATCATTAATCATACTACACTGCTAAAAAGAACAAATATAGTACACAGATTAAATGTAAATTCATTAGAACGTGTATAGTCCAATCGTATCGTACAAACACTTTGTAGATGAATCTAGGCTTTTCAAGTAACAGTCAACGAATCTAGACTTTTCAGACAATGAAAATAGACTTTTCAGTTATATGGACAGCAGCAATTTATCACTTCACTGACACAGTACTGGCATGCAAGGAAGCACAACTCCACTCTATCTCCACCATCCATCTTTTGACTGTTTGATCCAAGGGCTGAGGTGTAGAGGCGCACGGATCGCTGACATGGCACATTGAGAGGCCTCCATTCCTCCTCTCAACCTATAAATAACCCCTCACTCCCTCTCATTCACACACACAACAAGGAAGAAGAGCACTCCTCAGTATTTTCTTTCGTTGCAGTACCAATGTCTAGAGGGTTGTCCAGAGGTAGAGGAAAGGGGAAGGAAACTATCATTGTGTGGGAGGGTTCTCTTGGTCCCGATTTCTTTGAGGAAGCTCTTTATGAGAGGTTCCTAGTTGAGAGCAAAAGCGATTTCACTAAAGAGGCACCACTGAGAGGATACGATGAACGGAAAGAAGAGTGGCCAAAATGCATGCATGGTGAGGACTGCCTAGTGTAGATGTTCACTGAGGGAATAGATGGAGGTCGTTGTTTCTTGAAATGCCCGTGAGCATGGGTAATTGCTATTACTATTTGTTTCTTCAATATGTTCCTCGTCTATATAACTTACATGACATACTTATTGTATGCTTCCTTGGCCAAAGAAAACTGTGGGTTCACTCGGTGGGTCAATCCTCGACCTATTTATCTGCATGCAGAGTACATCTACTACCTGTAGGACCGTATCTTCGATCTAGAAAGGGAAGTTAGTAGCGGTTACAAGGATGACGGACATGACAACAACAACAACAACAACAACAATGGTGCCGATTTACAGGAGGCACTCTACAATGATCCATATTGCACCTGCCCTAACCACAAGAACAAGGGACCTCCCCCATCACCCCGCCACCACCACCACCAACAATAGGAGGCTACTGTAGAGAAGGTGCAACACAATTTGCTATGTGGACACACTATTAGGATGACTTTATCTTATTCACATGCCACATCTATGTGTTTGTTGTTTGGTTTAATTATCTAAGGCATGTTAGGTTTAGTTGAAGGAACTCTGTACTCTAGTTCGTTACATGTTCTCACATGTCATTTTATCTATTTTGTGTGTTGAATTATATAATGCCCTACTTCATTAGGTTTTATTTGCAGCATGTGATCACATTTCAATACGTCCGTAATATTAAGCTGAATAGTATGGCCACAAATAATGAAAACAACCAAATAATGAAAAGTCCAATACTATGCCACATTAAACAACATAATAATACTAGAAGTGCGTGCCGACACTAGACATAGAGGGCAAATGCACTTTTAAATCCTTAGTCTAAAACATACTGAGTAAGCAACTCATCATCCGAGTACCAGTCCTCTACCACAACCCTGTTGCTGTGGCTAGGCTCACCTACATTGCTCTGACCTGCCTGTCGCCTGTAGTAAGCAGCCTCTGCTTCATCTATGACCTCAGCGGCCTGAGTGAAGAACGCATCGTCATCTTCCTCCATCTGCAAGCCCGCCTCTGCTAGAGCGATGAGCTCGCTCAGTCTGCTAGTGTCATCCTTAGCCTCCTCCACCTACAAACTCGCCTCTGCTAAAGCGATGAACTCGCTCAGTCTGCCAGTGTCATCCTCAGCCTCCTCCACCTACAAGCCCGCCTCTGCTAGAGCGATGAGCTCACTCAGTCTGCCAGTGTCGTCCTCATCCTCGCCCCTCTCATCAGACAACATAATCGGTGATTGAACGGTGCAACCAGCTCGCGATTTGCACTCATCTAACTTCTTTTCCTCATACCTTGCACGAGCCACCTCTACGGCATGTTCCTCGCTGCATCCAATCCCTACAAGTATAAAATGCAATCAGTTAGCAACGTGATTATATTACATTTAAAATCAGGCAACGAAAAAAAAGCTTTCAAGCACTCACTGGCACATAATGCAACAACATGCTTGTTCAAGACCTGCATCTATACTCTTGTTTCCTCCCTTGTCTCCTTCCTTGCCCTCTCCTCCTCTAACATCATCCGCCTCTTCAATCCTCATTTGTCAAGCCCAACATCGATCGGGTTACAAATACCGCGCTGTCTAGCAAACTCACGCATCTTTTCTTTGTGATGTTTAACGAATAGGTTGACATAGTCAAGTCCATATCCTCTCTTCTGTGCAATTACTTGCCTCCCCTTCAGTTCATCCAAGAACTTAGCTTGACCATCATAACATTCCCACCTACATTTCCTAGTGCTCTATTCAAATGAAAAATTATATTATATATGTCTTAGCAAAACAAACAAAATACGATTTCATGTTTACCATAAAAATAATGAACCTCATCATAGTCAACCATATGGCCGCAATAATGGCCTATTCCAAGCTCCGAAGGGACTAGGCCTGTCGGTGTTTTGGACCGAGGGGTCCTTAACCAACTACTGAAAGTGTACTACGTGTCCTAATCCCAGATGGTGATGCAAAGAGACACAAGGTTTATACTGGTTCAGGCAATAAGTGCCCTACGTCCAGTCTGAGAGTGCGATCTTGTATTCCTTGCACCGAGGTGCTCGTAGTAGGGGCTTACAAGCTGAGCGAGAGAGGGAGCTAGTCCTAGGTCTCTGAGTGGAGTGGCGTGGGTTGCTTGAGATGTTGATCTCTTGCAGTGAGGGAGCGTGTGTGTTACAGAGCGTTGCGTGTTGCTTGCCTAGGTCTCCCCCCTAGAAGCGGCCCTGGTCACTCCCTTTTATAGTCGAAGGGAGGCACAGGGGCGGTACATGCATTTGCTACATGGCGTTCTTCGGCAGGGGCGGCATGTCCGAGCCCTGCAGCTTGTCACTATGGCGGCGTGGTCGGTGGAGCGGTCTTGTCCTCCGTGTACTAGAGCGACGCGCCGGTCACGCTTGATCCCGTGCGACGTGGGAGCTCCTATGGTGGCAGGCACGCCTTCTTCTATTGGAGGCACGCTGGTTACTGTATGTTTGACCGACGCGGAGTGCCGAGGCCAGGTTGATGCGATGGCATGGGTACGCTGATTCCGAGGCTACAGGAGCTAGGCCTTGTGCGCGACATGGGAGCTCCTGCTGCCTGACGCAGGGTATGGCGCGTTCTGCGGGTGACGTGCCAGTCCCAGAGTGCCGACAACATGGAGAGCCGAGGCCCAGTCGATGCAGAGGCTGGACCGTCGTGGGGGGGCTCGGCGGGCGTGAGTCCCGAGGCTACAGGAGCCCGAAAGCGGATAGCCGAGGCTCGGAGGGAGCGGTTGGTCTTGTTCGTCGATTTCGAGGCTACAGGGACCTGGACTTCACTCTCCACGCCGCGCTGTCCTTGGAGCAGGGGGTTAGGCAGCATAGTGCAGCACGGGTGTCAGCCGTGGGCACAGTGCCAAGCACAGCGGCCGGTAACCCCTGCCCCGTCTTGTCCTGGACTGCATGGCCTCGATGTGACTCCCATCTCGTCGGCCACTCCACTGTACTACGCCGACGTGCGGCTGACGTCGCGGGAGTGGTTGGATGCGTTGGTTGGATGTGACATCCTATCAGGGAAATCGATCAAGGCGGCAGTGATGGGGTTGATGCCGAGCCAGCCTCGAGCGAGCCGGTAACTGAGTGCTCGTCCGAGGCCCCGTGGCGTGGGGCCTCGGGTGAATCAGAGAATCAGTACCTTGTCCGAGGCCTTGCAGTGTGGGGCCTTGGGCGAGTCGGAGAATCGGAACCTCGTCCGAGGCCTTGCGGTTTGGTTCTGGGCCGAGCGGTCCAGCCGGGCCTCGGATGTGGCGGGTTTTCCTACGGTTGTTTTTTGGTTTCGTTATTTATAAGGTCTAAGCAATTTTTTCGGTTCTTGCTCAGAGTACCCTTTATTATGGTATCTGACAGTAGCCCCCAAGCCTCGGGGGGAGTGCGAGCACTCTCCCTGAGGTTTTGATGAGACTTGGCTCACAGCAGCTCCCGTCGGGATGGTGTTTCGTACTCGAGGTTTTGGTGGGTGCACGCGAGCGCACCCACCGGGTGTAGCCCCCGAGGCCCTGGAGGAGTGGATTTACTCCTCTAGGGGCTTTTCTCATATTGAGTGAGGGGTTTTATTATGTTTGCCGAGGCCCCGGGTGCGAGTTCGGGTTGCTGGGCCTTAGTTTGGTTGCAAGAAGAGCCCCCGAGCCTCTGCTCATAGGAAGAGGGCGGTCAGGAGTTTCCCTATCTTTTTTGTGTGGCCCTCGCGCATCCTTTTCGTTCAGAAGGATGGGTGGAGTGTGCCAGGCTACCCTTGGTGGGCGCGAGCAGTGACACCTCCGGTGAGCTGTTATCGGGTAAGTCTGAGTGGTGGCCCATGGCCCATTCGATAGGGGTCGACTAGCGGTCCAGAGATGCACTCCAAAAGTACCAGAGGGCTTCTCTAGTGGGTCTTAGGGTCATTCGATTGGCCCCGGGGGCTCGATGCCTCCCTATGGTGGGATTCCATTCAGAGACTTCCCTGCCGGTTTCGGACACGACTTAGGGCATCCCAAGCAATTGCTTGCTTGGGCCTCGGCCATGTACGGGCTTGCCCATAGTCATCCCTAACTCTGTTTGTCCTGGGGCGGCTATCGAGACCCTCGGGGGCCCAGCCTTCGAACCACTGGACCGTAACGGGCTCGGTGCATAGTTCCTTAGTTGTTTTATCGTGTTTGCCGAGCCCCCGAGTGCGAGTTCGGGTCGCTGGGCCTCAGCTTGGTTACAGGAAGAGCCCCTGAGCCTCTGCTCAGAGCTAGAGGGCGATCAGGAGTTTCCCTGTCTTTTTTGTGCGGCCCTCGCGCATCCTTTTCGTTCAGAAGGAGGGGTGGAGTATGCCAGGCTACCCTCGGTGGGCGCGAGCAGTGACATCTCCTGTGAGCTGTTATCGGGTAAGTCCGAGTGGAGGCCCGTGCCCCATTCGATAGGGGTCGGCTAGCGGTCCAGAGACGCACTCCGAAAGTACCAGAGGGCTTCTCTAGTGGGTCCTAGGGTGGTTTGATTGGCCCCAGGGGCTCGATGCCTCCCCACTGTGGGATCCCATTCAGAGACCTCCCTGCCGATCTCGGACACGACTTAGGGCATCCCAAGCAATTGCTTGCTTGGGCCTCGGCCATGTACGGGCTCGCCCATAGTCATCCCTGACTCTGTTTATCCTAGGGATGCTGTCGAGACCCTCGAGGGCCTAGCCTTCGAACCCCTGGACCATAACGGGCTCGGTGCCCAGTTCCTTAGTCTAAAAGGAATCGGGTGGGGAATATTCCCTTCCCATCGGCTGACGACGGCGGGTGCGCCTTTTGAGGCAGTTTCTCGGGGAGACAGAATGGCGCCTGCCGTGACATGGTGTCTGCGGATGGGACGTTACCGTACATGCGCGGCTAGCGAGAAAAAGTAGGGCGCGTGGGCGGTTTGGCCGGATCCTCATTAACTGCGCCAGATCTGGGAAATAATCTTCCCGGTTTCGTTGCCCGCCCATTCGCCTTCTTTCTCCCCTCATAAATATGTGACGAGCCATGCCCCTGCCCCTCCTTACCTTTCCTGCCTGCACTCGCGTTTTCTGCCCTCGAGCGGTTGCCAAGAACAGCGAAAGAGAGCACCAGGGAGAAGAAGGGAGAAGGGGGAGGAGAGGAGAGAGAGAGAGTAAGCGAGAGCACACATTACCGCCATAGTCGCATTCTCCACCACACCCATGGTAGGTGGCGCTGTTGTCCTCTAGGCGGATCCTTGGGGTCCATTCAACATGTCCGCGGAGACGCTGTAGTCACTCATCAACGACGGTCTCCCCTGCCTGGTCACCGACCCCAACAGGCCAGAGTGGATTGCTCTGGGGAGTGAGCCGGAGCCAAGGCCTCGTGATGGCTACATCGTGAGCTTCGTGGCCTTCCACGAGCGCGGCCTCGGCTTGCCGGTGGATCGGTTTATGCGGGCGCTCCCACACTACTATGGCATGGAGCTCCACAACTTCAACCCCAACTCTATTGCGCAGGCGGCCATCTTCGTTGCCGTCTGCGAGGGGTACCTGGGCATTGCCCCCCACTGGGAGCTGTGGCTCCACCTCTTTTGGGTGGGGCTCACCACCAAGCCGGCGGGTACGACGGGCACGCGAAAGGCGTTGAGGGCCGGTGGCTGCACTCTCCAAGTGCGCCAAGACCGGTAGCCCCTCTACATCCCGGCCCAGCTCACGTCGTCCAACCGCCGCTGGCACAACAGCTGGTTCTACCTCCACAACGACGACAGTGGGCTTCCCCCCTATATCGGGCGGGTTGTGGAGAGCCAGCCGAAGAGGTGGAGGTACGGCGTCCCGTTGGCTGATCAGCCCAAGCTGTAGTAGCTCCTGAGGGCCTTGGAGAGGCTGCGCAGCCATGGCCTTATGGCGGCCGTGGTCATGGTGGCCTTCCACCACCTAAGGGTGCTGCCGCTGAAGTGGCAGCGCCTGTTCAAGATGACACCGGATGAGCCAATTGACAGCGTCCGGTTGTCCGCCGTTGCCCTCTCCGACGAGGAGATTCTGCGTCGAGTGAGAGAGACGGTGGAGGGGTGGCTGAGGAGCAGTGGTCTGACCCCGTTCCTGATGTGCCCATCGTGGGGGTACATCTCTCTGGTAAGTTGCGTGTTGCTGCGGCCTTCGAGGCCTTCTTGCTCCTTACATTCTCAGTTTGTTCCCTTATGCCGTTTGTCGTGCCCGCAGGGGATGAGGGATGTATGAGCCTCCCTGCCGCCCATTCCTGAGGACGCCGAGCGGTGAGCCGAGAACAGGGCACGAGTCGAGGCGTACAGGGAGCGGAAGGATGCCGAGAAGGCAAGGCGCAAGAGGAAGAGCCTCGAGCGCGACGAGCTGGAGAAACATCGTCGGCAGCAGAGGCACGACGGTCTCCCAGAGGAACCGTCTCCATCACCATCGTCGACGGACTTTTTGAGCGACGACGACGACGAGAGCGAGGCAGGGCGGGGTCCCCTGGACCACCTCCCTGACGTCAAGGATACGGCGCCTGAGGCGTCGGCGGGCGGCTTGGCATCACCAGAAGGAGGAGGAGAGGGCGCCTCGGGGCTGGCGATCACCCGCCCCGGGGCCGAGGCCGACACGCCCGAAACACGGGCGTTGGGGAAGCGCGCCGTCAGTCCGATGGGCTCGACGGCAGAGGTGGAGCGGGCGATGGCGGGGGCGGCCCAACCATCTTCGCAGAGGGTAGAGGAGGCGTTGGAGTCCAACGAGGGCTTGCCGATACCAGCAGACACGGCGGCCGCGCCACTACCACTGCCACCGCCACCGCCACCGCCGAGGACGAGGGACGTGGTGCGGAAGGTATTGGTTCCCCGTTCGAGGTAAGCGTTTTTTCAGCGGGTTTCGCAGCATTTCCCACTCGTTCTTTGGTCATATGCTGACCTCGTGAGTGGTTTGTTTTCAGCCAAAAGTTTCAGGGTGAAGCGCCTGCCCTGGCGCCACTTAAGGCGCTCAAGGTGAGCACCAGCTCCACCGCCCTATGGGTGGTGGACGCGTAGGCCACCTTGCAGCGTGGCGCGGTGTCGGCCAGGGCCGACCCGAAGGAGCCCATCGCCCAAGGAGAGGCTACCGAGGCGGCCACAGAGCAGGCGGGGGAGGAGGCGCCCTGGACTTCTGAGGCCGAGGTGGCCGAGGCCAGGGCTCCTAAAGTCAAGGTGGTGGACGCCGGGGCTCCTAGGACCACTGAGGCCGAGGTGGCGGAGGTTGGAGCTCCCGGGACAACTAAGGCCGAGGTGGCGGAGATGGAGGTGGGGCAAGCTTTGGTACCGCCTATGGTCCAAGACCTGCTGCCGTCGTAGGAGAGCGCCTGGGAAGTGGAGGTTCAGACAATCTCCTCCGATGATACTTCCCGGGGGAAGGAGGTGGCGGACGCCGAGGCGGCCAGCACCACGGAGCAGCCAGTCCCGACTCCTGCCGAGGGGAGCTCGGCCCTTGTCCGGGTCCGACCCGAGCCCCGCGGGTGGGACAGCCCGCGTGTTCTGTGGCGGAGCCGGGACGACCCTGAGGGGGAGCCTCTATTCGCCCATGAGGATGTGGCTGAGGAGGGGCACTGGAGCTCCCTTGAGCAATTTTGCCAACTAGCGGAGCGATCGCTGTGGACAGCACTGTCCGTTGTGGCCGAGGACTTGCTCGGTGTCGCCCAGGTATGTGCTTTCCTCTCTTGTGCCGCGTCGTCTTTTTTCTGAGTTCTCTCGCAGTACTTGACGTGTGTTTTGTTTCTCTTGGAGCTCGAGGCCCGGTCCCTCAAGAAATCGATGTTCCTCTGACGGGAGAGGGACGTCTGGGACCAGCTCCGGCAGCAGAATGATCTGCTTGCTAGTGCCAACGAGCTTTTGTAGGCGCAGAGCATGGAGGTGGAGGACCTCCGCCTTCGCTGTGCTGACATGAAGGCTGAGGCAGCCATGGCTCAGGAGCAGGCCGCCCCTTTGGCGGCGTGGATCAAGGAGCTGGAGGAGGAGCTGACCTGGGTGGCCGACGAGCGAGACACCTTTAGGTCCCGGGCTAAACAAGTGGCGGCCTCTGCCAAGGCCATTATTGGGCAGCTGGGGGGGGAGCAGGGTGCGCACCTGCTGACGAAAGGTGCCCTGGCGGAGACCGTCAAGGTGACCGAGGCCTCCCGGGTCGAGGCCTTAGCCTGGAAGGAAAAGGCCGAGGGTGAGTCCTTTTGGCCTTCGCCCCTGCTTGGCTTGCTTCCTTTTGGGCTTAACCCCATCCCGCTTGTCTCAGCGCAGGTTTGGAGAAGGAGGCCTTCTAGGCAGCCGAGGCCTCCGTCATAGTGGAGGCAGTGCTCGAGGCTGAGATCTAGAAGCACAACGCGCTGCAGAGCGCTGCCCGCACCGCTTGCGAGGCCCTGGAGGTCGAGGGGGGGGGGGGTCAAGTCAGGCAGCTCCCTCAGGAGCCACCTGACAGCGTTGAGCGGCCACGTCCATGAGCGGCTCCAGGGGCGCTGCATATGGGCGTCAAGCGTGCCCTAGCCGTTGTCTCCTCGCACTACGCCGGCGTTGACCTCCAGGCCATCAGCGACGGTTACGTCGTGGCTGAGGATGACGAGAAGGCAAAGGAGGAGGTCTTGAAGCTGGTGGAGGCAGCTGAGGCCCCTAGCACGGCACGGGCTAGGCTGTTCGAAGAGGAGGTGGTTCGTCCTACGCCGACAGGCCGATGCTGGCGACCCTAAGTTTTGACCTGGGCCAAAGGGGCCATGTAAATAGATTATGACTTACATCATTGTACCATGACACTTGCGGCCGTCGAGGCCTTTTAAAGTACTTGTGTATATATGTTTTTTAATCATTTGCTATTATATTTCCGAGCCTCTGCCCTCTGTCTCGTTCTTGGATGAATGCAAAAAACTTCTTCGGAGCCAAAGCTGCCCTTCGGGCGAAAAGGTGATGAGGGAGTTGCCATAGCCCAGAGGCGTAGGCCGTTCTCACGGCTCGGTCGGCCTTTTGGCCCCAAGACAAGCTTTTGGTCCTTAGGTTTTTTATGATCGTTTTGTTAGAGTACGCGAGAGAGTTTGGCGTAGAATTTTTTTTGAAGAACGACTAAAAATGGTGTCTGGGACTTAGGGGGGGTTCCCCCCTTCTAGCCCCCGAGGGAGGCTCGGTTGTGCAGAGGCAGAGCCGAGTCTCGCTTATAGCGTTATTGTGACGCCGAGCCCCTATCGATGGGCTTTGGTGGTTTCTCAAAAAATTAGAACAACTAAAGAACGCTTCTTTATTGTATTTCGAGAAACAATGTATACAGTGCTTGGAAATTTAAGGGTAGAAGCGACGTAGTTGTTCTATGTTCCAAGCGTTGGTGAGGATTTCGCCCTTCTCGTTGGCTAGCTTGTAGGTCCCGGGCTTTAGTACTTGGGCGACGATGTACGGCCCTTCCCATGGTGGGGTTAGCTTGTGGCGGCCTTTACTGCTCTGCCTCAGTCTCAGCACCAGGTCGCCCACCTTCAGGTCTCGGCTTTGAATGCACCGGGCTTGGTAGCGTCGTAGAGCTTGCTGGTACTTGGCCGAGTGTAGCAGTGCGACGTCTCGGGCTTCCTCCAGTTGGTCGAGGGCGTCCTCGCGGGCAGTGCGGTTGCTTTGCTCATTGTAGGCCTGTAGCCTCGGGGAGCCGTACTCCAAGTCAGTGGGGAGGATGGCCTCGGCTCCATAGACCAGGAAGAACGGTGTGAACCCCGTGGCTCGGCTTGGTGTGTTCCTCAGGCTCCAGATGACCGATGGGAGTTTGGCAAGCCATTTCTTGCCGAATTTCTTCAACCGGTTGTATATTCTTGGCTTGAGACCCTGTAGGATCATGCCGTTGGCGCGTTCCACTTGGCCGTTTGTCCTAGGGTGTACTATGGCCGACCAGGCCACACGGATGTGGTGGTCGTCACAGAATGTCAGGAACTTGTGGCCGGTGAATTGCGTCCCATTGTCGGTGATGATGGTATTTCGAATCCCGAACTTATGGATGATATCAGTGAAGAATAGCACTGCTTGTTCAGATTTGATTTGGGTGATCGGACGAGCCTCGATCCACTTGGAGAACTTGTCAATGGCCACCAGCAAATGGGTATAGCCCCCGGGGGCCTTCTACAGAGGCCCAACCATGTCCAGCCCCCACATGGCGAATGGCCATGTGATGGGTATGGTTTGGAGGGCTTGGGCCGGGACGTGCGTCTGCCGTGCATAGTACTGGCATCCCTTGCAGGAGCGCACCAGCTTCATGGCATCAGCAACCACTGTTGTCTAGTAGAATCCTTGGTGGAAGGTGTTTCCGACGAGCGTCCGAGGCGCTGCATGGTGCCCGCTGGCTCCCGCGTGCAAGTGACAAAGTAGGGCTTGGCCTGCTTCGGTGGTGATGCACCGTTGGAGGACACCAGATGGGCTTCGCCTGTACAACTCACCATTGCTGAGGACATAGGTTTTGGCTCGTCGCACAAGCCGTCGGGCCTCGGTCCTGTCTACAGGAAGCTCTCCTCGAACGAGGCAATCAAGGAACGAGACTCGCCAGTCCATACCCTGGGCGTCCTTGGGAGGCTCCGCGTTGATTTCCATGGTCTCGGGCTCAGCCGCAGGGGTCTTGGTGACAGAGGGGGCCTCAGGCCCTGCGGTGGGTTTGACTGGTGGGCCCTCCTCTGCCACCGAGACATAGTCAATGGAAGGCTTGTGCAGGTCTCTGGCGAAGATGTTTGGGGGGACCGGGGCCCGCGCCGACACCATCTTCGCCAGTTCATCCGCGGCCTCATTGAATTTTCATGTGATGTGGTTGAGTTCGAGGCCGTCGAACTTGTCTTCTAGGCGACGTACCAGCTTGCAGTACGCCTCCATTTTGGGGTCGTGGCAGCTCGACTCCTTCATCACTTGATCGACGACAAGCTACGAATTGACTCATATGTCGAGACGCCACACTCCAAGTTCGATGGCGATCTGCAAGCCATTGATGAGGGCCTCGTACTCGTCCACATTGTTGGAGGCGGCGAAGTGAAGCCGAATCATGTAGCGCATGTGCACTCCAAGTGGTGAGATGAAGAGCAGACCCACGCCTGCCCCGGTCTTCATCAGAGACCCATCAAAGTACATGGTCCAGCATTCCGCCTGGACTTGAGCAGGGGGCAGCTAGGTGTCGGTCCACTCAGCCACAAAATCGGCCAAGACCTGGGATTTAATTGCTTTTTAAGGCGCAAAAGATAGGGCTTCCCCCATGAGTTTGACGGCCCACTTGGCTATTCTACCCGAGGCCTCCCGGTTCTGGATTATCTCTCCCAAAGGGAAAGACGACACCACGGTCACCGGGTGGGACTCGAAGTAGTGATGCAACTTGCGTCGAGCCAAGACTATGGCGTAGATCAGCTTCTGGATGTGGGGGTAGCGTGTCTTAGTGTCGAAGAGCACCTCGCTGATGAAGTAAATAGGTCATTGGACGGGTAGAGCATGCCCCTCTTCCTGCCTCTCAACCACTATGGCCGCGCTGACCACCTGGGTTGTTGCGGCGACGTAGAGTAAGAGGGCCTCACCCCTGGTCGGTGGCACCAGGATGGGAGGATTGGTGAGCAGTGCCTTGAGCTTAGTGAGGGCTTCTTCGACCTCGGGGGTCCAAGAAAAGCGTTCGGATTTTCTCAAGAGACAGTACAGAGGCAAGCCTTTTTTGCCAAGGCGCGAGATGAAGTGGCTCAGGGCCACAAGGCATCTCGTAACCCTCTGCACTCCCTTGAGGTCTCGGATTGGTCCCATGTTGGTCACGGCCGAGATCTTCTCCGGGTTGGCCTCGATGCCGTGCTCCGAGACTATGAATCCCAAGAGCATGCCTCGGGGGACCCCGAAGACACACTTCTTGGGGTTGAGCATGATGCCCTTCTCTTTGAGGCATTTGAAGGCTATTTCCAAGTCACCGACGAGATCACTGGCCTTCCTAGACTTGACCACGATGTCGTCCACGTAGGCCTCGATGGTTCGCCAAAGACCTGGATCATGCACCACTGGTATGTGGCCCCTGCGTTTCTGAGACCGAATGGCATAGTCACATAGCAGTACATGCCGAATTTGGTGATGAAAGAAGTCGCGAGCTGGTCGGATTCTTTCATCTTGATTTGATGGTAACCGGAATACGCATCAAGGAAATATAGGGTCTCGCATCCCGCAGTGGAGTCGATGATTTGGTCGATTCGAGGTAATGGAAATGAAACTTTTGGACATGCTTTATTCAAATCGATGTAGTCTACACACAACCTCCACTTTCCATTTTTCTTCTTAACTAGTATAGGATTAGCTAACCACTCTGGATGGTACACCTCCTTGATGAATCCAGCCGCCAAAAGCTTCTGCACCTCCTCGACGATGGCCCTGCGCTTCTCCTCGTCGAATCGGCGTAGGCGCTGCTTCACCGGTCTGGAGCAGGCCCGGATGTCCAAGGCGTGCTCAGTGACTTCCCTCAGTATGCCTGGCATGTCCGAGGGACTCCACGCGAATATATCGATGTTCGCGTGGAGAAAGTCGATGAGCACGGCTTCCTATTTGCTGTCGAGGGTGGCACTGATCCTTAGCGCTCGGCCGTTGGAGCAGGTGGGGTCGACCGGGGCGAGCTTGACGGCCTCTGCGGGCTCAAAAGTCCCGGCACGATGTTTGGAGTCAGGCGCCTCACTACCGAGTCGGTCGAGGTTGACGATGAGAGTCTCGGCCTCCATGAGAGCCTCGGCGTACTCGATGCATTCGACGTCGTAGTCGTATGGATGCTTGTACGTGGACCCAACAATGATGACGCTGTTGGGGTCCGGCATCTTTAGCTTGAGGTAGGTGTAGTTGGGGATCACCATGAACTTGGCGTAGCACGGGCGCCCCAGGATGGCGTGATAGGTCCCCTTGAACCCAACCACCTCGAAGCAAACGAGCAAGTCGATGAGCCTGAGGGGTCGCGTGCGCTTCCCTGGCACGATGCCGTGGAAGGGCACGGCATCGCCTCAGAGCCGTGACCGGTCGAGCTCTAGGAGCTCCAGGGTGTTGGCGTAGAGGATGTTGAGGCCATTGCCTCCGTCCATCAGCACCTTGGTGAGCCGGGTGTTGCTGATGATCGGATCGACGACGAGTGGATACTGCCCGGGGTTTGGCACATAATCAGGGTGGTCATCCCGATCAAAGGTGATCGCCTCTCGAGACCAGTCGAGGTACTAGGGAGTGGCCACCTTAACCAAGAAGACCTCTTGGCGTTCCTTCTTTCGCTGACGCGCTGTGAGGCACGCTGAAGGCCCGTCGAAGATCATGAAGGCGTTGTGCACCTCGGGGAACCCGTCATCCTTGTCGTTGTCCCTGTCGCCTACGCCCCCTTCTTGGCGTCGTCATTGGGGAGCTCGAGCTTGGCATAGTAACGCTGGAACATGGTGCATTCTTCGAGGGTGTGCTTCACTGGGCCCTGATGGTAAGGGTAGGGCTTCTTAAGCATGTCGTCGAAGAGCCCGGGGCCTCTGGTGGGTCCTCGGGGATTCTTGCGATCCACGGCCGCGACGAGGTCGGCCTCGAGGACCTCTTGCTTCTCATAGCGACCCTTTTTCTTTTTCTTGGGGAGGCGGGGGGCCGAGGCCCCGGGGGTCTCGTCCTTCCGCTTCCCCTTGGCGTCGTTGTCGGGGAAGATGGCCCTGACAGCCTCTTCACCCAAGGCGAAGTTGGTGTAGATGTCGAGGAGCGTGGCCGCCATGGTCGGTACGTTCCGACCTAATTCTCGGACCATGTCTCGGCAGGAGGTGCCGGAGAGGAATGCCTGGACAATTTCCGAGTCACCGACGCTGGGCAACTCGGTGCATTGCTTGGAGAAACATCGGATGAAGTCTCGGAGAGACTCATCCAGCCTCTGGCGACAAGTCTTGAGGTCCCAGGAGTTCTCGGGGCGCATATATGTGCCCTGGAAATTCCCGACGAAGACCTTTACCAAGTCACGCCAGTTGTTGATCTACAAGGGAGGGAGGTGTTCAAGCCAGGCTCGCGCTGAGTCTAACAGGAACAAGGGGAGGTTGTGGATGATGAGCAGGTCATTGTCTGCGTCGCCTAGCTAACAAGCCAGGCGGTAATCGGCCAGCCACAGCTCGGGGTTGGTCTCACCGCTGTACTTTGAGAGGTTGGCCGGTTGCCGAAACCGGGCCGGGAAGTGGGCGCCGTGGATGGCCTTGCTGAAGACTCGAGGGCCAGGTGGCCTAGGAGAAGGACTGCGGTCCTCCCCACTATCGTAGTGACCACCTCGGTGCGGGTGGTAGCCTTGGGCGGGCCCATTGTTGTCGTGGCGCCATCGCCTGCTGACCACATCGTGGTCGCCTCGCGCCTCACGTCGGTCGCTGAGGCGGTTGTGCACCGAGGGGGCCTTGTTGGCTGTTGGTGCCCGAGCAGGCTCAGAACGAACCGAGGCCTCTCTATCCTACCGAGGCGGTGTCGTGGGTAGTTCCAAGGTGCCCCCGTGCTATCGAGAGGCAGAACTTTCAGCCTGCTGTACCGAAGTGGTCTCAAGGAGGTCTTGGAGCTCGTCGTGGACCCGTCGTCACCCCTCCGAGGTAGAGGGCTCGGGCATTGTTTGGAGTAGCATCGCTGCTGCCGCGACATTCTGGCTAGCGTGATTGAAGATTGGGGGTTGCTCGCCCCCTTCGTCGTTGTTGATGCGGTGGTTGACGTCGCGAGCCCTTCGTCGGGCTGCTCTGCCATCACCGCGACCTCGTTGCTCCTGCTCAAGAGTGTCTCAGAGCTGCTGCAGAAGGAGTCGGTCTTGTTTGACCTTGGCCTGAAGCTTATGGAGCTGCTCCAGGTCTAGGCATCGAAGTTCCTTGGGGGCGGGGTTCTCGTTCCGCGCTGCCCAGGGCTCGACGCGTGAAGGTGTGGCGCCGCCTACCTCCTCGTGGGGCGGGGGGCGATTGCCTGCCCCTTCATCCTCATCGCCCGCGCTTGGCATCCCGAGCTCGATGTTGAAGCACTCACGAGTGAGATCGTAAGTGTCTTCGTCATCGGAGTCGGAGTAGCCGAAGCAGTAGTTGCTCGCGGCCATGAAGCGGCACATGGCTTTAGGGTCGCGAAGCCCGGAGAAGTCTGCTTTGGTCCACGCCTCATCCTCCTCCGAGGAGTCAGCGTGGGTGTGGGTCGGGGTTGTGGCGATGAGGTCGAGGGCAAAACGTTGGTAGGCGGCGATGGCATTGCCCAACCCGAAGGAGTACGGGGGATGATGTCATTGTCGGGCTCTGCTCCACCGGAGTCGACTCCTCAGGGGGTGGCAGGGCAAACCTTGATGATGGGGCATTGCTGCGCACCACCGGCGTCTTTCCCTTGCCCAGGCTTAAGCTAGATAGGTCCCCAGCCAGGAATTCTATACCAACAGCCGGGTATGGGATACTGGTGGAGTGCGGTGCATTGCCCTGAGCTCGCACGGTGTCGGGGTGGTCCCGCCCGTGTCGCGCCTGGCGAGCGTGACGAGAGCGGCGGCTCGGGCACCGCCCGCGCCTGGGCTACTGGTGCGTGATGTCGTCGTCGGTTGATGGGGCTCTGGGTGGGAGGAGTACCATGTCGTACTCATATCCTAGAGACATGAACTCTAGGCTCCCGAACCAAATCATCGCGCTGAGACGCAGTGGTCGCATGGGGTCTGCCATCTGGAACTTGTCGGGATGACTAAGCTAGCACGCAGTAGCTCCCCTACCTAGTGCGCCAACTGTCAGAGTTTTGGACCGGGGGGTCCTCAACCAACTAGTGAAAGTGTACTGCGTGTTCCTAATCCTGGATGGTGATGCAAAGAGACACAAGGTTTATACTGGTTCAGGCAATAAGTGCCCTACGTCCAGTCTGAGAGAGCGATCTTGTATTCCTTGCACCGAGGTGCTTGTAGTAGGGGCTTACAAGCTGAGCGAGAGGGGGAGCTAGTCCCAGGTCTCTGTGTGGAGTGGCGTGGGTTGCTTGAGATGTTGATCTCTTGCAGTGAGGGACCGTGTGTGTTACAGAGCGTTGCGTGTTGCTTGCCTGGGTCTCCCCCTAGAAGCGGCCCTGGTCACTCCCTTTTATAGTCGAAGGGAGGCACAGGGGCGGTACATGCATTTGCTACGTGGTGTTCTTCGGCAAGGGCGGCATGTCTGAGCCCTGTAGCTTGTCACTGTGGCAGCGTGGTCTGTGGAGCGGTCTTGTCCTCCGTGTACTGGAGCGACGCGCCGGTCATGCTTGATCCCGTGCGACGTGGGAGCTCCTGTGGTGGCAGGCACGCCTTCTTCTATTGGAGGCGTGCTGGTTACTGTATGTTTGACCAGCATGGAGTGCCGAGGCTGGGTTGATGCGATGGCGCGGGTATGCTGATTCCGAGGCTACAGGAGCTAGGCCTTGTGCACGACGTGGGATCTCCTGCAGCCTGACACAGGGTATAGCGTGTTCTACGGGCGACGTGCCGGTCCCAGAGTGCTGACAACATGGAGAGCCGAGGCCCAGTCGATGCAGAGGCTGGACCATCGTGGGGGGCTCGGCGGGCGCGAGTCCCGAGGCTACAGGAGCCCGAAAGCGGATAGCCGAGGCTCGGAGGGAGCAGTTGGTCTTGTTCGTTGATTCCGAGGCTACAGGGACCTGGACTTGACTCTCCACGCCACGCTGTCCTTGGAGCACGGGTTAGGCAGCATAGTGCAGCACGGGTGTCAGCCGTGGGCACAGTGCCGAGCACAGCGGTCGGTAACCCCTGCCTCGTCCTGTCCCGGACTGCATGGCGTCAATGTGACTCCCGTCTTGTCGGCCACTCCGTTGTACTGCGCTGACGTGCGGCTGACGTCGCGGGAGTGGTTGGACGCATTGGTTGGATGTGACATCCTGTTAGGGAAATCGGTCAAGGCGGCGGTGATGGGGTTGATGCCGAGCCGACCTCGAGATAGCCGGTAACTGAGTGCTCGTCCGAGGCCTTGTGGCGCGGGGCCTCGGGCGAATCGGAGAATCGATACCTCGTCCGAGGCCTTGCGATGTGGGGCCTCGGGCGAGTCAAAGAATCGGAACCTCATCCGAGGCCTTGCGGTTTGGTTCTGGGCCGGGCCAGCTTCGGGTGAGCCCGGATATTTGTTCGAGGTGGGCCGGGCGGTCCAGCCGGGCCTCGGATGTGGCGGGTTTGCCTGCGGTTGTTTTTTGGTTTTGTTATTTACAAGATCTAAGCAATGTTTTCGGTTCTTGCTCAGGGTAGCCTTTATTATGGTATCCGACAAGGCCATAGTTGGATTTAACACCACATTCGCACATGACAGGAGGTGCTTTGTAAATTACCCTTTCTTTCTTCTTTTTCCTTAACCTTTCGCGGTTCTTCCGGCCATTGGTTCTTAGGACCATACAATCACTCCTTGAAACGACACTTCGCCATTGAAAACACCTAAATAAGGTGACATTAGTACACGCACACATAGAGCTAAACATTTAAACAGATACACTTTTCACTTACTTCATGTTTGTTCGGACATACAAACTCCAAAGTATTCTCAGGGTTTATCACGGCTCGATCTCCGCATTCGCACAGAGGAGATTCCTCGAGTCGTCTAACTGCGACTAGGTGCTTCTCCTTAGCCGTCATTGGCGGGGGGTTAGGGGGGGGTGGAACCCACCACTTGAAGTGCTCACGTGAATGTCTCCCTCTAAACCAATCGTCGAAAAGAAGGTACCTAGGATCAAACTTGTCTACACCGTCGATCCACTGAAAGAAAAAGCACCTCTCATAGTCCTATACAACGAGATTCCAACAAAATATTAGTAGCATACTTACACAAATAAAGAAAAAAAAGATAGTGGAAATAATTTTTTACATTAAAACGACTGCATGTGTAGAAGCAATGCGCCGCTGTGTCCGGATGTTTCGATTGAAACATGTGGGCCAGGAAACCACAGTCACAGTTAGGGACATAGAGGTCAGGAGGGACGGGAGCATCTTTGATAGACGCGTCGGGGTATAATTCTTGAGGACGACCCCGTTTTCGCCAAAACTCCTCCCGATACATTTCTTGCATCTAACAAAACGGATGTAATTTAACAAACAAAAATCAAAACATCACAAATTAATGCCAATGAGAACCATAACTACAATACAACCAATTTCGTTCTAAGAACCGAAAACAATTAACATTAAACCCTAAACCTAGAGTTTCTAATGTTATGCACAAAAATGAACCCATAAAACATAAGAACATGCGCTGCGGTTACCTAGGTTTAATATAAATATTAAAAATTGTATGAAACCTTAGGTAATGACGATTCTTAGGTTTAAAAATCCGACTAATATATACTGAATCGATGCGAAAAAAAAACTAGGAGGAGAGCGAGGATACCTTGCCCTCGAAGATCTACGAATCAAATCAAAGTTTTTAAGATCCAATATATCGATTCGTGAGGTAGGACGAAGTGAGAGGAGAAAAAACCAAAGAGGGAGGAGAAAGAAGAGGAAGAATGCTCGGGCAGGAAGGTTGGGGCCGGGGTTTAAACACCAGGACTAGCGTCGAGCTTCCTGTCATGTCACCGCCACGTCTGCTTCGAGCCTAAGAGCTTGGCGCCAGCAACGATGGCGCCGAGGTAAGGATCCAGATTTTAAAATCTATCCTACGGGGGCATATTTGTAAAAAAATTAAAAAAAAGGCTAAAAAAATAAAAAATTCGGCTACTACGGATACCCATCTGTTCTGTCAGACTGACACCTATCGCAAGCGCAACAAGAGCACGACAGTAAACTCGAACGTGCTACCTGTAATTCTTCGTTTACAGTAGGGGAAATCAGACAATTGTGTTTGCAGTGGTAAAAGACGATGGAAGACCTATCGTAAGAATAAGCAAGCAATGACATCCCGTCCGTGGCAGGTATACGTATACGTACACGGTACACCCATCCCTAGCTAAGAACCCGGGAATCCATGGCCAATCACATGGCATGATGCGGCGGCCATGACAGACGGGAGAAACGACGCTGGCAGCGTTGCCCGAGATCTCGCGGACCGATGTGGCATACTGGCATTGGCAATGGCATCCATCCACACTCCACTACCACTCCAGTGATCCACTCCCACGCATCGCTTTCTATTCTACTCCTATATAATAAATATATACTCCTCCTATCCCGCGGACACCGGTCGCCCGATCAAGCACTTGCTCTGCTCTCACAGCTCATGTGCGCAGCGCGAGGCTCGAGCCGCCAAACCAGGGGAGGCAAAAGCGAAGCAACCAATTCCTCAGTTCTCACTGCAGCTGAGCTGCGTCGTCCAGGCCGGCAGCAGCAGCAGCAGCCGCCTGCGCTTGTGATACTGCGCTACACTGCCATGGCAGCGCGACCGGTTCTTCCTCCTCCCGGTCTCCTCCTCGTGCTTCCCCTGCTGCTGCTGCTGGCTGCTTCGCCAGCCGCCCATGGCAACGGCTACGGCGACGCTGCTAGTAAGCTCAGGGTCGGGTTCTACAAGGACTCGTGCCCGGACGCCGAGGCGATCGTCCGCAGGATCGTCGCCAAGGCCGTCCACGAGGATCCCACGGCCAATGCGCCGCTGCTCAGGCTTCACTTTCACGACTGCTTCGTCAGGGTACGGTTCCGATTCCATTGCTGTCTTCTACTTCTAGGAGTAGATTAGTAGTATATGGTTTCATTGCAAAGTGCCCGGCTCTTTTATTTTCATCAGGATTCAGTGGTATCCAATGCAGGTTCTAATGATTTTCAGTCAGTTGTGCACGAACAAACCTGACTGAGACTTTTCTTTTCTTTCTTTTTAAAAAAGAAAAGCGTCTCTGAAACTTTATCTGGAGAACAGGGCAGAAAGCAAAGATTCCACACGCGAATCTCTCAAAAGCGTCTCCTTTAATTTACTGGATGTTGTTTCAAGTTGAAACAAACTCCATCACTTATTCACTTTGGTCATCAAGTGATACTCTGACGATAATCCCTTCCCTGTTCTCTGACCCTCCCCATCGCCATTGGTGCAGGGCTGCGAGGGGTCTGTGCTCATCAACTCCACCAAGGGGAACACGGCGGAGAAGGACGCCAAGCCCAACCTCACGCTGGACGCCTTCGACGTCATCGACGACATCAAGGCGGCGCTGGAGAAACGATGCCCCGGCACCGTCTCCTGTGCCGACATCCTCGCCATCGCCGCCAGGGACGCCGTCTCCCTGGTATGCTGCTATCTACGCTCCCTCCCTCCCTCCCTCCCTCCTTCCTTCCATCCTCGAAGGCTCGAAGCAATGGGCAATGGCTGACTGCAACCCAACAAACAGGCCACCAAGGCGGTGACCAAGGGAGGGTGGAGCAAGGACGGCAACCTCTACCAGGTGGAGACCGGCAGGCGGGACGGCCGCGTCTCCAGCGCCAAGGAGGCCGTCAAGAACCTGCCGGACTCCATGGATGGCATCCGCAAGCTCATCAGGAGGTTCGCTTCCAAGAACCTCAGCGTCAAGGATCTCGCTGTTCTCTCAGGTACAGTACCGGTCCGTATTAATCTGATCTGCACAAGTTGCCTTACCAATTTCGATGGGATTTGTTTGTTAATCTAATCTGCACAAGATGACGAGGACAATTACTGTATTTCAGCTCATAGTACGCAGAATCTCAAATTGAAAATTTGAAATATAGGAAATGTACAACAACAACAGCAAAGCATTTAAGTCTCAAACAAATTGAGGTAGGTTAGAGTTGAAATCCAGCAGAAGCAATCAAGATTCAGGTACGTGAATAGCTGTTTGCCAAACACTTATATCTAAGGCTAAGTCTTTGGGTATATTCTATCTTTTCAAGTCTCATTTTATTGTCTCTACTCAAGTTAATTTCGGTCTTCCTCTACCTCTCTTCACGTTACTATTCTAGTTTAGGATTCCACTACGCACCGGTGTCTCTGAAGGTCTCCGTTAAACATGTCCAAACCATCTCAATCAGTGTTAAACAATTTTTTTTTCAATTGGTGCTACCTCTAATCTATCACGTATATCATCGTTCCGAACTCGATCCCTTCTTGTATGACCGCAAATTCAACGCAACATACGTATTTCCGCGACACTTATCTGTTGAACATGTCGTCTTTTCGTAGACCAACATTCTGCATCATACAATATAGCAGGTCTAATCGCCGTCCTATAAAACTTGCTTTTTAACTTCTGTGGTACTCTTTTGTCACATAGAACACCAGATGCTTGGTGCCATTTCATCCACCCTGCTTTGATTCTATGGCTAACATCTTCATCAATATCCCCGTTTCTCTGTAGCATTGATCCTAAATATCGAAAGATATCCTTTCTAGGCACTACTTGACCTTCCAAACTAATATATTTCTCCTCCCGATTAGTAGTACCGAAGTCATATCTCATATACTTAGTTTTAGTTCTACTGAGTCTAAAATCTTTGGACTCCAAAGTCTTCTGCCATAACTTCAGTTTCTGATTTATTCCTGTCCAACTTTCATCAACTAGCACTACATCGTCCGCGAAAAGCATAAAACAAGGGATGTCCCCTTGTATGTCCCTTGTAACCTCTTCTATCACTAAGGCAAACAGATAAGGGCTTAAAGCTGACCCTTGATGTAGTCCTATCTTAATCGAAAAGTCAACCGTGTCTTCATCACTTGTCTGAACACTAGTCACAACATTGTTGTACATGTCCTTAATGAGCTCGATGTACTTCGTTGGGACTTTATGTTTGTCCAAAGCCCACCACATAATATTCCTTGATATTTTATCATAAGCCTTCTCCAAGTCATTAAAAACCATGTGTATATCCTTCTTCTTCTCCCTATACCGCTCCATAACTTGTCTTGTTAAGAAAATGGCTTTCATGATTAACCTTTCGGGCATGAAACCAAATTGGTTCATAGAGACCCGCGTTATTGCTCTCAAGCGATGCTCGATAACTCTCTCTCATAGCTTCATAGTATGGCTCATCAACTTAATTCCCTGGTAATTAGTACAACTTTGAATATCCCCTTTAATCTGGTAGATCGGTATCAATATACTTTACCTCCACTCGTCAGGCATCTTGTTCGATCGAAAATATGGTTAAACAGCTTGGTTAGCTATACTATAGCTATGTCCCCGAGGCATCTCCACACCTCGATTGGGATACCATCCGGTCCCATCGCCTTACCTCCTTTCATCCTTTTCAACGTCTCTCTGGCCTCATATTCTTAGATTCTCGGCACAAAGCGTCTATTGGTGTCATCAAAAGAGTCATCCAACTGAAAGGTTGTGTCCGTATTCTCACCATTAAATAATTTATCAAAATACTCTTGTCATCCATGTCGGATCTCATCCTCTTTCACCAAGAGATGCTCCTTTTTATCCTTAATGCACTTAACTTGGTTGAAGTCCCTTGTCTTTCTCTTATGAACCCTAGCCATCCTATAAATGTCCTTCTCTTCTTCCTTCGTACCCAAATGTTGGTAAAGATCCTCGTACGCTCTACCTTTTGCCACACTTATAACTCGCTTTGCAGTCTTCTTTGTCATCTTGTACTTCTCTATGTTGTCCACACTCCTATCATGGTACGAGCGTCTATAGCATTCTTTCTTCTCCTTAATAACTCTTTGAACTTCCTCGTTCCATCACCAAATATCTTTAGCCTCGCCTCCACTTCCTTTGGTTACTCCACACACCTTTGAGTCCACCTTCCGAATGTTGGTTGCCATCTTCTCCCACATGTTGTTTATGTCATCATCTTCCTTCCAAGAGCCCTCTTTGATAACCCTTTCCCTAAATACCTCTAACGCCTCCCTTTTTAGTTTCCACCACTTTATTCTTTCAATCTTAGCTTGTTTATCCCTACGGGCACGCACCTGAAAACGAAAGTCTACCACCAAAAGCTTATGTTGAGAAACAACACACTCTCCTGGTATCACCTTGCAACCCAAGCATGCTCGTTTATCCTTTCTTCTTGCGAGGACAAAGTCAACCTGGCTAAAGTGTTGTCCGCTACTAAAGGTCACTAGATGAGATTCTCTTTTTTCTAAAGAAAATATTGGCTATCATCAGGTCAAAAGCTACCGCGAAGTCCAGAATACCTCCCTCTCCTGATTCCTACTACCATACATAAAACTTCCATGAACTATCTCGAAACCTGCGCTTATAGTACCTACATGCCCATTAAGATCTCTTATAAAAAGCTTCTCGCTACTAGGTACAGCTCTAATCAGGCCATCTAAGTCTTCCCATAACTGTCTCTTAGCACTCTCGTCGAGGCCTACTTGGAGGCATACGCACTAATTACATTCAAGACCATATCACCAATGACAAGCTTGACTAAGATAATCCTATCTCTTTGCCTTCTCACTCACACCACACTATTCTTGAGGCCCTTATCAATCAAAACTACTACTCCATTTCTATTCACGACTGTCCCTATGTACCAAAGCTTGAAACCTATATTGTCCACCTCCTTCGTCTTCTGACCCTTTCATTTAGTCTCTTGAACGCATAATATATTTACACGCCTCCTAGTCGCGGTATCAACTAATTCTCTTAACTTACCTGTAAGCGACCCTACATTCCAACTACCTAAACGGATCCTAGTTGGTTCGACTAGCTTCCTTACCCTTCACACCCGTCGACTCAGATGTGAAGACCCTTGCTCATTTTTCACTACACCCGGACGCCGATGTAGCGCGCCACTAAGGATACGACGATCCGATCCTTGCTCACTTGACACCGTGCCCATATCGCGATACGGTGCGTCACGGGTATGATAAAAAAACAGAAAAACGTTTTCTTTGGCAAACAGGAGGGGTGGTCCCCTACTGGATTTTTACTTATTTGATTGAAGACGAAAAGTACAAAGAAAAAAAAAGTTATTGGCTTTCATTTGACGAAGATAAAAAATGGCTTCAAATTTTCTATCATACCAAAAACGTGGGTTTTTTTCCCAAGTAGTAACAGTGCAGACTATTCAACATTTATTTTGAAAAAAAAGTCCTATTTCTCGAAAGTGAAGAAGGGCACACCATTCAAGAATCAGTTCACTTAGTAAAAAAAAAGAATCAGTTCACTTTGCTGTATGTTTTTTTTTTGGAAATATTTCCTTGGAGATGTGACCTGAAAACCGTACGTGCTGCCATGGATCCAGGTGCCCACGCGATCGGGAAGTCGCACTGCCCGTCGATCGCCAAGCGTCTGCGCAACTACACGGCGCACAACGACAGCGACCCGACGCTGGACGGCGCGTACGCCGCGAAGCTGAGGCAGCAGTGCCGGAGGCGCAGGGACAACACGACGGAGCTGGAGATGGTGCCGGGCAGCTCCACGACGTTCGACACGGCCTACTACGGCCTGGTCGTGAAGCGGAGGGCGCTCTTCCACTCCGACGAGGCGCTGCTCAGGAACGAGGAGACGCGGGCGCTCGTGTACCGCTACAGGGACGGCGCCGGGTCGTCGGAGGCGGCGTTCCTCAGGGACTTTGGGGCGTCCATGGTGAACATGGGCAGGGTCGGCGTGCTCACCGGCGACCAGGGGGAGATCAGGAAGAGATGTGCCTTTGTCAACTAGCCATGTACTACTACTCTGTAGTATGTGATGATGCCTGTGTCAATTACTCGATCATTGTTACCCGGCCTCTTGCCTTGATTAAATGCTGGAGTTTCACGTAGTTTGAAAAAATCTTGCATTTTACTATATAGATTTGGGAACGTTTTAGGGGTTTTATATGATTGTGAACGTTTGGGTTGACCTCATTTGTAACTGTGACTTTGATGGAATGTGATAACATGTTCCATTTTGTGTGGACACGATGTTGCAGCATGCCGCGTATGGCAATTGGCGAACAAGAACTTAGAACCGGCTTTGACTTTGGAACGGAGAATTATTTTCCCTTCCCAACCACCACCAATAGAGGATATTCTCCCCATCATTTTACACCCGTAGCTGCTGCCGAGATCAAATTTCGATCTCAGATAAGCTGCTGGCGAGATCGAATCAACGGTGTGTGCCGCCCTGTTCGTTTCGCTGAAATTTGACTTATGTTGATGCTTATGCTGATTTATTGTGAGGAAAAAAACACTATTCGCTGAAAAGTACGGCCGAAAAAGGCCGCTTCCTTTCCTTAGGTCCAAACTTCAGAGTTCAGATAATAATGACTTGGTTTTCTCTGTGATACAACACTGACTTCCCGTTTTCATCTTCAGCTTGCTGTATTGTCGGCTGTGACTTCGTCCCCCACCTCCATGGCTCTATGCATATGGAAATGTCTTCTTGATAACGTAGTTGTCCTCCCATGTTGTGGCACCATTCGGTAAACTTGTACAGCGCATAAGGACTCAGGGAATTGCCTAATTGCCCTTCTTGACGAGCCGTCGTTCAACGATCTGAGCTGGATTCTTCAGATTGACCTGTGGTGGCAACTGAGCAAAAACTGGAGAATGATTAGCAGCAAAGCTCTTGAGCTACAAGACATGGAATACAAGATGAACTTGTGAACCATTTGGCAACTCCAATTTTATATGCGGCAGCACCAATATGTTCCAAGATCTTGAAAGGGAAAAAGAACTGTAAGCCAATTTGGGATATGGCGTTGATCACAGAAGTTTGAGCATACGGTTTGTGCTTCAGGAGAACTTGATCATCGACTTGATATTCATGATTCGTTATGTGGTCATCAGCTTGCGCCTTTATGCGATTCCGACCTGTAAGCAAATGAGTGCGAAGAAGCTCGGTTGCATGAGTTGTCTCCAAAGCATTATTTGTTCGTTGGTCATATGTTCTCAGGCCTTTTACCGAGTGTTTGCTTTGCCTGTGTGGTCATTCATACCACAAAGCGTTGTATAGGTTTAGTTTTGAGATCTGGAGCTATTCACAGCGTAGGTATAATTTAGATGAAAATCAATTTTCTAGATATTTGTATAATCCAGAGTGCTTGTAACGTGTTGATGTACCTATTATCTAATATAATTCTTCTTTCGTCGCAAAAGAAAAAAGAACTAGCACATATAATATTGATTCAAGAGAATATCACGCTTTCATATATCGGTGGACTAGTAAAATTAGAATTTTTTTTGTTGATAAATACATTTTACTAGATCTCATTAATAAATGAGATTATCGGTTTTATTGGAATTTTCTCACCTATAAAATTTTCGGTCAGGCTAGCGCCCGAATGCCCACACGCATACATGTTGTTGTTAGCACGCCTGCTAGCCGCTTGCGCTTTGCCTTGCCGCTGCATGTATGCATCATGTTATGTTCGCATTCGCATCACGTGGGGCCCACATGCATGCTATCCCGCTCCCACTGCATCACGTGGGGCCCAACAGCTGTAGCAGGCGGATGCGGTAGGTGGGTCCCACTGCAACATGTGTAACATCAAATCTACTTTTGTAATATCTAGATGAAATACATGCAAACATACGTCTGAAACAGTTAAAACACTTGCAACATACGTCTAAAACACTAGAGAAACACGTGTATAGCCATTTCAAAACACTTGCAACACACGTATGAAACACTTGAAACATACGCTTGCAACATGGATGTATATGCAACATCCAAATCTACTTTTGCAACATATATAAGAAAACAGAGCGAAACATTTGGAACATACACTTGAAACACCATTGCAACATCCTAATATACTTTTACAACATTGATATAAAACACTTGCAACATACATATGAAACATTTGAAACACTTAAAACAGACGGTTGCAAATATGCGGTTATAGCGCAACATCTCCTTACTGCTTGGGAGAATGGAGACTCATCGGCGTGGTGGAGTTCCCCCGGTGTAGAGCTCGCTCAGTGGCGCAAAGATCGTCATTCCGAGAGAAGGCCGCTGCTAGGCCACACCACCATCCTCGTCACCGGCTGGCCGGACCCGACCGTTTCCCGCTCTTCTCAGCGTCGCACGGAAGAAGAAGAAGGGCAAAAAATGCATGTTGCAAAGCGTATGTTTCAAGTGTTTCAAATATTTCAGTGGTATGTTGCAAGTGTTTTAGATGGATGTTGCAAATGTAGATCGGGATGTTGTATATGTTGCGATGGTTGTACACGTATATTGCAAGGGTATGTTCCTCGATGTTTTATCTGTGTTTTCGGACGTATGCTGCAAGTGTGTTTATTTGGATGTTGCATATGTTTCACGCATATGTTGCAAGTGTTTTATTTGGATATTATGTATGTTTGCAACGGTTTTCTAGTGTTTTCAGGTGTTTTCATAAGCATGTTTCAAGTGTTTCATCTATCTTCTTTTTCTATGTTGTACGTGTTGTATCTAAATGTTTTAAAAGTAGATTGGACGAGTGCAGCGGATCTCCATCTGGTCGGTGTGGATCAAATTTCCAGCGGTGTTTTCTCACCACCACGATGGTTAGTGGCGGCGGGCAGACCACGCCTGCAGCAATGGTCAGCGGCAGCTTGAGGCAGCTCTCGGACGGGTGCCTTTGGGCAGCGCGTGCCCCGCATGGGCACTGCATGTGTGGGCGTCCGGATGCCCCGTCCGGATGTGCGAGCTCTAGCAGTGCCGGTGCGCGGGCGGCCTTCACCCCGGCCGATCGTCGTGAGCTGCGCGGGTGGAGCACTGCGGAGCTATGCGTTGGCCGAACTCCGCTGCGGTGATTTTCTTTTGAGAAACTATGGTGTCTAGAGATTTGGATGAGCGGATAGGAGGGAATCGTTTGGGCTTGCGTCGCGGCCCACGAACGTAAGTGTCCGGGCGGACGGACACTGTGAGGAGAATATTACTGTAAAAATTTCCCTAACATGAACTAGGGTGCTGTTTGTAGAGAATGAAGACAAGAATTCCCACTGTTCCTGCTCATTTGCAACCTGTTTGGCTGGCTGGGCTGGATCGTGGGTTATTTACTGTTGGATGGTTTAGCTGGTTTGGTGTGAGAGAAAAATACTATTTCAGCTTATAATCCACGATCGTATATGATCGTTTACGGCCTGCTGAACAGGCCGTTGAAACATAGAAAATTTTCTTTTCCTAGCTTTTCTCTTAAAAATAAATTAATTTTTATGAAATTCCTGCTTTCTACGGTGGTGCTTAACATATTATGTGTTATAATAAAAAGTGTATAAGATATAAGAAGATTGATATATTGGAAATATTATAATTTCATATCATATAAGATTTTTTTACTACAAGGTAGCACTTAGAAGCGTTCGAGTTTTACACGACGATTGACTTGGATTAGATTATTTAATTTTCAAATAGAAAAATCCACAAGCACAGCATGGTTAAGATAAATGCTGGGCCGGTTGGGCCGTCCGAATCTCTTGGACCGTCGTCTCCTGACAGAGAGAGAGAGAGAGAGAGAGACCAGCGATGGCAAAGCCGGCACCGCCGGCGTTCGTCTACCGGATCAGCACGGGCGACGAGTGGGCGGAGTTTCAGCGTACGGGCGCCACCCTCGGAGGCGACCTTGATCGCTCCACCGGCTGCATCCATCTCAGCGACCTAAGCCAGGTAACCCCACCTTTTGATTTCTTACGGCCTACGCCCCTGCCTAAAATTCCCACAGTCCGTACTTCCGCAGAGAACTATTCGCTTGCTGGAACAGATTTGGGTTGTTCTTGCGTTCTTGAGTTGTATGATACTTGGGATAGGTCATCCAGCTCTGGAATCTATGGCTTGGAGCAGGTCTGTGTTCACTGCACAGTTGGTTTGCGCTATGTTATTTCAGAATTTTAATCCATTTCGTGGGCTTTGGTGGTTACAGAACTCAGGGTAGAGGTTTGGGGCATGCTTCTTCTTTTTTTAAAAAAAATATTTTTATAAGCCCAGGTGTTCACAGTTCGATCGTGCTGACGGTTAACGCTATTTAGGATGACTGTCAATTGACCATAAGATAATGCTAAATATGTTGTATGTATTTAAGATACAGAGTACATAATGGGTTTTAGCTGTAAGCATGCTGGAGCCTGGAACTGCAGTAAGACATTTCCTGTGAGCCTGACTCGTAATTGTGGGAGGGTTCAAATTGTCCATAGACAATCGATAAAACTAGCTTTATTACCAGATTAATTACAGTTTTGTTCAGCTAGTAACACTGGCTGGAGATAGATGGGCCATGAGGTCATTAAATGCACAGTTTGCAGGGAAGCAAGCTTAGAATATGCATCTATCTAGATGGACTGTTTAGACTTGCAAATATATATGTAATTCTTCATTAATCTTTCTTAGCCAAGGGGGGCCGGAGCCAGTATGGCCTCTACTAGGCTCCGCTAGTGGTGTATAGTATGATTCAATCTTGCAAATGGATACGCTTGCCAACTCATTTTGTATTTGTTTACTCGTATAACATTTTCTTCCTTTTTGGGCTCCTTCTGTATTGTATTGATATATTTTACAAGACTGATATATAGTTGTGTTGTGCTATTCTAAAGAGCAATTGAAACTGAAGTACGATTTACCAGAAATCATCAAACTATGCAATTTTATTCTCTTAAAATATTCTGCTGAGTGCTGATATATGTATATGATTGTTCTCTATATGTGATCCCAAATAATTGTTTGAATATCATTACTCCATCAATAAGTACATTGTTTACTTATTGCCAACAAGTTAGAAACTTAAAATGTTAGCCTTTCCAGGTCCTACAAGATGCATGAATTCCATTATGTTTACTCAACGTAATTCTTTGTCATTTCTATTCTTGACTACCATTGCTATATAATCAAAGCTGGATATATCTTTTGATTTTACTTGAATGTGTTTTCAATATGAATTCCTTCCATTTTTTATGCTGTCACTCTTATATACTTTTTCCCGAGAACTGAACATTGTTTAATTCTTGGACCTGGTGAAGGTGAAGATGACTTTAAAAAACTTCTTCCTGGGTAGGAATGATCTATACCTACTGCAAATTGATGCTACCAAGGTATATTTAAATCCTATCAATTGTTAATTTGTTGCTTTCTAACTATTCTAGTATTTGCAAAGTTGTGGTGTCCCTTTCGTATAATATAGATCTAGAATGCTTTACTGCTCATGTTTATTACTTATTTTTATGGGAGGTTGCATATACACAATACCAACACACAAGTTAATTATTTGTATGCCTACATGGATAAGAAGTCATGTTGTTTCTGTTTTTCTATTATAACTTTGCCAATTTATAGTTTTCTATATACTCTCAGCAATGTGCCTATAATTATGTTTAGATAATAACTTATTACGTATTGTGTACTGAGTTTCATATGCTTGTTCTTAGCTTGCAGATGGGTTAATTTATGAGGCAAGTGATGATAATAACTATTTTCCTCATTTCTATGGCCCTGCTCGGAGCTTTGTACCTCTTCAACTAGATGTTGTTGTCAAGGCGGACAAAATAGACCTTGCAGATCCGTTGAACAGTGGATTTTGGATTATTTCGGATGATTTAATAGTGTTCTGTGAGGGAGAATAAGCTGAAACAAGCTGAAATAAGCTGGAACCTGAGCAGCCAAACACGCTGATGATTTTACCTGTGATCTGCTTGATGGAAGTGATGTACCAGGCTGATTTGGAGTCTCATCTTCATCTTAGCAATGTTCATGTGAGTTCTTTGCCGAAGCTTAGCTTTGTAAGATGTCTATATGCAGAAGTCATATATTAGAGTGACAGATTGTACCATCCAGAATTATCAACAGTTACCATGGGAATTCAGAACTGTTCGGAATTTGTCATCATGATGGATCAGGACATTTTGCTAAAGCAAATAATACAATCTGTACTTGTTGTCATGTTAACATCCAGTGCCTTGTTGCAAAAACATAATCACTCCATGTTACCAACTTACCATGGGTAACACACTTGTAATAATGATATGAATTCAAAACGAGAATGCCATTTGAAGAATTATTTCTCCAATGAGTTTATCCTGTATTAAACTAGTAGGTATTTTGTACCCTTTAGATGAATTTGAAATGCTCATTCTTATAACAACCATCAAGAAAGTGAGAAGTGACAATCGAAGTGAGTTCAAGAATATAAGAATTGATGAGCTTTGTGATGAGTTTGGAATTAGGCATCAATTCTTGGCTAAGTACACTCCTCAATCAAATGGCCTGGTTGAGAGGAAGAATAGAACTTTGATTGACATGGCAAGATCAATGTTGAGTGAGTATAATGTGAGTCATTCATTTTTGAATGATAGAAAGCCCAACATTGCATACTTCCGGGGTTTTGGTTGCAAATGCTACATATTGAAGAAATATACAAGATTGAACAAGTTTGAGAAGAAATGTGATGAAGGTTTCTTGATTGGTTACTCAACTACTAGCAAGGCTTATAGAGTTTGGAATTTGACTAGTGGTACTCTTAAGGAGGTTCATGATGTGGAATTTGATGAAACCAAAGGTTCCCAAGAAGAATATGAGAATCTAGATGATGTGAGAAGCACTCAATTGGTCAATGCAATAAAGAACATGGACATTGGTGATATAAGACCTAGAGAGGTGATTGATGTTGAAGATGACAAGAATCAAGTGCTCTCTAACTCAAATGTGCAAGCTATTGGTTCTCATGATCAAGCTCAAGCAAGTGCTAGTGATGACAAAGTGCAAGATCAAGGACAAGTGGTTAGTTTATCATTTCAACCATATGATCAATCAAATGCATGCAATCAAATGCAAGTGCTCCAACCAACCAATGTTGCAAGAGATCATCCATTAGACTCCATAATTGGTGATATCTCAAGAGGTGTGCAAATAAGATCAAGATTGACATCATTTTGTGAACACTTCTCATTTGTGTCATCCATTAAACCTAAGAAGATAGATGAAGCTTTGAAGGATGTTGATTGGGTAAATGCTATGCATGAAGAGCTAAACAACTTCACAAGAAAACAAGTATGTGAGTTAGTTGAGAGGTCTAAGGATCATAATGTGATTGGAATTAAATGGGTCTTTCAGAATAAGCAAGATCAAGATGGGATAATTGTAAGGAATAAAGCAAGATTAGTGGCTCAAGATTACACTCAAGTTAAAGGTCTTGACTTTTAAGAAACATATGCCCCGATTGCAAGATTGGAAGCAATTAGGATCTTGTTAGCCTATACTTGTGCTCACAACATCAAGTTATATCAAATGGATGTGAAGAGTGCATTTCTCAATGGGTACATCAATGAGCTTGTGTATGTTGAGCAACTTTCAGTTTTGAAGATGAGAAGAAGCCCAACCATGTCTACAAGTTAAAGAAGACTTTGTATGGATTGAAACAAGCACCTAGAGCATGGTATGAGAGATTAAGGGATTTTCTACTCTCTAATGGATTCAAGATTGTAACACCCGGGTTTAAGGACAAAAATAGATACACATCATATGTGAGCCTAGGAAGTCAAATCACACATATGGCAACAAATAGAGGTAAGATCAATAGACAACGCTTAATATATAACATATTAGTATAAATGATAAAACATTAGATAGTAGACAGCGGAAAGACTCTACATTCTTTAGGCGAAGGCTCCAAATTCACAGGGACAACTGACTGGTTGACCACAAGCCTAACTACCCCATAATCTAGCAATCTGATACTCATCCGGGATTTTTATCCAAAGTATTGAAAATAAGACAAGCGTAAGTACATGTCGTACTCTACAATATAACATAGGGTTCATGAGGCTCAAAAGGTTGACACTAGTTTAACTGTGGTTAGCTTTTATGAGTCACAATTTGAAGCGATTGAGTAGCAACAAGTTTATCTTAAGCCCATATAAACACATGATCAGGTAAACATGAATAATGAATAGCATAAACAATTAACCATTAATGATCATCTATTCCGTAAGAGTTCCAAGGCCGCTCGTGACCATGAGCACGGCTGATATACCAGTTTTACACTCTGTAGAGGTTGTACAATTTCACCATGAACCGTGATTTACCCTTTCGCCCGAGGTCACGAGCCTCTTAACCCACTACCAAGGAAGGTCGACAGGGTTCACTATGAAGCCTTTCAAAGGTTCATCTAACAAGTTAGAGCCGCTAAGGATTCCCCATCAATCAGTAAGATCCCTCCCCTAAGGTGTGACTAACAAAAAGACAAAGAAACCAAAGTGCACTCCCTTAGTAGGCTGTGGGATCAAACCAATCGGAGCCCCTCTTGCGTCTTTCGGTAACCACTAACAAGCTAGAAAAGGTCCTCATACTTAACTAAAGCCAGAGCCATATAGCACTCATGGTAAGTCTCGGTTGACCACTTACAGATAAGTCCTTAGGGAGAGGAATCTAGAGCATCACAAAAACTATGCTCTAGCCCCCTTGTTCTTTGTTGCTAAAAAACATCTTTTAGTATTTATTGCATATTCCATTAGTCAAGTTACAAGATCATGGTCTTTAATTGAGCGCTAGCATCATACTACCCAAATGCATAAACCCATAGGAATCAAGGTACAAGGTAACAAAATACTAGGAAATCCTTAGTGGTAAGCAAAGTAGACACATGTAGTATGAATTAAATGATTAAAGGTGAATAGGACAACAAGGATGATCCCATGCTATACTTGTCTTTAAACTCAGATCCTTCTTCTAGTACAATCCTTCAATGAATTGCTTCTAGATTCACCATGTATAGCTCACCGACTGGACGATATCATAAAGCACCACATAAGCATCCAAGCACAAACATGCATAACATACAAATATAACTAAATTAGAGCAATTCACCAATAAAAAAATTGAAAACTAATCTACGCATTGCTATGAGCACATAAACACAAAAAGCACTCTAATCGGAGCTACATTGATCAAGAAACATCTACCGAAAGATTTACTTTTATATAAGAAGAAGAAAACTATAGGCTTCATTTATTTTAACTATATAAAATCATATATATAGGATATTTTAGAGAAATATCCAAACTAAATTAAGTCAAATTATATTCGAATTAGAAAACTAAAGTATAATTAATCATATTTTATTTATAAATCTAGTTGCATAATCATTATTCAAGTTAGGATTTAAATCATGAAATTTTAGATCAAGTTACATGGTAAACACTATTACAAACGCGTAGATTATGTCGTTATGAATCTAACGCAACTTGAATGGATCAAACCGGAGCTAAAACGGAGATTTTATGGCTAAAACAAGATCAGTGGCACTTTTGTAAATAGCTGGAACTTGATTTTAGAATTTAAATTAATAAAATCGGATTTTAAACTGAGCCAGGGACGGTGGGCATGATAAAGAAGAAGTGCAGGGGTTCTTTAGAAAAAGTGTAGGGACGGTGGGTTATATAATTAAAAATTCAGAGGACTCTTTAGTAAAACCGCCAACCAAAAGGGTATATTCTAATCTGGACCGTGAATCCCAGATTAGACGGTCGTGATGCGCTGGGGAAGAGATGGCTAGCTGGAACAGGACTCCCAGCGCAGTGGTGGCCATGGATGGCGACGAAGAGCTCGCCGGCGCAACTCGAGGAAGGGCCTAGGGCCTCGGTTGGACTTGGGGAAAACACCAGGATGTGGAGGAGAGAACGTTGATCTCACCTCGGCACTTTGCACGGACGGAGAAGGAGCGGAAGTGATGCAGGGCTCGACGGGGCGAACGGCAGCTTCCTATCAAGGACAGCGACGACGTGTGAGCAATAGAGACCTAGATGGGTAGAAGTAGATGGTAGCTACGGCTTCATAACCTTTGTGCGAAACTTGGCAGCGGGTCGAGGACGGAACGAGAGCAGCAGACGGCGTTGGCGACCTTGCTCTACTCATCGACGAGATCTGAGCGACGATGGTGGGGCGCTATGGTTCATAGAGGCAGTTGTAGATCAAAATGAGGGCACGTGGCATCTGGGCTTGGGTTTTATAGGGCATAGGCATGGAGGCCACGCCAAAATCCCGAAAAATCAGGCTCTGCGGGGGCGGGATTTCCCGGAAAGAGTCCGCTTCGGGCTTGACCAGAGGTGGAAGACGGCTGATGCGTGGGTCCCACCGGTCAGTGAGACAAGGGTGCAGGGCCTAGACATTAGTAAGAGAGAGGGAGAGGAGAGCTATCACGCGGGCGGCTGTTGGGCCGGGTGGTTAGGTAGGCCATCTGGGCTTCGGCGTGTGCGGGCCGGTGGAGTGAAGCTGGGTTGGGGGAAAGAGTGAGGAGGCGGGCAGAGAGGAATTCTAGGCCAAGGCCTTGGTGGCTGCCAGGCCGAGGGAAGGGGAGAGAGCGGGCCTTCGGGCCAAATGAGAGAAAGGGAGATTTTCTCCTTTTATTTTTGTTTTCTTTTATTTCAAAGCAATTTTCAAATACGATTTTAAATCAATTTGAATTTGAGTCAAAACCAATCAGTACAAAAACAAAAGTGCACCAGCATGAATGCACAACAATGTTACTAACCTTATGATGAGTTTTAATTTAATGAAAATTTATTATTTTCCTATATTTTCTTGAGCACAAAATACATAATTAAATCATTTCGTCTCTATTTCAAAAAGAAGCAAATTTTAAGGTGTTATAATTCTACCCCCTTAAATGAATCTTGTCCTCGAGATTTGCGGAGACTAGCAAGAAGAATAGGGATGTTTTCAGGGAACAAAGGTCACAACCATCTTGAAAGCAAAAGTTTCCAGCTAAAGAGCATAATTGAACTTTATATGACACCTTGAGCATTCGAACCCTTCTTAGTTGGATAGTTTGCGTAGGCGTGATCGTCTATCTTATTGATCTCCTCTAAAGGTGTTTGTTCCTCTACATTGACATCTAAAAACTCACAGTCCACTTTACTATCCTCACAGGACACACCTAATAGGTCATTCTTGTATTCCTCAGGTGCAGGTTAAATACCCTCATACTCAATTCTTTCTCCTAACGATGCTGTGAGAAGCACCGAACATTCGGACATACTTAATCACTCCTTTGCATGCAGATAACCATCCCATTCCAAGGATAATATCAATGTCCATTAACTCCAAAACAATAAGGTTTGCCTCAAAGTTTACCCCCTTTATGTCAAGACTAACTTTTGGGCATATGTGGTCTACCTTCACTTCACTCCAAGAGAGTTAACTATCATGGGTTTGCTCATTGTAAGCATAGTTATCTTATGATCTTCTACGTACACACTAGAGATAAATGAATGTGACACACTGGTGTCAAACAACACCATAGCAGTGGCTGAGCTTACTGCAATCAAACCATAAATGACCTCCTTAGCTCCATGAGTGGTAATCATATCCACATTGTTTCAACTTTCAAGGATGTAGTTTCGCTTTAATTTATTGCCTTGCACCTGCTTATTATGGACATTCTGTTCTAGCTCCTACTGCTATTGATTCTGGCTTTGATTACTCTCAGCAAACTTCTCAAGACAGTCGTTCTCATAATGTTCAATTTCACCACAATCATAACCTTCCCCACTAGTAGGATGATTCATCTTCATCAAGGTGATAGTAGGAGGTGACAGACATGGCTCTTGAGAGTTGAAATGTTGCACTTCATCATTGGGTTGCTGATATTGATTCTGATTTGTACTCCCAAGCAGATTCATAGGGCGCAACTGATATTCTGGTTGTATAGCAAAACAAAGACGAGTGTTTCTTAACTGGCGCTGAAGGTTACGTTTTCTCTTCTTCTCTTCCATCTCTCGACGCTTGTTCTCAATTACAATTGCTCTGTCCACCAACATCTGTTAGTCAGCATACACAATGGTCATCAGCTGTAGTTGCAAACCATCATTCAGTCCTTTCAAAAAGCGTTTTTGTTTCTTAGCATCACTATCCACCTCTCCTAGAGCATAGCATGACAATTGAGTGAACCAGTTACGATACTAACACACTAACATAGATCCTTGCTTCAAGTTGAGGAACTCATCTTGCTTAAGTTCTACCACACCTAACGGAATGTGGTAGGACCTAAAGCTCTCGCTGAACTCCTTCTAGGTGATCTGTCCAGCATTGTTGGGACATCCATACTGGTAAGACTCCCACCAGTCCTATGCTGCGCCCTAGAATTGGCCGAACGCAAAAAGCACCTTCTCATGGTCATCACACTGAGCTATGTCCAGTTATCGCTCCACATCTCTAAGCCAATCATCAGCTTCTAGTGGGTCGCTTGTATTGGAGAACGTCGGTGGGTGTCCCTTCATAAATTCACCACACTTGTCAATAGGGGGTGCTTGATGCTGGTTGTCTAGTGCAATTTGATCAATAGTCTATAACAGTTGAGTCTGCGTCATCACAGCTTGCTCTATAGTTGGAGGATTAGGTGGCGGTGGATTAGAGTTGGGAACATTCCTTCCAGCACCCTGTGAAGCACTACTCTTGGTAGCAACCATCCATTTTCAACATATATGCATTAGGATTCAGTCGTTCATAGCATTCTTAACTTGTAGCTTCAAGAGATGACAAGATAAGATTGATAGTATGAGAGACAAGAGAAAACCCAACCATAGTGAGATATCCGATTCTTCCAAATGAAGCACTAGTATGTAAGAAACTTCATCTTGCAAATCCTTCACTGGCTACCCCCGTTAAGAAGAGATATACTAGCGACACGAAAGGGTAGCTTGCACCTTCTTCTAGATATGTTAGCTAGCATAAAGGCGTTCTGACATCCTAGAGAAACTCATGTGCATAGGCAAGAACATGAAATCTAAAATTCCTTGCGAGCAGAAAAACAATAGCACAGTAAAACAGTTGTAACTCTCATTCTGTTAATCCAATGAAGTTGTAGATTATACTGTTGGAAAGCTTATCAAATCCTCCACAACTTCATTATAGAACACTTTTCCAAATTCTACAGTTCAGGCAGTCGAAAATGGTGCACAATAGAAACTGTTCCAGGTTTCAGACAACACAGGTGCATCATCTTATGATTTTCATAGCTCCATAACCAAAATAGCTATCAGGGTGATTCTTATGGTCGGAGAAATATATTGAAGTCTACTATTGTCTAGAATTTTTTTATGATTTTTGGTCATCCAAAAATAGATATATAAGCCGATAAAGGCAGGTTGCTCTGAAAGGCAGGATTGAGAAAATAGGAGATAATCAAAACCCAACTATTTATTTCATTAATCCTTATACCTTAGACCTATAAACTAAATGAAATTATAGGAAAACACCACAAGATCATTACACTCATTACAAAGATCCAAACCAAGCATTATCATAATGACAAACCAACTGAACAATAAAGGTTCACACTTCAAACATTGACCCAACTTATGATACTATCGTCCTCTTCATATTAAGGGTAAGGATCCTAAAGCTTCTCCTCTGATGATGTAAGAAGGTGCTAAGAGAAGATTCTAAAAGCATATCAAATTAAGGAGTGAAGATGAGAACAAAGACTTTAAGATAAGCATCAAGGAGGAGTTGAACATCAAGGATATGAATATAGTAGAGAAGAAAATTTCTAGGTTTATAGAACAAGGATGTTATAGCAATTCCTAAATCTTAAGACGGCCAATTTCTAACTAGGCATGTGTCCTTGTCACACCCAATTTTAAGGATAAAATGGAGTGTAAAATCTTATGTGCGCCCAAAGATCAGTCACACACATAAGCTGACAAATTATAAATAGTATAATCACAAGTGTTTATTACATCACGAATAAGACAGAGTTATCACATAAATATAGCAGAAATAATGAAAGATCTCTCGTGGAAGCTCCATTTCACAGGGACGTCGACTGGTTGACCACAAGTCTAGTAGTCCTCAGGAAAATCATTATACCCAAAGCCATCTGTTACCCATCCGGGATTTTTATCCAAGTAATGAAAATAAACAAGCGTAAGTACATATCGTACTCAACAAGTGTAACATAGGGTTCATGAGGCTCAAAGGGCTTGGCACAGGTTTAACAACGTTCAGCTTTTAGTTGTCACAATTTTAGCTTAAGAGTAGCAACAAGTTGTTTCAATTCCCAATGCAAAACACATAATCAAATGTAAACATGAATAATGAATAGCATAAACAAATAATTCTTAGTGTTCATCTATTTCGTAAATGTTCCAAGGCCGCTCGTGATCATGAGCACGGTTGATATACCAGTTTTATACTCTGCAGAGGTTGTACACTTTCACTGTGAGTCATGATGCCCATATGCCGGGTTAATTACTCCCAAAACACTTTCAAGGTGAGTAGACAGGGGTCACTATGAAGCCTTTCAAAAGTTCGTCGAACAAGTTAGGGCCATTAAATTCACTCGACAAACAGATATAGGAACCCCCCTGTCAAATGGCACAATTCCTTCGCGGCTATACACATAGGAGTAGAGGCTATCCTATACCGGATTCGGCAAGCCATTCTTAAGCCAATAAAGGTAACCACTAACAAGCTAGAAAATGTCCTCATACTGAGCTAAAGCCAGAGCCATGTAGCCCTCACAGCTGTACTGTAAGTCCCGGATACTCCAGGCCCCTGTTTCCAAGTTGCTAAAAAGTCATATTTTAATGTTTGTTGCATATACCATTAGTCAAGTTATAAGATCATGGTTTAATTGAGCACTAGCAAAGCTACCCAAGTGCATAACCCATAGGTGACAAGGTAAAAGTTCAATTCTAGGGAATCCCTATCAAGGTGACACATGCAACATGAATTTAATGTATTAAAGTGAATAGCAAACAAGGATGATCCCATGCTATACTTGTCTTGAGCAAAGTACTCCTGCTTGTCCTACTCGTCAAAGTTGTACCATTGATCTCCCACGAATTGCTCACCGTCTATACTCGATAACACAACAACATACAAGCATCCAGGAGCAATCATGCAAAGCAAACAAAGCTATAGATTAGAACAGTACACCAACAACATAAAATCAAGATGAAAAGTTTGGAAAATGAATCTACGTCTTGCTACGAACACACAGACGCGAAAATCACAAAAATCAAAGCTAAAACGAAAAAGTTATGAATTAAACAAGATTTCCTATAGTAAAATAATAGATTAAATCTAATCTTGAATTTCAAAAGTTGGAAACCTACTTAACAGTAGTATAAACATGTAGATTACTTAATTATGAACCTAACGCAACTTGAATGGATCAAATCGGAATTAAAACGAAGATTTTATGGTTAAAACAAGTTGAGTGGCAAAACTATAAATAGCTGAAAACATATTTTCAATCTAACCGAACCAAAATACGCTTTCAAAAGAAAGAAACGGAATCTGAAAACACGCTTTGGACTGCGGGTTGAGTCTAAAATAATTGTAAGGGGCTTTTTGAAAAACCGACGGCGAAGGGGTATCTTGGATTAAGGACCATTGGATTAGATCTGAATGGCTGGGATTCAACCGAGCGGGAGAGAGAGAGAGAGGGGTCACGCCAAAACAGTGCTGGCAGCAAGTGGGCGACGGCGGCGCCATTGCCAGGCTCGCCGGAGCTTTGGCTTTCGGCCAAAAACGCTCGGTTCAACGAAAAAAACACCGGGAGATAGAGGGAGGGACGGTGGACTCACCGGACCCAAGCGGAGCTAGTGAGGAGCAACGGAGGTGGCACGGCGCTCGGTGGATGGCGGCTGTCGTGGCGGCGCTAGGGCGAGGCGCGACTGTGGCTTGTGTAGGCAAAAACCTTGTGGCAGATGGGATAGGGAGGTGGAGGAAGCGGCTATTTATGGGGGCGGGGTTCTTGGGCGTCACGGCATCACGGAGATCGTGGCGGAGGCGGGCACTATGATGGCACGGTCATATTTGAGCCAAACAAGGGCGCAAGGAAGGAGAAGGCCTGACGGCTGGGCCCGGGACATCAACGGCTAGAGGGAGGAAAGAGCACGGGCGCGGCATCTGGCTGGGCCGCTGCGGTGCGATGCGCAAGGGAGTGAGGCGGCTGCAACGGGCATGCCGACCAACCGGCCTTCGGCCCAAGCGGGAAGGAGAGGGAGAGCGATGGCCTGGGAAGGAAAAAAGGAATGGGCCGGCGCAAGGAAAATGGGCCAACTGGCCAAATGGAAAGAAAGAAGAATTTCTTTTTTTCTTAAACATATTTCCAAAGCAAATTAAAAATGCAAATTCAAATCAATTTAGAATCCGATTTCAAACCAAGCAATACAAAATATTATGCAACAGCATGAATGCACATACATGATTGTTAACCTATATTTGTTTTTAGTTTAATAAAATTTATTATTTTTCCTAGGTTCAAGTTCCCACAAAATGCTTAATTAACCATTTTCTCCAATTTCAAAAATATGCAAAATTTAGGGTGTTACAGTCCTATAGTCAGCATTGCTCTGATACTACTTTATAGCACCCGATTTTAAGGATAAAACCAGATACACACCATATGTGAGCCTAAGAAGTCAAATCACACATATGGCTACAAATAGAGGTAAGATCAATAAACAATGCTTAATATATAACATATTAGTATAAAGGATACAACCTTAGATAGTAGACAGCGGAAAGACTCTACATTCTTCAGGCGAATGTTCCAAATCCACATGGACAACTGACTAGTTGATCATAAGCCTAACTGCTCCATAATCTAGCAATCTGGTACCCATCCGGGATTTTTATCCAAAGTATTGAAAATAAGACAAGCATAAGTACATATCGTACTTAGCAATATAACATGGGGTTCATGAGGCTCAAAAGGTTGACACTAGTTTTACTGTGGTTAGCTTTTATGAGTCATAATTTTAAGCGATTGAGTAGCAACAAGTTTATCTTAAGCCCATATAAACACATGATCAAGTAAACATAAATAATGAATAGCATAAACAATTAACCATTAATGATCATGTCGGGTTCATAAACCCGGGGTCCCTTAGGGACCCGCTTCCACGCCAGGGCTCGGCCCGAGAAAACAGCATGTAAGTCATGGGCCGGCCCAAGAGTCTAAAAAACAACGGACTGGAAGGACAGTCTGGTCGCCAACCGGAAGGTCTACCCAAAAGGACGAGCGCTCACTCGACAACTTCTTGGCCCACCTCTCTGACCAGAGCGCTCGCTCCGGGCACCAGCCGCTTCCGGGCGGTCTCTCCGATCGGAAGGCCTGGCCCAAAACGCTGCTTCCTACTCCGACCCCGCGACTCGACCGGGGACCCATAGGAAGCCTGCTTACCGCTCTTCTCCGTCTGGCATGGCCAGGGCCGACTGGGGCCATCCGACCGGGGACGTCCGCTCGGAAGGGACCTCTGGCGAATGGAGAAGGCAGCGCACAAGTCAAACCATGATACCAGGACCATACCCTGTACACCTGCGGGAGCAGTGCTTCACAACCGCCCTGACACAAACAGTATTGTAGACACCGACATTTGTATCTACAGTATTGTAGGCGCCGTTGGGCTCTCATACGGCAATAAGCCCCCACATGCCTCTTGGCATCGGTAGTACTATGGGCGCTAGGATTCACCACACCTTGTACACATGGTAGGGCTCCTCACATACCAACAATATTTTTGCAGGTACCAACATCCACCCTTCCTAAAGAAGCCAACACAACCTCCCATGTGCACCTGATATTCTACAGTGACATCAACATTATTGTGGGCACCTACCATCATCGCTACCCTCATCGGCGTGGGCAACAAGGCTTAGAAACATCCATACTCTCTCTCTCTCTCACATGTAAAGCCATCCCCTTTATCTATAAAGGGGATGTGCTCCCTCCAACAAAAAGAGGTCGACTTCTTCAAGCACTAGATTCAGTAGATCAATAGCTCACAACCCCTCAAGCACACGCTTGAACACCTAGCTCATAGCGGGGCTCCGGTCGCCCTCGGCCCTTCCGGTCGGACCCGACCGGGCCTCTCGTACACCCCACCTTTCTCCTTCTCGTTTGTAACCCCACTACAAACTTTGAGCACCTAGGCTCAGGAATAAAGTCACCGAATGACCCAAACTAGACGTAGGGCACGTTGCCTAAACCAGTATAAATCCTGTGTCATTGAGTGCTAGGGCACCTCCGATCACAACGTACAACAAAACTACAAATATTCACTAGTTGGTCACTTTCTGTACCGACAGTTGGCGCCGTCCGTGGAGAAGACGCTATACGTTCAACACTTTTTGGTCATCGGATGGCCCATTTTTCCACCACCCCACCATGGCGGGCTCGGGCGATACGATTCACTTTGGCTCGCTTGAATATCCCGCACTCTCGCCTGCTGGGATGCGGGTTCCACCCGTCTTTGAGCCATCCCAGGCCTTCCTCTTCGGAAGCCTGGACTTCATCGATGAACGGCTCGGCGTACTCCACCTCCGCGAGGAGACTCGTGACCCAGCACCCATCGGGGAGACATCCTCCATCGACTCTAGGACGCGCGACCTCTACGGCGCGACATCTACGCTTCATTACGAGCAAACTCTCTGCTCAAACCCTATTGTAAGTAATACGCGTACTTTTATTCGCCCTTTATTTACTATCTCCCACCGATCACCCGGAGGGACTGCACCACCCACACCACAAACACCGTATGGTCGGTTCCCCTATGACCTCGCGTCCTTCGTGGATGCCTACACTCGAGGGCTCCGAAGGGCACTGGCACCATCCCCACTCATGTCTAAATTCGTAGGAATGGTAGGCTTCGCTCCTGTCGTTTCCCACGAGCTCCCGGATAACGAGGGCGAGAGCGATGGTTCCAGCATCGGTGATGTGGTGCCCCTCCACCATTCATCCCGGGAATGCGCTATGGCGGATGGTCTAGGGCAACCACCGGTGGTTGCGGAGTCTACCCAAACTCACACCCCTTCGGACCCGCGTGCGGAGGCCCTCGCGGCTGCGCAAGCGCACGCCGATGAATTACGACAACGGCGGCAGAGCCAGTCGCCGCCTGCGCTGGCACGGTCGGTGCGGCACATTGCGTCCCATGCGCATGGCCCGATAGGTGGCACTCGGGGTCGCGCTCGTCAGGTCCAGCACGACATCATGAACGAGGGGAACGATGTCCCACAATTCGCCCGAGCCAGCCAGAATATCGCTGCTGCAGCAATGCTTCCCCACGGTGTTCCCGAGCCCATGGACCCTCAGGAGCGGGCAGTCTATCAAAACCTCCGGGTTCTAGTAGAGGCCGCTGCCATCCAACAGGCGGAAAGCTCCGCTTTGCGACTCTGACCCGCGCCCTCTCACCCCACCGGGGGGATGGGGACACGCCAGCCGGATCGATCCGTTCGCTCGCCGCCGCAGCCGTCAGGCTCAGCTTGGGGTGCGGTAGCCATGACACGGTCCGACCGAGCGCCTGCTCCACACCGACCACAACAGGACGCTCGTAGCGTCATCAGCAACCGGCATCGGGACCAACACGGCAACGACGTCTGCCATACGGCAGCAGGCGACATGGATCCTGGCCAGACCATCGAGGGAAGCTGTGAAACGCGCCCAGGCGCCATCACCGGCCGGACGACCGAAGCCCCAGCCCTAAGGTTCCGGGGCCATGGGCCTTTAGCCGGCGCATCCGGAGAGCACCGTTCCCACAGCATTTCTAGCCTCCCTCCAACATCACCAAATACACCGGGAGACAAACCCAGGCATTTGGCTCGAAGACTTCCGGCTCGCCTGTCGAGCCGAAGGAGTGGATGGTGACTATTTCATCATCCAATATCTTCCCATTTGCCTGGGGGAACATGTTTGAGCATGGCTTGAATTCCTTCCACACGACAGCATCTGCGACTGGGCGGACCTCAAGAGGGTCTTCGTCAGGAATTTCTAGGGGACGTACGTCCACCCAGGGAACTCCTAGGACCTCAAAAGCTGTCAGCAGGAGCCCAGCGAGTCCCTACGGGATTACATCCACAAGTTCTCTCAATGATGCAACTCCCTCCCTGATGTCGTCGATGCATACGTCATCAGCGCAATCCTTTCTGGGACAAACTGTGAGTCCCTGATCCACAAGCTTGGCTGCCTAAAACCCCGCACCACCCGCGATCTGCTCGATGTTGCCACCAATCACACCTCTGGTGAGGAGGTGGTCGGAGCGGTCTTCAGCGGAGGCCGGGACCAAGGCAAGCCCAAGCGCGTGGATCCAGATGAAGGCCCCTCCACTCAGAGGGGCAAGAAGAATAAGAAGGATCGGTGCCGGTCGGACAACACCGTGTTGGTCGCCGCGGCTGATCGCACGCCCAGGCAGCCCCAACAGGGACTGCCTGACCACTTCAACAAACTCATGGATGGTCCATGCCCCAACCACGCCTACCCTATCAAACACCTCTACAAGGAGTGCGAACTCCTCAAACGTTTCCTCCGATAGACCGGTGGGTCAAAGGAGGGAGACGGCAAGGAGCCTGGTAGCCAAGAGGGGAGGCGCGGCAGGCAAGGACGGAGATGGTTTCCCTGAACCTGAGGAGTGCATCATGATCTTCGGTGGGTCCAACGCCATCTGGACTAAACGCCAGCATAAGGTACGCTACAGGGAGGCGTGTGCCGTCGAGACGGCCGTCCCCTCCTTTCTCAACCTGGTGGAGTCCTCGATCACATTTGATCAGAGGGACCATCCCTCCTACATCGCAAGATCGGGATGCTACCCGCTCGTCGTCGACCCCATCGTCCGCAAGAAGTGCCTCACCAAGGTGCTGATGGATGGGGCGAGCGGCCTCAACATCCTGTACATCGACACCCTCGATGCCATGCGCATCCCCTGATCGAAGCTCCGCCAGCGGGCTCCCCTTCCATGGGGTAATCCGGGACCGCAGGCATACCCGCTCGAACAGGTCGATCTGCCCATCACATTCGGCAGCCGGGCCAACTTCCGCTCGGAGGTCCTCACCTTTGAAGTGGTGGACTTTCCAAGGTCCTACCATGCCATCTTAGGACGGCCATGCTACGCAAGATTCATGGCGATACCCAACTACACCTACCTCAAGCTAAATATGCCGGATCCAAATGGCATCATCACCGTGAGTAGCGCCTTCTCGCACGCCTTTGTGTGCGACCGCGAGCACTACGAGCTCGCCACTGTGGTCGTCAACTCCTCCGAGCTCCTGCAGCTCGGGGGAGTCGTCAACCCCAGCAGTCCTAGACTGCAACAAACCAACCTCCTCGACGGCCTTCCGCCCACTCGAGGAAACCAAGGCGGTGGGTGTCGACCCCACTGACCCAGCCAAAACGGTGCGAATCAGGACCCAGCTCCTAGCCAAATAGGAATCCAAGCTCGTCGACTTCTTCGCATGGCAGCCCTCTGACATGCCGAGGATACCATGGGGGGCGCCGAGCACGCACTACGCCATATCTCGGGCTCAAAGCCCGCCAAGCAACACATGCCCCTTTCGACGACGAGAGGCGCAGGCCATAGGCGAAGAGATCACCAAGCTCCTGGCAGCCGGATTCATCAGGGAGGTTTTCCACTCCGACTGGCTCGCTAATCCTGTCCTTGTCAGAAAAAAGACCAGGAAGTGGAGAATGTGCGTCGATTACACCGGACTTAGTAAAGCGTGTCCAAAGGATCACTTTCCTTTACCACACATAGACCAGATAATTGACCGCACCTCGGGTTGCGAGATTCTCTCCTTTCTGGATGCCTACTGAGGCTATCACCAGATCGCGATGAAAGATTCCGATCAGCTCGTGACCTCGTTTATCACCCCGTATGGTTCGTACTGCTACATGACCGTGCCTTTCGGTCTAAAGAACGCTGGCGCCACCTACCAAAGGTGCATGCAGCAATGTTTCGCCGACCAAATCGACCCGCCTGATTAGCCTGATCAGGCTGAACGGCCGAAACCAACAATCGCCGTCTATGTTGATGACATAGTGGTCAAAATGGCTCGAGCTTATGACCTGATCGCAAACTTGGCGCAAGATTCGCAAACCTCCGAAGGTTCAACATCAAGCTAAATCCCAAAAAATGTGTTTTCGGGGTTCCAAAGGGAAAGTTGCTTGGATACATCGTATCCAAGCGCGGCATCGAGGCCAACCCCAAAAAGATCACAACCATCTCCAACATGGGCCCCATACGCAACGTAAAAGGCATACAAAGGCTCACCGGCTGCCTGACGGCCCTTAGTCGCTTCATCTCTTGGCTCGACGTGAATGGGGGATGCCACTCTATAAGCTCCTCAAAAAGATGGATGCCTTCGTCTAGACTGAGGAAGCCCAGCATGCTCTCGAAAGCCTCAAAATATCCTTGACATCAGCCCCGATCCTCGTCGCTCCCAAACGGGGAGAACCCCTCCTCCATTACGTCGCGGCAAGTAACCATGTGGTGAGTGCCGCCCTGGTCGTCGAAAGGGAGGAACCGGGACACTAGCTCAAGGTATAGTGACCCATATACTTCATCGAAGAGGTACTTACTGACCCCAAGGTCCAGTACCCCTAGGTGCAGAAACTCCTATATGCCGTGCTAATGGCCACTAGGAAGCTCCTACACTACTTCACCGACCACGAAGTCACATTCATCACTTCATACCCACTCGGAGACATCATCCGCAACCGCGACGCCGTGGAACGAATCTCTAAGTGGGCCCTTGAACTCATGGGCCATGACATCAGGTATACCCCTACACCGCAATTAAGTCTCAGGCTCTCGCGGATTTTTTTGCCGAATGGACGGAGGTCCAGCTACCAGCCCCGGACGTCTCCCACGAGTACTGGACAATGTACTTCGACGGGTCCGTAATGGTGCACAACTCGGAGGCTAGAGTGGTTCTGATCTCCCTAGACAGGAGTAGGCTCTGCTACGCCATCCGCCTCCACTTTTTGGCTTCAAACAACGCCACGGAATACGAGGCCCTTATCAATGGACTACGCATCGCCATCGAGCTCGGTGCTACGCGACTCTACGTCGCGGCGACACAGAACTAGTCATTGATCAGGTCATGAAGGAGTCCTCCTGCAAAAGCCCCCTCATGACAGCATATTGCCAAGAGGTGCGTAATCTCGAGGACAAATTCTAGGGAATCGAACTACATCACATCCCTTGAAAAGGGACAACGACGCCACCGATTTCCTCGCAAAACTAGCCGCCAGGCGGGATCCATCCCCGAGCGGAGTCTTCATCAACGACGTCCATGAGCCGTCCGCCCGCATCCTAGAAGGTCCAACCCAGACACACCCCGATGGTCAGCCAACGCTCGGAGGCTCTGACCTCGACGCCCAGTCGGCGCTCGGGGGCTCCAATCCCAGTACCTCTATAATGATGTCACCCACGAACATCACCATATTGGCACTCGATCAAACCGACTGGCGTGTACCACTACTCACCTACCTCCTCGAGGAGGTTCTCCCACCTGAAAGAACTGAAGCTCGATGAATCGCTCGACGCGCTAAGACCTTCATCGTGCTCGATAACAAACTCTACAAATGGAATCCATCAGGAGTGCTCATGAAGTGCGTCCCCGCTAGCCGGGGGAAGCAGATCCTCCTCGAGGTCCATGCCAGGATCTATGGGCATCATGCGGCCCCAAGGTCCCTGGTCGGAAAAACCTTTCGCCAAGGTTTTTACTGGCCCACCGCGCTATGAGATGCAGAGGAGGTCATCCACAGGTGCGAAGGATGCCAGTTCCACGCTCGACAAACCCATTTACTAGCGCAAGAGCTCCAAACTATCCCAATCACCTGGCCATTCATGGTCTGGGCCCTCGACATGGTAGGACCCCTCAAAAAAGACCTAGGTGGTTTCACTCACCTACTCGTAGCAGTCAACAAGTTTACCAAATGGATAGAGGCCAAGCCCATCACCAATCTCCGCTCAGAAGAGGCGGTCAAATTCTTCCTTGACATCATCTACCAATTCGGCGTTCCTAACTGTATCATCACTGACCACGGGACTAACTTCACCAGGAAGAAGTTCCTAGACTTTAGTAATGGATACGGCATCAGAATCGACTGGGCTTCGGTCGGACATCCACGAACTAACGGTCAGGTCAAACATGCCAATGGCATGGTCCTCCAAGGACTCAAGTCGCGTATCTTTGACCGACTCAACAAACACGTCGGGCGATGAGTTGCAGAGGTCCCAGCGATGTTGTGGAGCCTAAGAACGACCCCAAACTGATCCACGGGATTCACACCTTTCTTCCTGGCTTATGGAGCAGAAGCGTGTTGCCCTCCGACCTCGACCATGGCGCACCAAGAGTAAAAACTTTCGACCACAACCGAGCCACGGAGGCTCAACAAGACGCAGTCGACCTACTCAAAGAGGCCCACGAGACAACCGTCATCCACTCCGCTCGCTATCGACAAACCCTCCGCAGGTACCACAAAAGGAAGATCAGAGGAAGGATACTCGAAGTGGGCGATCTCGTGCTCCGAAGGACCCAATCGATGAAGGAAAAACACAAGCTCTCTCCACGAAAGGAAGACCAGCTCGTGACCATGAGCACGGCTGATATATCAGTTTTACACTCTGCAGAGGTTGTACACTTTCACCATGAGCCATGATTTACCCTTTCGCCCGAGGTCGCGAGCCTCTTAACCCACTAGCAAGGAAGGTTGGCAGGGTTCACTATGAAGCCTTTCAAAGGTTCATCTAACAAGTTAGGGCCGCTAAGGATTCCCCATCAACCAGTAAGATCCCTCCCCCAAGGTGTGACTAACAAAAAGACAAAGAAACCAAAGTGCACTCCCTTGGCAGGCCATGGGATCAAACCAATCGGAGCCCCTCTTGCACATTCCGGTAACCACTAACAAGCTAGAAAAGGTCCTCATACTTAACTAAAGCTAGAGCCATGTAGCACTCATGGTTGTGCTATAAGTCTCGGTTGACCACTTACAGATAAGTCCTTAGGGAGAGGAATCTAGAGCATCACAAAAACTATGCTCTAGCCCCCTTGTTCATGTTGTTAAAAACATCTTTTAGTGTTTATTGCATATTACATTAGTCAAGTTACAAGATCATGGTCTTTAATTGAGCACTAGCATCATACTACCCAAATGCATAAACCCATACGAATCAAGGTACAAGGTAACAAAATACTATGAAATCCTTAGTGGTAAGCAAAGTAGACACATGCAGTATGAATTAAATGATTAAAGGTGAATAGGACAACAAGGATGATCCCATGCTATACTTGTCTTTAAACTCAGATCCTTCTTCTAGTACAATCCTTCAATGAATTGCTTCTGGATTCACCATATAGCTCACCGACTGGATGGTATCATAAAGCACCACACAAGCATCCAAGCACAAACATGCATAACATACAAATATAACTAAATTAGAGCAATACACCAATAAAAATTTTTTTGAAAACTAATCTACGCATTGCTATGAGCACATAAACACAAAAAGCACTCTAATCGGAGCTACATTGATCAAGAAACATCTACCGGAAGATTTACTTTTATATAAGAAGAAGAAAACTATAGGCTTCATTTATTTTAACTATATAAAATCATATACACAGGATATTTTAGAGAAATATCCAAACTGAATTAAGTCAAATTATATTCGAATTAGAAAACTAAAGTATAATTAATCATATTTTAATTATAAATCTAGTTGCAAAATCATTATTCAAGTTAGGATTGAAATCATGAAATTTCGGATTGAGTTACATGGTAAACACTATTACAAACACGTAGATTATGTCGTTATGAATCTAATGCAACTTGAATGGATCAAATCGGAGCTAAAACGGAGATTTTATGGCTAAAACAAGATCAGTGGCACTTTTGTAAATAGCTGGAACTTGATTTTAGAATTTAAATTAATAAAATCAGATTTTAAACTAAGCCAGGGATGGTGGGCATGATAAAGACAAAGTGTAGGGGTTCTTTAGAAAATGTGCATGATGGTGGGTTATATAATTAAAAATTCAGAGGACTCTTTAGCAAAACCACCAATCGAATGGGTATATTCTAATCTGGGCCATGAATCCTAGATCGGACGATCGTGATGCGTTGGGGAAGAGATGGCTAGCCGAAACAGGACTCCAGCGCGGTGGTGGCCATGGATGGTGATGAAGAGCTTGTTGGCGCAACTCGAGGAAGGGCCTAGGCCCTCGGTTGGACTCGGGGAAAACACCTGGATTGGGAGGAGAGAACGTTGATCTCACCTCGGCACTTTGCACGGACAAAGACGGAGCGGAAGAGACACGGGGCTCAGTGGGGTGGACGGCAGCTTCCTATCAAGGACGACGATGGCGTGTGAGCAACAGAGACCTAGATGGGTAGAGGTAGATGGCACCTACGGCTTCGTAACCTTTGTGCGAAACTCAACAGCGGGTCGAGGACGGAAGGGGAGAAGCAGACGGCATTAGCGACCTTGCTCTGCTCGTTGGTGAGATTTGAGCGATGATGGTGGGGCGCTATGGTTCACAGAGGCAGCTGTAGATCGAAACGAGGGCGCTTGGCATCCGGGCTTTGGTTTTATAGGGCATAGGCGTGGAGGCCACGCCAAAATCTTGAAAAATTGGGCTCTACGGCGGCGGGATTTCCCGACAGAGTCCGCTTCGGGCATGGCCAGAGGTGGAAGACGACTAACGCATGGGTCCCACCGGTCAGCGAGACAAGGCTGCAGGGCCTAGACGTCAGACAGAGAGAGGGAGAGGAAAGCTGTCGTGTGGGTGGCTGCTAGGCCGGGTGGTTAGGCAGGCCATTTGGGCTTCAACGCGTGCGGGCCGGCAGAGTGAAGCTGTGTTGGTGGAAAGAGTGAGGAGGTGGGCGGAGAGGAATTCTGGGCCAAGGCCTTGGTGGCTGCCAGGCCGAGGGAAGGGGAGAGAGCGGGCCTTCGAGCCAAATGGGAGAAAGGGAGATTTTCTCCTTTTATTCTTGTTTTCTTTTATTTCAAAGCCATTTTCAAATATGATTTTAAATCAATTTGAATTTGAGTCAAAACCAATCAGTACAAAAACAAAAGTGCACCAGCATGAATGCACAACAATGTTACTAACCTTATGATGAGTTTTAATTTAATGAAAATTTATTATTTCCCTATGTTTTGATGAGCACAAAATACATAATTAAATCATTTCATCTCTATTTTAAAAAGAAGCAAATTTAGGGTGTTACAAAGATGGGAAAGGTTGACACCACTCTCTTCACCAAGAAGCTAGGCAATGAGTTGTTTGTGTTGCAAATCTATGTTGATGATATCATATTCGGATCTACCAATCAAGATTTTTGTGAGGAGTTTGGAAAGATGATGGCAAGTGAGTTTGAGATGTCTATGATTGAAAAGCTTAGCTACTTCTTTGGTCTTCAAATCAAGCAAATAAAGAATGGCAGATTTGTGAGTCAAGGCAAGTACATCAAAGACATGCTCAAGAAGTTTAGAATGGATGATGCTAAAGCTATTAGTACACCAATGGAGACAAATGAAAGCTTGGATAGTGATGCTAGTGGCAATATAGTGGATCAAAAGATGTATCGGTCAATGATTGGAAGCCTACTCTATGTGACTGCATCAAGGCTAAATGTGATGTTTAGTGTATGCATGTGTGCTAGATTTCAAGACTCACTAAGAGAAAGTCATTTGAAGGCCACCAAGAGAATATTGAGGTACTTGAAGCATACACAAAATGTTGGATTGTGGTATCTCAAAGGAGTTAGATTAGAGTTGATTGGATATTTGGACTCCGATTATGCGGGATGCAAAGTTGAGAGAAATAACACATCGGGCACATATCAACTATTGGGAAGATCTCTTGTGTCTTGGTCATCAAAGAAGCAAAATAGTGTAGCACTTTCAACCGCCGAAGCGGAGTACATATCGATCGGTAGTTGTTGTGCTCAATTACTTTAGATGAAGGCTCTTTGAGTGATTTTGGAATCAAGTTCAAACAAGTGCCATTGCTATGTGACAATGAGAGTGCCGTGAAGCTCACCAACAATCGGTTCAACATTCAAGAACAAAGCACATTGATGTCCACCATCATTTCATAAGAGATCACCAACAAAAGGGGACATTTACATTGAAAATGTGGGCACCGATGATCAACTTGCCGATATCTTCACCAAGCCACTTGATGAGAAAAGGTTTTGCAAGCTAAGGAATGAATTGAACATACTTGACTTCTTTAATATGTGTTGATGCACCCCCATATATGACATGCCTCTCCTTCGAGCAAAGCAAGGTAAAGTTGATTGACATGTCATTCATCCATTGCTAAGGACTTGTTTAGTGCATCTAGTCATTCCTATGATGTCTTAGGCTCATTCATGAAAATCAAAAGAATTTGATGCTTGTATGGTACCACTATTGCTTGTATGCTTGAAATGATCTAGTGGTAGCATATGACATATTTGTGGGCTTGTGAACCTGGTGTTTAATCTAGAAAATGAGCTATAAGTGTTTAACTCAACATGGTACAAGAGACCCCTTATTTGGAGGTGTGAAGAAGCTTGTCCTTGGATCAAACCGAGTTAAATATCTTTGTAAGTGATCTAGATTGAACCAAATTAGGAAAATGATCCTCACTTCACATGGTTTCACCCCAACCTATCTAAAATTTAAGCTCAATTTTTGTGCTAATTGTTGACAAAGGGGGAGAGAATTCACAAAGATAGTAAGATAGAAGATAGTAAGATAGGGGAGCAAACAAATAAAATGACATTGTAAGGGGATCAATTAAAATTTAAAGCACACAAGTAGGGAGAGCAAGCTCATAAACTTGTATGTTGCATTTGTATGTGCATTTACATATGTTTGCTTGCATGGCACAAGTTCTTAAATTCCCTATCCATGCTTGTGTGGTGTATGCTAGATTATAGGAAATAATTGATGAAATGAAAAACTAGCATACATAGGATAGCTAGATATACCTTGATCTTTTACAAGTGATACTAGAGCCTTGCTTCTAATGTTGATCTCACGAAGTATCTAGTTTGTCTTTGCTTTTCAAGTAATATCTAGCAAATCATGGTGTTAAGTAAGGTAGAAAACGAACGAAAAAAATCATGTTCCGACCCGTTCCGTTTTCTACTTTCTTCCGTCCATTTTTGTATTTGTGGGATCCTGTTTCCGTAACAGGAAAGGAGTTTTTCCGTCCATTTCCACGAGATCCCGTTTTTATCTAGAATTGACCCGTATTTATTTTGTTTTTCATCCCATTTTCAATCTATGTGAGATATGTCTCGAAATTGATATGTTCATATACCTACTAATCACAAATTATGCATGTTAACATGTTAACACATGGTATACTAGTGAATATTGGACCGATAATTTCGTACGTGTATATTATTTTGTGACTTTGTTCATGTATACTCAAGAATATTTGATCATGTTATTCTAACTTATTTTTCCGGCTCTCCATCCGTATTTGTCTGTTTCCGTATTTCCATATATCACCATCCATTTTTAATTCCATTTTTTCCCGAACCTGATCCCGTTTCCACTAAAAATATAGAAACATAAATGGGAGAGGAGTTTTTCCATCCATTTCCGTCCGTTTTCATCCCTAGTGCTAAGGATGTTGTTCAAATGACAACTCTGATTGGTATCACGCTTCAAAGGTCCATTCCTTACACCTTAGCATCATTTGGTAGCTATTACTCTTCTAAACTTCTAATCCATGCATATGTGCATGCTTTCAAATCCAAACTCTTAGCACATATGTAGGGGGAGCTAATACTACCAATTTGGGTTGATGAAACTTGTCCATAATCCTTTACACATGGTAAAATGCTTGGGCAAGCAACATGAATCCAAAAAGATTTTATTGAATATCTTTGTAAATAGGTTGTCATTAATTACAAAAAACAGGGAGATGAAACCTAGGACTAACCTTTGACCTAAGTATGTGAATTAGAAAAGGTGGTCCAATCTAAGTGATAGAGCAAGATGAGGTCCATGGAGATGAAGATGGACATGTGTTGATGATGATCAAGCTCAACTTGGAAAAGAAGAAAGAGAAAAACAAAAATCGAGAAGATCAAGGCAAAGGTATATGATAAGTTTTTGTTTTGCTCTCAAGGCACCATAGAGGGTGTGAGTGACTTAGGATCGATAGTCGTACTCCAGAGAGGGGAAATCTTTGGCTAAACAGATTATCGAGTGCCACTAGGTGACATGACTTTTGCATATGCATTTAGGAACCTAGTGTGCTAACTTTGATCCTTGTAAAATACTTTGAAAAATGCTAACACATGTGCACACAAGTTCTACACTTGTTGTTAGCAAGTTGAAAGCAAGGGTGAAGTGGTTGTGGACTTAGAAAAAGAAAAAGTGCTGAAAGTCCATGATCGGACGCTGGCCGCGCGGTGACCGGACTCACCCCGGGTGCGTCCCTATCATTTATAGGTGAGGCAGCATGACTGGCTGAGAGCGGCAAGGCGCAACCGGACGCTGGCCTCGGCTTGATTGGCACGTCCCGTCACATGTTGAAAGGCGGCGGCTTCACATGATCGGACGCGTAGGGTGCGCGTCAGGTCGGTTGTGACTTAGGTGGACGTTGGCTTCATGGGTACGTGCAGAGAAGAGAAGCGAGGACCAAACGCTGACGCATCCGGTCAAAAGAAAACGCCTCGGGGAGCTTACTGGAAACGACCGGACCCTGAGTGGCACCGAGTTCGGTCGCTGCTCAGGCGCGTCCAGTCATAACTTAACTGGTCGCGTACTCAGGATTTGATCGTTGAGATCGTGCGGCTCTAGTTCAAACGAGGACATTTGGATGGCCATAAGCGACCGGACGCTGGCTGACCGGACACAGGGGTGCATCCGGTCAGTGCGTCCGGTCAGGCCGAGAGTGCCCAACGACTCCTTGAGTCTTGGGGCTCTATAAATAGGAAGGTACCAGCTTGGGGCTCACTCTCTGGCACTTTGACATACTTGACATCCTTGTGAGCCTAAGCAAACACCTTTCACTCATCTCCATCATTGATTCATCATCATAGTGAGATTGAGAGTGATTCCAAGTGCATTTGCTTGAGTTACTGCATCTAGTGGCACTTGGGGATTGTTGTGGTTGTGGATTTCTTATTTCTCTTGGTGGTTACCGCCATCTAGATGGCTTGAAGCTGTGGAGGAGGATTGACACGAGTTGGTGTTTGTTCGTGGGCATCTCCTGGTGATTGTGGGGGGTCTTGTACCTTTCCTGGCGGAGAGCCAAAAGGTAACTCTAGTGGATTGCTCATGTCATTAAGTTACCTCACTTGTGGGTAGGTTCTTGTGGTGTCTAATTGTGTGGACGAGGTTTATGCAACACCTCTTAGACGCCGAACCACCAAGTGTTGGTCGACACAACGAGGACTAGCATGCCGGCAAGCACGTGAACCTCGGAAGAAAAATTGATTGTCCCTTGCCCTTTGGTATTCTCCCGGTGATTGAATTGGTATTCATCTTGTGATTGGTTCACTCCTCTATGCGGCGGTTTATTCACCCTACTCACTCATTTACATTTTCGCAAACTAGTTGTAGCAAGCTCTTTGGTGTAGCTAAAATTGAGAGCTTGCTTTGTTTCTTAAGTTCATCTAGTGGAGCTCTTTAGTGTAGCAAGTTTGAGAGCTCTTAGTGAGTAGCAACATAGCCTCTTGTCTGCCTAGTGATTATAGCAACTAGAATTATTGGATAGGTGGCTTACAACTCTTGTAGAGCTAGAGCAAGTTTGTATTTTGCTATTTGTCATACTAATCAAATTGCTCTAGGGATCTTGTAGATTTTTAAATAGGCTATTCACCCCCTCTAGCCATATTAGGACCATTCAGCCCGCCAATGCCTCGGCACCTGCAAACGGGTCTCCGCCCCCAACGCCTATGGGTGGTGGGAGATCCTACACCGACAGGAGGCAGGACCTACGACTGCCTCGGTTGAGCCTCGCCATGGCTCGAACCTACGCGCATAGGCTTGGAAGATCCCCGCATAGCTCCACGACAGATGTTTCAACTGCCTCTCCTACTCGCATCGGGTAGTGACTTGCTGATTGCCACGTCGTTGCCTGCATTGCCATGGATTCAACCACCTCTCAAGGGACTGCAAGCGGTCCAAGTCGACGCCTAAGGGTGGTGGCTTGCCTCGCCACTCAGCTCATGTTGATGACCCATAGGCCTCCCTATATGTATCCCTCGACAATCCACCAACCTCGGATGGGACCATGCAGGGAGTCATGTGGGGTGCCGATGGCAACCGTCGATGCCAGAGACAATGCCGACGCCGCAGGGGTGAGTCGGCAACGAACATCAGCATGGGCGCACCTGTCGATGACGCCACTGCTTCGACTGCCACACGCTGCTTCCTCGAGCTAGATCTACTGGTGGAGGCACTGTGAGAGGGCGTAGGACCTCCCGCTTGGTTCGACTCGGTCGACCCGATGCTGGATGAGCTTGTCGCCTCGCTCGTCACAAGCCAACCAGTGGTCACACCAGCGCATGGGGCCTACATGCTGTGGACACTAGTTCTCCGATGATGGCTCCTCAGTGCACGATGGAGCCGCCTCAGTCGTGGCCTGTGCAGGGCATGCCTCCACAGATGGGGCATCCCATTGTCGTGGGTGATGTGGCACCAGGGGATGATGATGAGGTCTGGCCACCTGGGTTCGAGCCGGCCAAGCACATGGCGGGTACTTCTACGCCGACGCAGGCGGCAAGCCGGATAGCCAAGCCACGCCTGACCCCAGCAACACGACGCCCACGCCGCGTGAGGCCGCTCGGCGTCTCGCACGGTTTACCGAGGAGGTGGAGCTCAAGCGAAGTTCGCCTTTAATCGTCACTCCACCAAGGCAGAAGGCGGCAACCAAAAGGCCCCTTCCGATCAGGAGCAAACAGATTGTAGCTCAACCGCTGGCGCACATACCGACTTCCAAGCGGGGCGAGGTACTCCTCATGCAGAGGATGGGCATCGTACCACCGGCAGTTTCAGTTTCATCTGCGTCCAAGGGAATATACGATGCCTTATTCGTAGGGAACTTGACGCCGAGCCATGTGGCAGCTCTGGACGAGCTGTTTTCAGCGACCAACAGTCGGGCTGGTAGAAGAGCGCTCCTCTCGGATGGAGGAGTAGGGTCGCTCAGCCAATAGCGGAGAAGCCCAGTTCCGTAGGTCGCTGTGGTGCTCTTATTCGGTTGTTTACCATTTATGTAATATTAAAGTTTGTAATAGTCTGCTAGGAAGGTCCAGTCATAGATATAAGACCACCTAGCACACTCATCAGAAGCGTGTCGTTTGTACGATTAAACTATTCTTCTTAATTATAATGATACGTAAATCTTTTACGTATTCGAGAGAAAAAAAATTCTATCCATGCGAAGAACTTGAGATGCAGCTAGAGGCTTTCGCGACATATGAGATTGGGGTTTACTCCATCTGTCGACCCAAGTGGTAAAAAGTTGCAAAAATGCTCTCTGTACAGGAAGAAATTATGTGATCGATTATTATTTATCTTAATGGAAGATGATGCTCTTCTTCTGTAAATGTTGCTTCAGGCATATATGGAGGAAGAAAGCAAAAGGCTTATCTTGTGTTTGGTTCCGAGAATGACCAGGGACGGGGCGAGTCCGCCCTCGATTAATGGGCTACTAGGCTATGTCAGTGAGTCAGTGTATCCTGGAAGTTGCCAACCGTTTGGTGTGTGCCAACGAATTCACAGGTTATGCCAGACTGTCAGTCTATCCTTTGAGAACCTGTCGTCCAACTAAGGCCTTGTTTAGTTTGGTCGGAATCGGTATTTGCATAATGTTTGATATAACGGTAAATATTATAGCAATTTCATTTATATTTGTAAATTATTGTCCAAACATTGACTAATTAGACTAAAAGATTTGTCTCGTAAAGTTCAACTAAACTGTGCAATTAGTTTTTGATTTCATCTATATTTAGTACTCCATACATGTACCGCAAGTTTGATGTGACGGAGAATCTTCTTTTTACATAGTGCCAAAGTTGGGAGTTTTGGAGAACTAAACACCGCCTAAGAGACCTCAAATTACATATCTACTACCTATGTCCCAAAATAGAAGTTATTATCATTTCTCAATAAGTTATTTTTTTAAAACTTTAACCAATTATATATAAAAGAATATTAATATTTCTAATATATAATTAATATTATTAGATAGATCGTTGAACGTATTTTCATAATAAACTTATTTAGAGATAAAAATATTGCACATATTTTCTACAAATATAATCAAAGTTGAGAAAGTTTAACTTGCATATATCCCATAACGTCCTTCTTTTTTGAGATGGAGAGTAGAGGTCAGCCATAAGCTTTATAGTACGTTTTTTGTTTGGAAAATTTTCGTACAAAGAAATAATGTATTTGAAAGTACCCTTCGTGCACGTGGTACTGTATTGGTAATTTGGTTTACGATCCTAGTAGTACACGCCGAACTATCAGAGAACCCTTCGTGCTGATTTTGACTTTGACATGTGTACCCTTCGTACTGGTTTTGACTTTGGCATGGGTACGGGAATGGGCTACTTGGAGCAATCGTGGCTACATGCATCATAATAGCCGCGCGTGACAAGAATAATCTTCTTCGGTGTGTTTATGGAAGGTTTTCACCGCTGGATTTTTAACAGTTTCCGAATGGAGGATGGTTAAATGGTCGGTTTTAGAGCCCTCTCTAATACTTCTTTCATTCTAAATTATAAGTTATCTTAACTTTTCTATTCTAATACTGACGGATAGTTAAAAATTAAGGATAATTATCTAGTCTAACCAAGGACTTTCTCAATGGTTATTAAACTACTAGGTGGCCGGCGTTTTTTGGGCTAGGAGACATTGGATGAGACTCTTGGTTGCTAATCTATTTTCTCTTTAGAGATTGTTTAAACTAGCAAATATGTCCATGGGTTGTGATGAAATATACATCCTGTTGCGAGGTTAACTGGGCAACTTGAAATTTATCATTTGTTCTAATACCTCTTGGGATTCTGACTCTATGCCATGGTTAGATGCACGCTGTAATCACTTGTATGAGCATTGGCCTAGCACTGGGAAGTAAAATATGACAAAAGGAAAAGGACCTACACTGACTTAAATATTAAAGATAGATAAGACTTAAAACCCCTCAGCCATTTGAAAAAAAAAGAAACACCTAGAAAATGTTGAAGAATGTTGTACTGGTTGTTAACAAACTATGTATTGCACGCTAAATTTTAAATTGAAGTTGCCCATCCAGAAATATACGAGTTCAGTTTTTTTTTCTTTGGGCATTCATTCTAGCACCCTACATTAGAGCTTCGCGTATGAGCTAGTTTTAGAAAAGGTACCCAGATTACTGTATTTACCAATGACGAATAATATCACAATCTTGAACATCTATTTCAGGATACGTTGGTAATGTTAGGCTTTAAGAATTTACAATTCTATACTATCATAATTTCGCTGGTGAAATACACTGTACAGGGACCGGTAACGAAGTCGATCCTTGAAACGTGGCTGGCATTGGTTTGTAAGCAGAGTTGGCTATCGAGGAACAGCAACTGGAAATAACACTTTTGTTGTATTTGATTTGATTCCCTTGGAATCTCGACTGTGCACAAATTAAAAATTTACAGATTACAGGTGCAAACAAAACCTATGGAGTAGGAGGAGTAGTTATCTTAGGAGTCAAAGAACGGGGACAGCTCGTATCTGAGGCTGCAGCTTCCGCCCAGCACCCTGCCGCCCTTTGGCGCGCACCCCCTGGCCATGAGCTGCGCAATGGCGGCGTCCAGGCAGGCCTTACAGTCCCCACCGGAGAGGTCCTTGGTGCACTGCGCCATGGCGCGCAGCCTCTGCTGCTGGCCGCCGCCGCCATCGGCCGCCGGTGTCACGGAGTCCCCCGCGGCGAACAGCAGCGGCGAGAGGTACGCCGTCCTGGTGAGCCGCTTCAGCAGGCCGGCGACGTCCCGGTCGAGCTCGGCCGACCTCGCTGCTGGCGCGGCCCGGAGCGCGACGGTGCCGTCGTCGGGCGCGAAGGCGCGGTGGTCCCGGTCGACCTCGCCGAAAAAGGGGGCCCGGCCCGCGGAGTAGCGGAGCGTGCAGGCGTCGAGCCAGACGACGGCGTCCGTCTTGTGCGCGCACACACGCCGCGCGTGGGCCCCCGCGGACCGGACGCACCGCGCGCACGCCGCGCGCGCCACGTCGCCGCGGCACAACGCGAGGCCGTGCACGCGCTCGGCGTCGCCGCCGACCGTGGCGATGTCGAACCCGCCAGCGGCGGGGGCCTTGGTCTCGAGGAGGGACATCAGCCGGTGGAGGTTGCCCGTGAACGCGCTGTCGGCCGCGAAGGTTCCTGCGCCGGAGCACGATGCGGCGGGCGCGCTCGTCGTCCACGTCCAGGAGCTCGCCGACGACGACGACCAAGTGGTGGCGGCTGCGACGAGTGCCACAAGGAATGCGGCTTGATGAAGAACCATGGCTGCGCTGGACGGCTGGAGAGCTCTGAACCTTGGATTGCAAGAGACTGAGCGGGAGAGGGAGACGAGCATGCATCCAAGTGACGGTGGTCGGCTTATAAAGAAGCAGGCAGCTAGGCGTGCAATGCGCAGGTCGAGGGGAATGGGAAGAAGCCAAGATGGTGGTGATGACGAGTGACGCGGCCACGCGGGGGGTTGAAACGGCCAGGAGTTGTTGTGGTTGGACCGCAGATGGAAACGGCAGAGAGGTAGGGGGAAGACGGCCCGGCGCGGCGCCGTCTGGACGAGGTCGTATTCGCCAAAGGCAGGCTGGACCTGGAGCTGGACGTGGTCTCATGGTTTTGGTCTGGTCTGCGTCTGCGTCTCCTTGGGAGGGGAGAGCAACGGCATAGGCAACCACCGCTGACCCTATGACTCTGGCAATACACGTGTACGTAGTGTTATCCTGGATTTTTTTTATGGTTGGTAATGGTAACAATTTGGATTTTGGTGAATACAGTAGTGGGAGATCTGGCCCCGTTAGCGGTATTTCGAGCGGACGAACAATATTTTTCTCTCATAATAAATTAGCATAAGCATCAACATAAGTCAAATTTCAACGAAGCGAACAAAGTCAATAGTATCGCATACTTTTAATATGTACTAAGTTTTAATTCATAAAACTTTTAATATATATCTAAATATAAGTATATGACTATATGTAGATATTAGAAAGACCACAACAACTTATAATTTGATAATTTTTAACGGAGGAAGTATTTACTTCACGTCGGCGTTAGTCACCTGAGCTACGGCTTCTGTTCAGGTAACATTTTGACTTCTATGGAGCACAAACCAGTATCAATAGATCGTGGACTGTTGATATTTCTTAGCATCACTCTTTACTAAGTTGTCATCCCTATCATGATGCCAGAAATATATTGTTAATAATTATAAATGACACTTGAAAACTCAGAGAAAAATTATATATACATTAAAGTATCCGCAAGCGCACAGATAATATACCATTGTAACATTTCACCCGAGAGTATGTCAGGTATCGTTATTTATATTTTATCCACAGAGAGGAGCTATGTAGTTGTGTTGGCATAGAAATATTGACAAATATATATATATACTTATGATAAAACTACTCTCATACTATGGCGGAGGTAAGTCAAATGATAAATGAATAACAAGTGTAAGGTAATAATGGTATTCCAGAGATAGAAATAGAGACTTATAAAATGTAGTATGGCTAAGCAGGAGATTCGTTAAGAGTAAAAGATTTCTAAGTCATTCCTTATTTACTAAGTCTTTTATATACCCAAGTATATACACTCTCATCTATAGCATAACTAACTTTGGATCTATGCATAAGGAACATTACTAAGAAAATTAAGAACAAAGCTTGTCTCCCTTCGCAACCGCGTTCTACTTGCTCTACAAATGTGGAGTGGACTACAAAGGATTCAACGGGAGTGTCACATCCGTGATCTAGCACATGACCCAGAGTGCAGACTGCATCCGTAGGCAAACAATATCTAAGCAACATGCTTACATAGTGTTGACCACTTAACTCGCTCGAGTACTGAGCTAAGAGCTTTACGAACATATGCATAAATTCATCATCAATCATAATTATATCAAACATATAACTAGAGCAAACTAGGAACATAATAAATAACAACATAATATTGAAGTAGCACAAAGTCACAAATTTAGGGATACAATGGCTATACCAGTCTCCAGACAGCAGATCCGGAACCCTAAGCAATAGCCCACACTCTACTTGAACCTTGCTAGCTAGCCTATACTAGAAACTTAAACAATTAGAGCTCTATTCTCTTCTCTCTGAAAACCCTAATTTTTGGTCGGATCTTGACTTATGGCAGCATGCTCTGAAAGGGGACGGGGGGGGGCAGGGGTGGTTATATAGGCCAAAACGTCAATCCTGAGCCCTCGGATTAAACTAACTTGAAAGAATGGTGTAGATGCAATCCTTAAGGCGGTGGAGAACCGACGTACGAAAGAGGGACTGCTAGGTGGGGCCAGGGGGCCAGGCGGCCTGCAGGTGGGGCCACTCGGCCCCACATGTTAGCGTCTCGGCCTCCGCTTCGGTGTGGTGTCTTCCCGAGTCTTCTAGAACCTTCTGGGGTAGTTTTCGCTGAGGATAAGCGTGTTTTTATTTCACGATTTGATCCCTCTTGATAGTTTTCTAGATAAACTCTGCTAAAAACATAGATTCACCAAAACTTGTGAAAATTATCAGTTTAAACCCCAAAATCTATGTTGGTAATCCTATTTATACATTTATTCAAGTTAAGGTGACGGTTTATGATGGATGATAACTACCGTCAATAAACTCCCTGTGGCAGAACCGCCCGAAATAACACGCTTTCGGAGGCACTCGTCTTCCACTAGACACTAAGCACCCTAAAAGTTAGCTACATCGGACAGTTCCGTCGAGCACACCCTACGGGAGAACTTGAATCAATCCACGTTTTACCTCCAGAATCCAATAATGAGTATGAGCTTACAATACTTAGTCCATTTCATACAACAAGAGTTCTTGGAAATTATTTATTACAATACCAGGGTTCAGAATGCGATAATTAAACAGCGAAATAAAAATAAACATCTAGCGAAAATGATACAAGGATCCGTCTGTGCCCACCAGAAGAATCCTCCACATAAGAGCTACTCCTCAAGCTGCACCTGCAATAGGGGCAAAATAAACACTGAGTACACAATGTACTTGCAAGACTTACCCGACTAGTGGGAATTATGACAGAACTGTCTAATTTATACAAGATCAAGTATGGCTATCCCCGTTTAGCATGTTGATGCGCACATACTTTCACTTATATAAACTTGGTAGTCCGCCAAGTGTCACGAAGGACCTCGGTAAATCAACATCACAACCAAAATTATATGATTAAGCAAATACACATCACATACACAGAGTTGCAGTGGAAATAATGTTTACAATGAGTTCCCAGATAATAATACAAGTTTGGGTTTTAAAACCGGTTAAGGGAAAACAACATAGCTTTCAAATGATTACATTAATATAAGTTCCAAATACAATGCTAGCATAAGTGACATCCTCTGACAAAAGCATATAGATGAGAAGTAAATATAGAGTCACCGAGCCCACCGACGGTTAGCCACCATCTTCAGCAGGCCGAGAACTTCACCTACAACATGGTGGGATAAATCCTAAGTACTCGAATGTACTCAGCTGAACTTACCCATCTTAAACTAGAAATAAAGTGACACCAAAGAGTATGCAAGGCCTTATAGGTGGAGCTAGCTTGACAAAATTTTGCATAAAAGCCACTAGTTGAGCTATACATTTTACAATTGGGTAACCAAGTTAATTATAGCTATTCATCTTTAAATTAGCAACTAACATGTGCCAAACATGTGGAATATCATTTAGTAACAAGCAATAGTAACCATAGCCAGTGTAGTAATGTCAGTATCATCATCATAGCCATCACGTTTCCATTAAGTTACTCTACGTTGCTGCTGCTCAGTCAAGTTCTCACTATCCGGGAGAGACGGCGATTCAAATCGATTCCTACCCAGCTGGGGAATTATTCCTAACAGAAACCCACACATACCTGCGCCAAGGTAGTCATAGGTCACCTTTAGTACAACTCAGGAACCAACTTTGTGGGTCCGATCAGCGCCGCACCCTCAGAGATTCTACGAATCTGCCAGGAAGATCGGACTCGAACCCGCCCTTAGACTCACGCCATTGGTTCTCCGCACATCCTTACTGCCAATCAGGGTGCGCACTTTCACTTATCGGGGCTCGGCCTGAGTTGAGCTACTCGGCTTCATGGTCAGAACGACTTATCCGGCCAACTAAGTGCTAGGCATGCGTTCAACATGACATAAGGACGTACTGCGAATCGGTCCTTAACCGACACAGATGGGAATAAATAGGCACCAAGACCTCCCTGCCTTGTTGCTTCTCTATCACAATCCTGTTCGGTCTCCTTTTTATTCATCAACACATGGTTATTTCGATGATAGCAAATATAGCCAACCATGCTTTGGTATCCACCTATATCTCGTAGGTCATAGGAACTCACCCAACTTCTATCGGTATAAGCATTGCTAAGCATACATTCGATCCTGGACCTACATAGAGTTCAAGGTATATTTCTGGACAAGGTAGTTCTATGCATCAAGTGGTTTCAATCAACTCTTATAACCTAATGCATCAAACATAAAGAACTCAAGTGATATTTGTAAAAACATAGGAGGCTCAGAATGCTTCGGGGCTTGCCTATGATCCAACACTAGGTCAGTGTTTATTAGATGACACTTGCTTGGCGAGTATCTCCCATCCTAGCACATGTCTAGTCCTTCTATCTTCTGGATAGTCCACCACCATTCACCATCTTTTGGTTAGCTCCACACCATGCTCTAGGTCCACGTATACTCACCTAACGTATCTAGATGAGATGCATAGATGTAACGGTATGAATAAAAAGAACGACAATATGAGATGCATCACATAATAGCATTCAAGGCAAACATAAGATCATGCAGGACATAGGCACCTAGAGTTATTTAACTAAACATCACACAACCTATTATAAAGGGATAGCAAACAAATTAGGCGTGGCACACAAGTGAACTTGAGTTAAGCTATTCCATTGAAAACCTCTATCAAAATTTTACATCTCAGGTAACTTAATTTGACACTCTGAAAGGCATGAGTCACACTTAGCAACACATAAGGCAATGCAAAGTGAAAGCAATCAACTTGTAAGCACAACACAAAATTTGGACAGCAGCATAGCTAACACTTGTTTTATCCATAACTGGAGATCCAGACATCCAAAGAAGGTGATCTTAGACTTTATAGAAAGCTAATGAAATTGCCTACAACATTGTTATTATCACCAAAAGCTTATTCTAAAGCTAACTAGGTCAAACATGCCAATGTTTCAGATCTGCACAGAACTAGGACAGAAAAGTAGTAGTAATTTTAAAAATGCATAACTGGAGTTACAGACATCAAACAAGCATGAACCTTAACTTTCTAGAAATCTTATTAAATTATATATAACATGTTTATTATCATCACAAGATGATTCCACACTTAAACAAGGTCAATCAAGCACAATTGAGCACCTCTGTCTAGACTTGAATAGATTATGCCATGCAACTTCACAAGCTTATAACTGGAGCTCTACAACACCAAAAGGGGTGATCTAGGACAATTTGGAAAGCTTAAGGAGATCACTATAACTCTTATATTATCACCAAGACATGATTTCATACTTATCTAGGTCAAACAATGAAATCCTTCAAGTCTACACAGAGTATAGACCAAACATGACATATCATTTGTCAAATTCATAACTCCTAAACTATCAGGCCTATGGTCATGCAATTTGAACACAAGCAAGATTATGAAATTAGCTACAACTTTGGTATTCACTACAACTATAACAAACATCATTTACACCACAAAAATAATTGCACAAACAAAATTGCACACGCAGCCCAAACAACAGTGGTATAATTATAGATAGAAAACTGATAGGAACTTCAGAGAAGCAATAAGTTGAGTTATATCTTTCACAACAAGGTGGTTCTAGACTTTTTAGAAAGATTAGCAAACCATGCACAACTTTGTTATAAACACCACAAGCTAATTCTACTATTAACAAGGCCACACATTACCAACAAGACAACCCTGTCTGGGTTTAGGCAGAAACAGCCACAAAAATTTAAGCAACTATATCTAAAAATTTACTTTACCAAAAATTATGATCTTTAGTGTTTTAAAAATCTTAAGAAAAGTACTTCAACTCATTTATATTCATAAAGGCATGATTCATAACTTAGCTAAGCCAAATTAACACAAACATTCAGGCCTATTCAGAATAGGAGCAAAGCAACATAGGGCAATTGTTATTTTTATAGCTCTAAAACCATCAAGACTAAAATCCTGAAATTTTTACTAGACATCAAACATCACCTGGGTAGCATTCCATAAAAATTTTAGATTTATTTGAGCACAACAACTGTAGTTACAAAAAAGACAAGACATAACTAGTATGAAAAACCTAACTGCATTAATTTATTTTTACAGACAAAACTTTAAACTAAAGCATGACATATATAGATCCATTGCATAGATAATTTCACAAGGATTTTAAAAAGTCCTTATTTGCTATTTTATGATTTGTTTACAATTTGTTATGATTTTTCAAAATTTAGCCAATTATCTGCATATAATGAAAAAGCAAAGGAAAAACGCTTTTGCCCTGGGGTCCCTGCAGAAAACACGAATTAAAGGCCAGCGAACCGGTCCTTCTCGGCACTATTCCAATGAGTCACAGGTTCTTCACTTAACCCCCTAGAAAACCTTCTATTTCTGCACGCGGTCCCTCTTCTTCTTCACCCGGCCGGAAATAGAGCAGCTCGCCGGAGCTCACGATTCCAGCCGCCGTGGTGCTCGTCGGTGGTGAAGGAGGGGTCCCGGAGCATCAACGTGCCCAGCCACACCCGTAGGAGGTCCAATCGTAGACGAAGATGGCCGGTGGAGGGCCGGCCATGTGAGCCAGCGACGATCGCGGTAGCCTCGCCGGCGGCAGCGGCTGCGGGGTTGGCTGGCTTGGCCAACAGGAGCCAGCAGCGGCGGGGAGCACCCAAGGTCCAGAGCACACCCATGGGGCTTCATGGCTTGGCCGAGATGGGCAAGGATGGCCTTGCCACACGGCACTAGTGGAACAGCCCCGGCGGTGGCGACCTCCGGCGGTCTGGCTAGCCGGCGGCGGAGGGAGGCTCGACGCGCGCTGGAGTTCTAGGGGGCCCACGCACATAGAGAGGAGCCTGCAGCTCGCCCCACGGTGGCCCGACATGGCTTGGCCGTGTGCTCTCGTAGATGCAGCGGTAGCTGCTCCAACGACGGCGCTACGACGACCACGGTGGCCAGGAAAGGGGCGCAGGAGGGGCAACGTGTGGCGGTGGAGGCGTAGGGGCACACGGCAGGGGCGGAGAAGGCCCGAAGTGGCCTGGCCACGGCAGCGGCGATGGTGAGTGTGCGCTAGAGATGTAGCACGATGAGGCGAAGGCGGTGGTGCACGTGGTGGAACGCGAGGGAGCTCGGAGGTAGGGAACGGCGGCGGCGACAAGGAGCTCCGCTCGGCCATGCTCAGCGTGAGCAGGCGCCAAAAGGCGAGTGAGGGAGTTGGAAAGGAGCTTGGCATCCACTCTAGGAAGAGCAGGGCGCATGGCAGGGTCACAGGGATGCGTGACAGCAGATGGGGCATGAGCGAGCGCATGGTCGCCACGCAGGCAAACCGTCGAGCACGTGGTGTGCATCAACGTGGGCATGGTGGGACGTGTTTTGGGCCAGATCTGGGCCGAGTTAGACATTAGGCCCAAAATGAAGTTTGATCTACACAGACTGCTCTACAATTTCTATTAAGGCACTCAGGTTATTAGGGCAACATATTAGGAGATAACTAGCTCCAAATGCTACAGTGTCAACACTAATTCCTAAACTCGAGAACTTGAATTTGGCGAGACAAACAATGGTCAAATTGATCCCAACTTTTTGCATGCTCTTCACCATCATGTATACTCCAACTTTCATTTTGGTACCAAATCAAGTTGCTTAACAAAATTTGGAGAACGAGGAATGCCGACATGTCAATGTCAGTTAAGTGACAAAGTAAACTTTTGCTGTTTTGGAAACTACTTTTGAAGATCCAAATGAACCCCAAATTTGATGAGACTTGATTTATTGTTGTCACCATGAAAGGTAATTCAACTCATTTTAAGGAATCCAATTGAGCTACCGCATGAATTTTGATGATAAAATATCGCAAAGAAGTTAACTTACTGCTGTCACTTCAGGGACTTGGAAAAATTTACCGGGAGCCTAAGACAGCAGCTGATTCAATCTTCAAGCCTCTGTTTGACTTAGTTCCAAGTTGATCTGGCTCTTGGTCTAAAAACAAAGTTTGTTCTACTCCACTCAAACTTCAACTTTTATTTAAGGTGCAACTCCATGCAAGCAATGTAAGCGATTGGTCAACACAGGTCAAAATAGCATTACGACAAAACTTAAATTAGAGTTTTAGACCGATTGAGGTATTTTCTTGACTTTTGCTCAACATGAACCCTTCATGACTTTTGTTGTAGAGTTCAATTAGAGTCATTTGGTCAAGGTAGCAAGGTTTATTTGACATCTCATATTCCCATTTACTTAATAAAGCAATTCAATCAAGGTTATAACTTATCATTTCATGTGACTTCTTGATTCCAAACTTCATAAAACTTTTCCACTGGTCAAGATGGATGCATGTTGATGTAATGTACATGAAATAAGCATGTTTAACATTACTCTTGCATAATCTTAACAAGGGTCCACATGTAAGTAATGGTGTGTTGTCCAAGTTTAAGTTGGAGCTCACTCTTGTAGATTTGATCTTGACACCTTCATCATCACTTAACATGTCATGTTTGAGCTCAAACCCATTGCTTAACTGGTGACAAACACCTAGGGTGTTACAACCCTCCCCCCTTATGGGAATCTTGCCCTGAGATTCGGAGCAAAAGTCTTTTAAGGGAAGAGAAGAATGTCATCCATTTTCCAACATCATCAGTGATAGCATTAGGCTACTTATCTTCGGAGTATCAGAGAGGCTAATTTGGTCAAGACACTTTCTGATACTTTCTCTTCATAGTAAGTTTTGTCTGAAGAATTTCCTTCGTTGGCTTCCATGAAGCATTGTTACTTTGGGAGGAATCCAAGACAGCACAATACTTCATTCTCGGGATATGGAGAGTACTACAGAGCATAAACTAATTACCCATAATATCTATTTCCCTAGTGAATATAGCATGGACCATGTGAACTTTGCATTAGACTGCAAGCTTCTGAAAGCTACTCAATACAATGGTTCCATGTTCATTCCCAAATTTCAAAAAGCAGTCCTCTACCAAAGTAGCTTGAGTATGACCTTTCATAAGGGATGAGATCACAGACAGGGTAAACATCCTCTAAGGCTGTGAGAAACCGAGTAACCAACAAACAATGTCTATGCCGGTCGTAACTGTTCAATCACTCAGATGCCAACCGATGGAAAACTACATAATGTTCCATGTATGTAGTTCTCTTTCTCTAATGATAACACTTTATTATCTGAGTCCATTGAGTGAGCGGTGAATGTGATAGCTGACTCTGTTGACTCGGTGTTTTCGACGATCATTATTTGGGGGAATCCTTGTATCTAAGCAGCAATAGTTATCTAGGTTGAATCTAAGGCATCCTCATGGGTAAAAGCACATGGAAGGTACCCAAGTACATGTCCGCCTTGGAAAACATTGCTGAAGAAGGTTGACAGTGAGGTCTAGAGGACCACAAAAGTTGCAAGTATACACTAACTGGAGAAACAGTACACTACCAAGATTGAGTACAATTTTCCTTTAGGGTGCTGTTGCACAGTAAGTTAGATTGACTTGCACTATAGCAAAACTAGCTTTGTTGAACTACATTTGTCATTGAAGCTTCCTTTCTAATGTCAATCAACAACTCATAAGCAAAATTTGAAATCTGTTGTTTGACACTTTTCAAATTGTTTTCGACTCGCAAAGGCACAAATTGACTTGTAGAACACCTTGACTGCTCCAGCATTGTTGATATGAGAGGGCAAAAGTGAGGCTCGAAGGGGTACAAGGAGTCTCCTCTAGGGCCCTACAGGATTATCTAACGGCATAACATTGACCATCTTGCTAATCTTTGCATCAATTACAAACACAACCTTCTATTTGGAGGGGTGATAGCAGTCCACAGAGAAATCGTAGATTCTGTATACTTTGGTTTTTAGTTCATATCTCACAAACTATGGCTCCATTGTGCACAAATTTTGGTAGGCATTTAGATCCAAGAGTTCTTTAACTACTGACCAAAATTTAGCTCAAATGAACACCATTTGACTATCCAAACAAATCATCTACCAAAACTGCTTTGTTCTAAAATTTTGTGACCGAACTGTCAAAACATCTCTCAAATCTGATGCTTTACTCAATCAATCCTCAACCAACTTCAGACCTCAAAGTATCCTAAGCGAGGAATATGCTTGTCCAGTTTTGGGACAATCCAACCATGGTTGATCCTCTAATCACCGGCTTAAGGATAACCGGTTTAGTGCCCTGAAATCTAGATAGTTTTCTACTCTTCTTTTTTTTGCTTCACACGTTGTGGAGCGTGTTCTGCACTCTCTAATTCTTCTTATAGCAGCGGTAGCTTTCTCACTGAGGATAGAGGCTAGGCTTTTCCTCATATGCTTCCCAGGGAACAACTTCAACCGTTGATTTAGACACCAACTCGATGATACACAAGCACTAGACTTGTGGGCTATTTTGCAGGGCACAATGCATACTTCATATGGAGGGGTAGTCCAACAGGATAAGGGACCGTTTCCAACTACCCTTCCATACTTCCTCCAATAGGGTCTTGAACAAATCCTTTGATAGCACCATATACATAATGATGCTAACCAAGACTAGGGACGTGCTTTCTCTAGCTCTTTACTTAGCCGATACAGCATCTTGCACTACCCGTGTGATTGTCCAAGATGCAATTGACTTGACGACGTAGGGCTTGGAGAAGAAAGCAGTACTGGTATCGTTGACCGGCTTTGCTGTTTCTTTGCTTAACATTGTTCTGTGAGATTAGGCCTTCATAGTTACCAAAGAGTCGTTACCTAGCTAAAGATTAATCCTCCTACTAGTAACTCATTAGTTGTCTTTGAACACTTAAAAAGCTTCAAAACTTCTTTTTGACGGCAACAATTGTAGTGGATGTGCAAACAGACAGTCACCGTGGAAGTCGGCAGAAAAGGGGCGAACCGAGAAGGTCGGTTTTTGTCTACATGATCCTTATGCACCTAAAGATTAAGAACTTGGACAGGAAGCACATGAGCACTAGGTGACCTATTATAGCACATAATATCCCGGTCCATTTGTCATCCGACTGATAACTTGTTCAAAACATAGCGCAATAGAACATAGCTTAATCGTCAAAGACAACTGAGCAGGGGACTCCTGCCTAATTTCCATATATGCCTTGTGTTCACCAAAGTTATTACCAGATAAAGATTAACATGAGATTTGGTCTTGTCAACAGCAACATGAGATCAAGACTGATAAACATCTAGAGACTTGGAATGGTTGGAGACAAAACAAACAAGATTCGAGGGACAGAGCCAATGCACTGACTAGGGATTCAGTTGATAAAGCAACAACATGATCTACGAGAAAAAGGTTCCAAAGCCAGGGTAGATAGCAATTAGCGTTGCACGAGATCATCTGTAGGAGAAGGAGCAATGAGGTTCGACAAGGATTTTTGAGCAGGGTCCTCCCACCTAGGAGCAAGACATCCACGACATATGCAAGCATTCAAGGACACTAAGCTTGGGCTTAAGGTCAAGCAAAGGCATGGATATAGGTCTTCATAGCACAATGTTCAAGGGCTAGCAACCACGTGTTTGGGCTCAGGCTCCTAAGAGAGAACTTAATTGGAGACGACAACCATGAGATTATCAAAACTTGGACGCTGTTCTAGGATAGCGCTCTTCAACACTTGTATGCTTACCGAGGACAAAAGGGGTGATAGCTACGGCACTACCTAGATAATGAGCATCCACACCTACATCATGGTCTTAAGCGAGCAATTCGAAATGCTCAATCCAATTAGCTTAAGTGACTATTACAAAGCACAAAGCTCGTACATAACAAGCAGTCACCTACAGCAACACCACTACCCATATCATGCAAAACATGGTGGTAAGGTACTGTTATCTTTTATTTCCTTTTTACTGAGTAGGTGGACATCTCTACAAAACAAGTTTTACTTACATTTAGCAATTTAATTTTCAAAGGGGTGAAGTTTTTACTAACTATTAACTTGTCATCTGTTTCCTTTGGAAGCAAACATACAAGGCAAAGCTAATCACACACTATCTTCAAGCATAGCTATTCAAGCGGCATGGAACAAGGCATTTTGCCTAGCTTCACACAGGGAAGATAGTAACATCACATTGATCACAAGTTACTTAGTATTAGAACAAAGTGAGGGAAGCATATTTATGCACAAGCACAATCATGATGCATGATCGTCCTATTCGTCCTCACAAAATTGCCAGCCTAAGGTGGCAATCATGTTCTATGTCGGTGGCATAACACGAACTCTCTCGACATATAGCTAGTTGTTAGCTACATTCAATCTACGCATTCGTGGTTAGCGTACCTGCAGAAGAATTTCATTTCAGCACAACCCCACAATTCTATATGCAGAAATGAAAGTCTAGGCTCTAGGTTGCAAGCTAAATACTTCATATATATATATATATATACCTATTTATATATACTTCCATATCAAAGCTACCCAAAAGTAAATACGTCTATACATACATATAGAATATGCATATATAGCCATACCAAAGCTAACCCACAATTAAATACTTCCGTATATAGATGAGATATATATACTTAAGTATCAAAACTACCTCTCCCCTTTGACCGCACGCTCACATCTTGCAGTCATGCCACTCACTATCTTACCTGGGCGTAGAGGTATATTAATCCATACATTACCACTCAAGCGAATGACATCCATACAATAGCACGTTGTATGTACGATGAAAGTAAAAACCCCCATGTTAGTACTTAGATAGCCACCTAATTGTCCTTAACTGGACATAAAGGAGGATGTCGCTAGCATAGTTTGCAAATTAGTTTTGACAAATTAGCATATAGCTAAGTTTTAGTTAAAATAGGCTTTTTAAAACCAAAACTTTATTTTTAAAACTATATACATGACAGTATTAAGCTTAATCTTGTTCCAATACCAGCTATGACAGAACCGCCCAATTTATATAAGATCAAGTACGGCTGTCCCCGTTTAGCACGTTGACGCGCACATACTTTCACTTATATAAACCCGGTAGTCCGCCGCATGTCACGAAGGACCTTGGTAAATCAACATCACAACCAAGATCGTATGATTAAGCAAATACACATCACATACACAGAGTTGCAGCAGAAATAATGTTTACAATGAGTTCCCAGATAATAATACAAGTTTGGGTTTCAAAACCAGTTAAGCGAAAACAACATAGCTTTCAAATGATTACATTAATATAAGTTCCAAATAAATTGATAGCATAAGTGATATCCTCTGACAAAAGCATATAGATGAGAAGTAAATATAGAGTCACCGAGCCCACCATCGGTTAGCCACCATCTTCAGCAGGCCAAGAACTTCACCTACAACATGGTGGGATAAACCCTGAGTACTCGAATATACTCAGCTAGACTCATCCATCATAAACCAGAAATAAAGTGACATCAAAGAGTATGCAAGGCCTTATAGGTGGAGCTAGCTTCACAAAATTTTGCATAAAAGCCACTAGTTGAGCTATACATTTTACAATTCGGTAACCAAGTTAATTATGGCTATTCATCTTTAGAGTACCAACTAACCTGTGCCAAACATGTGGAATATCATTTAGTAACAAGCAATAGTAACCATAGCCGGTGTAGTAATGTGAGTATCATCATCATAACCATCACATTTCCATTAAGTTACTCTACATTGTCGCTGCTTAGTCAAGTTCTCACTATCCGGGAGAGGCGGTGATTCGAATCGATACCTACCCAGCTAGGGAATTATTCCTAACACAAACCCAGACATACCTGCGCCAAGGAAGTCTTAGGTCACCTTTGCTACAACTCAGGAACCAACTTCGTTGGTCCAATCAATGCCGCACCCTTAGAGATTCTACCAATCTGCTAGGAAGATCGAGACTCGAACCCACCCTTGGACTCATGCCATTGGCTCTCCGCACATCCTTACTGCCAACTAGGGTGCGCACTTTCACTTACTAGGGCCCGGTATGAGTTGAGCTACTCGGCTTCATGGTCGCAATGACTTATCTGGCCAACTAAGTGCTAGGCATGTGTTCAACATGACATGGGGACATACAGCGAATCAGTCCTTAACCGACATAGACGGGGATAAATAAGCACCAAGACCTCCCTGCCTTGTTGCTTCTCTATCACAATCTCGTCCGGTCTCCTATTTATTCATAAACACATGGTTATTTCTACGATAGCAAATATAGCCAACCATGCTTTGGTATCCACCTATATCTCGCAGGTGACAGGAAATCACCCAACTTCTACCGGTCTAAGCATTGCTAAGCATACATTCGATCCTAGACCTACATAGGGTTCAAGGTATATTTCTGGACAAGGTAGTTCTATGCATCAAGTGGTTCCAATCAACTCTTATAACCTAATGCATCAAACATAAAGACCTCAAGTGATATTTGTAAAAAACATAGGAGGCTCAGAATGCTCCGGAGCTTGCCTGTGATCCAACACTAGGTCAGTGTTTATTAGATGACACTCGCTTGGTGAGTATCTCCCATCCTAGCACTTGAATAGTCCTTCTATCTTCTGGATAGTCCACCACCATTCACCATCTTTTGGTTAGCTCCACACCATGCTCTAGGTCCACGTATACTCACCTAACGTATCTAGATGAGATGCATAGATGTAATGGTATGAATAAAAAGAACGGCAATATGAGATGCATCACATAATAGCATTCAAGGCAAACATAAGATCATGCAGGACATAGGCACCTAGAGTTATTTAACTAAACATCACACAACCTATTATAAAGGGATAGCAAACAAATTAGGCGTGGCACACAAGTGAACTTGAGTTAAGCTATTCCATTGAAAATCTCTATCAAAATTTAAGATCTCAGGTAACTTAATTTAACACTCTGAAAGGCATGAGTCAGACTTAGCAACACATAAGGCAATGCAAAGTGAAAGCAATCAACTTGTAAGCACAACACAGAATTTGGACAGAAGCACAACTAACACTTGTTTTATCCATAACTGGAGATCCACACATCCAAAGAAGGTGATCTTAGACTTTATAGAAAGCTAATGAAATTTATACAACATTGTTATTATCACCAAAAGCTTATTCTAAAGCTAACTAGGTCAAACATGCCAATGTTTTAGATCTACACAGAACTAGGACAGAAAAGTAGTAGTAATTTTAAAAATGCATAACTAGAGTTACAGACATCAAACAAGCATAAACCATAACTTTCTAGAAATATTATTAAATTATCTAAAACATGTTTATTATCATCACAAGGTGATTCCACAATTAACAAGGTCAATCTAGCACAATTGAGCACCTCTGTCTAGACTTGAACAGATTCTGCCATGCAAATTTACAAGCTTATAACTGGAGCTCTACAACACCAAAAGGGGTGATATAGGATAATTTGGAAAGCTTATGGAGAGAACTATAACTCTTATATTATCACCAAGACATGATTTCATTCTTATCTAGGTTAAACAATGAAATCCTTCAAATCTGCACAGAGCATAGACCAAACATGATAGATCATTTGTCAAATTCATAACTCCTAAACTATCAGGCCTATGGTCATACAATTTGAACACAAGCAAGATTATGAAATTGTCTACAACTTTTGTATTCACTACAACCACAGAAAATATTATTTACACCACAAAAATAATTGCACAACCAAAACTGCACATGCAGCCCAAACAGCAGTGGTATAAATATAGACAGAAAACTAATAGGAACTTCAGAGAAGCAATAAGTTGAGTTATATCTTTCACAACAAGATGGTTCTAGACTTTTTAGAAATCTTAGAAAACCATGCACAACTTTGTTATAAACACCACAAGTTAATTCTACTATTAACAAGGCCACACATTACCAACAAGACAACCCTGTCTGGGTTTGGGCAGAAACAGCCACAGAAATTTAAGCAACTATAATTAAAAATCTACTTATCCAAAAATTATGATCTTTAGCTTTTTGAAAAGCTTAAGAAAATTACTTCAACTCATTTATTGTCATAAAGGCATGATTCATTACTTAGCTAAGCCAAATTAACACAAACATTCAGGCCTATTTAGAATAGGAGTAAAGCAATATAGGGCAATTGTTCGTCGGTGGTGAAGGAGGGGTCCTAGAGCATCAACGTGCCCAGCTGTACCCGTAGGAGGTCCAATCGCAGACGAAGATGGCCGGTGGAGGGCCAACCATGCGAGCCAGCGATGATCACGGCAGCCTCGCCGGCGGCAGCAGCTGCGGGGTTGGCCGGCTTGGCCAACAGGAGCCAGCAGTGGCAGGGAGCACCCAGGGACCAGAGCGCACCCGCAGGGTTGCCTGGCTCAGCCGAGACGGGCCAGGATGGCCTGGCCACGTGGTACCAGCGACATAGCTCCAGCGGTCGAGCTAACCGGCGGCGGAGGGAGGCTCGACGCGCACTGGAGTTCTAGGGGGCCCGCACGCATAGAGAGGAGCCCGCAGCTCGCCCGATGGTGGCTCGACGTGTCTTGGCCGCGTGCGCCCGCAACTATAGCAGCAGCTGCTCCGGTGATGGCGTTACGGCGGCCGCGGTGGCTAGGAAAGGGGCATAGGAGGCACGACGTGTGGCAGTGGAGGCGTAGCGGCACACAGCTGGGGTGGAGAAGGCTCGGAGTGGCCTGGCCGCCGCAGCGGTGAGCTCAGTCGGCCTTGGCCATGGCGGCGTCCGCGCATGGTCGGCTATGGCAATGGTGAGGGCGAGCGTGCGCTAGAGATGGAGCACGACAAGGCGAAGGTGGTGGTGCATGCGGTGGGACTCGGAGGTAGGGAACGGCGGCGGCGATAAGGGGCTCCGCTCGGCCATGGCAAGCGTCGGCCGTGCCCAGCGCGAGCCGGCTCTAAAAGGCGAGTGAGGGAGTGGGAAAGGAGCTCAGGGTCCACTCTAGGAAGATTAGCGCGTGGTAGGGTCGCAGGGACACGTGGTAGCAGATGGGGCGCGAGCGCGCGCATGGTAGCCACGCAGGCAAACCGTCGAGCACGTGGCGTGCATCAGCGTGGGCATGGTGGGACGTGCTTTGGGCCAGATCTGGGCTGAGTTAGACATTAGGCCCAAAATGAAGTTTGATCTACACAGACTGCTCTACAATTTCTATTAAGGCACTCAGGTTATTAGGGCAACGTATTAGGAGATAACTAGCTCCAAATGTTGTAGTGTCAACACTAATTCCTGAACTCGAGAACTTGAATTTGGCGAGACAAATAATGGTCAAACTGATCCCAACTTTTTGCATGCTCTTGACCATCATGTATACTCCAACTTTTATTTTGGTACCAAATCAAGTTGCTTAACAAAATTTGGAGAACGCGGAATGCCGACATGTCAATGTCAGTTAAGTGGCAAAGTAAACTTTTGTTGTTTTGGAAACTATTTTTGAAGATCCAAATGAACTCCAAATTTGATGAGACTTGATTTATTGTTTTCACCATGAAAGGAAATTCAACTCATTTTAATGAATCCAATTGAGCTACCGCATGAATTTTGACGATAAAATGCCGTAAAGAAGTTAACTTGCTGCTGTCACTTTAGGGACTTGGAAAAATTACCGGGAGCCTAAGACAGCAGCTGATTCAATCTTCAAGCCTCTGTTTGACTTAGTTCCAAGTTGATCTGGCTCTTGGTCCAAAAACAAAGTTTGTTCTACTCCACTCAAACTTCAACTTTTATTTAAGGTGCAACTCCATGCAAGCGATGTAAGCGATTGGTCAACATAGGTCAAAATAGCATCACGGTAAAACTTAAATTAGAGTTTTAGACCAATTGAGGCATTTTCTTGACTTTTGCTCAACATGAACCCTTCATGACTTTTGTTGTAGATTTCAATTAGAGTCATTTGGGCAAGGTAGCAAGGTTTGTTCGACATCTCATATTCCCATTTACTTAATAAAGCAATTCAATCAAGGTTATAACTTATCATTTCATGTGACTTCTTGATTCCAAACTTCACAAAACTTTTCCACTGGTCAAGATGGATGCATGTTGATGTAATGTACATGAAATAAGCATGTTTAACATTACTCTTGCATAATCTTAACAAGGGTCCACATGTAAGTAATGGTGTGTTGTCCAAGTTTAAGTTGGAGCTAACTCTTGTAGATTTGATCTTGACACCTTCATCATCACTTAACATGTCATGTTTGAGCTCAAACCCATTGCTTAAGTGGTGACAAACACCCGGGGTGTTACAGGAATAATTTCCCGACTCCAAGGGCCGACTCCAAGGGGTATGATAGGCAATATGGGTTTGTTGTTTTCTTTTTGTTTGCGAAAAGCATTACTAGAAGTACGTCCTTAAGATCAAGTTTAACTAGTAGTCATGATTACTTCATTAGCTAACCATTCTAGGTAGGCACCTGTTCTACTTTCAAGCAAGGGTTAAGCAATCAGAACTATTTCACCATCTTTCATCTTCTTGTTCTTACTACGATGCTAGACCATAGCCAAGTCGTACCATCTCACGAAAACGACGATTCATGAACCAATGTATCTTAGCGGGGTACCCTAAAACACATGCCCTGTTTGTACCCTAGGCACAAACAAGACCAATTGATTCCACTCTTGTCACGGGGTCTGTGATAGAACCGCCCAATTTATACAAGATCAAGTATGGCTGTCCCCGTTTAGCACGTTGACGCGCACATACTTTCACTTATATAACCCGGTAGTCCACCAAGTGTCACGAAGGACCTCGGTAAATCAATATCACAACCAAGATCGCGTGATTAAGCAAATACACATCACATATGCAGAGTTGCAGTGGAAATAATATTACAATTGGATTCACAAATAATAGTACAAGTTTGATTTTCAAAATCGATTAGTGAAAACAACATAGCTTTCAAATGATTACATTAATATAAGTTCCAAATACATTGCTAGCATAAGTGACATCCTCTGACAAAAGCATATAGATAAGAAGTAAATATAGAATCACCGAGCCCACCGATAGTTAACCACCATCTTCGCAGGCTGAGAACTTCACCTGCAACATGGTGTGATAAACCCTGAGTACTCGAATGTACTCAGCTAGACTTACCCATTATAAACCAGAAATAAAGTGACACCAAGGAGTATGCAAGACTTTATAGGTGGAGCTAGCTTGACAACATTTTGCATAAAAAGCCAAGAGTTGAGCTATATATTTTTATAATTCAGTAACCAAGTTAATTATAGCTATTCATCTCTAGATTAGCAACTAACATGTGCCAAACATGGGGGATATCATTTAGTAACAGTCAATAGTAACCATAGCCGGTATAATGTTGTAACATCATCATCATCATTATAACCATCAAGTTCAATTAAGTTATTCTACGTTGCCGCTGCTCAGTCAAGTTCTCACTATCCGGGAGAGACGGCGATTAGAATCGATTCCTATCTAGCTGGAGGGGTATTTGTAACACAAACCCAGGTCTATCAGCCACGGTAGCCTTAGATCACCTTTGGTGCAACTCAGGAATCACGGTTCTGAGCAGCGCCGCATTCTCAAGGACGACACTCTGCCAGGAAGTGCAGGACTTTTAAACACCTAACCCCTTGGACTCACGCCAATGTCCCCAAGCACATCCTTACTGCCTCCAGAATGCGCACTTTCACTTCTCGGACTTCTGGCCTGAGTTGAGCTACTCGGCTTCGTGGTCGGAATGAGTTATCCGACCAACTAAGTGATAGGCATGCGTTCAACATGACATGAGGACGTACAGTGAATCGGTCCTTAAACAACATAGACGGGGATAGATCCACACCTAAGACCTCCATGCCTTGTTGCTTCTCTATCAACATCCCGCCTGGTCTCCATTTATTATTAACACATGGTTATTTCCACGATAGCAAATATAGCCAACCGTGCTTTGGTATCCACCTATATCTCGCAGGTGACAGGAAATCACCCGACTTCTACCAGTCTAAGCATCGCTAAGCATATATTCGATCCTAGACCTACATAGGGTTCAAGGTATATTTCTGGACAAGGTAGTTCTATGCATCAAGTGGTTCCAATCAACTCTTATAGCCTAATGCATCAAACATAAAAGAACTCAAGTGCTATTTATAAAAACATAGGAGGCTTAGAATGCTCTGGGGCTTGCCAGGGATCCAACACCAGGTTAGTGTTTGTTAGACGACACTTGCTTGGTGAGCATCTCCCATCCTAGCACTTGTCCAGTCCTTCCATCTTCGGGATAGGTCCACCATACACCGTCTTCGGGTTCGGCTCCAACATCACGCCCTTCACGTGGTTCATCTAGCGTACCTAGATGAGATGCAAGATACAAGTGCATGAATATGAAGAATGGTAATATGAGATGCATCACATAATAGCATTCAAGGTAAACATAAGATCATGCATGGCATAGGCACCTAGAGTTATTTAACTAAAATCACACAACCTATTATAAAGGGATAGCAAGCATATTAGGCATGGCACACAAGTTAACTTAAGTTCAGATATTGCACACATGCATCGATCAAAAACTAAACAACATGTTTAGCCCAAAACAAGAGCAGCTAAAGCAATCACCTAACACATGTATCGAATTCTAGACAGCAGCACTGTAGTCACTTATTTTAACCATAACTAGAGATCCAGACATCCAAAGAAGGTGATCCTAGACTTTTTGGAAAGCTAATGTAATTGCCTACAATATTGTTATTATCACAAAAACCTTATTCCAAATCTAACCAGGTCAAACATGCTAATGTTTTAGACCTGCACAGAACTAGGACAGAAAAATAGTAGTAGTTTCAAAACGGCATAACTGGAGTTACAGACATCACACAAGCATGAAAATTAACTTTCTAGAAATTTTATTAAATTATCTAAAACATGTTTATTATCATCATAAGGTGATTCCACAATTAACAAGGTCAATCAAGCACAATTGAGCACCTCTGTCCAGACTTGGATAGATTCGGCTATGCAACTTCACAAGCTTATAACTAGAGCTCTACAACACCAAAAGGGGTGATCTTTAACAATTTGGAAAGATCATGAAAGGAACTACACTTCTTATATTATGTCCAAGACATGATTCAAAGCGTAGCTAAGTCAAACAATACAAGCATTCAGATCAATACAGAGAGCATGAAAAATCTGACCATGAACTTACAAAATCTATAGCTCATAAATTATCAGGCCTATAGTCAGGAAAATTTATCACAAGCTAGATCATGAAATTATCTACAACTTTGGTATTCATTACAACCACAGAAAACATCATTCACACCACGAAAATAATTGCACAAGCAAGACTGCATATGCAGCCCAAACAGCAGTGGTACAGAAAACTGATAGGAAGTTCAGAGAAGCATAACTGGAGTTCTAGACCTCCAACAATCATGAATCATAACTTTTTGAAAGTCTTAAGGAGTTACCTACAACTTTCTTATTATCATCTTAAGACAATTTTACATATAACAAGGTCAATTAATCCAATAAATGCATCTCTGTCTAAAACATGAACAGAAACTGACATGCCACTTTAAACAGATATAACTAAAGTTCTACATGTCCAATAAATGTGGTTCTAGACTTTTTAGAAACATTAACAAATTCTAAAAAACTTTGTTATAAATACCTAAAGCTAATTCTACTATTAAGAAGGCCCCATAGTGCCAACAAAGAAACCCTCTCTGGGTTTGGGCAGAAACAGCCATAGAGATTTAAGCAAGTATAACTCAAGATCTACTTAACCAAAAATCATGATATTTAGCTTTTTGAAAAGCTTAATAAAAGTAATACAACTCATGTATTGTCATCAAGTAATTATTCATAACTTAACTAAGCCAATTAATTCAAAATGCAGGCTTATTTAGAATAAGAGCAAAACAACACAGGGAATTTGTTATTTTTTAACTCTTAAACCATCAAACCTAAACTCCAGAAATTTTTACCAGACATCAACCATCACCTCAGTAGAACTCCATAATAATTTCATATTTATTTGAGCACAACAACTGTAGTTATGAAAAAGACAAGACACAACTATTATTAAGAACCTAACTGCACAAATTGATTTTCACAGCAAAAAAATTTAGACCAAATCGTGCTATATTATAGATCTAGTGCATAGATAATTTCACAAGGATTCCAAAAAGTGTTCATTTACTATTTTACGATTTTTCTACTAATTACTACATATTTTCAAAGTTGATCATTCAAATCTGTAAAATCAAGGGAAAGGAAATGTAAATCTTGCACGGGGAACCCTGTAGAAAACATAAATCAACGTCAGCGAATAGGTCCTTAAGTCACTATTTAACTGAGTCTATGGTTTTGCAGAAAGATCCCTCCCTTTCTTCACATTTCCGCACGAAGTCCTTCACGCGGTCAAAACACAGGAGCACGCTGGGCTTGCTGTTGCCGGCTGGAGGAAGCTCGTTGGCGGCGATGGGGTGGCGGCGCAGCATGCGTGGACCTGTGCGAACCGGTGCATGGCTTTAGCATGGCCCATGGTGGCCTGCAGTGGCCCGGCCATGCACGGATGCGGCAGCCGCGATGGCTGCGCCGGTGGCGGCGAGCTGCAGGGGCGAAGCCAGCGAAACAACTCGATGGGGAGGTGCAGCGTGAATGGAGGAAGGAGGCGGTAGGGTTGGTTGGGCCTGAGGAAAAGCCGTAGCAGAGAAACGGGGCAGCCATGGAGCTTCGGCGGCAGCGGCCATGGCGGCGGCGCAACGTTCTGCTCGCACGGCGACGACGAGAGCGAGCAGAGGAGCGAGAGGTGGCGAGCGCGAGTGAGGAGCAGAGGGCGCCGATTTCCTTTTCATGAGCACGACAAGGTGACGCGCTGGCGGCCATGCAAGTAGCGAGGGCACCACGCGACCTGCAGCACCTGCGAGCACGGTCGGCCACGTCCTGTTCCAACTGAATGAACTGATCAAATACCACCTCAAAGATACAAGCTGAAACTCAATATTCGTCCCTTTTTAACTCCAAATACATTTAGTTTTGGCACAAACTATAGTAACAAATGGTGTAGAGCTACGCAAAATCTCCAACATTGCTTAAAGGATGAAAGTATAATTCGGCCTGGTTGGAGAGATACAAGGTTCCAAAGTGGGGTTCACGAAACTTGAAAACTGAACATTTCAGTTCCAACACTTAGCCAATTTTTGGAGCTTCAAAACAGCACTGAGTTGATTCTTGAAATCCCTGATCGAGACACTTAGAAGTCGAATCAAGCCTTGATCCAAAAATAAAGTTTGTTCTACATAACATGGACTACAACTTTTATTCAGGTTCCACTGCCATGCAAACACTCTAAGCCATAGTTTAAACCATGTCAAAGCAGCATCATGATAAAGCTTAAATTATCCTTTTGATCTATGGAAGCATTTTCTGGCCACTTGCTCAACATGAACCCTTCATAACTTTTGTTCATGAGTGCAAGTAGAGTTGTTTGAGCTAGGTTGCAAGGCTTGGTTGATGACCTATAATTCCATTCACTTAATAAAACAATTCAGGCAAGGACATAACTTGTCATTTCATGTGACTTCTTGATTCCAAGCTTCACGAAACTTTTCTAATCATCCATGTGGGTGGAAATTGATGTGAGGCAGATGAAACAAGCACCTTCAAAATTACTTAGGTATATATATCTGAAAAGGTCCAATATGCAAGCAAAGGTGTGTTGCCCAAGTTTAAGTTGGAGCTCACTCTTATAGATTTGATCTTGACACCTTCATCACCACTTAACATGTCATGTTTGAGTTCAAACCCATTGCTTAACTGGTGACAAACACCTAGGATGTTACAGGGTCTAGGTCCCCATCCAAACTTGGACTCCAAGCCCACACACTTGAGACCCGGTCTCAGTATGGTGCTTAGACCTCCACCTTTTCTCGCTTCCAACCAGTCGGTTCGGAAAGAGCCGGAACCCACGACAAGAGCGTAACAAGCCTTCCCGCTCCTATAAGCAAGTATGTGCTCTGGATAATAAATCTGTGACCTGACTACCATCCACAGCAACGGACGGTCCTTAATCGACATGAACAGGGAAAACAGTGTAACCAAGCTAAGCCCCGTTGACCACAGGACACAACCTGTTACACCCACCAATACCTATACCATATCCCTACCCTGTCTCAATTTTTCCTTTCATCATTTTATTATGAGAGTAATAATAATCCCTTATTGTGAGCAACGGCAGGTTACTCACGCTACCGATGACCTAATCATAGCATCTACTCGAACCTACACTAGTAAGACTCTTAGGACAGGTGTATCTTGTAACACATCTGGTGTTACGAGCTTGCTTAGCACCAAGATTTAGACCTAAGAGGATTTACTGAATGATTTTCTCAAATTTTAAAATTTAACTTATGTTTAAAATCGTCATTTTTTGAATTATATTGAACAACGGGTTAATTAGTTCCTAGATGTTTTGCTTCTATAGGTCAGTATGACGTAAGGACTAGTGTATGAAATGCGTAGTGGTTGGAATTAATTAGGTTTAGGCATATTAAAAATTACGGCAAAAGCACTAAAGGTTGCCAGTTCTAGCTAAGTTATTATTCTCTCTAAGTCAGAAACGATGATAGTACACAATGCCGATTTGACATTCGAATTCTAACAAAAATTGTTAGGCACTAGATTCATGTTTTTGGTATTGTTGGTTGTCTCAAGGTGAGCACTTGAGCAGGGTGTAGGTTATAGTTGTGTTGGATGGCCCATGGTCCTCCTAAAAATTTTCAAATTTCATTGAAACGTGATGTAGTTATGTCGTTGGCGCTTTGTGAACCATCGTTCAGCATGTCGAACCCTTGTTGGAACCCTTGTACCTCTCTATCTAGTTACTCCTTTATCATGACGGTTGTTTGGTGTGATAGATGGTAGTGTGGGCTCGGCCTATGGTCGCCGCGTGCACTGCCTGTTAGCCGTCTAGCCGATGTGGTGCTTCGCCCACCGCACGACCCACCTAACCACAAAGGAGCTAGCTGCCTTCGCTATCCCGTCACGCTGCAGCCATTGATTCCGTGTTACTGCTCCTATCGTCGCGTTGTGGTGCGTCGGTCCTGCGTGGCGACTCGGTGTGCGCCCGTTGTTTCATTGCAGCAGAGAGCATCCCACCAGGTTTGAGTCGTCCTGTCTATGCACTAGTGTGACGGCGGTGGTGCGTCCCCCTGCTCTGAATCAGTCATCAGATTTATTATGTCACGCCGTGTTGCCCCTACCGGCCACATTGTGCCAGGCTGACCTGTCCCCACACCGCGTTTATGAGGTTGGTGGTGAACCACATGGCTCCATGTTTTCCCTCTCATGCCTGCTCTGCACTGCCTTCGTCTGCTCTTTCTTGCACTCTGCTGCCAACCACCGGCGCTGATGTCACCGTGGCCCGCTGTCACCGCTGCTGCCTCGCACACTTGTGCTCTCTCTTTCTCTCCTTTTTTTTCAAGCACGAGGAGAGGCACCCCAGTTCCTGCTCGCCTGCATCGCTGGCCCTCTATTTCTCTGCTTGCCTCCTACACCGGGACGCCGTTGCCGCTTCTCCTGCCTACCCGTCACCGACTCATTCCCCCCCTCTCTCTCACGCGAGCGCGTGCATAACCCACAACGCTGCCCTCCCTGCTCCCTGCTGCCTCGCGTAGGTCCCCACTGTGGCCTCCCGACCACCTTGCAGCTGATGCCGCTGCGGGGCTCTGCCTCCACAGCACCGCCCAGCCGAGGGCGCGCCAGGTCCGCCTGGTGCCAAAGGGTCTGCCCTCACCAGCCACCGTGCCGTAGCCACCCCGGTGCGCCATGGCCACCCGTGGCTGCCTCCTCTGCCGCGGCCATGTGTGGCCATCGTGCTGAGCTCCGTCTCGGTCCGTGCCATGGCTAGGCCGAGCCCGGTCGTGGCCGCGCACCTCCCCGCGCTGCTCCATCTCCGCTGCCACGCCCGCAGCGCCCCAGCCGCGACCCGCATGGCGCCACCACCACCGAGCGCAACCACGACGCCTCCCCTGCGACGCTCTGTTTTGAGGTAGGAGGGGGACTCAAGCGCAAATAGGATTCTTTATCGTGTTCATTTCGCAAAAGTGCTTGACTCATAACTTTACAAGAAAAGGCTTAGTTAATTCTAGGAAATCTCAAGGACCTCGGTGCAAAATGGTGCCACCGACGCTGGGCTTCCCATCGTGGGTCGGCTGCTTGCGCCTTTGGGCTGCTGCGCGCCTATCCCGCGCCTAGGTCGCTGCTGCGCTCTGGGCATACTGGCGCCCGTTAGGCGACTTTGTCGCCGCCCACCACCGGCCGCTTCATTGGTCGGCCTCTTCACAAGACGTGGTTGCTCTAGGTGGGCAGCGTTGCTATTTCTTTGGGTTGCTTAGCGGTCTTCGGCCCTTTTCGTTCTAGAAAACATTTAGCTAATTTAGTTTCAGAAATAAAAGTGTAAATTCAAGATAAATTTGTGTAGATAACCAAAAATTGTGAAACCAATTTTATTAGGCTCCTAAAATCATGATCTATCTATTAGCATATTTGGTTCATCTAAGTTTAAAATGTTTTCAGGGTTGCTCTAATTATTTTGAAATGTTTAGTATTGTTAAAATGTGAACTTGTGGGAACTTTAGTGAGAAAATGGTGATAGTGTTGACTCTAAAAATTTTACAGTAAATTACTAATATTATTAGTTGCTCCCTGTAATTTTTGTACCTCTAGAATAATTAGTTTGCTAGATAGATAATAATGCCCTATTTTGAATAAAGATTAAATCAATAGAATAGAATAAAGAAACACCTTGGAATTGTATAACTAAAACACTTGTTGGGAAATGACACCTTTCTTGACGATGTTGATACGTAGATTAGTACGTTAGTCATTAGAGCTAGCTTGTTAGTTCGTAGTATGTACACTGTTTTAAGAGTTGTTGTTGCCTGGTTAATTAACTGTTGCATCATCTCTGCATCGCATTGCATAACATAATAGGAATGACGGTGGATCGATGGTATCAAACGGAGTAGCTGAAAAGATGGTGCCAGGGATCAGGACACAAAGATGGAATGCTAACTTTTGGTTATATTTTATCTAGGCAAGCCCCCGTGCATAACCCCTACTTTTCTGCACTTAAATTATATTTGTGCATTAAGTTTAAAGGAGTTGAATGAAACCCATTTACATGTATATATCTTTATCCTATGAGTCTTACTAGTATGACAGGATCATATAGATTGCTATGCTACAGGACTTCAGTAGAAGTTGAGTGATTGCCTGTCACTCGCGAGAGATAGGAAATACATTACTGTATTATTATCACTTGGAATATATAAATGGTGAAAGGAAAAAATGGAGATTGGATAGGGATATGGTTTGGGTATTGGTGGGTGTAAGAGGTTGTGTCCTGCGGCCAACGGGACAAAGCTTGGTTACACTATTTTCCCTGTCTGTGTCGGTTAAGGACCGGCCATTGCATTGGACTCTAGACAAGTCACAGACTTATTATCCCGAGCACATACTTGGGTATGGGCGCATGGAAGACTTGTTACTCTCTTGTCATGGGTTTTGGCTCTTTCTGGACTGACTTTCATGGTGGTTTTTGGGTGGAGGTCCTTGCACCTCTCTGAGTCCTGGACTCAGGAGCGGGGGCTTGAGTCCAAGTTTGGACGGGCTCCTGGACCACGTGACAGGAGGGTAGTGGGTTGATCCTACTTGTGCCTAGGGTACAAGCGGGGTGTGTGTTTTGGGGTACCTAGCTGGGCTCATTGATTCATGAATCGCCGTCGTGTCGGTACGACTTGTCTAAACTCTAGCACCGTAGTAAGAACTAGAAGATGAAAGATGGTAAAAGGAAATTTGATTGCTTACCACTTGCTTGAAAGTAGCACAGGTGCTTCCATAGAATGGTTAGTTAATGAACTAATGATGACTGCTAATAAAATCAAATATAAGGATGCACATTTAGTAATGCTCCTGCAGATGCAATAAACCCACCAGCCAGTTAGCCTTGCATATCATTGGAGTCTTTTCTTTTCTCCTATCGGGTAAGTCTTGCTGAGTACAATTGAGTACTCGGGTTTTATTTCCCCCTATTGTAGGTGACAGGTGGATGCTAGAGCTGACTCTTGTGTGTGGATTCTTCCTGGTGGGTTCAGAGATGATTCCTTTACGCTGCGATCATAGTTTTTATTTATAACTCTTACAAAATGTTTTCATAAATAGAAGTTTTATAATCTGTTGTCATGATATATATATCAATGCTTCATCATGTCATGAATAGATATTTATTTTTGCTGTAATTCTGATCACATGTTTATATTCCGATGTTAACTTAAATTGTTCATAACTCTGATAACATGTTCATATTCCGCTATTATAAATGATAAGTATTATACTCTAATGTTACATGGAAAGTGATGTAAGAAATGGTTAAGAATGATGTAAGCTTTATTCTCTCATTTGTGATCCTGATGGAAAAATGTGGATTTTCGGGTTCTCCCTTGGGGTGTGCTCAACGGAACTATGTAATTTGGTGTCCTCCCTTGAGTACTTAGTGTCTAATGGAAGACAAGTACTCCTAGGAGGCATTAGATTAGGCCGTTCTGCCACATATCTATGCATGTGGTTTTCATAAAATTTCCTGTAACATAAATGCACAACACATTTATATATGGTGAATTATAAAATAGAGGTTATGCACTAGGGCTTGCCTTGGGTAGACGCGGTGTCAGCTGAGTCAGTCAGTGGCGGCTCTGTGACCTCCATCTACACGAGAATCTCCTCCTCATACTCCTCGATGACCTCCTCAAACTCGTGATCGCCGGTGGTCACGATCTCCGCCAACTCGTTCTGTACATGCATGCGATGATGATGCAACACTTAGCATTCAGGCAACAACAACTCTTAAACTAAGAATGCGCATACCAAGCTACTAAACTAACTCTAATGACTAAGATACTAAGCTAACTATCATCTTCATCAAGCAAGGTGCTGGATTCAGCTAACAAACACTCTGTTTTGCAATTTAAGGGTATATCTTTATTTCTACTAATGATTTAAGGTATATTGAAACAAAGAGCATTTAACTATCCTAATGCTTAGTATTCTAAGGCTATAAAAATTATAGTGAGCACATAATAATACAACGAAGCTACTATAAAAATTTTAGGACTAAAGCTATCACCAATCTACCACAAAAATTCCTACAATAATTAACTTAATATTATTAAGCATCCTCAAATAATTTAATAGCTCCAAATATCAACACGTATAAACATGAACTAAATACACCAACCGATAGAACACAATTTTTGAAACCTAACAAATTTGTTTCATAATTTTTGGACACCTACATGATTTTATATGATTTACCAAAGATCAGCTCAAAAATTAAATTAGAAAACCATTGCTAATTCCTTATGAAAAAGAAAACTAAATCTCCCGCGCGGCGCACACGCGCGGCCCACGCGACACAGCGCGGGCGCGAGCAATGGCCCGCTGGCGTGGCCCATGCGAGGCCAGCCCACTCACGAGGTGGCCCACGGTGGGGGAGTCTCGCGCGCATTGGCAATTTTGTAAAAGAGACCACGAACTCCTCCCAACTTACAACTAAGTACTAACACTATTTTCTCCTCTTTCAGACCTTCTCACTTAACTCCCTGACATTTCCCTAATTCACCCGTGTTCACCCCAGCGACTCAGCGCACGGCGACGCGCGGCGATGACACGGCGCGACCGTGCCGGCCACCACGAGCCTCGCGTTGGCCCGTCGGTCGGGCTGACCTTCAACTACATTCCAACCACCTACACCAAGCAGCAACGTGAGACGGCGAGGGCCTGGAGCGAGCTGCAGCGATGCACGGCCATCCAAGACGGTGGCTGTAGGGTCGAGATGGTGGACTAGAGGGGGGGTGAATAGTCCTTTCTAAATTTAATCGCGCCATCTAACCGAAACAAATATGGAATTAAAACAATCGGTCCAGCCAAGACTACACCCCTCTATCGAAGTTCATAGGCACCTTATAAAGATCCTAATTAGACAACAAAGGTGTCGGGCTAGTTAGAGCTCACCTAACCAATTCTATAAGCAAGGTCACAAAAACCTATGCCACTAGTACTTCAAGCAATGAGAGAGCTCCTACACATGCTAGTAAGCAAAAACACAAAGCCACCTAAGCTCACTAGCAATGCTCAATAACAAAGTTATACAAGCCAAATTATAGAGCGCAAATTTCTTAGCTACACAAACTAAGCAATGTGACTAACAAGGTTACTCAAACTGAATTAGTCACGCAAGGGAGCTACTTCTATGCTACACAAGCAAGAAGGTAACTAGCAAGCTACACAAGCTAACTAATTACAAGAGCAACTATACAAGCACAATGTAAATGAAGTAAATACAAGCTTGTGTAATGAGGATGCAAACCAACGGGAATACAAGGATGACACGATGATTTTTATCCCGAGGTTCACATGCTTGCCAACACGCTAGTCCCTGTTGAGACAAGCTCCAAGGTTGTCGTCGGTCCTCTTGCTAGTGGTAACCCACAAGTCACACTCTCCCACATGGAGTGCTTACCACAAGCTCTAGCACTTGACCTAGCCAGACCACTTGTCGCCCTTCGCGTCTCGCTCTACTAGAGTTGCTCTTCGTGGCTCCTGCGGAGTGAGCATAATCCCCCTCACAATCACTTCTTCGGAGCACCGCACAATCTTCTTTGCGTGCTTCAACCGAGACCACCACCAAGCCATCTAGGAGGTGGCAACCTTCAAGAGTGTCACACCCCAAAATTTCCAATTTTGGGTTGTGCTAGAAAACACTAATTAAAATAAATGTTTTGATATTTGGATAAAATTTACCGATCTTAGTTTGAACTAGCGTAAATTTAGTTATAGGAAAAATGTGAATTTTCGAGCTTTTCCAAATCAATTTGACGAGCTATTGCTTGATGTGATGCTTGGTTGTTGATTTATTTCATGTTGTGAGAAAAGATTTTTAAAATGCGCTTAGTAAGTCGATCTTCTTTCTCCAACAATTCTTAGTCTTTCTCACGGATCAAATTCCTTGTTTTCCAACTTAATATTTGCTTGAGAAGTATCCTAAAATCTTTTCCATGAAATCCAAATCACTCCTTCCTGCTCACTATTCATCAACCTGTCTCCATGGATACCTCGGAAATTTCTTTGGCTTTTTCCGAAACTTGTTCCCACTTGTTTGTGAGCATAATCTAATTTTTAAATGCTCCAAAATATCTTTTCATTAGCTCCAAATATTTTATTTGGGTTCCTCGTGTTTCAAAGATATCTCGAGGAATTTCCCTGAATTTTTGGAGGTTTTGATTCTGGATTTTCTAAAAATATTTTATTCGTGTAATTAATTAAATCTAAAAACAATTAATTCTAACTCTAATCTATATTAAACCAGGTTTCCTTGACTAATGGATAGGTCTGTACAATTCTCTCTCACGTTGATCCACCCCACCTTGCCTTGATGAGAGGACACATACAGATCATATATGCAATAGATAGCGAAGCCAGCTGTTTCAAGAACAGAGCAAATGATCAACCTCTGTTTTCCTTTCCCCAATCTATCTGGGTTATTTGCCGTGTAAGCCAAGGACTCCGTATCAAGCACGTCATGCCTGTCCGTAAATAGCACTTGCAGTTTCATGTCAATCTCCATCACCACGTCGACATATATGACCATCGCTTGTCTATATATATAAATAGCGAGCTGCTGCCCTAGATGCCGTGCAGATCATACATGCGCCGCCGCCGCCGCCAAAAGTCTCTGTGTTTTCTTTCCGTGCCCTACAGTAGGCGACTTGACGTCTAGCGTCAGTCCTAGGCGGAGTCCTAATCGAGTCGGCGGAGGCGAAGCCTGATCCATGTACAGAAGCAATTAGGTTCGTGCTGCCGCTCGGCGGGAGGAGGAGAAATCAACTTGCTGCTGTCGTGTTCTAGTCAGAGGAAAATTTGTCGCAGCTAGCTCTTCCACGCGAATCGAGATTTCATTGGAGGAGAAATCAACTTGCTTGCTGCTATCCGTGAAGTGGTGAATTGTTGCTGCGCACTCAGATCGAGGAGAACCAAAGCTCACGTGAAATCAATTTTTGGTGAAAAAGATTTCCATCCTATTCTGCAACGTCTACACATGCATGCCTCATCTACGTATACTCAATCATGCGTCAACTATTTCTTTATTCAAAATTCTACCCGTTTCCTTCTAGATCAATGCAAAGTTATCTTCTTATATCAGTTCATCTTATGTCTTCAGAGCTCGTCGATATCCATATTCCTCTCTATATGAAAAATCCCAGACTGAGGCCCCTTCCTTTCCCTACGAGGACAGCAGTAGCCTCTCCAGTGGCCAAGGAAGCTACGATCTGCAACAGCCCAAGACCCTCCCCCTGCGCACGTTAGCAGCAGGCCATCACCATGCTCAGGCTCAGATCGTGAGGATGACACAAGGTACAAGACGATGTAATTACGAGTTTGCCACCTAGTCTTTAATCTCTGTTTCTTCGTTTTAAATCCGTTTCGAGTAGTTCTTGTCGCGTTAGTTTCGTAAAGTCGCGCTCTAAGCAGTAGCACTAACGTATCTTATGTCACCCAATTATGAATTTATTGATTTAAATATAATTTGATTAGTACTAATTTAATTGTTTTCTAATTAAAAGCAACGAAGAGTTGTAATTCCATTCTTTTTGTGTTGCGACCATACCAATGTAAGCTATATGATAGCAATGACTTTAATCATGTTACATGCTTGTAAATTTTATAAATAGAATATTAAATGGATTAATGTGCCTGCGACTAGTTTTCCAATTTAAAAGTCATATCTATATATTATAAGTTTGCTTAGTTTAACAAGACGTCAGATACAGTTCTATTAGATGCTCTCACTTGTTCTATATTTCTAAAGTAAAGGTTAAATACTTTATAATATGAGATATGTTGATTAATAAAATATGATTAATTAGTGACATAAACATGTATGTCTTTAAATTGTAATTTGCCAAGTTTAAATGTGACATATATACTTTGAATATATATACTCTCATTTGTTATTATATTTCAATTTAATTTGCATAAATGATATCAAAATATTTATAATTAAGATATGATTAATTTATCTTAGTTTTCTAAATCTAATAACTCAAGTATAAAATGACTTAACTCAATTTTAGATATTCCCCTGAGATATCTTATACATGTTTTATGATGATTAAAATAGATAAAGCATATAGTTTTCTTTCCAACGTAAATCCTTCGATAGATGTTTCTGTTTTACCGTAGCTCCAATTAGTGTGCCTTTCGCGTGTGTGTGATCGTAGCAACGCGTAGATTAGATTTTGAATCTTTTCATTAATTGGTGTATTGTTCTAATCTAGTATGTTTGCTATGCATGCTGGTTCGGATGCTTGTGTGGTGCTTTTCGGTCTTGTCCAGTCGGTGAGTTTTGCGTTGGTGATCTATAAGTTGGAGATCAAGAAGAAGTTTACTGAAGGTTTTGGCTACAAGAAAAGAATATAAGAGTTTACGGCAAGTATAGATTGAGTTTTCTTTCGGTGACCATGATCTTGAAACTTGATTAATGAATATGCTATAAACATAAACAAGATGACTTTTTAGCAATATAAGGACTTGTCTTGTAACTGATTATCTGGGATTTAACGTACAGCTGTGAGGGCTATATGGCTATAGCTCTAGTCGCTTGAGAAACCCTTTTCTAGCTGGTTAGAGGTCTACGAGTTGGTTATAGGACAGCCTCTGTCCTATTGAGCCTAGCTTTGGAAGTGGCCTTTTACTTTATTTTTGGAAGGGGGGTTCCTATATCTGATGACCCTGCGGCCCTGGCCGGTTAGACAAGCTCTTGGGTGGCTTTATATGATTCTCTGTGTTTTGGGCCTAGCTAACCCGGGCATATGAGAATCATGACTCACAGTGAAAGTGTACACCTCTGCGCAGAGTTAACAAACTGGTATACTAGCCGTGCTCACGGATACGAGCGGCCTTGGAACACTTACATAAGGGATGATGACTTTTACTTGTTAAGATGATCATTTATGTCAATTGTTTAAGATATTTATTATTCAATTAAACTTGATCATGTGGTTATGGATTACAATACCTTGTTGCTATATTTGTTGAGTTCGACATGGACTCACTCTTGCAATTTCCCCCACACCTCAGGACGAAGTTCAGAAGGCTAGTTTTCAAAGGAGTTAGGCTTGTGATCAACCAGTCAGTTGGATCCAGTGGAGTGAAGTCTGCACCCGGAGATCAGAGTTGTCTATCCATCGATTGCTTTCTAAGGTTATCTCTTTTGCTAAGTTCGCTATATACTAAGCATTGTGAATTGATACTGCCCCTTCATTTGTAGCTATATGTGAGGTTTGATTACCAGGGCCCACATATGGTGTGCATTCGGCTTTGTCCTTAAAACCGGGTGTTACAAAGAGTAACAAGCATCACCAACTTGCAACTTGATCACCTAGTGCCACTCGATGCAACCTCGCGATGCAATCGCACTAGAATCGCTCACTCACTCGATCGGATGAACACTATCAAGCTCAAGTGAGTTAGAGGGCTCCCAAGTACGCCTACACAAGCCACCAAGGCTCAAGGGTGCTCAGCTCTTAGCCAAAGGCTGACCAACAGTTCTATTTATAGCCCCATGGGCTAAAATAGACGTTACCCCTTCATTGGGCAGATTTCGGGACGACCGCACGCGTAGGTCGTGTGCACCAGACGCGTCTGGTGTGGCGACCGGACACGTCCGGTCGCTACGTTCGGTCACTGCTTGACCACCACATGTCCCATTCAAACAAAGTAGCCATTGCCGGCCAACGGCCCTCTCTGACATGCTCTGACATGATGCATCAGACGCACTGCAGCGAAGTGATCGGATGCAGGAGGGGTAGTGTTCGGTCAAGTCTAGAGAGCTCCCAGAGCCACTCAACTGTGACTGGACATGTCCGGTGTGGCCGACCGGACGCGCCCCTGCATTCGGTCCTCTTTGGACCAACACCCACGCCCCACGTCACCACGACCTGATGCTAAACAGTGATTGCTCAGCATCCGGTCACTGCTACGAGCCAGAGTCCAGTCACCTCGACAACTCTGCCCATGCCTGGCCAGAATACCAGACACGTCCGGTATCGATATTGGATGCGTCTGGTCACATCGGGAACACTGCCGCCTAAGTCAGATACCGAACGCGTCCGATCCTCATGTCAGACACGTCCCGTCACCCCGTGAGCAGCGCATTCAACTCCTTTTCTTCACCAACTTCTTCTCCTTTACAAATGTGCCAACACCACCAAGTGTACAACACCTTGTGCACGTGTGTTAGCTTTTCACAAATATTTTTCAAGGAGTTAACCATTTAACTTGCCGCGCCACTCGATCCTAGCAACGATGCAAAGTTAGATCACTCAAGTGGCACTAGATGACTGATATGCAAACAAGTCTGCCCCTCTTGATAATACGGCCATTTATCCTAAACCCGGTCAAGCACTTCTCAACACAACCTATGACCGGTGAAATGAAATGCCCTAGGTTATACCTTTGCCTTGCGCATTCCATTCCAACTCTTCTATTGTTGATGCAACACATGCAACAACAAATCACCAAATCATATGATCCACTTCATATCATCACGTGACCGTATTGGTTCATCGATCTTGACCTCACTTGCTTTTCATCGTTGCCTTCGTCCATCGGTGCCAAGTCTTGCTCAAGCTTCACCGCCACATGGTCCATCGCTCCAAAGCCTCCAACTTGCCCTTCACGCTTGCAACCGGTCCATCAAGACAAGTCTTGTCTTGATCTTCTCCACCTTAGTCACATGACTCAATGTCATGTCTCATATGCAATGAGCTCCTTCATCACATGTGTGAGCCTTGCAACATATCCAAGCCATCATCACCATCATGGCATATGTTGCTCACACACATGTACTTGTGGACCAATCACCTATGTATCTCACATAAACACATATTAGTCCACCTAGGTTGTCACTCAATTACCAAAATCAAACAAGGACCTTTCAATCTCCCCCTTTTTGGTAATTGATGACAACTCTACAAAGATATGAAAATTAAGCTCTTTTGGATTCATGTTGCTTGCCCAAGCAATTTTACCATGTGTAAATGATTTTGGACAAGTACCACAAACCCGAATTGGTAGTATTAGCTCCTCCTACATACGTGCTAGAGTATTTGGGTTAAAGCTCGCACATATGCATAGATTCGAATTGTGCGAGAGTAATTACTACCAAATGATGCTATGGTGTATAGAGTAAACCTTTGAAGCATGATACCAATCAGAGTTGCACCTTTAAGTTCATCCTTAGCACCATGGTTAGCTAGATATCACTTGGAGATAAAAGCACTAGATACCTCGTGAGATCAACATTAAAAGGAAGGTACTAGCATTACTTGAAAAGCATACCAAGTGTCTAGCTATCATCCTATGCATGCTAGTTTTCATTTCATCAATCAAATTCTACAACTAGCATACACCACACAAGCATGCATATTGAATTTAAAAGCTTATGCAATGCAAGCAAGCACATGAATATGCACATATCAAATGCAATCAATCAAAGTTCATGAGCTTGCTCTCCCTAGTTGTGTCCTTCTCTTGTTCAAGAATTTTGATCCTTTCACATCCTTCAATGTTGCTCCCCCTCTTTGTTTATGTCCATGTCCAGCCTCTACTTCTTTGTCTCAATCTTTCCCAAAGCTTTCATATCTTTGTACAATCTCTCCCCCTTTGGCATCAATTTCCATAAAAGGTGTGCTTCTCATTGATGCAAAGGCTTGCTTTTGGGTAGATGGTTGAGGCTTGAATCTTTCATTTTTGATGGACATCACTTGATTATTGGAATGACACCACTTGTATCGTTTCTTGAGATATGACACATAGGATCTTTGACCTTGATACCAATTGGTGGGACACCTCCCCCTAAGTCATTTCATGGGTCATCCATTTGATAAACTTGAGCTCTTTGTAGTGTGGGATGCATTCTTCATTTGATGATCACTTAAAGTTGAGGATCACTTATGGAACCACCTTCTTGTATGGTTGATATCATGTGTAGAGATGTGATACCACGCATATAATTGATTTGTCAATAAAAACTATTTCTTGAACATTTGCTATTATCATGACTACCATGTGTAGGATATCACTTGTAAGTTGATCTAGACACCACTTGTGAATTCTTGATGAAATACTTGAGTCTAGATGCCACTTGAAACAATTCAAACTAGATATCCATTTGCATTGTTGTCTTGTGCTTGTACTCTTGTCATTATCATGAGCTTCTAATTTTGACTTGACTAAATTGATTTGTCTAAGCTTCCAAGTCCGGTTTGAACCAATGACAAGCTTCTTCACACCTCATGCAGGGGTTATCTTGCCAATGTTGCACTTGTCACTTGTTAGCAATCCAAATTAAATCAAGTACTTGGGTTCACTAGCTCATGAACAAATTCATATACTAACCACTAGATCAATTAATCATTCAAGCAATAGTGGTAGGCTATAAATTTAAAACTTTCATTTGTTATGCATGATCCTATGAAGTATGAACTATATGCACTAACCGCATACTAGTAAGGGATGAAATGATCATGCACATTACAATGATACCTTTACTATCTTGGAGTAGAGGATAGTCACTAGTTTCCAATTAAGCTCCGCAATAGCAATGTGAAGTCCAATTTATAGCTTGGTGAAGACCAATAATCATAGATAGAGTCCATTATTCACCCATATGAAATGAGAACCACTAATGATCAAGTGCACTTTCTTGTTGTGGTTGGCTTACTTCTTCATTTCATCTTTGCTTGCATGAGAGCATCAATGTGAGAATATCACTTAAAATATACTGACTAGCTCTCTTTTGGGTGTTGCTTGCTTTTCTTGATCAACCCTTTTCATTGCTTTAACTAAGCATCTCAAATGTCCCACGGATCACCACTTCTATGTTATCCTTTCAAGTACCACACTTGGTTTACCTACACATAGGCGGCAAGCCCCTACACTAGGGAGAAGTGACCTCTCTCCAAAGAACCATCCTTGATACTCACTTGAAATGACTTGATTGATTGATCCAAGTGATGAACTTAACTTTATGAGTAACCTTGATTCCTTCTTTAAGTCCTTTTCTTTCTACTTGTTTAAGTCCTTTTCTTTCTACCAAATGATTTCCAATAGTCACTAGAACTTAAACTTCATCTTCATCTTGAGTTTGATCTTGATCTTCCAATTTGAGTACCAAATGTGTGCAAAGTACACTCCACAATCAAATGGCCTTATACTCTTTGCTTGTTATGTTTCTAAATCATCTCAAAACCAAATTTAGGCACCTCAAACACTTATAAACATATTTCCAACTTGAGGACCTTTCAATCAAAGTGACTCCAAATAAATCCAATAATTGTCACTTTTCTGACAGATTCTGTACTCTTCAAAGAAAAATACATATCTCCCAAAGTACAGATTAAAATACCATAAAATTTGGTGGAGATGTGATTCACTAAGTTATATAGAATATATAAAAATTTTATATTTATTTGACTTCTACATTGCTACCAAATTTCAATTCTTTGACCACTACTATATGCTGAAAACTGCTGCACTATAGCTAACAAGATCCACTTCAAAACCGAAGCATCTCTTATCCAATTCTCATGAAATTTGTACAGAATCTAATAACATAAGTCTAGAGAATTTACACCAATTTTTATGCCAATCCAATAAGTTTTGATCACTCAAACATGGCTAAGATCACAGCTCACTCAGATTTTCAATATATGATAGATTTCAATCACTTGAGCTATACTTCATCAAATGTGAATCAAACTTGAAATCAACTTGTTTGAATACTTTCATAAGACATAAATCCATTCAATCCACTTACTAAATGTCATCTTATGAAGTTATCCAACACAAATCAATCCAAACTTGATTACTAAGCTATTTATCCATTCAAACATCTCATAGCAAGCAACATTGCATATTTATCCAATTCAATCAACTCATATGCACCCAAATGAAATGATCAACAAGAGATATACCTAGGTTAGATCATAATCAATCAATTTGCAAGCTTCAACTCAAATTCTTGCAAGCCATCAAATATATATATATATCCAATAAATCATCCACAACTTGAATATGACACTTGTATGTTGTAGCACTTTTGGACTTCACTAATTCTTGGCTTAGCATTGGGATAGGATTGTATTAAGCTTCAATACTTGGGTCAACATATGATGATCAATGTGAAATCAATTGAATCAAGCCTCCAATGTTGATGGTACCTACAAACAATCATTCACTTTTGATGGTACCCAAACAAGTTTGGGTCCTCTCAAGTTAGGAGCAACATACTTAGGCATAGCCTTAGTATGAGTAGCAGGATGTTTTGCAATTAGAATCAATGAGGTACCATTGCCAACCTTTCTAAGCATATTATTATCAATAATTGAAATAGGCCTAGAAATGTTACCTAGGGACATGAATTAGCCATGTGTCCCCTTTCCCGGTATGAGTAGCACTTTCTCTTTACTTGAGCCTTTTCTTTCTTGCTCATATTGTGCTTCTCATTGCCTTGCTTCTTCTTGTTTGCTTGAGCCTTATTCTCAAGCTTGTTTGGGCAACCCAAAGCTAGGTGACCCAATATGCCACAACTATAACACCTCATGTGAGCAATCTTCTTCATTTTCTCTTCTTTGTTCTTGCTCATTTGCTTTGCATCTTGATTCATCCTTGGACGCATTGCTCTTTCTCTTGCTTGTCCACCCCTTCTAGTTTTCTTCTTTATCATCAAATCACCACTATCTTCATGGTTGATCTTGATTTGAGTTTGGGGCTTCTTTTCTTGCTCATCTTGTGGCTCTAGTTGAGGCTTCACTTGTTGCTTTACTAATTGCTTGGTTGGGAACATAGATGTGAGATGACCCCATGTGTGGCACTTAAAGCATTTTACATGCTTGAGCCTCTCTTATTCTTTCATCTCCTTGAGCTTCTCTTTATTTGGGCAAGTATTTGCAAGATGTCCCACTTCATGGCACCGATAGCACATGAAATGAGAAAGCTTCTCTTTCTTTTGCTTCTTCATCTTCTTTTCTCTCTTTCTTTCGCCCTTTGTCATCTTCTTCTTGAAGCCAAGGCCACACTTATCATCATAGTTTCTTTGAGTCTTCAACATGTGCTCAAAGATGACTTTTGAGTTGTAGCACCTCTCTAACATGTTGCTCAAATTCTTCAATTCACTTTTGAGCTCATTGTTCTCCTTCAAAAGGTTAGTCTCACAAGACATAGAAGTAGAACAAGCATCTATTTGTGAAGAACATGGCATTTCTAATAAATCATCACAAGAGGTGGATACATGCTTCTTGCCTACATCACAAGGGTTAGCAATAATATGTGATTGATCAATTGACCCATGTGATGAACTCTCACTAGTTTTAGTTTTTCCATTGGAAAGCACCTTAGTGAGAAAAGCATGGTCTTGTACCAAGTTATCATGAGCAACACTAAGTTCCTCATGAGCCAATTTTAGCTCCTCATGTGAACAAGTAGTAACATAAAGTAGATGCTTTTGTTGTTCACATGTGTTCTTTAGAAAAGAGTTTTCATTTTTCAATTTCTCGGTTTTAGCCATCTCTTTTTCTAAAGCTTTGATCATGTAGCCATATCTATCTAGAAGCTCCTCATATGAATCAAGATCAATCACATTTGCATTAGATACCTTAGTGTCACCTTGTGACGTGAAGCAATGTGATGTAGTTGGAGAGCTTGAAGAAACATCACTCTCATAGCCCAAGCATGATCCATCATTATCACCATCAAGTGTGCATGGAGTAGCATCATCATTGGCATCACTTGTGGCATCATCATTAATCTTGTCAAGTGATCTTGTGGTATGATCATCATTATCATCACTTGACCATGTGGTGGAGCAATCTTCCATAATTACCAAATTGTGGCTATGCTCAACATCCTCATGTGCCTCCTTCTTGGGCTCATCATCATCATCGAAGACCATCCCATACTTCTCATTGAGATAACTCCAAATCTCATGAGCGGTCTTCATGTCAATGATCTCACCAAATATGCTATCATCCAAAGATCTATACATGATGTCAATAGCTTGGGTGTCGAGATCTAGGCATTTCTCTTGTGCTTGAGTTAGATTATTTTCATCCAACACATGAGAAAAGCCTACATCTATCATCCACCACATTTGAGGGCAAATAAACTTAAAATTGCATATCATCCAATTTTTCCACCGTGCAAAGTGTGTGCCATCAAAAATGTGTGGATAGTCAACATCTAGCCCATAAGTCGCCATCCTCTCAGGTTGGAGAAGACCACAAATGAGAGACCTAGCTCTAATACATGTGTAGGGTCGAGATGGCGGACTAGAGGGGGGTGAATAGTCCTTTCTAAATTTAATCATGCCGGCTAACCAAAACAAATGCGGAATTAAAACAATCGGTCTAGATAAGACTACACCCCTCTATCAAAGTTCACAAGCACCTTATAAAGATCCTAATTAGGCAACAAAGGTGCCGGGCTGGCTAGAGCTCACCTAACCAATTCTAGAAGCAAGGTCACAAAAACCTATGCCACTAGTACTTCAAGCAACGAGAGAGCTCATACACATGCTAGTAAGCAAAAGCACAAAGCCACCTAAGCTCACTAGCAATGCTCAATAACAAGGCTACACAAGCCAAATTATAGAGCGCAAATTTCTTAGCTACACAAACTAAGCAATGTGACTAACAAGGTTACTCAAACCGAATTAGTCACGCAAGGGAGCTACTTCTATGCTACACAAGCAAGAAGGTAACTAGCAAGCTACACAAGCTAACTAATTACAAGAGCAACTACACAAGCACAATGTAAATGAAGTAAATACAAGCTTGTGTAACGAGGATGCAAAACAAAGGGAATACAAGGATGACATGATTTTTATCCTGAGGTTCACATGCTTGCCAACACGCTAGTCCTTGTTGAGACAAGCTCCAAGGTTGCCGTCGGTCCTCTTGCTAGTGGTGACCCACAAGTCACACTCTCCCACGTGGAGTGCTTACCACAAGCTCTAGCACTTGACCTGGACGGACCACTTGTCGCCCTTCATGTCTCGCTCTACTAGAGTTGCTCTTCGTGGCTCCCACGGGGTCAGCACAATCCCCCTCACAATCACTTCTTCAGAGCACCACACAATCTTCTTTGCGTGCTTCAACAGAGACCACCACCAAGCCTTCTAGGAGGTGGCAACCTCCAAGAGTAACAAGCACCACCGACTTGTAACTCGATCACCTAGTGCCACTCGATGCAACCTCACAATGCAATTGCACTAGAATCGCTCACTTACTCGATCGGATGAACACTATCACATCTAGTGTGGCGACCGAACGTGTTTGATCGCTGCCTTCGGTCACTGCTTGACTGCCACGTGTCCCATTCAAATGACGTAGCCATTGCCACACAACGGCATTCTCTAACACGCTCTGATGCGACACATCGGACGCACTACAGCGAAGTGATTGGACGTAGGAGGGGCAGCGTCCGGTCGAGTCCAGAGAGCTTCTAGAGCCACTCAATTGTGATCAAACACGTCCGGTGTGGCCGATCGAACGTGCCCCTACGTCCGGTCCTCTCTAGACCAACACCCGCACCCCATGTCACCACGACCTGACGCTAAATAGTGATTGCTCAGCGTCCGGTCACTGCTACGAGCCAGAGTCCGGTCACCTCAGCAACTCTGCCCGCGCCTAGCTAGAATACCAGACGTGTCTAGTATTGATATCAGACACGTCCGGTCACGTTAGGAACACTACCGCCTGAGTCAGATACCGAATGCATCCGGTCCTCATGTCGAACGCGTCCGGTCACCCTGTGAGCAGCGCATTCAACTCCTTTTCTTCACCAACTTCTTCTCCTTTACAATTGTGCCAACACCACCAAGTGTACAACACCTTGTGCACGTGTGTTAGCTTTTCACAAACATTTTTCAAGGAGTTAACCACTCAACATGTCGCGCCACTCGATCCTAGCAACGATGCAAAGTTAGATCACTCGAGTGGCACTGGATGACCTATATGCAAACAAGTTTGCCCCTCTTGATAGTATGGTCATCTATCATAAACCTGGTCAAGCACTTCTCTACACAACCTATGACCGGTGAAATGAAATGCCCTAAGTTATACCTTTGCCTTGCGCATTCCATTCCAACTCCTCCATTGTTGATGCAACACATGCACCAACCAATCACCAAATGATATGATCCACTTCATATCATCACGTGACCATATTGGTTCATCGATCTTGACCTCACTTGCTTTTCACCATTGCCTTCGTCTCAAGCTTCACCGCCACATGGTCCATCGCTCCAAAGCCTCCAACTTGCCCTTCACGCTTGCAACGGGTCCATCAAGACAAGTCTTGTCTTGATCTTCACCACCTTAGTCACATGACTCAATGTCATGTCTCATATGCAATGAGCTCCATCATCACATGTGTGAGCCTTGCAACATATCCAAGCCATCTTCACTGTCATGGCATACGTTGCTCACACACATGTACTTGTGGACTGATCACCTATGTATCTCACATAAACACATATTAGTCCACCTAGGTTGTCACTTAATTACCAAAACCAAACAAGGGCCTTTCAGCGGCGTAGCTACCCCGGTGATCTAGAGCACCTAAGAACCTAACTGGCTAGCGAGGGAGCATTAGTAGACTACCGTGGACCAAGCTGAGGTGACGGTTGGGGTGGAGGATGGCAGAGAAGTTGTGGACATGTGCGGCTGAGCCGTGCGGCAGCGCACTGTAGTGGCACGATCGCATCAGCGATGACGGGGAGGTAGTAGCGGTTCCACTGGCGTGCACAAGGTGGAGAGAGAGGCAAGCCAAAACTAGTGGTATAGGTGAATTGGCTCAGGAGGGATGGTAGGAGGGCCACCCTCGTCCATGGCCGGACGCGGCCTTACCAGCACGGCGGTGGGAAAAATGCCAAATTGGAGCTCAACCGAGCGCCATTCAAGGTGGGCTAGGGTCGGGCAGCAAGAGGACTTGATGGCGGAGACACAGGCGCGCGGAATTGAAAGGAGATGACCACTCGCTGGTCAATTGCGTGGGGCGCGACTCCGATGGTGGCAGCAGAGAGAGAGAGAGACGACCGGTAGGTGGCACAGCATGGCCTCGCCTTGGTGGGACATGCTCGGCGCGACTAGGAAGGCATGCACGCAGACGCAAAGGACAAGCACGGGCATTGCAGCGATATAAATGGCAAGGCGACGGCGAGCATGGCCATGTGCGTGTGGCAGTGGTGGCCTCAAACAGGGCCAGCAGTGTCGTAGAGGTACAGAGAGAAGCGTGGACATGACGGTGAGGTGACGGTGCCGGCAGCGACTGCGTTGCGGCGTAGGGCGGGTCAGCAGTGTGGCAGCGCGGCGGAACAGCCAGCAGCGCCACACGGCCATGCAAGCAGCAGTGGTGGCTCCGCACGGTAGAGGCCAGTGGTGACCAAACCAGAGGCAGCCGCGGCCGGCCACGCGAGGCAGCGCACACACGCGCGAGCGACCAACGCGGCGATGACGTACACCCTAGCGTGGTGACCGCGTCCACCCGGCCAACCCAAGAACATGTTGTGCACGCATTTTAAAGCACCTATAACAACTAAACGGTTTATTATAGACCTAAACCATCTTCACCATGCTCAAGATGGCATATGAGGCTACCAAACCGAGCTAAAACATAACACCTATTCTTAACCCGATTTCACAAAATAAATTACCAAACATGGCATTGTCTAGCTGTCTATATACTTAAAAATCTTCTAAGTCTATGAGCTGAATTTGATTACAAGTTGCATTTCTAGGCTATTAGAAATGTTGGCTAGCAATGTTATTTTTCTACATCAAGTATTTCATTGTCATCTACAGAGTTCATATTCCAAATTTTATTTAAGCGCCACATATATGTTCTATAGTATTTTTGTTCAATAAAAATTAGTTTTAAACCCTACTTGATACATATGAGTTATGGAATAGCTTATCATTTAACATTTTTATTGATCATCTGAAGTTACAAAAATGTTATCTACACCTTCCATCACATGCATTATCACATAAACATGATGCTCATGATATGGTTTGGTAATTTGTTTAGGACATAACACCGAGGGTGTTACACTCCCCCAAGCTAAACCTTTGCTCGTCCCTGAGTAAAGCTAATCTTAATATTGGATCAGGGTTGCATCAATGTTTTCACTCCTCAAAAGTACATATGCGTTCAATCAGGAATTCTCCTCTGGATTAAAATTCATTGACCTGACTTTCAAACTTACCCATATTACCTTTAACCATGGGGATTTTGAGCTTTCACTTGGATCTTGAGCAATTGAAAGACAGAACGATCAAGTCAAGCACTATGTCTTAAGTTCTTTGTTCAACCATTATTCTGGAGTTTTTGTAAGTTTTCAAAATAAAACTCAAAAATTCCATTGAATGACACTCTCAAGTCTCTTAAATATGTGGTATTTGTGGATCCTCACCAAGGCAATAAATGATGATATGCCTTTCTTTTCTACAACTAAGGCTTATATGGAGCTCATAAGAATGGAAATTGCATTAAAGAGCATACTTGCAATACATATATTGTAAAGTCAAACCTCAGATCTAAAGAGAGTTGGGTCATACAATCAAATCAAGATGTGCATGTGTGTGGAATATGGTGGATATATGGTGGCTAGCCTAATTCTATTATGCTCCTTGAAAATATATCTCTCATTTAAACTTGGAATCATCTTTGCAAGAAAACATGGGCTATCTTATTCATCTTATTTTTTTCAGGTGGGTATCTAAGTACCCATTGTTTTAATACTTCAGACACTTGTCCATTTTTTCCAATATTTTTATTTTCTCTCTTTTTTATGAATAATTTTTGCATAGCCCATGCCACTTTTCTGCAATAAAATATTTGAGAGATAACAACAGAACTTGAAGCATTTATGTGGTGGAAACCTATGAAGCATATTTTTGGTGTTTTCTCCCAGTGTAGGAGTAAAATATTTTTTGGTGGATCTAGTTTTTACGCCTATCCATAGTGTAGGAATAGTGCATATGTGGGTGGTGTGTACGTGATCTTAATTTTAAGAGCATGACAAACCTCTCATAAGACATCAACAAAGCTTAACTAAACTCAATGCAAAACAATTAGCATATAAGAAGAAGTTTTTCCTAGCCTAGATATCATGTTTGGCTTTGGTAAGAATTCAAGCTTTGTCATATAGGAACACACCATGTTGCCTTTTTAGGTTTGCACAAGAAATCTCCAGAATTTAGTATCACTTGGAACAAGATAAATAGCAGCTCAGACCTTCTCATATCATATCTGACAATTACCTAGATTTAGATCAAGTATTTGCTACCCACGAGTTTCAAATTAGAGCAAATTTTCGTGTCAAATCAATTTCATCCAAAACACGGGAGAATTCTAGGCTGAAAACTACGTACTTGAAAGGAAGTACAACAGAGCAACTATTTATCATTTCTATCATGTGAGATCATCTTCAAGTTATGTTCATTTATTTGACTCTTAAAGACAAGAAACTAAGGCATACCTTAAGCAAATTAAACTTAAAGCAATCTTTGTACACACTAATATATATAGAAGATAAAGTCAAAATTTTTATTTTTGTTTTCTTAATTTTGCAATTTTTTATTTTTTTAATAAATACAAATTCAAAAATTAAATAAACTAAAGAAAATAATAAAATACCAGAAAGAAAACTTACCTGAAGTAATGAGGGCTCCTCCCCCAAGCTGGGTATTGTTGCGGTCTCTCAGAAAGATGGGTCGATGTGGAGACCCTGGAACAAGTATCGACAATTGTTGTTCTCTTGACCCTGGTGCTGCTGGATGGCAACAAGGCATTGTCCTGCTTCTTCTTGCCACTGGGAATGTAGGTGTAGGGTGTTCTAGATCTCATGCTGGCTCTCCTCGAGCCTGGTGTCGAAGCGAGCGTGTCCCATCTGCTGCTCATGGTAACCCATGGGCGGCGGATGGTGGCCCATGTCTTGATCATGAAAGCCTGTGGCGTGGTCATGGAAGACACGAGCAGAGAAGGACATACGTCCTCCCTGGTAACCACTAGAGACCTCCTCATATGGCTGCTATTGATAGTAGTCAAAGTTGTCATCCTGCCATTGCGCACTTGAGCTCTGATGCTAGCAACTCTCCGAATGATGCGGAGAAGGTTGCTCCCACCCAACATGTTCAAGTTGGTGCATACGGGAAGATCCTAGCTAGTCCCAGCCTACATGCACAGGATGGTCCATCTGGGAAGGTCCTGCTTGATCAAATCCTGTGTAGCCGGTGAAGGTAGGGCCTTCTGGAATAGGGTTGTCTCCACAGTATTGAGATTGCGGGTTGCGAGTGATCCTCACAGAGGCACTCCTACGAGGTGCTTCCTCCTTTCTCTATAAATCAAAGACAAACAAATCCACTGCATACATACCAAGGCTCCGGTCTGGTAACAGAAACTTGGTTGTATAATCCATATACATCATGACAAGTTTTCTGTCCTTACCCTTTTTTAACATATGTGCATGGCTAAAATAGTCATAATCAATAAGCCAGTGGGGAACATCAATGTAAGTAATAGAAGCACTTTCTAGCAAACCCAATTTTTTAGCTATGCGGGTGACCATAGAAGTGCACCCAACATCTCCCTTAAGACCAGGAATTTCTGACCATTGTGTCATCATGAATTTTATGGGTGAGACTTTTTTTTCTTTTGATCATGGCAAAAAGCAATTTTAGTTCATCGTTCCTAACTATGCGGAAATCCCTTCTAGGAAAAAGAGAAAATCCTAGCCATTTGTGCATGAATCGCAAAGTAGGATGGTGAATTTCATTGGTGCGAGGGCGGTAGCAAACAATTTCTTTTGAAATCTCCCTCCAAAACTTATTCCTAGCAAAGTCTTGTATAGCGGAGTCTACATCAATTATGCACTAAGAGTGAAATCTAAGAAGTTCACTAAATTTTTTCTAGGGAATAGAAAATTCTTTCCCAAAAAGTTTAAATGAGACTTCTGAATCGGTTGGTTGTAGAGTGCACAAAAATTCAGTAGTCAAAAGCTTACACCCTGGCTCATCAATTTCCCAAGCATCCTCCCATCCTACGGTCTTAAAAATAAGTTCGAATTCAGCGGTCATACATGTGGCTTGTAGTAGGGATGGATCATAGGCAAGAGTGAGGATGAATCCTGGGTCTTCAGCTTCTTGTAGATGTTCGTCTCCCTATCTCCCCGGAGCTTGAGCAGCATCTCTTGTAGAAGAACGTTCCTCTCTATGGGGGCTGATCAGGACGGCGCTCAAACAGCAGGAGACGGAGGATCGACCTCCATGTCAGTGCTTGCTCGTGATGAAGAACTTCTTGTTGAATGCAACGATATCGCCCGCTTGAGCTTGCCAGCGATCTTGCTCATTTTCCTACAAATTATACAAAAACAACACAACTCGTGGAATGGGATTAGGAAAAATAAAAATATTAGTGGTTAGCTGTCCAAAAGTCAAGATTGTGGCATGACTTCCACCCTAATAAATTTTTTTAAAATTTCCTCTCTTGATTTGGACAGCACTACCACTCTTAAATTCTATTTTTCTTGCTCAAATTTCAGCAGCACCTCTCTTTCTCTTTCTCAAGATTTTAGCACTACTTTCACACCTAAACTTCCTCACACTCTTTCTTACTCCAACACTACTTCTACCAAGGAAATTTCAATTACGAAATTTTGAACTGGAATTTTGAACTTGGAAGGTTGTTTTGTATTGTGCCTGAGGCCGAGGCAACCAGGAAGGAGTGATATTTATAGGGGGGAGGTAGCAGGCTGGTCAGCCTAGTGGTGGGGCCGACCGGCCCCACACCATGGCCAAATGGCCTCTCCATTTTCCTAGTGGATCTTTGCTTCATGGTTAAGTAAATGAAGTGCTCCTTTCGGTGGATATTAGTTCTGGATGGTGCAGAATGGAGATAAGTGGAGATATGGTGAAGATATGGAGGTGATGGTGGAGGTTGAGTGGAGATGGAGGTGATGGTGGTGGGTCCCAAGTGTCTGTGGGTCCCGGTGCCCGTATTTCTACCGTGTGTGTGTGTGTGTGTGTGTATATATATATATATATATATATGCAATGCAAAAATATTTTATGATACTATGAAATAAAAGAAGATCAATGATGGTATTTTTAAATTTTACGCCTCCACGTTAAATATTTCTTTATGGGTTTTTACATTCCTGTAAAAATTATTTACATGGGGCTTGAATTTTTATAATACCATGATGAGTATTTTTATTTTATTTTTCTAATATAGGTGTTGAAAAGTAAATATGCCAAAGTAAAATATAATGCGAAAAATAATTATAGATAACTACTGAGTTACCTTTCGGTAAGGGTTTGGTATTTTAAGTCCACCGAACCGGACTTCTTTGTTCGGGTTTATTCTTCAGGTGCGTCAGTAGGTCCAGGAGATGGAAACCTTGATACTCGCTTCTCATGCCACTCCAGAATGGAGCATTGTTTCGGTCTTGGCTTGAAAGCAAACCGCTCTTCCTTTCCACTAATATGGAATTTAATTTCTCCGACTTCGACATCAATGTGAGCATTTGTAGTACTAAGAAAGTGTCTCCCCAAGTATTAGGGGTGTCTTCATATCCTTCTACATGTCAAGTACTACAAAATCTACAGGGACAAAGAAATTTCGTATTTTTACCAAAATATTCTCAGCGATTCCTACAGGGTAGTGGACCGATTGGTCGGCCAGTTGCAAACACATCGATGTTGGTGTGAGTGTTGAAAAGTCAAGCTTGTCAAAGACCGTTTTGGGCATGACATTGACTCTTGCTCCAAGATCACATAACGCGTTATCAAAGTTCTGGCTCCCGATCGAACAATCGATAGTGGGACATCCTGGATCCTTCTTCTTGATAGGTGAAGTGTTTAAGATGGCCGCACTACACTCCTCCGTTTACTTGATTACCTCAGTGGAAGGCAGTGGTCTTTTGTTGTTGAGAGTGTCTCTGAGATACTTCACATAGGTAGGTACCTGTATAGCATCTAGTAATGGAATATTGTTATATAACTTTTGAATTACCTCTATGAACTTACCAAACTGTTCATCCATTTTGGCTTTCTAATTTCTACGTGGAAACGGTAGGAGGGTCGTGTCATGAAAATCTTATTGTAACTCTTGCTCTTGTGGCTCAACTTCTTCAACTTCATTGGTTCCCTTCTCCTCTTCCTACACTACCATTGGTGTCTTACCTATCCTTGTCGGATATGATGGATCACGAGTAGACTTTGCCACCTCTTGTGGTTATGGCGTTTACCTTCTCAAGGTTAGTGGCAAAAGGCAGAGCAATAGCCAACTGGGCTAATTATTATTCTATCTTTTTTATTATAGTTAAGTTGGTCTTTTATGGCGAAAGAAAAACTATCTATTTTAGTATTTATATTTTCTAGGATCTTATCATTAAAAGCAAACTTCTTAGAAATATTTTCATTAATTCTTGCTTGTTCTAAGATCAAGTCTCTCAAGGATGGTTGTTTAGAACTAGAAGAATTATAGTAATTACCTGGGTACTTACCTTGGTAATTTAACCGTTGTTGTTGATTCCATCCTTGTCTGTGTTATTGTGGAGCAGAACTGTTGATGACGATATTTGCATCCTCCTAATATTTAGGGAATTCAACCCCCAAATACTCTCCATAGGTGTTTTGAGCATTGAATACATCTTGAATAGCCTGACGATCTCTCTTGTAATTGGCTCGTTGTTCAAGCCAATTCAATAAGACGTCAATCTTGGTTGACAGTGCACACATCTCTTCTGGTACTTCTTCGCTCTTATTGCATAATTAAATATTGCATTGAGACCAGCCTTGATTAGAGGCTATCTTTTCTATAAGAGTTTCAGCTTTTCCAAGGGTGAGTGACATAAATGATCCTCTAGTAGTTGCATCCAGTTATTCATGAACTTTCTGAGTTAATCCATGGTAAAAGTTTTGCATGAGCAACCAATCTTCCATCCCATGATGAGGACAATCTGAAATATATCCATGGAATGATGTGGACTGTTGACATTTCTTAGCATCGCTCTTTACTAAGTTATCATCCCTAGCATGATGCTAGAAATACATTGTTAATAATTATAAATGACACTTGAAAACTCAGAGGAAAATTATATATACATTAAAGTACCCGCAAGCGCACAGATAATATACCATTGTAGCATTTCACCTGAGAGTATGCCAGGTATCGTTATTTATATTTTATCCATAGAGAGAAGCTGTGGAGTTGTGTTGGCATAGAGATATTGACAAATATATATACTTATGATAAAACCACTCTCATGCTATGGCAGGGGTAAGTCAAATGATAAATGAATAATAAGTGTAAGGTAATAATGGTATTCTAGATATAGAAATAGAGACTCATAAAATGTAGTACAGCTAAGCAGGAGATTCGTTAAGAGCAAAAGATTTCTAAGTCATTCCTTATTTACTAAGTCTTTTGTACACCCAAGTATATACACTCTCATCTATAGCATAACTAACTTTGGATCTATGCATAAGGAAGATCAAGAACAGAGCTTATCTCTCTTCGCAACCGCATTCTACTTGCTCTACAAACGGGGAGTGGAGTACAAAGGACTCAACGGGAGTGTCACATCCGTGATCTACCATATGAGCCAGAGTGCAGAATGCATCCGCAGGCAAACAATATCTAAGCACCATGCTTACATAGTGTTGACCACTTAACTCACTCGAGTACTTAGCTAAGAGCTTTGCGAACATATGTATAAATTCATCATCAATCATAACTATATCAAGCATATAACTAGAGTAAACTAGGAACATAATAAATAGCAACATAATATTGAAGTAGCACAAAGTCATAAATTTAGAGATACAATGGCTATACCAGTCTTCAAACAGCAAATCTGAAACCCTGAGCAATAGCCCACACTCTACTTGAACCTTGATAGCTAGTCTATACTAGAAACTTGAAGAATTAGAGCTCTATTCTCTTCTCTCTGGAAACCCTAATTTTTATCTGATCTTGACTTATGGCAGTGTGCTCTGGAGGCGGGCAGAAGCTGGTTATATAGGCCGAAACGTCAATCCTGAGCCCTCAGATCCAACCAACTTGAAAAAATGGCGTAGATGCAATCCTTAAGGCGGTGAAGAACCGACGTACAAAAGAGGAACTACCAGGTGGGGACAGGGGGCCGCGCAGCCTGCAGGTGAGGCCGGGCGGCCCCACATGTCAGCGTCTCGGCCTCCTCTTCGGTGTGGTGTCTTCCCAAGTCTTCTGGAACCTTCTGGAGTAGTTTTCGCTGTGGATAAGCGTGATTTTATTTAATGATTTGATCCCTCATGATAGTTTTCTGGATAAACCCTGCTTAAAACACAGATTCACCAAAACTTATGAAAATTGTCAGTTTAAACCCCTAAATCTATGTTGATGATCTTGTTTATACATTTATTCAAGTTAAGTTGACTGTTTATAATGCATGATAACTACCGTCAACATGGACGTTGATGTTAACCTAGTGGCTGCTAGCTTTTTTTAAGGGGATCTAGTGGCTTCTAGCTGTTGCCAGAAAATAAGTTATTGGGTTTTGGGCTTTTGGCCCGTGCCGATTCACATTCGATTGTGGTGACCGACAACCACTACTACAAATCCGGTTCGTGTCACTAACAGTGACACTTTTTTTTCGAATTCTTCCGTGTATACACATCTTAGGCAAGCAAGCTAAAAAAACCTTTAAATACAAATTGGGCGAAGGACAAATTATAGGACGTGTTAACTAACGGCATGCTGTCGCTGCTGCTGATGTGAGTGAGACTAGTAGAAAAATACACTTAATAATTAGGGAATTTTGAAAATTTGGCTACTGTAGCATTTTCGTTTTTATTTAGCAATTAGTGTTCAATCATGGACTAATTAGGCTCAAAACGTTCGTTTCGCAATTTCCAACCAAACTGTGCAATTAGTTTTTTTTCGTCTACATTTAATGCTCCATACACGTATCGTAAGATTTGATGTAATGGCTACTGTAGAACTTTTTGGAAAAGTTTTTGGAAACTAAACCAGCACTTAGCCAATAAGAAATGTTACTACCTACTACTACTCCTAGGGTGGAGTCCTGTGTAATCCTACCTCTGTTTTGTCTGATAATATAATAAAGAGATTTCGCAGTCATACATTCAGCTTGACCATTTGTTTAGGCTTGTTTCAGAAACTTCCCCGAGGTCTAACTTGGTGACGCGTCACCAGCATTGAGGCCATCGTCATCCTCGTCCATAGACCATAGGCCATAGCAATCATTCAAAGGCAGCGTGCTACCGGCTACTGCTGCTGCTACCAGTTCAAGTGCCTAGGAGCAGCGCGAGGGATATCATTCAGAACACCACAGCGATTATATATATATATATATATATATATATATATATATATATATATATATATATATATATATACTGTTTTGCTATTTTGCAGCTAGGTGCACAAAGGCCAACCGGTGCGCCTGGGCCAGGCCGAGTCACCGAACCGCCCAATTAATCAGCCTTTCATCCCACGCGCTTCCACTCCCGTTCCTGTTCGCGATGTTTTCCCCGACCCATTTGCACCTGAAATTTAATTCGCATGTCTTGACGGGCCCCATCAACTCCCGCAGCAGTTCCTCTTTTTTCCGCCAGTTCTTCTCTTTGTCTCTTTGTCTTCTCTCTGCTGCTCCGTTTTTTCTCTCTGCTTCTGTTTTTCTCCGCCGCTTCGCCGCACGTGGTTTTCAGATTTCCGCCATGCACTTGTTCCTCATTATCGGAGAAACTTGCCGTCGTTGTTGTTCGAGGGTCCACCCAGAGGAGGCTCTCGCGGTCGTGGTTTCCCTTCCTTCGACCCCACGGTTCGTGTAACTGCGCCATTGTTGGCACGGAACTAGCGTCCTGAGCAAGCGCCGCCGTCATCGGGGGGCGTCGTCACGAGTTTCGCCGTTGTCGACGTTTCGATCATCTTCCTCAAGGTATTCCCCTTATTCTCCCTCATCCTGTGCGCATCATTCCACCCAATCGGTACCTAGGGTTTTGAATAGGTTGCGAATTTGTTGTTCCTTTTTATGTGGATGTTCATAAATTAGTCTCTAGTTTTAGTCTAATGGTACTGGATCCCTCCTTTTTATTGTCAATCTTAATGGTCTGTTCGTTGGTAATTGTACTGTATGTTTGCAATTTGTATGATGGCACTGTGTGGTGTGGTGTTTTTTTGTATGATTTTTCCCCAATGTGTTGTTCCTAAATTGATTTTTCTAGTTTTATTTGTGCACGTTACTTTTTGCAAACACCGACAACTACATTAGGCTTGATGATATCATCTGGACTGCGGATGTTCGCTGCATCAGTGGAATTAACTGGTGCAAAGCAGTTGTTGACGACCTTCAGCATGCTGCTCGGCTGTATAGGCATGAATCTTTTCTGAAGGGGAAAATCACACCCATCAATGGTTGTGGAATCTTCCTTGTCGTGAGTTATCTAATCATTCTCTTTTTTTCCTCCTTCTATCCCCATTCATGAAATTGGGTTACATTTATCATTGCAACTGGTGCAGAGTTATAGTTGCAATTGGCCTTTTCTTTTTATTGTTTCAATTTTTTGTTTTGTTTTGAGGTTTGCTGGTTATATGGAATCATTGCAACTAGTTTTTCTTTTATAGCTTTGCAACTATCCCTATCCCAAACTTAGCATTTTTCTGGTGCATCTTCTTTTTTTAGAGTTGTAATTGGGATGCTTACTTTTTTTGTTTGTTTTTAATTATAATTGCAGATGTTATATCTTGATCGCCTCCAGCACAATCTGAACATAGATCAGGCAATGTTACCTCGTTGTTCTTTGTTCGATAATATGTTGATTGAGAAATTAGCAGCGTTGGATCGCAGGGGAGACGTAGCTGGTGGAGTCGTTGAGTTTGGCAACCTCCAGGTGATTTCTATTTTTCACATGTAAATATTTGTTTTGCAACTGCTTGGCTTTGCATGTTGCAACTTGCTTTGCCTTTTTACAGTTGCAATCTATTTTTTTCCACTCACGCTCCGTTGTGTCTCTGTGTGTGTTTTTTATTGTCTTCAGTTGAGGAGTCTATCAAGCACGTGCTACACTCCTCCACCTGCTGTCGTACCCTTACCCATCATGGCACCTACCACTGCACCTGCCCCTAAGCCTGCACCCTTCTTTGCCTCATCTGCTGCTGTAGCCGCTGCTAGACCTTTTGCTCCTTCTAGTAGCACGATGGGCAAAAATGTTTTGTTCAACTATCCGAGTTTCTTCTCAAGTTTTGGCCAGGAGCTATTCAATTTAGTTGGAAGAAGCAAGAAGAGCCAGGCTGAGAAAATTTTGAAGAGTTTCGATGCTAGTGCTACCGAGGCTCAATCAATGATGAGGAAGGCTCGTGATCTAACAAGGAGCGCTGACGAGCTTATGGGTAAAGCCCATCATGAGTGTTATGTCGGCATCAAGAAACTCTTGGATGATGCCCGTGCTCAGAAGTTTGCAGCGAACTTGAAGAGGATGAAGAAGGGCAAGAAGGGTTGTTTTTCAAGACCGAAGTGACTTCGGTCGGAGTGTGGCAAAGCATCTGCTTCAGGACACGCTGAAGGTGAACAGCGCCCCTCGAGCACAAACCCTAAAGTAGATGTTTCAATGCAAGACCGTCAAGAAGTGCATGATGATTTGCCTAGTACTCCAGTGCATGATGATTTTGTCCTGCATGATGATTTGCCTAGTACTCCAGTGCATGATGGCAGTACTGCACAGCAAGAAGAAGAGCACTCCTAGCCGCAAAGTAAAGCTGATTTGCCATGTAACCAGTTTTTTTAATAAATTTCTTTGGTAGTTTCTGAATCACAAATCTTTTTTTCTTACACATTTTTTGTCTCCTTTTATTTTTATTGTTCTTTTCTTTGCAGCACCACGTGCATTACGTGGTGAGTCGCATGCTGTGGATGACATAATGGATTTGTTGGAATCTCCATCATCGCCCCATGAAGCGTGCTCCACGACATGCGATTGCCAATAGGAATGCCCTCGCAATATCGGTGATGAGCAACAAAGCCAATCCAAGGTAAGGCCACGGTGCTGCCTCGTGTTTTGAGTTGCAACCAAGCTATTTTATCATTGTGCAATCACACACTCATTTATGTTGCAACTCCCCCCCAATTGCACATTGAGATGCAACTGGTTTCCATTCATATTAGCAACTAAATCGTAATTACTAGTGGGCAAGTCCATTTCTTTTTTTTTTTTGAATCCTATTTTTGCATGCACAGACTTTTTATTTTTCATTTGCATACGAAGATGCAACTGTGACCCATCAAGATTAGCAACCGGTGCATTCACATTGTTGCAACTGTCACCATCCATTACTTATCACAGCTTTCTTTTCTACACTTTTTAGGGAGACGCTCATCAGGAGGTAGCAGAGCACGATGCGTCTGATGGAAACTAGATTGACCAAGAAGAGCAGATTCCGCATTTGGTTTCAGACGCACCTATACATGAGCAGGAAGAACCGGTCAGCTCGAACTTGATTGATGTAGGTGTTTTTTCAAAAGCTGCAATCCATGAGTCTTTAGTTGCAATCCAGATTACAGTCGTGTTGCAATCCATATTGTTTTTCATACATGTTTTTTTTTCTCTCGATATGTTTTCAGGAAACTCTAGCATAAGAGGTTGTTTTCCCCTCTACACTTCCTGTTGCAATTGAACATGTTGTGAACATGCATACTCTTCCTTCAGAATTTTTTCTCAATTCAGTTGTTATTTGGATTGCAATTCATATTCTTACAGACTTTTTTCTCAATTGAAACAGGAAGTTGATGCTTCGCATGCCTCAGCTGATGAGCAACTAGTTGCGCCTGATACAGACACATGCGGAAAAGGAGGCAGTGTAGATTATGTAGCTGGCCTCACAGGCGATGCCCCTTCCCATGTTGGTCCATAGGAAGGTGGTGTACTGGAAAATCTAGATGTCCCGACGGTGCATGAGGTTCCACCTTCGGCTGCTGAGCCTTCAATTATATACACACGAAGGTCTTCACGGATGTCTAAGTATGTTGAAGCTGAAAAGATGGAGAAGAAGCAGGCTGCTGTTGGGAAGAAGGCAGAGATTGATGACCAGAAGAAGCAGGTTGGTCAGAGCAAGAAGAGAGACAAAGAGTTGATGAAGCTTCAAGTTGAAATGGATAAACAGTTAAAGCGTAATCAAGATGCTTTGAATAAAGACACTGTGGAGGCTCAGGAAGCTACAGCGAAGAGGATCAGTAAGATGTTGGCTACTCAAGCTGGAAAACAATATGCTGCCAAGCGCAAGAAGTATGAGGAAGATCTAGACAGGCTCCGCAACAAGGCCGATGTTGAGCTTGCTATATTGCATGCTACTATTCTTGAGGAGGCATGCTCTAGCTCATCTGCTTCACAGATTCAGTTCCCTACAGAGTCTGAAGATGAGATTAGCAACTTGACACCACCAGTAAGACTCTCGCAGGAAGAAGTATTCGAAGGGTTGGTACACTTCGGCGAGGTTCAAAGGTTAATTTTCTAGTGCCTTGGTGATAGGCTTTTGTTGAAGCCGAGGAAATATCTATCCCCTTTCGTTATCCGAAAAAGTCGACCTGACGTACCTCTTGCCAAGACGATTGCATTGAGGAGGGAGATCACCGCTGATGATGAATTGAAACAGTATGCTCGTGCACTCTGTTTCTCTTTAGTAATTTATTTTTTGTATTCTACCATCATTAGTTTGCAGATTTAGTAACATATATGTTTCAAATGTAATGCCCTTTTATGTTGCATTTTGTTATTGTACTGGAGCCCCTGAGTAGTTACAAACTTAATGCCCTGTATGTTGCAATTTCTATGATGGCACTGTATGATTGCAATTTTTGTATGTTTTTTTCTAATTTGTTGTTCCTAATTTGATTTCTAGTTTTATTCTTGTAGTACTGGACTGCCTACTTTAGTTGCAGTTGTAATACATTGTATGTTTTGCAATCTGTGTTGCAATTGTCTGTGTGTTTGCAATTGCATTATCATCAGTTGCAAATGTAAAGAGCTTGTATGTTGCAAATGTAATACCTTGTATGTTGCAATTATTGTTTGTATGGCACCATATGCCCTAGTGTTTTGTATGATTTTTTTTCAAATGTGTTGTCCCTTAATTGATTTGCACAGCATGATTTTTTCTTTGTTTGTTTTTTTTTTAGTACTGTCTTGATCAAGTTTGCTCTTTTCTGTACCCTTACTAGTGAGGACCTGCTTTCCAACTTTGTTGTTGAAGCACAAGGAGAGATTATGGTGGTCGACTTTTTGGTCCACTGCTTAAGACACGGTGATATTGTTCACAAAGTGGATTCTGTCGGCTACAGGGTGTTCCTCACCACTACTTTCTTTGTGAGTTATTTTGATACATTGGTTTTCATCCATCCATATAATATTTTATATTTTTTTCTAGCAAAACGATGCTCTCTGATTGCTTAAATTATTTTTTCATTCTTTTTTCAGTTTGTTGTTTCAGAGTGTCCAAAAATTTTGAATGATGATTCATCTGAGACGGCTGAGTTTATTAAAGTGTGGACAACTCTTGAATCTCAGCTGCAGCACTATGATCTGTCCAAGGCAAAACTGGTTAGCAGTCTCCTACACACTCTACTTTTTTGTTCAATACACTAGCAATCCAGCATCACTGCTAGTAGCAATTATTGTATGCCAAGATATGCAACTGGCATTTTTTAAACTTTTTGTTTGTTGTTGTGTGCGCGTTTCATTGGATAATTACTCTGGTTATTTTTTTGTAGATATTTGTTCCAATTAGGGATGGAATTCACTATTTTATCTACTGCTTCAACATGTTGCACCAGCGCATAGATGTGCTTGATTCAAACGACTACTTCTTGAACTGCATCGACAAACTTGATCGCCACGAGGCTGTTTTTGCCAAGATCCCCATCATCGATGTTGCATTCCAGAAGGTCTCGAACCAGAAACTTCCTCGAGTTCACAGATGGAACAGGACTTTTATTAATGTAACTAAGCAGGCACTCCTCAATGAATGTATGTTCTTTATCTGGAAGTACATGGAGTACTATGATGGGGAGAAGCTAACTAAGGAAATCAACCCGGTGAGCTTTATTTCTACCACTTTTTTATCTATTTTTATTTTTGCATCTTTTTCAGCTTGTTTTGTTACCTGTCATGTGTATTAACTTTTTCAAATTCCTCTGTTTTTTTTTTTGTTTGGTCTTGTAGTTCAAGGGGACGATTTACAGGTGCGAGCTGATGCACTACCTAATGTTCCATCCCCTCAATCAAGTTGATCTTCCGGCCTCACTTGATATATTTAGAGTTGGGGGACGACGGATTGAATGGGACAGTGGTAGTAGTCAGAATAACATTTTCTGTTCGTTTGTTTTTAACATGGTGCATATGTGGCTGGTGGAACTCAAGTTGTGCAGAATCATAGTTGTTGCTGAAAAACTGTTAGAAATCTATGCAGAATGTTAGTTGTGTATATTAGCGCTCTAATGTAGGTCGTTGTGTATACACACTTTGGTGTTGTGCACTTTTGGGGGGCAGGGAACTATGTAATCACGTCTGGTACCAGGGCATTTTCAACTGGCGTAGCGAATCGTATTCCATCTCGGCTATCAAATGAGTCGCGTCTGGTACCAGCAGAGTTGCAATTTGTGTATGACTAAAGTTGCAATCGGCTGATTGTCTGAGTTGCAACTGGTATGTAAACGCATGTGCAACCAGACGTCCATCGCAGTTTTAATTTGGCTATCACTGTAGGCACAACTGGCCACCACCATGGTTGCGGTTTGCGCACGACGGAAGTTGCAATCGGCTGACGGGTCTGCAACTAGCAGTTTTGCAACTGGCGTACCTAACCGGAATGCAACTATCATATCACTCGATTCGCAAGTGGTATACAAACGGTTCAAGGGTTGAGTTGCAACTGGTATATAAACGGAGCTACAAGCAGCGGTCCAGGGTAGTTGCAAATGGCCTACCCAATCGGAATGCAACTGTTTTATGACATAAGTTGTAATCGGCTGACGGTCTGAGTTGCAATCCGAGGACATCTGAACTCATCATTTTTGCACACATTATAATAGTCATGGCTTGGACTTTTGCAATTGGTATGACAACCAGAGTTGTAATTTGTAGGTTGTAGTACACGCGGATTCATTCAGATTCAGTTGCAACTTTTTTTTGTTACTGGAAAGAAAACAAAATAAATAATAACATTATTTATGGAGGAACATGTAGCTACACGATTTTAAGTACACGTGGAGATTCATTCAGATTCATAGTCGTTGCCATCATTGTCCTCACTATGGTCCCCTTCTTGTTCTTCATTCTTTTCTCTCTGTGTTTTTGGCCGACCTCTCTTTCTCGGAGTACCACCTTGTGTTTTGGCACCCCTCTTTTTTCTGTTCTCTGTTGCTCTGCTCCTGTTTGGGTTTAGCGGGCATGTTGTGCTGTAGTGTCCAGTAACATTGCATGTGTGGCACACTTTTTTCCCATAACTCCTCGTGTATGTGCTATAAGGATTATTAGTTCCCTTTATCTTTTCAACACATTGACTTTCCTTGCAGATTTTCTACCTTTTGTGCATGACACTGGTGGCTCAGCCAGTGATATACCAGCAAGGAAGTTTGTAGAGGTTGGATCAAGGTTGATCTCAGCCTGATTTTCATTTGTCTCCACAACAGCTGCACTACAATCCAGCATCGATGCAGCAGCATCAACATTCTGGATTGTACCAACAACTTGCAACTCCCCACTTTCCGCCCCTGTCGAATTGGTTGGATGCATAGATGAATCAACTTCTATGGCTTGGAGAAGCTCAATTCCAGGAGTGATCCTATCTAGATGTCTCACAGTTTCAGCGTAAGCTCGATCTATTTTGCTCCCTGCTCTGCCCAGCCTCATTAACTTGGGTAGTAGTTTTGACATCCGCGACTGCTCTGTGTCTCCTCGCGGCCCAACCTGCACAACATCATGTCTATCAAATGGAACCAGAGATCTTGCATCACGCGTGTATCGTTTGAAAATATACTTTTTCGGTATGCTCTGCACCTGCAGGTGGGTGAATGCCCTTATGATGTGCATGCATAACAGCCCTGCATTTTTCCAGTATATTTTGTTTAATACACAAAAACACCTAGGTACATTTGATGTGCAACTAGATAGGTATCAAGGTTGCAACCAGCTTACCTATGTGCTCCCACTGCTTGCATTCGCATTCATACACTCCTGCTTCCTTGTCAGCCACCACTTTAAATGCATGTTGCGCCCAGCAGAAGCTCCCCGCGCCCTTCTCATGCCTCACCAAATAACCATTCCTGACTTCTGGATCAGGATTAGGTTCTATGAGAAATGCTATGCTGTTAGCATATTCCCTTTTGTATTCCTGGTACATAGCTCTCGTGTACACCCTGCTGAGCTGCTTATCAAACCTTGATTTGCAAGCTCGGATGACCTCAACCTGCACAAAATTCTTTTTGTGATCAAGTTGCAACCAGTAGCAGGAATGATTTGTTATTTTTCTGAAAATAACATACCTGTGAGTAGTGCGTCTCACCAGCATCCATGTGGTCTGTGTGCTGAAGCGAGTCAAGCACCCTCTTTCGCAAACGTGTGCAGGGTTGTAGTGTTGTTAACATAACCATCCTTTAGTACCCTATTCTGGCTTTCTGATCTCTACGTGGATGTCATTCTGCCACAGTACATCCCCTTGAAGTATGTTGCAATCCAGCTCTTCCTCTTTTCCTAGAGTGCATTTATTGCTGGGTCATCAGCTATCTCACACTCATGTACCAGCTTGTTCCACTCCTCCTCAAACTGTGTAGGCCCTAGTGGATAATTTATCAGAGATTCCAGCCTCTCCTTTAGGTTTTTATCTTTGTGTTGTATGTACAGTTTGTCGAGCTCGTATTCCCACACCCTTGTGATATGCCATCTGCAGTTTCTATGTTGTGATTTGTCGAACACTGTCCTTATCGCTTCTCTCATTGCTGCATCCTCATCTATGGCAGGCACAAAAAAAAGATATATACAAACATATCTATCAAACAGCAGTTTCCAAAATGAACCAGCAATACAATAGGGTTGCAACCCATACAACATCTAGTTTGCAACAGAAGAATCCAATTTATTGCATTTGTTCAATTATCAAGTTTGCAAACTAGGAATACATTATATACGCAATTGGAGTAAAAGTTATACCTATCAGGATCACATAGGGCTGGTGCCCCCCCATGCAGTTCTTGAAAGTTTCAAACAGCCATTTGAATGATTCAGTTGTTTCGTCCCGAAGCAAAGCTTGCCCAAAACTCACATTCTTCAGGTTGTTATTGGCCCCCACAAACATGCCTAGCAGCATGTTTTTTCTGTTTGTTTTGTGGGTCGTGTCAAAGGTGATCACATAACCAAAGTCCTTGCATTCAGCTCTTTGACTAGCGTGGCTCCAGAATATGCTCCTGAGAACCTTTGTTTTCGGATCAAAATCCATGTCAAAGTAAAAGTACTCGTTGCTTGTCTTGCATTCTCTAAAAACTGAAAAAGTCCTTGCATTCAGAAATTAGTAAAAAAAAATTTGCAGCTATGAGCATACTTTTTTTCTTTTGGAATTTTTTTCTGGACTTAGCACACAGGGACATACATGTTTTTGACATCTTTCTCTGTGAACGGCCAGTTTTGACGACCACCATATAGCTCGGACATGACATTCATCGCAGCCTGGTACGCTACCCCATTCCTTGCCATGATAGCAAATAGGTCATCCAGCGCTGCGTCCCTTTGTTTGTGAATATGCATGTACCTGACCATCCTGGGCGACGGGTGCAACTTGTGGTTGTGTGCTTCCTCAACATGGTCGAAGTACCATTGGTTGGCTTTCTTATCTTGCTTTACCTTAGCATATGCAGGGCAGCCGACTCTCTTTGATGTCTTTTCAATCTGTGGTTCATTATTCTCTTTATCTGTTTTCAGAAACCCCTCTCGGTTGCAAACCCAGTCTGTAGTCTCCTTGCTAGTTCTCTTCACCCTCACACTGAACCCAGCCAGTCTTGCATAATCACACTAAAATTGGTAGGCTTCTTTTTTTTGTCTCCAATGTCTGCCTCACCCTTGGGATAAATACATCTAGTATGTTTGGATTCTGCAAAAAAAGAAAATACGCGGTGCTAAATACAAATGAATTCTGGTGCATAACCAAAAACAGATAGAGTTGCAATTACAGTATCACATCTAGTTGCAATCAAACCAGAACTCATGTTGCAATCCTTCATGTGAAAAATCCAAATGTTGCAATCACAGATAAATAATGTTGCAATTCTCATCATTAGTTGCAATCACAGTACAACCCCTAGTTGCCCTCTCAGATAGAGTTGCAATCACAGTACATCCACTAGTTGCAATCAAACTATAAATAATGTTTCAATTCTCATCTGAAGTGACTAGGTGGAAATTGCAGTTGCAATCAGAAGAGATGCTCACCAGGTGGAATCTCTGACCAGGATCAGGAGTGATTAGTGCTCTAGGAGGAATCGATGCGGGTGGTGTCAGATTAGTCGTGTGATGCAAGGCATCACCCGATCCACGGGGGATGTCCGCTCTCGCGACGGGCCTGCTCGTCGGCGGAACCGGAGGAGTTGCGCCCGCAGATGTAGCCGGCGTCGGAGATGATGCGATTGGATCTCCACCGCTCGCGACAACAATCGCCAGCTGCTGATCCATCTGCTCTGCTGGAAGTGGCGATTCAAGTCGGGGTAGCGACGGCGGGGCCATGGGCGCAGCGCAACTTGGGGTAGCTACGACGGCGGCGAGGGAAGTAAGTGGGCGAGATTTGGCGGCAACGGTGGCTCTATTATGTGGGGCGAATCAAGGGAAGTGGCGAAAATTTGGAGGCTCAATTTGAATTTGGAGTCCGGAGAGGAAAAGGATGGTTTCCTTTTAGGGGCTCTCAAGACAGCTGGAGCCTCGTACGTCTCGAGCTCGCCGCTCGCCGCGCTTCGCGCGTGTCGCGGCTCGCGCTCGCGTGTCGGGTGCACTCGCTTCACATAATGCACCCAGGTGCATTTTATATATATATATATATACTTCCTCCGTCACAAATAAGGGCACATATTGGTTTTTTAAGTAACAAATCTCAAGTCTAACAAAATATATATAAAAATACTTTAATGTTTATTAGATTGATTGGTCATGTAACATATTTTTATAGTAAATCTATTTAAAAATATATTATTACTATTTTTACAAATTTAGAATAATTTAAAATTGATTGGTTCTTAGAAAAGTGAGATGTGTAGTTTGGATCTCAGCACAAGTCAGCATCAGCTGCTACTCGTGAGCTGTTGTGTGACATTCGGATGAAGATTTGCTGCAGCAAGGAGAAGGACACACGGGACGGCAGGAGGCAGGTAATCTGGGAATGTATGCGCATTCCACGAGATGGAATGGAACTCCAAATATTTAAAGCATTTAAATAATCTTTTCATTCCATGCTTCTAGAGTCAATCGGAACGCCATGGAAACGGAAAAAACAAATGCCACTGTAAGTACATTGTCCTTGTCCTTTCTTTCAAATAAATAATCCTACGACAATCAGGTGTCCTTGTCCTTTCTTTTAAATAAATCCTACGATAACCGTGGTGACTTTGCAAAGCTGTTTTTATATATAAAAAAAAAACTTTGCAAAGCTGTCTCCAATCTGATTATGGGGACACACCATGCAACGGCCTGTTCATCTTCGCAACGTTGACCAAGAAATATGTGCATTTCTATTTTCGGTCTAGTGTAGCTTGTACTGTAGGAGTTTAGCCAGTTTTGTATTGATATATTTAGAGGCCTAGGCCAAAAAATAATGTACAAAACTAAAAAGTGAGTACTGACAAGAAAAAAAAGAAGAAAAACACCTCAGATTTCGTTCCTTCCGTATGATGTCCCATCATACTAGGACGAGAATGATCTATAAAGCCCTTCCATATGATGTCCCATCATATTAGGATGAAAATGATCTATAAAGCCCTTAAGATATGTCGGGTGTGAACCGGTGTTTGCTTATTGATGCTTTAGAAGACTATGGAAAGCTATTGCTGAAGCAACTGTGTTATTATTGAAGCCACATGTTGATAAAAAAGTAATATGTTTATTTACGATATAAATATTTATACTCTTTTAAACTTAATTTGATTAAACTTAAAAAGGTTTAACTTAGAAAAGCGTATGTGTCAACCTTGGTAACACTACCCATGACAATGAAACCCAAGGCCTTCACTTTTCAGTTTCCAACGTTTTTCTCACCATGCGCTGTGCCACCGCCACCGGCTCTGCCCTGCTCATTCGCCGGATCAGCTCCCCAATCTCTTACGTGCCTCTCTCCCTCAGGATTGGGCATTCGCCTGATCAGCTCCCCAATCTCTCACACGCCCCTCCCCTTTTTTCTCCCCGGATTTGGGTGCCTAGACAAAACCCTACCTTCTCCAGCCGATCTCCACCTCCGTTCTTTCCCGAGCTCAATCTCGATTGGCCTCAACCATACCATCCCTAGATGGCTAGCTCTAGAACATCCACAAGTTCCGGCCACTGCCACACCCACGCCCGATCAATGAGATGTGGTAGGGGAAAAAAAAGGGAAAACGCTATGTAAATGATGAACATATTCCACATGCCATAAGAAAGTAGAGACCCTGATTTAGAATCCTTGATGGCGTTGAACCAAGAAAAATGGCTGTCAAAAGTAGAGGAGCCTGCAAGTATTAGAAAAAATAAAAGCCCTGACTTAAGATGCACATTACATCAAGAACGGCAGATAACGTCTTTAAAAATATCTGTACGACAGCCTCGCCATTCAGATACCACAATATGGACAAAATTTCCCTGGATACAAACACAAGTCCACAAGTCCATACAGAACTTTCCGAACCAGATCATTCAATGCAGCGATCATCCAAAAGATATAAGCAGAGCATGATCAGCTAAGATTTACCATTGTCTTGTTCAACCAGGTAAAAGTACATTTCCCTGGATACAAACACAAGTCCATACAGAACTTCCGAACCAGATCATTCAATGCAGCGATCATCGAAAAGATGTAAGCAGGGCATGATCAACTAAGATTTACCATTGTCTTGTTCAACCATGTAAAAGTACCACATCATATATAGGAGTTCAAAACTGGGACTTTTCTTTTTGAGTAACAGAATTGCAAGTTCAGCTAAAATAACTTGAGCTCTCTCTCTATTTCATACTAGAGCAGCTGAGAAACTGCAATCTTAAACTTTTGGAATGTCAATTTGGACGACTTCAAACCCTGAAATTAAATAAGCACACCATGAAATACTTGTCAGCAGTAGTATAAGAACTAAAAGAGGAAAACTAGAAATAACTGCACACTATTTTCACAAAATTGCATCTCCAATTTAAGTTTCACAATCACTTGAATATTGCCTCTAGCTTAGAACTCATTTCCTTGAGAAAGAAGTATCAACAAGTAAAATCACATAATATCACACAAAAAGTGAACAAAACAATCACTTCCTGGAAAGTATGTGGTAGCTTCAATACATGCTAATGCCACCTTAGCATGTGGTAGCTTCAAGAACTCACACAAAAAGTTTGATCAAGAACAATGTTACATGGATCCGCATGCCCAAAGAAATTTTGCAGTGTCAACTCATGCTCGACACAGGGCAACACGTATCAGACACGCCAGAGCAGTACCGGAGGCAAACAGGTTTCTTTGGAGGATGGCCAACCACTGAGCACAGAGGATGAAAAGTGGAGAAGGGCTGAAGAGTCAGACTGCGTTAAAGATGATAAGAACCGCAGGTCCTCAGCCTTGCCATTCCAGTCCGCTAAGTTAGCAACATCTGATTCCTAGGGAAATTAAGAGCACCATTGAAGATGAGAAGGGCAGGGGCAATCAATTTTCTAGTCCCAGATGCAAGGGGATGGCGGCAGCAGCTCTGCGATGGGAACAAGAGATCAGAGATGTAGTCTTGGCATTTTGGCAATAAGAGGAGGGAGTGGTGGCAGCTACTAGACGTGTCCCTGCGTAGGCCTAGTGAAGGTTAGGGCAAGATTTGTTTAGGTGGACTGAGTAAGCCTGTAAAAGGCAAACCCAATAGCATATATCTTTCTTCATTCCCTCTCCTGTTCTTTTTTCTCTCCTTTTTAAACTTGTGATGCATTTGCCCATATGGATTAGTTAAACAACAACAAAGCATTTAAGTCCCAAACAAGTTGGGGTAGGCTAGAGTTAAAACCCAGCAGAAGCAATCAAGGTTCAGGCACGTGAATAGCTGTTTTCCAAGCACTCATATCTAAGGCTAAGTCTTTGGGTATATTCCTTCCTTTCAAGTCTCCTTTTATTGACTCTACCCAAGTCAACTTCGGTCTTCCTCTGCCTCTCTTCACGTTACTATCCTGGCTTAGGATTCCACTACGCACCGGTGCCTCTGGAGGTCTCCGTTGGACATGTCCAAACGATCTCAACCGATGTTGGACAAGCTTTTCTTCAATTGGTGTTACCCCTAATCTATCACGTATATCATCGTTCCGAACTCGACCCCTTCTTGTATGACCGCAAATCCAACGCAACATACGCTTTTCCGCGACACTTATCTGTTGAACATGTCGTCTTTTCGTAGACCAACATTCTGCACCACACAACATAGCAGGTCTAATCGTCATCCTATAAAACTTGCCTTTTAACTTCTGTGGTACCCTTTTGTCACATGGACACCAGATGTTTGGCGCCACTTCATCCACCCTGCTTTGATTATATGGCTAACATCTTCATCAATATCCCCATCTCTCTGTAGCATTGATCCTAAATATCGAAAGGTATCCTTCCTAGGCACTACTTGACCTTCCAAACTAATATCTTCCTCCTCCCGAGTAGTAGTGCCGAAGTCACATCTCATATACTCAGTTTTAGTTCTACTGAGTCTAAAACCTTTGGACTCCAAAGTCTCCCGCCATAACTCCAGTTTCTGATTCACTCCTGTCCGACTTTCATCAACTAGCACTACATCGTCCGTGAAAAGCATACACCAAGGGATGTCCCCTTGTATGTCCCTTGTGACCTCATCCATCACTAGGGCAAACACCGGTTGAGATGGTTTGGACATGTCCAACGGAGACCTCCAGAGACACCGGTGCGTAGTGGAATCCTAAGACTGTCTCCAACAGAGTTGGCAAACAGCGACGCAAACGCAAAATGCGTCCTCCGTAGTGTTTTAGCTGAAAGAAACGCGCTCCAACAGAAGACGCATACAGGACACCCATTTTGCGTAGCGGATGAACCAGAACGCAAAAACGCGTCGCCTCTCTCCGCGACGCAAATCTGGGTGAAGCGGTCGGCGCCGGGGTCCTGTTACCTCTCCTCTCCCTCCTCTTCTCCCACCCCCACTCCCACTCCCGCCAGCCATCCGCCCGGGCGCGTGGCGCTGATTCCCACCTCCACCTGGAGGTCGGAGCGGAGGGAGGAGAGGAGCGAGTCGAGGAGGCCGGCCGGAACGGAGGGAGGAGGTCAGAGCAGCCCGCGGACGACAACGGCGAGGCGGGAACGCGGCGCCGGCAGGCCCGCAGACGGGGGCGCTCGGCCAGGCGGCACCGCGGACGGGGGCGCTTGGCCAGGCGGGCCTGCGAACGGAGTCGCCGGCGACCTCGGCGCTCGGCGGCTCGGCGGGGAGGGAGGCGGGATCTGCTCGGCGGCTTGGCGGGGAGGGAGGCGCTCCCATCGTCGCTGGGAGATGGCGCAGCCATGGCGTCCTCGGTCCCCATCGGGGGCCGCGCCGCCGCCATCGGTGACGAAGGGGACGTGCTTGTGTGCGAGAGGAGGAAGGGAAGAGGCGGCGGGGCTCGCGAGAGGAGGAAGGGAAGAGGACGCTCTGTTGCGTCTGCTGTTGGAGAAGGGAGGTTATGGGTCACGGACCCTTTTACTGTGCGCAACGCAAACCGGCGAATGCGTCTTGTGTTTGGGTTGGGTCTGTTGGAGACAGTCTAAGCTAGGATAATAACGTGAAGAGAGGCAGAGGAAGACCGAAAAGTTGACTTGGGTAGAGGCAATAAAAGGAGACTTGAAAGGATGGAATATAACCAAAGACTTAGCCTTAGATAGGAGTGCTTGAAAAACAGCTATTCACGTGCCTGAACCTTGAATGCTTCTGGTGGGTTTCAACTCTAGCCTACCCCAACTTGTTTGTGACTTAAAGGCTTTGTTGTTGTTGTCATAAGCTCAATTTTATAATAAGTAAATGTCACTGAAGCCTCACAAGAGGTCCGCAAGCGGTATCAATATGGAACAGCCAATCATTGAGCACCAGATTGGACCGTGTCCCAAGTCCCAACCCAGATGCCACCACTATGACACTGAATGAAATTGCCAAGCCATAATAGTTGAAACTGTGCAGAAATAGGGTTCATATCCTGGTTAACGTAATCCAAATATGTTATCTTTTTTCCCTGAATATTAAGAAAACAAATGTTTAACCAATGAATGACAAGGCGCGTTTCCGCGCTCGCCTAGGCGCGCAAAGGCGCAAGGCGGAGCCTTCCCGCGGGGCCTACGGGGTGAGGCGCACCTCTAGGCGTTGGGCGCGCCTCCGCGGAGTACCGCGGCGCCTGGGTGGCGAGTAGGCGGAGGAGGCGGCGCCTAGGCGGCGGGAGCGCGCGCGCGTTTTGGCGGGCGGGAGCAGGCGGGAGCGCGCGCACGAGAAGCCGGGTGCGCGGGAAAGGAAGCGCCCGCGCGGGAAGAAAAGAGCACGGGTGGTAGAGAGGATTAGAGAGAGAGATACACACAGTGAGAGAGTCAAGACCCGAGCTCGCTCGCCGGCCCCTTGCCTCTGCCCCCTTGCCTCCGACCTGAGCTCGCTCGCCGGCCATCTTCTCCGTCCGTGCAGGCCTCCCCGCCGGCCGCCGGCCATCCGCCCCGTCCGCCGGCCCGCCGCCGCCCCTGGAGCTCCCGTGCGGCCCCTCCTCGCCGGGCCGCCACCGGTGGTGACCTTCTCGCTACCCCTGGTCCCGCCGCTCGGGAACCCCAAGGTAAGGTGAGGACGTGAGGTCCGCCCGCCCCCTGCTCCTCTCTCCTCTGCTCGGCTGTGCTGTACTGCTGTGCTCGTAGTACTAGTAGTTAACTGGGTTGCAGCCCTGTTGGGCGTCCGCTCAAGTCTCAGCTTGAGGCTCTACCAACTGAGCTATTGCTTCAACACAGCCAAGTTTTTTCATAAACTAGAGCACTGATGTTGTTTTACTTGTATATTCTGTATAAATGACGAGAGTGTTTAGCTAAACTTGGTGTGCTACCATGACCTGGTTATCAATCTTAGGAGTACAAGTTATCTTCCTTCCTTTTTTCCCCCTGTTTTCCCTCTACATGTATACAAGATTAACAATGTATACAAGATTAATTTTCTTTGCTGCTACTGTTATCCCTACATGTTTGTGGTTTCAAATGGCTATCATTTGCTGCTGATAATGTCTGATGGATAGGAAAGGGCTAAGATCATTGAGATAAGTACCTAACCTGCTCTTTCCTATTTTTGTATAACTTGTATTGTTCATATGGTCTGCTGTCCATTTATATTTAACTACTGATATGGTCTGTTCTCCACTTGTATTGCTGCAGGACATCACATTTGTATTGTATCAACTATCAACTATGAACTACGCATGAACATCGCTTTTCTATCAACTAAGGTATGTCTATTGGACCTTTTCTCTTTTTATAAAATTCACTCGGCTACTATATTTATATAATTTATTTAGCTATATATGCTGAGATACAAAAAAATGTCAAAACGCCTAGAAAACGCCTAGGCCTGCCTAGGCGCGCCTAGGCGCTAGGCGATGGGTCACCGCCTAGAAACCACCTAGCGCCTAAAAAAACATTGTGTTTAACTATCTTTGAATTATGAAAATATAACCTTTTAGTGTATCTCATAATTACTATCCTGCTACAGACAAATAGCACTGTATGCTTGGCGTTAAAAGGCTTCAGTTGAGGCATGTGACCAAAAGTAGCACATCTGAATCTTTATATGCACACTGCATCCTCTTGATAAAAGAATCTTTCAAACTCCTTGAGTTTTGACATCCTCATCGCGCATCCCAAATCTTTAAGGCCCCGTTCGTTTATTTCGGAACGGGCCGTTCCGGGGCGTCGTTCCGGGTGGAACGGAGCCGCCTGTATTGAGAACTGGAGTATTGTGGCCAGGATCGAAACCTGGTCCGGCCACTGCCGAACGAGCCCTAAAAGAACTTTGATGTAACAATAACATTGTTTGTTCAGGCAAAACAAATATTGCATGCCATATTAGTAGAACTGAGCCTTGGAGAGCATGGGGCAAACAGCCTCTTCTAAGGAATACAGTACTGATCCCAAATAAACACAATTGACATACAACTATGAGCATCTAAGAAAGATGCTACAACTACCCATACGCATGATCGCACACATGTCTCCACAAGGATACAGCCACAAGCACAAGAAAGATACTACAAAGTAACAGAATTCTCAAAAACAAAGCATTGTAGGGCATAGCATGTACACATGCTAATGCATATTATTTTTAAAGATGGAATGAGAGAACAGAAAGAAATGGAGAGCTCAAATCAAGGGTAAGGAACGGAATCCAATTCTAAAATCAGTTCTCTGTCCAGTTTGCTAGGACAGGAACCTAACCCTGGAAACACAAGAAAACACACTGCTAAAAAAATTCACTGGATATCAATGCATCATCAAATAATTTTTTTTTGGTCAATAGTGTACCGGATACTACAATTATTTTTTAACAATGCATGCTAACTGCCAAGCAAATTACTTCAAGTAATTGGAGATACAGAAATCAGTTTCATATAGAGATGCTCCACACCATTTATCTCAATGCTGGATTATCATCAACCCAAGGTTGTTTTTGGATTTTCAAGCCAGTACATCTTTTGCTTAAAACACATGTATGAATTACTCAATTATGAACCTAAGACAAAATCATTTATACTCAGGGTCACCCCGATGTTAACACAACAATCGCAACCAATACGCCAACTACAGAATTGGAAAAAGGTGGGATGTTATTCCATACCTCTGAAACCAAAGGGAAGAAGCATCCATCCCACTCAGGTAAGAATTTCACCTCCAGCTGCTTGGGAAGAAAGTATGAATGCTATAGCCAGTCTTCCAGTTATCCAAGTAGATCACCTTCCTAACAGCCCACCACCCGATCGCCATGACAGCGAGCATCGCAAAGCGCTGCGTCTGCAGGCTCTCCACCTTCACCAACAAGTGTGTCACCCCAGCGATCATGAGACCGACTAGTGTGTACAAGAACCCGACAGCAAACCCCTCAGCCCCCAGCTGCATCCCTGACCCCTGGTAGAAGAACACGAGCTTGTTGGGATCCGCGCGGTCGGTGAGGAACATGGGCGTGTGCCTGATAATCCCGTACATGCCCCCAGAGACACTGAAGAAGTAGACGAAGAGCGCCCCAGCCATCCAGACACGGCGGTCATGCAGCAGGGTCTCCCCATCGATGATCCTCTTGATCATGAAGGGGATGGAGATGAGGAAGAGGATGCCAAGCAGGATGATATGGTTGTGGGAGAGGAGCGGCGGGCGTACGATGGGCCCAACCTCGAGGCCCGTGCGGGACTCGATAAACTCAGCCATGGAGTCGGCGAGGCGCGCGAAGTGGGACTGGTCCATCTGCTCGGATCCCGACAGGATGGCGTGCTCGGGGCGGATGAGGCGGACATGGGGCAGCGAGTTGACGCCGAACTGGTGGAAGGAGTGCTGCGACTCGGCGAACTCGATGTCGGCGAAGAAGAGGTCGCCGGAATTGGGGTTGTGGGCGAGGAAGGAGGCGGAGAGCAGCGCGAACTCGGTGCGGAGCTGGGGCAGGTGGAGGTCGGGCTTTGAGTGGAGCGAAGCGGCGTCGAAGAAGACGAGCACGGAGTAGGGGCGGCGCGCGGAGGGGGCGGAGAGGAAACGGGTGACAGCGCTATCGGTGAGGTGGATCACGCCGGACGGGGACCGCGCGCGGAGGGACTGGAGCTCCGAGACAAGGTCATCGGCTCCGGCGGGTGCGCCTGCGAGGAGGACGAGGGGGAGGAGCAGCAGCAGCAGCAGGTGGCGGTGCGGTGGAGGCGCCATGGCGGATGGGCAGATCTGGGGGGCAGGAGACCGGCGGGTGTAGACTTGCGCTGAGGCAACGGACAAAAAGGTGGAAGAGAAGACAGAAAACTCACTAATGGGCTACTAATGGGCTGAATCCTAGCTAAGAAACAAGTACCTGGACCGCTTACTTGGTTCAATATTCAATGATGAATGCTCAAAAAAAAACTAAGATGAAAGGAAAAAGTTCATTGGCTAAAATAGAAGTCCGATTAACCCAAACTAATTACTGAATTTGAAAGACTCCCTCGAACTTAATATCGTATAGACATCTTAAATTTTAAAATCAGACAAATAGTCCTCTTCTATTTCAAAGTGATTTGTTAGGTGGTTTTGTTGACCTATCATCTGATCCTTCTCTTTTTCTCTTGTACAAAATACACATACTTTTTCATATTAAGTCATATGAATACAAACTTTATATCAAAGATGCAGAGCTCAACACGACCTATAACTTTGTATTTGATTACTTATTTTATTTAATTTATTTTAGAGGCTCAAATATTTGTTTAAGTTAATTTATTTTAAAATTCTATTTTTTTATTTTTTCAAATAACCTCAAATGTTGAAATAATCTATACCAAAGTTGTAGTTCATAAGATCATCAACTTTCTAATTAACAACTTGTTTATTTGAGATCATTTAGAGGCACAAGTATTTGTTTTAAGTTCTCTAATTTTAAAATTCATTTTTTTATGAATTTTTCAAATACCTTAGACATTGACCTGATCTACACTAAAATTGAAGCTCTCAATATGTTATCAACTTTGTATTTGATAATATTTTTATCTAAAGTCGTTTAGAACTCCTAAGGTGTCTAGCTATTTTTTACTTTTTTTAAGGTGTCTGACTATTTGCTATGTCTTGTGTTGACTAGTCAAAACGGCAGCCACATCAGCTAAAAACAGTATGGATTCAAGTCAAGGTGGTCCAACAAATGGTTTTACATATTTAGGGACCCACAATACTTGGCTTTCATTAGGGAGGAAACCTGAGCTATGACAATAATTCAAAGAGGTAAAAGCATTTTTTTCCAAGAAAAAATGGCACAATTTTGTTAAAAAGCCTCGATTTTCTCGACATAACATAGCAAGGGGAGAGAGAAAAAAAGTACACCAACAGAAGGAAGAAAAAAACTTCGAGTCTCGCGTGCATCTGGCAAGCTCCAGAAGAAGAAAATTATGTAGCTTACAGTGTGTGCCTCTGCTAAATGAGCCATGATGCCATTAATCATGTGGGTGATTTTTAGGACCTGTTTGGACTTGCTCTTCATGACTTCGGCTCTCTGCTACAATAGCCGACGAGCATGACCACTCCGTCTCTATTTTACAGTAGCCAAGGAGTACGAGGAAGGAAAAAATTGTAATCCTTACAACTATACGTCCGGAATCTTAAAAAAATCAGACACTCTGCTTCGCGTTCGCTCCAGCACAGTGACCGACCCAACAGGCCATCTACGCTCTCTCCTCTATCTACTCTATCTATACTGCAGCAGCCAACAGAAATCCCCAACTCCTCGCTTCGTTCTTCACGGCTCACCGCGCCGTCCGCCCGCCCCAAGCCGCCTCGCGGCAGCGCCCCCATCCCGCGTCGAGCCATGCCACGTCTGCCGCCATGCCCACTCCGCCTCGTCGCGTCGTGCTCGGTCCCCGCCCCTGCGCGTCGTGGCCTGTCCCTCGACTCGTTAAGGTGCTGCTGTGGGACATAGTCCCCAGGTACCTTGCAAGGAAGAGAGAAGATCTAGTCTGACTAGAAATTCTCCACATATAATTTTAGTAACATTGCTACCATATAATCCTACTATGACTTTTACATTGTAACCGACTAGGAGACTTATTACCTCCTGGGCTATATAAAGGAGGTCAGGGCTCCCTAGATCGATAGGCCATGACACATAGTCATACCCATCAATCCAACACAAAAGGCTACATGTCGACTGGACGTAAAGGCTATTACTCAACAAGAGAGCCCGAACCAATATAAATCGTTCGTCTCTTTGCGTTTACTGTCGAGTTCTGCGTACGCCGAAGCCCTTCTAACATTGTCCCAGGTAACCCGTGATAAGTTGCCGGTCATCAAACAACGACAGTTGCGCGCTAGGTAGGGGCTTTCGGCGACTTCGCGATCGAGAACTCGACGGACCTCGATAACGCGCTAGGTAGGGGCTTTCGGCACCACCATGACGCTCAACCTCACCTCGCGACATCACAAGATCCGGAGCGAGCTTCTCCGACTGTACCTCGCACTCCCTTCCTTCCTTGGATGTTGCAAGCATATGTTTCAAGTGTTTCAGGTGTTTCATATGTATGTTGCAAGTGTTTTATGTGGATGTTGCATATGTTGCAATGACTAGCTATTTCAGACGGATGTTGCACATGTTTTATCTGGGTGTTGCATATGTTTCACACTTATGTTGTTTCACACTTACGTTGCAAGTGTTTCATCCAGATGTTGCATATGTTTTCAATATGTGTTTCAGACGTATGTTGCAAGTATTTTAACTGTTTCGGATGTACGTTGCAAATGTGTCATCTATATGTTACAAAAGTAGATCTGGTGTTCCACATGTTGCAGTGGACCCCATCTGCAGCATCCGCCTGCTGTAGCTGCTGGGCCCCGTCCCTCGACGCATCAAGGGGCATGGGTGTGGAGGGGCGCGAGTGGCAGGCGCAGGACACGAAGCGGCGCGGACCACGGTGTGAGCGCAGGACCCGGAGTGTGAAGCAGGCGCACGCGGGGGCATCTGGACGCTAGCCTTTCCGAAAGAAAAAAAATGGATTTACCACCCCAGTGTATTTAGAGAAGAAGAAAAAAAGGACTTCTGACGAACATTGCCATAAACACTGCAAGCGTTGAGGAGCTGGAGCCGCTGAGTCGAAGACGGCATACATTAATTAATGTATTTTTTTAGAATTAATTAATGTATTTTCAAACAATGATTAACGTCTAGTAAAGAGAGTCAGCTCCCCACCTCTAATATCTGAGATCAAACATTTTCACATTAAAGTCATTTAAATATAAAACATGGTTACCAGAGTTAAAGTAGCAAGCTACCATTATGATGCCCTCAATGTTGAATATACAGGTATATATGTTATCAGTATCATTCTACCTAGTAGACATTTTCTTTTTACGAGGAATCTACTAGGATGTAAGGTAGTCTTATCAACCACCTTAAAATGCTTAATATGAAGTCACTCATAAAAGTTTATGAATAACACATTGTGTGATTGCTAAATTCTATTTTACCCCTAAAATTTCTGGATGTGAAAAACAAAAATCCTGAAAAGTTTCCCTAATTATTAAAAGAGAAGTAATGATAAACGAAGCATCATTTCAAAGAGCAGCAAGAATATTGTGATCATTAGCTACCCAAAAAATACAGGGGGGTTCACAACGGACATGAAGGCAAGCAGCTCTCCAGAAGCAAGAGAGCATCCCATATTCTTCTGAGTTCAGTCCTACAGAGCAATGGGATAGACATCTATTACACCACTGCTTCAAAGGTTTAGGCCAATCAAACAACCAGAAATTGTTTCATCTACTCAGTCATTTCCATGATACATTCTCAGGCACCACTGCTTCAAAAGTTTAGGCTAATCAAACCACCAGAAAAATTTTCATATACTCAGTCATTTCCATGATACATTCTCAGGCATGCTGCATCAACGGGTTTATCTCTAGGAGATGACCAAAAGTTTCTAATGCATCATAATATTTGCAGATCTTGAGATATCCTCTTATCACAGAAACATCAGATTCCCTGAATTTGGCCTTTTCTATAATTAGTTCAATAGCACTAATAAGATAATCATCCATGCCCAGATTCAATAGACCTTCAGCTAGCATATGGAACGATGAAAAACTCTACCAAACAGACCCTAAGTAGTAACCTAAGTAATATCAATCCAGACAGAACAGAGCAGGCTGACATGACCACCGACTTCACGCTCTTACCTAACAGTGACAATGTCATCAATCTTTAATATCATTCTGACACATTCGCAGGCTAGTATAATGGCACTTGTGCTCACCAGCAAAGGCTGCACGACATTCTCCTCCAGGGCCTTATTTAGTTCCTTCATTTTACAGATTTTGGCACTATGCAAAAAGAAGATTCTCTGTCACATCAAATTTGCGGTACATGTATAGAGTACTAAATATTGACGAAATCAAAAACTAATTGTACAATTTGGTTGTACTTTGCGAGACGAACGTTTTGAGTCTAATTAGTCAACGATGAGACAATTATTATCAAATAAAAACAAAACGCTACAGTGCGCAACAGTGTCTTTACAGAGTACCTCGGATTCCGACGGCGCCGAATCCGGGGCCGAACTAAACGCGGCCCAGGATGTTTGTGATCTGCCCTTGCCTCACATTGATGCCAGCGTTCTTCTCATCTCTGGCATGACGATTCCTGAGTTCAGTGACAATGGAGATTGGGTTGAGCCCAGCATTCTCAGCCAGTGTGTAAGGGATGACCTCAAGTGCCTCAGCAAACTCCTTGATGCAGTAACTCTCCATCCCTCGAAGCTCCTTTGTCCAAGCAGCCACCTGCATTGACATCTCTATTTCTGGAGCACCACTACCAGCAATAAAAACACTCTTGTCGACCAAGCACCTGAAGCACCAAAAGAAGTATAACATAAAACTCCTTTTTACTTGGTTTAAGGAAATATAGAAAGCATTACAAATGCGAATGTTTAAGTCGATTAGGTGGTGGTGGTGGTGGTGTGTGTGTGTGTGTGGGGGGGGTAAAGGGAATATAATGTGTATTTACGCCCAGCTACATTGTTATGAAATCTATAATTAGCATTAAAGCCATCATAACATGAAAATATCCTGTTGTAAAAAAAATGAAAATATCCTTACTAAATGAGGAAGTCATGCCACCAATGATCATAACAATTTCCCCAGCTTCGACATCTTCAACATATACTAAATCCAAGTCAAGAAATGAGCAGACAAACCCAAAGCATTCAAGCAAGCACAACCATCGAAACACTGTACAGACTCCAGAACGACAGTGTACAATGATCACACACTTCCAAGCCTACTTTGCCATGAACTAGGTAAAGGAGGTCCATAAATTGTTTGATAGCATAAAAGGACAACGCAAAAAAATGTAATCATTCTGCTAATGCAAATCAAGTCCCGAGAGCCCTCTATTTCAGCTCGTGTGAATTGAGCAATAAACCAAAGTTAAAAGGTTACAAAAGCTACACAGGAGTCTCAACATCGGGCTCAATCAGGCCCAAAAATGTACAGTTCAACCAAGGATCCAGCTTCGTAAACCAGGGACTATTTGTGATTGTGCTAGACCAAGGAAAATCAAGAATCAACACACCATGCACGGACTTGTGCTAACAAGCACTACTGACCCCAGACAGGCATCACACATTTTTTTTGTTCAGAAACAGCCAGGAGCCCACCATTGATACATATGGCTCTCTCACAAGCAGAAACATCTAGATGAAACATCTAGATGAAACAAGCGTCTGAGACACAAGCAGAAACGTCTGAAAACACTTGAAAACTATTGCAAACATATGCAGCATCCAGATGAAACACTTGCAATATACGTATGAAACACCAGAAATATTTGAAACATATGCTTGCAACATGCAACATCCAGATCTACTTAATAGAACACTTGCAACATACGTCTAGAACAGATGAAACATTTAGAACATATACTTGAAACATACATGTATAGCCATTGCAATAGTGCAACATCCCTATCTACTTTTGCAACATCGATATACAACATTTGCAACATACCTCTGAAACACTTGAAACATACTCTTGCAACATATGCTTTCAGCAAAACCTGGCAAGTGGGCGGGCGGAACACTGCACAACGAGATCCAGCGCTAGGTCACGATGAAGGAGGATGGCAGCGGGTAGGTGGCTGCGCGGCCCTCAGTGAGTGGCACCCACAGTGGAGGCGACAACGACGGTCAGGCAGGTGTGGTCTCACAGGCGCTCCCGCGCCGGAGAAGGTCGTGGTGGGCGGGTGCCGTGCCTGCGGTGAGGCTCCCCCGCGCTGGAGAAGGCCGCAGCGAGCGGCAATCGCGCTAGAGAAGTCAAGCGGCAGGAGACCAGTGGGGAACGCGCGCGACGACTGTGCGAGTTGGGAAATGTCGTTGTCTTGTTTTTTTGGAGAAGCCGTGAAGGAAGGTAGAGGGGAGCAGGCATGTTGGGCAAGTTGCGCGCAGGCCAGGAAGCGCGGCATCCGGATGGTCAGACACCCGCACCACATCATTTCTGTTGCTAGATGCACCGTGTAGCTGGCCAATACAGAACTGGAATCATCAAACATTTAAGATGTGTTTGGTTCCCCCCTGACATATGTTGCAACGCCTTCAATAGCATGCTGTTACTTCGTCTTTCCCTTAATAAGTCATCAAATTTGGTGCTTTTCGATAATACAATAGATTGCTCCATTTAAGTGGTTCTCACTTCTCCTTGTTCTTGTTCCTAACTCCTCCCCGGGTAGTTCCCAATGTTTGGCACTTTCCATATTTCGTGGGTGCAACATCAACAAATTCGCTCATGATCAAGTTACAACCTAAGATCTATGACTATATTATGTCAACTGTTCGTATTTCGACCATTCCATCGGTATCACTTTATTTATTTCCATGTAAAATGGATAGGGTTAGTGCCAAATCCATATTACCTGGAGCGATAAATGATCAATGTCTTTGTGATTAAGCCGTGAACTCAAAAGGCAGTGGATGGTTGACACTATCTTTCTTTGCATTGGGTTTCATATATGCAGGCCCGTACATAGAAGTGTTCTTACTTGCAGTTGCAGGGTTCAATTATCCTCTACCTGTCTTCTCAACCTAGATCATGATGGCCTCCACCATTCTAGCATTTCTGAAATCATATCTCTACTGAATTGAAGATAGAGCTTAGAATGGAAAACATTTTGTTCACTGATAAACAATATGTTCTCTGACAGAAAAAAAAAACTATGCATATGCTATATTTTAACAGAAATAAATGATAACTTGACTTAATCGTTATCTGTTGTTGTTTTGAGCAGTGATGCCACTGAACAGGGATGAAGTGATTTGCGAGAAAAATCAGCGCCCGCCGTGGCTGAACTTGGACAGCGATCAACTTCTTAGTTCTGGTTAGATATTCCGGTTTCAGTGTAACCATATCGATGTATCTCGTCGAACATGCAAACACAAACAGAACTAGCTGAAAAATGTTCTAAGTCAGCAAACAACACAGTGGTAGATGGGAACAGTCATGAAATTTAGAAATGATTCAGACTTCAGAGTATAGTTTTAGAAAAACTTTCGTCTTTATGGCCCACCAGATCTTACGGAACCTTCTACTCAGTCCTTCACTGAGACAGAGCGCAACAAAAACAGAGTAGAGTATGCAGAGGTTACACAATGTAATTCCTTATTCCCAGGTAGTGAGTTAGTAACTACAATGGGTAGCGCAAGTCTTCTTTGTGGAGTTCTGCAGAAAATACAATAGGGACAGCTCTTACATTGGTGCACTGAAAGCATTTAAAACACATATGCTCATACAATGCTTGAAAGCAAACTCCCTATCTCATAAACCAAAGGGCAAACAACGACAGACTTGTCTCTGATGTCGCCAGTGCAGGGGCCGCCATAGCTCACACCACCACGAGCGGGAGCACCCGGCGTCGTAGATGGTTGCACCACCCCCGCGACGCGACGCCCACACCACGCGAAGCTGCCCGGCGTCTAGCACGGTTCACTGAGGAGGTGCAGCTCAAACGAATGTCGCCATTAATCGCCAGCCCACCAAGGCAGAAGGTGGCAACCAAAAGGCAACCCCTGCCAAAACGGAGCAGACGGATTGCCGCTCAGCCGCTGGCGCACATTCCGACCTCCAAGCGGGACGATGTGCTCCTCATGTGGAGGATGGGCTTTGCACCGCCGGTAGCTCTAATCTCATCCGCGTCCAAGCGAGCATACGACGACTTATTCGCAAGGAACTTGACGTCGAGAGAAGTGGAAGCACTGGACATGCTGTTCCCAGCGACCAATGCTAGGACTGGTAGAAGACTCTTCTCGGATGACGGAGCAGGGTCGCGCGGCCAGTAGCGGAGACGCACAACTCCGTAGGTTACTACGTTGCTCTTAGTTCGGTTGTTTAATTTTATGTAATATCGAAGTTCGAAACAGTCTGTTAGGAAAGTCCAGTCACAACTGTAAGACCTCCTAGGGCGCTTATTAGAAGCGTGTCGTGCGTATGGTTAAACTCTTATTCTTAATTACAATGATACGCAAATCTTTTGCGTATTCGAGAAGAAAAAAAACCCTTATGTATCAGCCAGTCATCATAAAGGAACAGTGGTAGTATCATATAGAAGGCACCGCGTGCTACAACCACAAACATCATACAACTGGATACCACCACGAATTATAAATGTAAATATACATTAGCATTTGTGCAACCTGTCAGTACAAAACTCAAGGCTTAAGGCACTAGAAAATGAATAACAGATAACTAAAAACAGTTAGCAGAACATCCACGAACTATAATTTCCTTTAAAAAGGCCGAAAAAGCTAGTCAGGTTTCTGTTTCAGTTTCCAAAGTTGTGCGGTTCTGCGATCTATGCCAAAGATAGATTCACCACACAGGAATCCATGAAGTTCTCCTAGATGTTCCTTTCATCTTCTTGCTAAAGAACATTCTACAGATAGTTAAGTAATACAGATTTTTCGTTACTAACATGAAAGATGTTTTCCATTCACATGACAATGATAATACTTCCAGTTCTGCAAGAACCTGCAGCAGCTAACCATCACCATGAAAAGCAGCTATTTTCATACACATGACACTGATACTGATCATAGACACCAGACATGCACAGTCCATGTAATGTGAGAAGGACAAGGAATCAGATAATATACTCAGTTGAACCTCTCACCTCACAAAATGCTCTATACTGATAATCTACCTTTATGATGCCCTCATTGAATATACAAGTATATATGTGACCACCAGTATCATTCTACCTAGTAGACCTTTTTTTTTTTGCGAAGAATCTACTAGGATGTAAGGTAGTCTTATCAACCACCTCAAAACGCTTAATATGAAGTCACTCACAAAAGTTTATGAAGAACACATTGTAAGATAGCTAAAATCTGTTGCCCCTAAAATTTCTGGATGTGGAAAATAAAAATCCTGAAAAGACTACCTAATCATTAAAAGAAAAGTAATGATAAATGCAGCATCATTTGAAAGAGCAGCAAGAACATTGTGCTCATTTGCTAGCTACCGAAGAAATACAAGAGCCTCAAAAGAGGATTCATGGTGAACATGAAGGTAAGCAGCTCTCCAGAAGCAAGACAACATCCCATATCTGCTGACTTCATTCCTACAGAGCAATGAGATAAACATCTATTACACCACTGCTGCAAAAGTTTAAGCCAATCTAGCAACCAGAAAATTTTTCATCAGCTCCATCATTTACATGATACATTCTCAGGCATGCTGTATCAACGATACGTCCACTGAGGGTTGTTTATCTCTAGGAGACGGCCAAAAGTTGCTAATGCATCATAATATTTGCGGATCTTGAGATATCCTCTTATCGCAGAAACATCAGATTCTCTGAATTTGGCCTTTTCTATAATTAGTTCAATAGCACTAATAAGATAATCATCCATGCCCAGATTCAATAGACCTTCAGCTAGCATACGGAAGGATGAAAACTCAGGCATGAAACCCTTATTCACCATCTCCACCAAGAAATCAAAAGCTTCTTTGATAGGCCCTCCACCGCGACAGAGACTACGGAAAACAATCTTATATGTGAGGGCATCAGGAGGCTCACCCACAGTCATCTCCCTGAAAAGATTAAGGGCGTCTCTTAAATTATTCCGTCTAAACAAAGACTGTATGACAGGGTTGTAAGCTTTTGGAGTAGGCCTAATCCCTTTAATTCGCATGCCTCTTAAAAGCTTCGAAGCAACCTGAGTCCTACCAGCCTTGCATAGACCGTTAATGAGTGTTCCATATGTGACAACATCAATTTCAAATCCATTTGCTGTCATAGTTTCTAAAATATCAGCTGCTTTCTTGATGTTCCCCTGCTTGCAATAATGTGTTAGAATAGAGTTATAAGTGATATTATTAGGTTGTAATCCTTCCTTCACCATTTGTTCAATAAGTTCTGTTGCGTCATCAATCCTCTTGGCCTTGCACAAGCCATCAATAAGCGTATTAAATGTGACAGCACTCCTTGAAATACCCTGTGCATCCATTTGATCAAAAACCTCCTCAGCTTCTTCTATTCTCATTTTCTTGCATAACGCGTCAATTATTGTGTTATATGTCACTGTACTCCGAGGGCAACCATTGGATTCCATCTCCTTCAACAAATCCAAAGCATTTCCAAGCTTCCCCATTGAGCAAAGGTGATCAATCAAAATGTTGTATGTAACTTCATCAGGGGTGCATCCACTGCTCTTCATCTCCTCAAACAACCGAATACCAAGATGAGGATCTCCTACCTTGCAAAGGGCATTGATCAAAATATTGAAAGTATAGACATCCGGAGAAAGCCCCTTCACAGTTAGCTCATGCGCAAGGTCCAATGCTTCCTCAAGACGATTCTGTGAGGACAGAGCAACAATGAGAGTGTTGAATGTTGTGGTGTCAGGCAAACAACCCCTATCCTCCATCTGATTTACAATTCCTTTAGCCTCATCAAGCTCTCCATTTTTACTGAGGCAGTTGATAACAGTATTGTAGGTGAAAACATCAGGATCATGGCCCTCCTGAAGCATCAGATCCATGACTTTCAAGGCATGGCTGACATGTCCGTTCTGGCACAGCCTGTGAACAAAAATGTTATACGTGACCTGATCAGGTTCAAATCCATCATCAATCTCTTGCTGTATGTAGCCAAGCGCATCTTCCACTCTCCCCATCTTGCAGTAGCCATTAATCAGAACATTAACAGTTACCCCTGTTGGTGAGCATCCAGCTTCCAGCATCTTCGCTTTCACCCTCAGAGCTGCCTCAATGCTTCCCTCCTCAATAAAGCCTTGCATCAAGGTGGTGAATGTGGTCTCATCAGGCGCCACACCATGGCTCGACATCTCCTCCAGCATCAAGACTGCGGTCCTGACCTGATGTGCCTGGCACAACGCCTTGATGAGCGTGTTGAGTGTCACAACATCAGGCTGAATCCCCCGGCCAGCCATCTCGTTGTAGACCGTCTCTAGGAGCTTCATCTTGCTCCCCTCCACAAGGACATTGAGGAGGTGGTTGTACACCGCCGTGTCCGCCTGAACCCCAAAGACGTCGAGCTGGTTCAGAACTAGGTCGACTGCGCCGTCGAACCGCCGCAGCCGCGCGTAGCTCTCGACGAAAGACCGCACCACGCTGGCCTTGACCTCGTGCCCTTCCCGCCGCATCTCCCGGACAAGCCCCTCCATCAGGTCGAGCGCGCCGACAGTGCCGAGCTTCTGGATGATCTCCTCGTACACGGTGGAGCTAGGGGCGAAGTCCTCCCGCGCGAGCGCCGAGTTCAGCATCCGGAGCGCCGCCTTGGGGTCCGCCTGCTCGTGCAGGGCGGCGAGGAGCCGGTCTTGGTCGGAGATGGCGTACACCCGGAGGGGCGCCGGACGGGGCCGACGCCGCCGAGGCTGAGGCCGCAGCGCGGGTGGCCCGGCATGGCACGGGCACGCAGCCGCCGCTGCCGCTGCTGGCGAAGCGCGGGAGTAGGAGGCTAGGTACGATGCGGCGGCCATTGTGACAATGTCTCAAGCATTTGGTGCGCGTTCTGGGCTGCAAGGGATGGTGAGCTCAGAGGCCGGCGGTGCAAATGAAGCAAATGGGTCCAGGGGATTGTTGGGACCTTGGGTCTTGGACTCTTGGGAGGAGCTGAGAAGAAGGCGGCGAGGCAAAGAAGACGAACAAATGAAAGCTTCCATTTCCAGCAGCAGGGCGCTGGGCCGCTGGCGAACAGAACAGTGCGGCACCGTAACTGCGAGGAAGCCGAAGGGATAGGGTACAAGGCTTTTTCGCACCTACACCCCCTGTTTTTGGTGTTTTCTTTTATCAGTACAGAACTGGGATCAGCAGAGATTCAGAGTTCACATGTTCTGAACCTTAGTGGCACGGGCGTGTTCGGCTGTTCACTTCTCGGCTTGGTTCAGATTATTTCAGCTTATTTTCTACCATAAAATACTATTGAATCATCCGAAATCCACTATCTGTCTTTTGCATTGGATTTCATATATGCAGGCCCGTGCATAGAAGTGTCCCTAATTGCAGTTGCAGGGTTCAGTTATGCTCTACATGTCTTTTCAATCTTGATCATGATGGACCTCGACCATTTTAGCATTTCTGAAATCATCTCTCTACTGAATTGAAGATAGAGCTTAGAATGGGGAAAAAACATTTTGTTCACTGATAAAAAAAATATATTCTCTGATGGAAAAACTATGCATATGCTATAATCTGTACTTCGTTGCATTTGTATATGGTACTAAGCATCTCAACCTGTTTCCACCATATGTGTCATGCTTTGTTGCTAAAGTGCACTGCATGTTTCTACTGGCTAATCGTTAGTGAACTATGCAAGGGTTACATGAATTAAAGAAATATTGAGCTGAATAACCAGCCTTTTTGTTCTGAGGTATAATGGCAATACATAATTGTGGCTTTGGTAATTGTTGAGTTGAATTTTCCTTTCAAACTTACATACAAAGACACACAGCCTCTCTTTTAAGCATTTTTGGCGAAATATATATGTGCTCTGTTGAAAAACTCGGTTTTTGGTTGTTTGTTTGCTGAAAAAAATATTTTTGAGGCAAATGAGATTCCATGCAAGAGAGAAGATCTAAAGCTGAATCGTGTGAGATGAATCTCTTTTTTGTCCAACATCTCATAATTCCAAGAAATTTTTATTATTCGAAGGAACACCTTAACTCATCATGTACCATATGCAAAGTATAATTATGTCAAGCAAAACATTTTTTTGACTCTACATTGATTCACTTCCAAGTTGAAGACTAAATCAATTTACCTTTTTTTAAGTAGAAAAATTGGTTTCGTATAGCACACACCTTCCGAAAACACCATCCAAAACGTCCGTCACCTAAAATATCACTGCCTGTTGGCTTGAATCCCTCGGTCGAGGCACCTTTCATCCCCCATTTCAGAGAAACAGAGCACACACGCCAGCATACGGGCATAACCCGATTCGCCCTGGGGAGGGCACGGCGGCAGTGAATGACCAGCCGGTAGGCTTCGTGGTGGCCGGCCGCACGTCCACACCTATCGATGTCAGCGGCGTGGCCAGATATGGCTCATAGGGGCATGGCCCCGTGCCCGCGCGACATGCAGCATGGGCGACAGCGGCGGCATGCGGCAATGGCGAACCCGGCGACTACAAGTCGGCGCGGATACAAGTCAGGTGCGTGGGGGAGCTAGAGGGGCTGTTCTGGGCACAGCTTGTGCGGGGTTGAGTAGGAGCGGATGGGGCGGCTCACCATGCGGCACATGTCGACAGTCGGCGTCGAGCAGGAAGGAGGCGGCCTGGCGAAGCAGGGTTGCCGGAGGATTTTCGGCCAAAGGAGGTGTACGCGGTGGCGGCGGACGCGACGGTGTAGCTGGCTTGGTGGGGGCAGCCCTGGTTGGAGCTGTCAGCGGGAGTTCCCTGCGCGGCGACCATGGGGAGCAGCAGGAACGGCGCACCTGGCGGCAGCGGGATCCAGCGTCCCGGCGCGGATTTGCCTAGTTCAGGTGAGCCACGGTCGGAAGAAGTCCGGACGGACGTGGTGGTGCCCTCGGCCGAGCCGCCGGTGGTCTCCACCCATGGGAACAGCGACGGTGGACCGAGAGCCGGCCATGGCGGCGGACAGCAGCAGTTTTGGCGACATGCCGTGGCTCCGGCCCGGAGTTGTTTGTTGGCGTGCGCATGGGTCTCCTGGCAGTGTCCACGGAGGTGAGTCAGCTGCGGCCGCCGCCGTGCGGACCCGGCGACGTCACGGCTGGGCCATGCGAGGAGGCCACGGGGCTCCAGATGGGGGTGCTGTACGTGTGCCTATACCTCATCGCGCTCGGCACCGACCAGTTCGACGAGCGCGACTCACCCTCACCTTCTACGACCGCATCTTCATCCTGCTCTGCCGGAGCCTCATGACCGGCCGGCAAGGGCTCACGAACCTGGAGAAGATCGGCATCGGCCTGGTCCTCTCCATCGTCGGCATGGCCACCGCGGCCATTTGCGAGAAGAAGTGCCTCGCCGTTGTTGCCACGAGTGGCGCCGCAGGGCATGTATCGCTGCCCATCAGTGTGTTCATGTCCAACTAGGCCGCTAAATTGGGGAAGAAAAGTGTCTCGATGGAGGGATTCACGGCAATTGATGGTTGGTCCATTCTTTCGACAGTATTTTCCAAATATCATGATCTCTCCATGCTATGAAACCAATTTTCCCTTTTTAAGTTGATGTTTGCTATGACAAAAAATTACTAGGAATCTATTGGCACACAATAAAGTTCGATGACTGCAACTTGCCAACAAATGATAATAATATATAAAAAGAAGTATTACAACAGTAGTAAGACACTAACTGCTCCTGACCACGGGCAATTTTCAGTTCACATGACTCCAGCGAAGTGTTAACTTGTTTTTCTTAATAACAAGTGTTAACTTGTTGGAGTTGCTTCTCTGACAAAAGCAAAAAGAGAAATATAGTTCCACTATATATATGAATCAAAACTCAAGTTACGGGTGTGACCGTGCGAGGAGGCACAATACAAAGAACTGTTGAGAGATTGTTTAACAAGTCTTGAGCCAGTAGAGAAAAGCAAGAGGAGAAATAAAATTCCCCTGTATATATGAATCAAAACTCAAGTCAAAGGTAGGAAGAGAAAATAGGCTTCCTGCGTTCATCCCATATTCCCATGGGCTTCCATGGGAAATGTTAAGATCATGTCAAAGCTGGAAGAACGAATCGAAGAAACCAGAACAAGGATGAGGCCATCAGCTCTTGGAACCTGTTACGGATTACAACTCCAAGAATGGGAGGGAAAATTAAAGAAAGGTGGGCCACGGACTGAAGAAGTACATCAAGAAACATCTATCTATCTGAAAATGCTCCCCTAATCCTTCTTCAGCTCCTTCTAATTCTGCCTTGGATTCGATTTGCTCGGCGTGTGCTTCTTCAGGCTGTTACCGACGCCGACGCCACGGTAGCAGCAGTGTTCAGCAGCTGTGTGACCGCTGATCTTGCGTCCGCGATCTGCAGCAGCTTCCGCGGCTGGAACCGGAGCCCCGGAGCCTCTCTCCTGATGCCGATGCCGCGCCATCACGATCTACCGGTGCTCTTGGCGCGCAGACAGGCAATGCAGGAGTAGCAGCAGAGCAGAGCACAGACGAGGGGAGCGCAGGCAGCGATGGATCGCATGGCCGGGTCACGTGCTTGCGGCTGTTAGTCACCGGACGGCGGTTGATGCCGGCGGGAAGTCGCGAGCACGACGGTGGCGAACATGAAGGCAAAGGACTCAACGCACACGAATACTGGAACACGGTGTTTTTTTGGCGCTGCCTGAAAGCGCAGCTTTTCTGAGTTGCTTTGTTCCTTTTATTGAAACGGATTACAAAGAACGGAGGTCTCAGCGGCAGCCCGTGCATCGCGCTCTGGTGCGTCCATCCCCACACCCACGATGTCGTGCACGACCGAGATCCCAGGCTCGTGGGCGAGCTAGTCCAGCTCCACGGCCTCCTAAGTGTGCGGCTAACCACAGGTTGGTGCTCGGCACATGCAAATCAGAAAAAGGAAACATGCCTATCTTTTGCAACTAATCCTACGCAAGAATTACTAACAAAACTCCTCCTAAGTCTTCTGCAGGTTCTGTACATTGATGACACCGATTCTGGAACGAAGTTCACAAAAACGATCCTGTCCCAGAGCCTTTGTCAAGATATCAGAGAGCTGCTCAGCAGTCCCAATGGACTCAACCTTAACCCTGTCTTCCTCAATGCATTCGTGAATATAATGGTATCTAACATCAATATGTTTGTTGCGATCATGGAACACATGATTCTTACTGAGCTGAAATGCCGACTGGTTGTCAATCTTCAAGCTGATGGCACTGGACTCCTTGCCTTTGAGCTCTGCGAGGAGGCGTGCCAACCAGACTCCCTGGCAAGCAGCTGTTGTTGCAGCCATGTATTCTGCCTCACATGTAGACAGTGCAACTACCTTTTGCTTCTGAGATTGCCAGGTGATCAGATTGTTGCCGAGGAAGAAAAGAACTCCTGAGGTGCTCTTCCTTGTATCAATGTCTCCTGCATGATCACTGTCACTGTAACCCATCAGCTGAGCTTCTCTCTTCCTCTTGTACTGACAGCCATAATGTAAGGTCCCAGAAATGTATCTGAGCACCCTTTTGACAGCTGCCATATGTTCAGTGGTTGGGTTCTCCATGAACTGGCTTACATAAACCACTGAGAATGCCAAATCCAGCCTTGAATTCACCAAGTAGCGCAAAGATCCCACAATGCTTCTGTACCGAGTTGAATCAACAGCAGGGGCAGTGCTCAACTTACTCAGTTTCAACCGTGGCTCCATGGGAGTCTTGCTTGGTTTACAGCCTGCCAGACCGGCTCCTTCAAGGATCTTCGCAGCATACCCTCTCTGGCACAGGGTGATCCCATCTTCAGCCTGTACCACCTCCAGCCCGAGGTAGTATTTGAGCAGTCCCAGATCAGACATCTGGAACGTCGACTTCATCTCCTCCTTGAACTTGTCGATGTCGGAGTGGTTGTCGCCGGTGATCACCAGGTCATCCACATAGACCCCCACAACTAGACGCCGATCACTCTGTCCACGCAGGTACACAGCATGCTCTGAAGTGCTCCTTGTGAACCCAAGCTTGAGCAACGAGGCGTCCAGTTTGGAGTACCAGGCACGGGGAGCTTGGCGCAGACCATACAATGCCTTGACGAGATGAAGTACCTTGTGTTCGTGCCCTTTGAGCACAAAGCCTGGTGGCTGCTCGACGTAGACGTCCTCCAGTAGCTCCCCGTTGAGGAACGCGGACTTGACGTCCATGTGATGCACTGCCCATCCTTCACACGCAGCATAGGCCAACAGCAAACGCACGGACTCAAGGTGAGCCACTGGTGCAAAAACTTCGTCGTAGTCCACGCCTTGTCGCTGCACATAGCCCTTTGCGACGAGCCGGGCTTTGAATTTGGTGATCAGCCCAGCCTCATCCCTCTTGGTCTTGTACACCCATTTGAGGCCAATGGGGCGCGTCCGTAGCGGCGGCTCGACCAGCTCCCAAGTGTCATTGGCCTCGATGGAGGTGAACTCGTCGAGCATCACATGGCGCCAATTTTCATGCTTCATCGCCTCCTCGAACGTTACAGGTTCAGCTTCGCTCGCCAGCAGCAGCTGCTCCTCCAGCTCTCGTGCGGCCACCCCAGGTGGTGTGACCGACCCCAAGATGTTGTCGACACCACGGTACCGGAGGGGAACATCATCATCATGGTCCGCGTCCAGGTGTTGCGATGCGCCGGCACCCGGTGGTGACACGAACTCGACCGGGTCCGTGTGCAGCTGCGCGTGCGTGCCTGGCGTCGCGCTCCCGGCTGTGTGCCACGGCGAGCCTGGTGGTGGTGTTGAAGAGGACGATGTAGACGAACTCGCCCCTGGAGTCGATGTGCGTGTGGTCGTTGACGTCGTGGTGGTGATCACCTCGGGCGACGCTGTGGGGAATTGCTCGATGACGAAGTCCCCGCCGTCGTCGAAGTGGCCTTCACCCCAGCTCCACTGCGCCTCTTCTTGGAACACCACATCGCGACTGATATGGACACGCCGCGCCACCGGGTCATAGACACGGTACGCCTTGGAACCTAGTTCGTAGCCAACGAAGATCATCTTGCGGCTGCGATTGTCGAGTTTCTTGAGGCTTGGGGAAGTCACCTTCACATGGACGAGACACCCAAATGTCCGAAGATGGTGGACAGCTGGCGTGCTCCCCGTCCAGAGCTCGTAGGGAGTCTTGCCCCCGACGCTCTTTGACGATGATCGATTGAGCAGGTACACCGCCGTGGTGACTGCCTCCCCCTAGAACACGCCGGGGAGGCCCTTCGCCTTTAGGATGCTACGTGCCGTCCCCACGATGGACTGGTTGCGGCGCTCCACGACACCGTTCTGTTGTGGCGTGTACGGTGCCGTGAGCTCGCGCCTGACGTCGAGTTCAGCACAGTAGTCGACGAAGTCCGCGGCAGTGAATTCCCCGCCACGGTCCGTCCGCAGCGCCTTCAGCTTCTTCCCGCTCTTGCGCTCCGCAGTGGCCTGGATGCGCTTGATCGCCGTCAGGGCAGCATCCTTGGTAGGCAGCAGGGCGAGCCACATGTAACGAGAATAGTCGTCGACGAAGAGAAGGAAATACCGGTTGCCGCTCGACGTCGCCGGTGTGATGGGGCCACACAAGTCACCGTGCAACAGCTGGAGCGCCTCGGTGGAACGTCCCAGCGCACGCTGGGGAAACGGGGCGCGCCGGTGCTTCCCAGCGAGGCAGGCTTCACAGACCTGCTCCACCTGAGTGAGCAGGGGCAGACCTCGGACGAGCCCGTCTCTGCCCATCTTCCGCAGAGCGACGAAGTGGAGATGCCCGAATCGGGCATGCTAGACCCAGGCGTCGTCGTCGACGCGAGCAGCCAGGCAGACCGGCCGTGCGATGGTGACGTCGAGCACGTACAGCCTCCCTGGGCTGCGGTGGATCTTCGCGAGCAGACGCCTTTCCTCGTCGTGGATCTGCATCATGCCATCCTCCACGAGCACCTGGTACCTGGCTTCGTCGAGCTGGCCGACGGAGATGATGTTGGCGGTGAGGCGCGGAAGGTAGTAGACGTTCGGGAGCGACCGGTGCTCGCCATTTTTGCAGGCAAAGAGCACAGTACCGCTCCCTTCGATCTGCGCGACGGCGCCATCACCGAATCGCACGGTGCCGGTGATGCCGGTGTCGAGGTCGGTGAAGGCAGCTCGCGATCCCGACATATGGTTGGACGCGCCGGTGTCCAGGATCCAGCGCTTCGGATCCCGGTCCTTCGCGGCGTCGAGGGTGGCGTGGACCTTCTGCTCGACGAGGTGGAGGGCGGCGCCATCTTGGGTCGCCGGGGTAGCAGGGCGCGTTGGTACTAGCGGCGGCTGTGTGAGTGGTGGAGCGGGCGGCGGCTGGGAGAGCTGTGTAGCTGGCGACGGCGGCCCTGAGCCGTGCGGTGGCGGCGGCACTGGACTGTGCGGCGGCGGCGACGGTACTAAGGAGTACTAGCTCTCCTGCTCGTGGGTGGAACTGATGGCTAGCAAAAGAGTGGGCTCATCGTCTTGGGCCACGTGGGCTTGCTCCTCCCTTTTCTTTGTCCTGCAATCTTTGGCCCAATGACCTTTTTTCCACAATGTTTGCACTCATCGTCAGGATTTGGACGGCCCGTGCTGGAACCAGCCCTCGAGTCGTTGCTGCCGCCGGCGCCACGGCTGCGGCCTCTCCCACGACGTTTGCCACGGCTGCCAGAGGTCGAGCCGCCACGATTGGACCCTTGGTCCCGCTTCTTGTAGCGCTCGATCCACTGCTCCTCCGTGAGTAGCAGCTTCCCAGCAACAGTCTGCGCCGGCGGGGGCTCGTCGTCGGCAGCCTTGAGTCTCCCTGTGACTTCTTCGATGGACAACGTGGAGATGTCCAGGAGGGTCTCTATGGAGATGACAAGTTGCTTATACCTTGGGCGCGCGACGCGCAGGTACTTTGCCACCACCTTCTCGTCCGGCTCCGGGTCGCCCAACATTGCCAGACGCTGCACGATGTTCGTTAGACGGAGCGCAAAGTCTTCGATTGACTCGCCGTCGCGGATGGCGATGCCCTCGTACTCGCAGCGGACGGCCTGCGCGGTCGCCTTCCGCACGCGGTCGTCGCCGATGCGGAGGGTCTTGATGGCCTCCCAGGCTTCCTTCGTAGTTAGCTTGGTCGCGAGTGCGGGCACCATCTCCGCCGGGACAGCGCTGCAGATCGCGTCGAGAGCGCTGCGATCGTCGTCGAACTCCACGTCGTCGTACTCGACGGCGTCCCAGAGGTGACGCGCCTGCATCTTCAGCTTCATGCGGAGCGACCATTCGTGGTAGTTCGTCCTTGTCAGCTGCGGCCAGTTGCCGGAGCTGCTGCCCTCCCGGATGACACGTTCAATGACGACCTCCCGCGGACGTCGTGCGTTGCGGGTGCGTGAACGGCGTGCGTCGCGCGTGCGTGAACGACGAGGAGGGGAATGAGTCGGAGTAGGCGTGCGCGGCGGCGTCTTGCCGCCGGAGCCGCCGGAACCGTCATCCTTCTTGGACAGTGAACGGCCATGGGCTCTCGTCGGAGACGCCATGGCGACGGCGAGGTCCCTCGAACTGAGCTCTGATGCCACTTGTTAGTCACCGGACGGCGGTTGATGCCGGCGGGAGGTCACGAGCACGACGGTGGCGAACACGAAGGCAAAGGACTCAACGCACACGAATACTGGAACACGGTGGTTTTTTGGTGCTGCCTGAAAGCGCAGCTTTTCTGAGTTGCTTTCTTCCTTTTATTGAAACGGATTACAAAGAACGGAGGTCTCAGCGGCAGCCCGTGCATCGCGCTCTGGTGCATCCATCCCCACACCCACGATGTCGTGCACGACCGAGATCCCAGGCTCGTGGGCGAGCTAGTCCAGCTCCACGGCCTCCTAAGTGTGCGGCTAACCACAGGTTGGTGCTCGGCACATGCAAAACAGAAAAAGGAAACATGCCTATCTTTTGCAACTAATCCTGCGCAAGAATTACTAACAGCGGCGAGGCGATCGAACCACTAGCCCACTGCTACGATGATATATACCAACTGCCAGGCGATTGCGAATTATGCAGAGGAAGGCAAGGTTTGCATGCAATGCAGTGGAGTAGGCATGTGGATTTCTGATCTGGCTGCTCTGCCTGTATGCATGCTTCTTTCCAGAATCCAGATTCTGTTTCCTGCTGCAGACAGTCGACGTTGGCACTGCGAGGCTGCTGTGGCACAAATGCCAATGTCGCCAGGCCGAATCATGCTTGATGCCTCCTTGTTTTTGGATGATGGATAGAGGAAAGCGCCACAAAATGGGGGTGAAGAACTCAATCAGTGGCTAGTAGTAGTAGTAGTGCTAGAGATAAATAAAACAATATGAACACAGCTTTATGACACTAGTTTAGTTTGTATTCCTCCTGCTGTTTTTCAGACTTGAAATCTGCCCAAGAGTAGTTACCACTCTCCTGGATGCTACAAGCTCTATTCGTTACTCCTCGACCCGATCCCTACTCGTTAATGTGTACAACTTTGCCTCTGATCATGCATCCATCCACAGCTTTGCAATTGCCCCTTCATCACTAGTAACGACATCTAACTGCATTGGGCTCTATCTTTGTCATTACCTTCCACTGAATTCGGGCTTGAATCAGGCATGTGCCTTTTCTTGCCGGTTTTTTGCTGTACTCTATTAGTGGTATTGGTATGAAGTACAGGAGATAATATTGTTGCACGCCTAGAACTGCGGTCAAATTCTCTACAACATATGTACCCTGCACAGATCAGAAGATAACTGATTGTGAAGAAAAACAAAATGACTTCCCCATCTAAAAAGTCATGATCTTATCTTATGAGAAACACCAAATGAACATAAGCGCCCCTGAGTCTATATATGGTTAATGAACCCTAAGACAAGGGGTAGAAAAAGATGCTAACCAATAAGCGTTTATTATTAACATTTTTAAAGATTTTATCTTTAGAACTAATTTTATACCGAGGAGTTCCATATTGCATTATGTATTTACACTCCATTGAAGCTTCTCTGTTCCTATAGGAGCAATAACTTTGTATCATCTTTTAATTGTTTTGTTCACATAGAAGAAATAGAACATAACCATATACCTGAATGATATAAACGTTGAATTCCTTCTTGCGTTTGACCTGAGTAAATGATGCAATGCAATTAGTGCTTCTATTGAACAATTGTTCATCACATATTATTTTAAAGTGATAATATACCTCTGGCGATGGTAGTTAATGATGTGCCAAAGTACACCCTACACCTTCTGAAGTTCCAGAAAATATCTCTTTTTATTTGTATAGGTGAACGGGTAGATGAATGATCTGCAAAAACCTAGAAAAGTGAATGCTATATTTAGTTAGTCAACATCAAACAGTTTAGTTTTGTGTATGTAAGAAGACATATATATAGAGTAGTGACTTTATTAGAAGAACAAGGTTGGAAAATAGTGTACTACCTCATTTATTTGAAAGTATGTACCATCCAATGGGAATATTTCTCTGTTTGCTGTCCGGCAAGGTATCTATTATGAAATAAAATAGTTTCGAATTATTCATAGATCTTGAAATTGGAGTTTCCAAGAGAAAGCTTGCATCGTTCTTATAATATTTTCAAAAGCATACGGTTATAATAAGTGGTAGATGAGATTTAAGCACACCAACTCACCATAATTGTAGCATTCACACTATGGTCATCGTAATCACGAATTATAAAGAGATACGGGTTGCAATCACCATGAACCCTTGGTTCAAACTAGTAATCCAAGCAATTCGTCATTATGAGTTTGTTACTTCCATAAAAAATAATGCATAGTTTAGAATTAATTATAAAGAATAGAAGAATGAAGCTAACAACTACTAACCGTGTCCAAGATTTCATGCCCATCTGGGATTATGTACCTATAAAATGCAAAAGTGGCGTATCAGAAAATAGATGTGCATATTTTGAGGTATTTTATAGCATATTTCTGTTGACTTAATTGAAACAGAAATCATGTCATACGCAAGGTACTCTGTTCGTAGATTGTATCTCCTTTGAATTGGGATTGGGTTGTCATGTGGATGGATCAAAATCATATCTGTTCCTTGTGATGGCCCTGTCGTTGCATGTTCAGTAGGTTTCTTTGGCCGAATATCAAACGCTACATCATAACATGGAACAACATCTTCTATATCAACAATATTGTGATACTCTTGTTCGTACTCTTCCTGATACTCTTGTTCATACTCTCCCTCACTTGATGATTCTGGGTATTCATGTGGTGGAGTTGGTGGTATCTCAATAATAGGCTCGGTGCTATGCCTTTCTGTACTTTTTCCCATTTCAATTTGGCACTGATATGTGTGTTCACGACTTGGTTTGACCATTACAGCATCATGTATTCTTTCAACCATGTCTGTTTGCCCTCCTCCATCCTGCTGACTATACTTCAGAAGGTCGTGCCTGGCTCTATTAAGAAACACCACATTGCATTATTTTCTTCATTAGAACAAAGTGTACTTAATAATGAATATTTATGAAAAGACAAATTAAAATGTTGTACCTTTATGAATATAAGTAGGATGAATAGAAAACTTTACATTTAGTTTCACTAGTTGAAACCTTTATATGTTTAGCTTCTCAGCTAAAGAAAAATCATAAATGCAACAATATAGTACCCAATGATGTATTAAATAGACTGTGGATATTGAAACTAACATTTGAAAGAGACTTTTATAGTACTTGCAATCTTCAGTAAATGGGCAGGCGCCACAATTCGGTCGATTTTTGGCGCATATTAACTATCATAGCAAATAAGCCACATCATCAGTACTGAGAAAACAAAACAAAAATCCATTTACATACCTTTCCAAAAAAGCAAATCAATTTGCATACCTTTCCAAATGTTATTTGTTGGCAATGCAATTCATACCTATATTTGTCATCATATATTAGATTTATATATATTATAGTATTCCATGGACAAAGTTCTAGGAAAGCAACTAAATTAACAGTTCAAACTAGAGAACTTACCGTATGTGTGAAGGAATATTGCAGAATAAGGGCTCAAGATACTCCTGAATTTTAGCCATGACAGGTTCTCTTTAAATGGACAAAAGATGGCGCTGAGGAATATTGAAGTTTGAGTATGTAAATGTGCACAGCAAAAACTAAAAGATGATCTTACTTGTCCACCATATGGAACTCTATAGAATCACCTAAAGGTTGAAGTGGGACCCATCCTAACCTTGTCACTATGCGAGCTACATTTACATCAACCTAAAATAATAATAAGAATTTATCATAGTTTTGTTAGTTCCTGATGCACTCCCCTATGACAATAACTATTTCAATTTGGAAGTGGTTGCTTGCCGGAAATCCTCTATGCCTCAGTGATAGGAGACGGATGCAGTCAACACTTTTATATCCAATCCCTATTATACTCTGTAGGTACTTCCTGAATGAATGGACAAAAACAAAATACGAATACTTATTCATTCCGTGGCTAATTTTTTTTATATACAAAAATATAAACCTATAGTATCAATTCACTAAAATGAATATCTTAGCGTGGCTACTCTTTAAATTAAAGTCCCTTAAAAGAGATACATTTTGTGTAAGCTTACAAGCACTAATACGAGTATACAAATGTATTTGTCTTACTTTGCTAAAGTCCCTTAAAGAATCACGTATTTTGTGTAAGCTTACAAAGCACTAATACGAGTATACAAATATATGTATCTTACTTTGCCTTTGCACGGGGGATGTATCTAAGCCACTCGAGGTCAATGCTTCCTTGATCTCTCTTGATCCGTATGAGTAAAAACTGTAGAAAGTATACAATATCAGATAATACACTTTATGTTCATTTAATCGACTAGAGAGTTAGTTTCAACCTCATTACAACAAACAAAATGAAATGTAAGGAGTACTACTTTGTACAAAGATTATGCTTTCATAAGGACAATGCAACAAAGTTGTGAAATTAATGAAAAAGAATCAAGAAATTGACATTTTAACTAATATCTGTTATGCTTGTAAAACAAAATCAAATATAAAAATCTCTAGTCTAGATTGAAATGTCTCCATGATCTCTTGGATGCGTCTTAATATAGTTTGTTTTGTAAAATTATTATCTGTACTCTATTAAGACGAAACTGGAATCATTCACACCCCCAAAATTAGGGTGTTTGGTGAACGACGATGGGATGCATAGGTGGTTTGAGGGACACCGAAATGTCATTTTTCTTGAACTTAAAACTTCGTGTCTTTAGCTTCTTACCCAGTTCTTATACTTCCAGCAGTCTATTGTTGATTGATATTATGTTAGGGTGGTTACAGTTTACAAAATGGAATATGCAAATAGATATCTTATGTAATAGAGCCACATAAGAACCTTCTCAAAAATCTTGTTTTACATGTCGTCTGAATCATGCTTGGCACAAATCGGTCTCCTGTACATGTTGGTGCTAATTTGCCACCTATTTGACATCACTGAATTTGCTGCAAGTTAATTAGGCTTAATGTGTTATTGTTGTTCAGGAGCTTTTCCCCTACAGATCTTATACTCGCGGCAGTGATGGTTGGGAAATGATGGTCGAATGCATATTTATTATGCATAAAAAAACTGGTGATTCCAAGGGTGTCTAGCATGGGTTACAAATATAGTCGATGTTACAACATATTATCTCTGCCCATTCTGCTCTTGATCTTACGGATTTTTTTTGTTCTGCTGCAGATACATTTTGCTGCAAGTCCACGAGACAGGAACAATTTGGTAAAGTATGACAGGAAAACTAGATACTTTCAAATTACTGGCCTGGCAAGGATTTCCGGTCATTACTATATGGATTTTTTGTGTTCTTGCCCCTTACTTTGAAGTGCAATTGTGATTTTGCCTTCATTTTTCTAACTTTGTGATTTTGCTCTTCAGTACTAGCAAGTCAATGCGATTTTGCCCCTGGTCTTTGTGATTTTGCCCCTGTTTTGACCGTTGACCAGGGGCAAAATCGCATTGACTTGCTCGTAGTGAAGGGCAAAATCACAAAGTTAGAAAAACGAGGGTAAAATCACAATTTCGATGCAAAATAGGGGTACAAATGCAAGAGCCCCCTACTATATTAGTCATAGAACTATTCCGACAATGAGTACCTAAAGCCTACAATGGGGGATATTGAGATATGCTGACTGTTTTCTCTGAGTGATAATTTGAGCATGTTGGTGCCAAGCTAGATGAGAATGGAACTGGCAAAGCTTTTGGACTGTGTGCTGATTCCTGTGAAAGGGAGCTTGTTAGATCCTAGTGCAAAGATCAATGTTCTGCTGCAAGCTTCTTCTTTTTTTCCCTGTCGATTACACTTTATAATTCTGATATGGTATACATCAAGGTTCAAACTGTAAGGCCTTTCTCTTAGTTCTGATATGGTATACATCAGATAGGTAGCACTTTTTTTTTCTGTCAATTACACTTTATAATTCGTTTGCACGCTTTCACCTTACTTAATACACTATTTGAACCTAAATTTCTTGCTTATATTGTACTCCATTTCACCCCTTCTGTAATGCAGAGTGCTGGCCATCTCTTGGGAGCATTGTCTGAGATTGTTCAGAAGAGGGGATGGGCTCAACTAGCGGACAGGGAGATATGATGAAACTGGAGAAAAATAATTTGGCTTTGGAGAGGTACTATGATCTGTCATCATAAGAACTTGGTGAACAAACCCCTTATCCCAAGATGGGGAGACTGGTGCACAAGTGCATTCAGCAGTTACCCAAATTGAACCTGTCAGAGAACAATGAGCTGATATAGCCATTTGTGAAATTTTCTGATGTACTCAATAGGGAGACAGCTAGCTTCAGTTGGTAGCAACAGTGAAATAGCTTCAGTTGCTTTAACTTTATTATTGGTGCCAACATTGTTTCGAAAACCCTTCTTATGGGACCAACAACTTTGATTAACATAGTTTTGTCACCCGTAGCAACGCACGGGCATTGGCTAGTCTAGTTAGAAATCTTGGTATACATGTTAGAAATACCAGCTAGCATTCAAAACAAAACGTGCTAGATAAAAATTAGGTGTCATAAAAAGAGGAGACATGCATTGGAATTTTATATGGTACGGTTTGTGACTACGTACCAGTATTCTGAATGCCATAAGGGAGTGAGTTCCACGGTCCTTGATGCATTCTTCAATTTCACCAAACGATGCGTGCAGTAGAGTCTCCCAATCAATTGTTTCATCTGTTTCCTCCTTCCGATACCCATTTTTGTAGGCTTCCTCAAGCAGGTATTTCCAACAAGAAGTATCGTTCTCTAGGAAAGATTTAATATCCTGTAAAATTTTCTCAACCGTCGAATCTTCAAACCTTTTCTCCAACACCTCCTTTATATGCTCTTTGTCCTTGTCCCAATTTGATATTTCTCCCGTTCTGAACGATGCAATGAGCTGGTTTATGTGCTTATTATCACGTCGTTCAGACACTCCTGAATCACAATCTGTTATCAAAGGTACATTTGTACTTTGGCCGGCATTGCTTCCATTCTTCGCAAAGGAGAACTTCGCAGCAATGTTCATGAAAACATTGCTGAAAAATCCAGAATGGTAGTTAATTAGGACTGTCCAAGCAATTAATTTGAAAACTAATTAATTGTACAAAAAATGAATAGATCTGAGTTTAACCTACCTTGATGTAACGTCAGTGACATTTTGTGTTAGAAACGTGCCGACTACGGAAGTAAGTACGGATCCTTTCCAATTCGAAAACTCCCTTTTACCTGTGATTGTACACGAAAATATATATCTCAGGATCGATTTCCTTGTGTTAATTAACTCAAACACTATACATGAAAATATATGTTAGGGCTTCCTTCATGTTAATAACTGAAAAAAACACAAATAATACATGTTATGAACACATGAATTAATGATACATGAATGTTACCGATGATTGCGCGTGCAGGCCCCATGAACTTATCCACCAAGACCTGCAAACGTTGGCGCTCCTCTTCCAGCTCAGGGCCCTCCGGGACGCCGTCCAGGTCGTCACCCAAGCACGTCTCGTCCGATCGCACCAGCTCATTGTACGCTGCCTCTATCGCGGGGGTGATGCGCACCAGCTGCCGCAGCGTCTTCGCGTTGGGGAGCACCACAGACTCGAACCCCCAGTGCGGCACGTACATCAGCTCCGTTCCAGTGGACTCGTTGCGAATGGAGAGCGCCATGGCGATGGGGTCATCGTCATCGGCAACGATGGCGTCTTCATCTTCATCAGTAGCGGCAGCGGCCCGCTGCTTGCTCTTGTAAGGCTTCAGGACAAGTTTGGGCACCCGTCTTGTCAGCATCGCCTTCTTCTTCTTGCCCTTGGTGGTGCCCTGCCCATCTGCCGTGGAGGTGGTGGAGCTGTCGACGTCGGGGAGGGGTAGCAGCAGGGTGTTTTGCTTGGCGAGGGACCTCAGGTTCTCCATCAGCTGTGCTCGGCTGTAGGAACGCAGATCGATCTTCGGCGATGCTAACGTGCGGGGTGGCTTCTTGACGTCGTCGCCCAAGGCGAGCTTGACGAGGGATCTCAGGTTGTCCATGAGCATGGCCCTGCTGAAGGAACAGAGCGGTGCGCCGCTGCCGATCTTGGCGTCGTCCAGGTCGAGCCTGCGGCGCACCAGCAGGGGGTTTCCGCCGACGCCGCCATCGCCGGCTTCCTCCTCCAGGTCGAGCCTACGGCGCACGGTGTTTTCGACAGCGCCATCACGGCCGGCTTCTGTCTTCTTTTTCCTCGCCTTGCGCACCGACGCTTTCCTAGCAGTTAGCGGCGGCTTTGGCGTGCTGACCTTCCGTGTGTCAAGAATTTTGAATCTAGACTTGCCCTTTTGGGAACGCTTCTTCCTCCATGTAGATTTTGGGAGGACCTCTGCTGCTGCCATGGTGAGGGTTGACGTCGCTGCGGGGCTCGCTTCCAGGGCACGGCGAGGGCGTGCTGACTACTCGAGTGCTCGGCCTCGGGACGAAGCAGGGATTGCAGCACGGCGAGGCAGCGGGAGCAGGGAGCGTTGGCGTGCGGCGCGAGGAGAGGGACGGGACCGGATAGTACCGGGCGAACAGAATATGTATGGAGATATAATAGATGATGATGACCGAGCCCTGAGGGTTGAAACGGTTTGGCATCGTACTATGCAATCGTGAAGTAGACGTACACGACGGACCTGCTGGGCTCCTTGCCCTCGAGCCACAGGTGGCACTCGATCGTCGGGGTCGACGGCCGAGGCCCCCTCAACCCTCTCGACGGCAGAGGCCCAAGGCGCACATGCTGAAGAAGCAGAGCCGCGGGACGCCGAGGTTGGCTGCGAGCTCAGTTGTCCATGGGTGGATGAAATCCGACACTGCACGATACACGTCGGGTACGGCGCGTACGTGAGCGCGGAAGTGGCTCTTGGCGTGCGCGGTAGTAGTTCCACATGTACCTTGGTGGAACTCTGTCCCCGTCGTCCGTCCGCACCTTCCGGCAGGCCGGACTCGGCGTAGTCGAGCGGGAACTCGAGGAGCCGGACCGGCCGGCAGCATAGCGCCTTGTCTAGAAGTTTTTGTTGGTGAGGCTATACATTTGCCCATTAACTAATTTTTGGACATTCATGCTTGCACATTTAAATTACAGTTCATGAATTAGTACATGTCTTGAGTTGTCCTAGATAAACAGAAGAACATCAGCTACTTAAAAGCATATCTGAATCCACTACGCAGTAGCAGATAAGTTTGATGAGGTTCAGGTGCTTAGGAACATCCAGTAATTGGACTTCAACAAGGCACTGCTTGTGCACTTGAAATCAGATTTTTTTATAGAAAAAAACCATGAACTGTTTTTGACGTATGTTATAGAAAAATGTTTGTGCACCATGAACTGTTATAGAAAAAAACCTAACTGATCTTGTCGTATGTTTCCGACACTGCAAAATGTTTAGTGCCCAAGCAATTAGATTCCCTTGATATAACCCCCTTTCTGCCCTGCCTGCAATTTGCAGTGTTAGAGTTACTATAGTTAGAGCATTCCCTTGATATAACCACCTTTCTGTTGCTTGTTCTAGTTTCAGAGTTACTGTAATTAGAGCATATTCATGTCACTAAGGATTTGTGATATACTTCTGAACTTAGAATGAATCTTGATGCTTTCAATGCTAACCAATTCACAGATTTTGCATTTTTGGAGAAAAAAAATAACCTGACCGCTTATGTATATATTGGCCTTGGTATATAGTTCCAGCAGCCTTTTTCTTATAATGCTTTGCTACATTGAGTGATTGAATTATAGTATAAGTTTCTTTGCACTGCTTCTCAAGAGGCTTGTTTCTGTTTATCGCTTGACACAGGGTTCCTGGTTGACCTTCCTAGATGTGTGTTTCTTTCGGCTGCTAATTATATTCATGTCAAGGTCGCCGGACTATTTTTTGTGGTAACCAATGGTTAATGAAGATTGACTCTCTTATCTGATAGTTTGCTACTTTCTCTCTTTTTTTAACTTTGTTGATTGACTCTCCTCCCTTTAAAAAATGATGCAGGATGACAGTTTGCTACTTTCTCTCTTTTTAACATTGTCGATTGACTCTCCTCTCTTTGAAAAATGATGCAGGATGAAAACAGTGCAAACTAAAAGGTGTAAGTGGAGCATGCTTCGATAACTGTGGTTTCACTTACTCTTCTGTCTTCAGACTCTAGAAAACTGGTATTGTGTGCCAATAGAATGACGTAGAAAGCTATTGTGTTTTTACTTGTGTGCATGTTGTTCTTCAGACTTCAGGTTAGGAATCAGGCAAGCTGATTTTGAAGGAACCTGACAGCTTGGTGAAATTCATATGAATTGTTCACCTAGAGAGCTACCAAGGTACAACTTCATCTCTTTTTCTGTCCATGGCTCCATGCCTTTCAAGCGCTGCCTTTGCAAGCAAGGATGAAATAAAATTTGCCATCCTAACATCCTTAGAAATCTGGAGTTCTCAAATCTTTAACAATTTTTGTTCCTAGGTTATTGCACCATGAATTACTGATTACTATATTGGATACCATTTACTGAGAAATTTCACTTTTATTGCAAAATGTGTTCCTACCCCTGTAGAAAAATATAGCATATGTTAACTCTCATGGTTGTTTGATTTAATAGGATGTATAGACTAGAAGGTATATTTTCTGGAGATTGGAGGCCATGGATTAGTTGAGATGGCTATGGAACTTAGCACAATCTATTAAATTGTTTACTTTTCTCTCAGTTTGAGAGTGACATGATAATATGATGCTGTAAGAATCAGCATGCAAATAGTCTCAGGGAGTTCTCCAGGAGGTTGTAGACCAGGGTACTGTTTGGGTGAGGGCGGTAGTGGTGGCAGTCATGTTGCATACTCGAGGGGTATGCCGGACCTTATGCGCCAATTCTTCGGAATTCTGAAAAGGTGATCTTTCTCCAGTTAGTTCTTCATTCTTGGCCTCAATAATCTTTGCACGTTTGTTTCCTTATCTCTTAAGTGCTTGCTGCCTTAGTTCTATATTGTTGTTGCAATGTGAAACATGCTCTAGAAAGTCTGATCAATTTATTATAGTAAACAACGTGAATGCCTCATAAATGATCCAAATGAAACATGTGAGGACCTAGATTATTATTACATGCTGATTGCCTGAATATACTGAGCCAAAATCTATTCATTAATAAAAATATATCTTTTAAATTAAGATTTAGATTAGATGTTTGATTCTGTTGTCTTTGAGTGAACATGTAAATACCTCTCCCAGTATATTATCTTTTAGTTTGTCAGGGTAATCCAATTTCTTTTATAAGAACCGTTACCTGGCTGTGACTGAGTGTTTGTCTGATCTTCAATTGAAGACAGGTATCTAACCATGAGTGTTTGGAACCTATTCTATCTGTTTCTCGATTTGATCACTAAGTAATTAGTTTGTTCTGCTTTCTAGGACATTACATTCTTTGATAAAAAAGAATCAGTTATGGATGACTGCTCCTATTGATTTGTTCTAACTTCAATCTGGCCTCCTTTACTGATGAGCACTGTTGTTTGACATTTTGTCGGATTCTGTTCTTTTATGGCTTCTTACGGACCATTGGGCTGAAGCCAATTGTGTGATTCTCATGAAGCCTAAGAGTCACACGGTCCTAATATTTCACCAGCAAAACCCAAGTTATCTCAGTTGATAGTTAGCTAAAAAACGAATCTCACTAAATGTCGAGGGTTCAATCTCTTTTAGTACAACACGTGCCACTTTATCTCGTTGCAAGGCACGGGAATTTACCTAGTACTACAAATGCAAATAAAGTAATCAACTCAAACGGTTCTTTCTGTTAGACATTTAATAGAAATATAGACAAGTTACTTATACAGGGAGATTAATATATATAATGCCCCCAAACAATTGGGCCTTTAGCAACAGGGGTAAACGCTTGTTGGGGGCGTGCCCCACCTATGGCCACCCTGTGTGGCTCAATCGCCGTCCTGGTTCCTCGCAAGAGCGAAGTAATGGGAGTTGGACTTCGGCGCACTCAGCATTTCGCTATAATAACAGGCGAGAGGGCTGATCATGTGCGAAGAGAAGGGTGTGTCGGCCCCCCTTCTCGCTGCAGTGAAGCAAGGGCGACACTTGCCGTCCCATTCTTAGAATTCCCTTCTCGCTATGGCGAAAGGGTGGACTCAGCGGCCGGGATTAGGTTCTGCCAAAGGAGAGTGCGCAGTAGGCCTTGGCTATTCGCTCAGGCGAATAGTTGTTAACGGCTGGGGCGATCGTTTCTGCAGGTTCCGCCGAAGGAGGGCGCACAGTCAGTCTCGGCTATTCGCTCAGGCGAATAGCCATTAACGGTTTGGTCGATCGTTTCTATAGGTTTCGCCAAAGGAGGAACCGCCTGCCTTCGCACAGCCGACAGCTTCTGCCGCTAGGGCCCCCCACGGTCGGTTGGGCATGCAACATAAGGTGGAGCCGGTCGGGCCTCCCTGGGCCGGCGTTATCCAAGGAAGGTGGGCACTCCAAATGGCGAACAAGCCCAAGGTTGCGTGGAATATTCCCTGAATTTGTAGTAGTTGAAAGGGCATTTATGTCCTATGAGTGGCCTACGGGCATGCATAAATAGCCCCTGTTGAGGGACTGTAAAGGAGAGGAGGAATAAGTTCAATGAAATCATTCATCTTGTTTCGTTCAAGTCTTGTTTTATCTACTTCTCGTACTTAATTTCGCTTGAGTGACAACCGGTGTTCGAAGGCCGTGGCCTAGAACAACATTGGCGAGAATCATACCACTACATTGAGCTTATCATGCCACCAAAGAAGACGAAGATAACGATGGATAAAGCAGCACCATCCGTGGCTGTAGCCATTGCGGCGGTAGCGGAAGCAGCCATGCGAAAATGATGCAGCAACAGCTACGGAACCACCCGCGCCGCGGCCGTAGATGGATAATACCGCAGCGTCAGGAGGGCAAGAGAAAACGCCAGAAGGTGATGTCAAAGAAGTCGAGATCGACCAAAATGGCGATGAGGTCGAAGAAGATGTAGACAGTGAGATCACTAAGCAATCAAGAAACCTGAAGACCCTGAATCAGTACTAGCAAGACATCCTCAGACTCCAGAACGAGAAGGAGCAGCTGCTCAGGCAAGCCGCTGCCCGTAATAGAGCCGAACAGACGTAGAGGGCAATTAGGGAAGTCAAAATCTAGAGGGGTAGATTGGCGAGAGAAATTCAAGGACTGCAGGGAGCAGGAGCAGGAGGTGCCATCTACGCTGGCGAAAACATTGTAATACCAGACGATAACCTCTCGAAAGTAGACGAAAGTGCATATGACCCCACTTCACCTTTGTCGAAAGAACTTAAGCTGTATCCGTGGCCAGCCAGCTACAAGCCTCGCATTTCTGTCTTCGACGGAAAGTCAAACCCGAGAAAGTTCCTCGTGAGTTATGAGACCGTGGTAACATCAACCGGGGGAGACGCTCAAATCCTCGCAAAGTCACTCATCATGGCGGTCGAAGACATCGCACACGATTGGTATACTTCATTGAAGCCGTTATCCATCAGGTCTTAGGGCCAAGTCAGAGCAAAGCTAGTTTCCACCTTCCAAGGATATCACCCGGGAATGAAAACAACAAGAGATTTGCTAAATTGCATTCAGCGAGATGACGAATCACTGTTTGAGTTTTTGGAAAGATTCATTCAGACCAAAGCTCAGGTGCCAAATGCGCTAGAGGAGGCAATTATAGTAGCAGCCGTGGAAGGGTTGGCCATTGGCTAGTGTGTAGCTCACTTCGTCAGGAATTACCCCACCTCCGTAAGGGAGCTATTCGAGGTAATGAGACAATACGCAAGATTAGATGATGACTTGAAGAAGCGAAAAGGGACAAGGAATTCATGGAGGCAAGCAAGCAAGGCCCTTAGGCCACCACCAACCCCAAGCCAGTGAAATATGAGACCATTCTACGCAATCAACAATCTTCAAGAGCAGCCAGAGCACAACTCAGCAGAACAAAGTCTCCAAGGGCCGCCGCCTAACCAACAATACAGAAGTTTTGATCAATCTCTGCATGGCGAGTGAGGAGGACGAACTTCCCATGGCGGACGTGAAGGCAGAGGAAGGGGACGAGCCTCAAGAACACCATATTGAGCCGTTTGTGGCGAAAATGCAGGACATTTCACGAAAGAATGCAAATATAACAAAATGGCTAGAGAACTTAAGGAGAAAGACGAGGCCGCAAGAAGCAGCGAAACATCTAATCATGTGTTCCACAACACTGGTCGTGAAACAGTAAACAATCAGGGTTATAGCAACCACTATTTGTTGGCAAACAGCAGCGCTTTCCTGCACGCTACCTTTTCACATGGATACAACCAGCATCCGTACATCTGGCAGCAGTTGCCGTTTCCAGTATACCAGCATTTCGCCCAGATCCCAGGGCAGTTAGCAGTTGCATCCTCGCCAGTTCAGCAAGAGCAGCAACATTCAAGTCAGCCTCAGCCCGCCAAGCAAGAAAATACTCAAGAACACAAGCCGTGAATAATATCTTACCATTGCGAGGCCATATATTCACAATTACAGGCGGATCAAATCAAGAGCACGAAAACAAGAGAGCTAGAAGAGAGTTTGAAAGAAGAGTGCACACCATCTCGCTAAGGGTACCGCTCAACAGGCCGGCTTGGTCCATGGTGCCTTTTACTTTTGATGAAAATGACTTTCAAGTGCAGGATTTTCCACACATAGACGCCTTTGTAGCAACAGCGAATATAGCTGGGTTCATTGTACACAACATCCTCATCGACAACGGAAGCTCTGCCGACATCATGTTCATAAAGCCTTTCGAGCAGATGAACCTTGATAAGCGAACGTTAGAGTCAGGCGGGAACTCGTTGTTTGGTTTCGGCGGGAAAAAGATAGACGCCTTGGGGAAAAAGGCAATCCTAGTCTCCTTCGCAGAAGGCGAGAAGGTCCGCATAAAAACCATAACTTTCGACATAGTCAACATGGATTATCCATACACCGCAATCTTTAGGAGGGGAGTTCTCAGTAGATTCAAAATCATGATAAAGCAAAGCTATTTGTGCATGAAGATGCCTTCCCCTTTTGGAATCATCGCAGTACACAAAGATCAAGCTGCATCTAGGCAAATAGAGGGCAAACCAATCCCAGGTTACAACCTTGTAAATGAAGTTTCCAAGAAACTGCCTAGCGAAGAAGTAGACAGTGAAAACAAAGTTGAACCAAGGGCCGAAGTAGCCGAAGACACTCAGAAAGCCCCATTGTTAAAATTAGTGCTAGAAAAATACGTGTATGTGGGCTTTGATCTGGTAGAGCACGAAAAAGACAGGCTGTTAGCCTTTCTCCACGAGAACCAAGATGTATTCGCCTAGTCGGCAAAAAACCTACAAGGCGTCAGTCGCGATCTCGCGCAGCACAACTGAAATGTAGCAATAGGGGCAAAACCCAGGAAGCAAAAGCTGAGGAAGATGTCCACACAGAGAGCAGAAGCAGCAAAAGCGGAAGTGCAGAGGTTACTCAACGCTGGGGTCATCAGGCCCATTCAGTACCCGGAATTGTTGGCCAACATTGTAATGGTCAGAAAGAAAAATGGGAAATGGCGAATGTGCGTTGATTTCATCGATCTGAACAAGTGTTGCCCAAATGACCCATATCCGCTCCCAAGAATTGACAAGTTAGTGGATATCGCAGCCGGGTGCGAAGTGATGAGTCTATTAGATTGCTTCTCCGGGTATCACCAAATCTGGTTGAACTCGGATGACGAAGACAAAATGAGTTTCATCAAACTAGGAGGAACTTATTGTTACCGGCGAATGCTTGAGGGACTGCGACACACAAGCCCTACCTTTTCTAGGATGGCAGATGGTGTTTTTGACAAACAGAAAGGCAAAAATCTCATCGCATATGTCGATGACATCATGGTCAAGAGCGATAAGAAGGAGACCCATAATCAGGACCTTCAGAAAACACTCGAAAACCTACGAAAGGCCGGCCTCAGGTTGAACCTAGATAAATGCATATTCGGCATCAAGAAAGGTAAACTGATCGGTTGTCTAGTATTGGCAAGAGGCATCAAAGCAAACCTCAAAAAGATAGCAGCAATAGTAAACATCAAACCGCCAGCAAGCAAGAAGTAGGTACAAAAGCTTACGGGAAGGCTAGCAGCATTGAACAGATTCATCTCGAGATCAGCCGAAAAAGGCCTACCATTTTTCAGAACTCTCCAAAGCTCAGACCATTTCAAATGGGGGCATGAGCAGCAACAAGCTTTTGACAAACTCAAAACTTACTTAACCAAGTTGACAACTTTGTCCAAACCGTCGCCATCTACAACATTGCTGTTATATCTAGCAGCATCGCCAACAACCGTCAGTGTAGTGCTAGTCGAAGAAAAGGAACACAAAAACAAGATGAAGCAGTTCCCAGTATATTTTGTATCAGAGGCCTTGTTAGGAGCAAAGCTCAACTATTCTGACCTAGAAAAAATAGCATACACTATGGTCATGGCATCAAGAAAGCTGAAACATTATTTCCAAGCTCATCGCATCAAAGTCCTTTCAGCGCAACCGCTAGAAGCGCTATTTTGCAACAGCAAAGCCATTGGTAGAATTGGAAAATGGGCCACCGAGTTAGACGAATTCGTGGTGGACTTCGAGCACAGATCCACTATCAAGTCTCAAGCACTCGTAGATTTCATCGTAGACTGGACCCCAGCAGCTTATTACACAACAATACAATTTGAAGAACAATTTGGACTGTGCATTGCGACAAAGCATGGGGAATGAGTGATGTAGGAATAGCAGCGATATTAATGCCGCCAAAAGGCCAAAAACTTCGCTATGTAGCAAGGCTCGAATTCCTCACAATCAACAATATAGCCGAATACAAGGTAGTGCTACTAAGGTTGCGAAAGCTCAGAGCTCTAGGAGTCAGGAGGTGCATAGTCAGATTAGACTCCTAGGTAATAGTGGGACATGTCGAAAAAGAGTTCACTACGAAGGAACCTGGGTTGATCAAGTACTTGACAGCGGTAAGAAGAATGGAGAAGCATTTCGCTGGCTTCACTTTCCACCACATTCCAAGAAGCGAGAATGCGGAAGCTGATGAGCTAGCAAAAGCAGCTACGCAGAGAGCACCAATGCCAGCAGATGTTTTTTTTATCAAGAACTGTCAGTCAAAGCAAGATGAGAAGAAGAGGAATGGCCTAGAACCGTGCATGTCATCGCAATCAAGGATTGGAGATTGCCCATATTCGCCTACCTCAGTGGAACCTATGAGCCGCATAGTAAGCATGAGACAGATAGAATGAATTTCACGATGAAACAATACTCCATCATAGCGGGAGAGCTATATAAGAGCGGAATAGTCCCACCAATGGTAAAGTGCATAAGCAGAGAGCAAGGAATCGAATTGCTAAGTGAAATGCACGCTGAAATGTACGGAGCTCGTAGGGGACCCCACAAAATAGCTCACAGAGTGATGAGACAAGGATTCTATTGGCCGACAGCAGCAGAAGAAGCAAAAGAGCTGGTCCGCAGTTGCGAAAACAGCCAGATGTTCGCCAAAAAGTAGAGCGCCCTAGCTAACCCAACCACATCAATCATCCCGACATGGCCTTTGCAGAGGTGGGGAGTCGACATTATGGGACCATTGCCGACAGCGCAAAGCAACTTGCGTTTCGCAGCAGTAGCTTTAGAATATTTCACCAAGTGGATTGAGGCCAAGGCACTGGCAAAAATCACTTCAGGTACCTTAATCAATTACGTGTGGCAAAGGATCATCTGCCATTTCCGGGTCCCATCCTACATCATAGTCGATAACAGAAAGTAGTTTGATTGCACGGAGTTTAGAAAATTTTATAGCAAGTTGGGGATCAAACTAGCATTCGCCTCAGTGAACCACCCAGAGAGCAATAGAGCGGTCGAAAGGGCAAATGGCTTGATTTTCAGTGCAGTATCAAAAGCACTATTCAACTTCCCAAAAGGAAAATGGGCCCAGGAATTGGTCACTTCCGTCTGGGGTCAAAACATCTCACGCACTCGGACAACTGGGTTCACCCCTTTTCGCCTATTGTACGACAAAGAGGCAATCACGACAGAGGAGCTTAAGCTAGGGTCTTTCCACACCCAAATTGCAACAACCACTCCAATATAGCGATACGTGGAGCTCGAAGCAACAGAAAACGCTAGGTTATACGCCGCATCAAACCTCGACAAGTAACATGAAGAAACAAAGACTTGGAGAGACAAGAAAATTCTACGAAAGAACATCAACCCAGGCGACATGATGCTCATCCGTCATCTAGACAAGCGGGGCAAGCTACAGTCCCAGTGGTATGGGCCGTTTGTGGTGGCAAAAATGGTCAAGCCAGGAGTATACAAGTTGCTCAACAAAGACAGGGTCGAAACAGCCCACACGTGGAATGCAGACAATCTACGCCGTTTTTACCCATAACATTTTCGCCCTCAAATGGGTTGTAATTTTCTTTTCGTTATTTTTGTGAACTTTAAAAAAGGGGGATCTGCTCTCTTTTTCCTCGTAGGGGAAGCCTTCGCGAGAAGGCGTGAGGTTTTTTAACGAGGTGATCCTTTGTACCCCATTAATTAAATTCGAACTCTCCCCAAGCAAGGTCCAAAAAGTAATACATCAAAACAAAACCTGACCTCGACAGGTTATGGATATCGATAGCGGTAAGCGCAAAACCAAGTTGCATCGTCTTACGATCGTGCGGAACATCACAATCGAAAACTCAACAACCAAAAAACAAGCCTAAGGGCTACAACAACTCTTCGCATCACCAAAAAGGAGTGAGAGCAAAACAGAGAAGGCCCCTAAGCCAAAATGTTTCCCCAACCAAAAAGGAGTACGAGCAAACAAAAGAAGCCAGATAGGCTAAAAAACGTTTCCCCTGACCAAAAAGGAGTACGGGTGAACAAAAGAAGCCAGATAGGCTCAAAAATGTTTCCCCGACCAAAAAGGAGTACGGGCGAACAAAAGAAGCCAGATAGGCTCAAAAACGTTTCGCCCCACCAAAAAGGAGTGCGGGCGAACAAAAGAAGCTAGATAGGCTTAAAACCAATTCACGCCAATAAGAATGAATGGCGACGAACTCAAAAGGCACAAAAACCACAAAAAGCTTTCCACACCCAATAAAAGAGTAGAAAACAATGGCCACTATCCAGACCGTGTGAAATCCTATTCACATCGTCAACAGAAGACAGGAGCATCCCCGGTACATGCGGACGCATGTACGTGCATGTGTTACAAAGGACAACCAAATTTAAGAAAGGCACCAAACATTAGCGGTAAATACCGCTACCAACCGCAACAACCAAAATTAATGACATCAAGCCCCCGAAACCCTATAAATAAGAGGCCTAGGCACCCCCGGATAGCATACCAAGTTTCAGTCTAGAGCAAAAGAATTAGGTTAGACACCCACGCCGCTCAAGTCAAGAGCGATAGCGAGAGTTCTCCCCTATAAAGGCGATGAGTGGGCTTGATAGAGTGTCAGGGTTTTTTAGCATCCACTAAAATAGCGAAGTCTCGAATGTGGGACAGAAGGTTGTACAAGCACAAGGCTGCTAGTAGCGAAAATTAGATGTTGCGAGAAACCACGTAAAGTTTAGGGTGCATACTGTCCAAGAGGAGCATGCACCTTATATTCGCCAGCCATCGAGCTAAAAGATGAGGCAAGAGGATGTGGCTGCAGCACAGTGACAAGCAAGCATGGAGGGATGTTGCAAGAAAAAAATGTAACATCCCCCCATACGACAAAACCACAAAGCAAGGCCATGTACCTGCATGAGATAGGATTCTTGCTGCAGCTTTGTGCTAGGAAGCACGACATCACAACACCCCACGTCAATTTAGCTAATTCACCCAGCAATAGTGCTGATTCACTCTAGTGAATTAACAAAACAAACTAGATGTTGCGAGCCAAGAAGTAGAAGGAAAGATACCGATTGTACATATCTGCCAATACACCTAGTCGGAAGTCAAATGTAAAACAACCAAGATCAAAAAGAAAAATGAAAATATATCAAGATGGCGAATGAACCAGCTATCCCTTTGCCCTAAAGGTCAGGGGGGACGGTGACTCTCTTTTTGCCTAAGCGTTGTGCCGAGGGGCTAACAGAGGAGCCACCTCGAGTATCCGTCTTAGCATATCCCCTCGCCCAAAAGGTTGGGGGATGACGTCTCTCTTTTCGCCTAAGCGATATGCCGAGGGGCTAGCAGAGGAGACACCTCAAGTATCCGTCTTAGCGTATCCCCTCGCCCTAAAGGTTGGGGGGATGACATCTCTCTTTTTGCCTAAGCGATATGCCGAGGGGCTAGTAGAGGAGCCACCTTGAGTATTCGTCTTAGAGTACCCCTCGCCCTAAAGGTTGGGGGGACAGCGTCTCTCTTTTCGCCTAAGCGATATGCCGAGTGGCTAGCAGAGGAGCCACCTCGAGTATCCATCTTAGCATATCCCCTCGCCCTAAAGGTTGGGGGACGGTGTCTCTCTTTTTGCCTAAACGATACGCCGAGGGGCTAGCAGAGGAGCCACCTCCAGTATCTGTCGTAGCGTATCCCCTTGCCCTAAACGTTGGGGGGACGACATTTCTCACTTCCGCCTATGCGATAGGCTAAGGGGCCAGCACTGAAGCCACCTTGAGAGTCCACCTCCATCCAAATCAAAACATATATATACATAAATATATATATAAAGCTACGCGTAGGGCAAAACACACAACATAAACGAACAACTTTACACAAAGACCCAACATACAAGATTACCAACACTAGGTAATGTCCATACACCAAACTACACTTCGCCCCTTGTGACCTCAAAAAACCGGTCATAAAAGCTAGTGTCGGTATAGCTTTTACGCGAACATAAAAGCTATACCGACAGTTTTCAATATCCAATGTCATCTCCTCAACCGGCTCCTCCTTAGGATCCTTGAGGCCATACGCCGAGGGCTCCCCACGATTTTGTTTAGAATGCCTACGTCGGGCCCTCCGCTCCTCCAAAATGGTTGGATCAAATTCTGAATAGAAGTACCTATTAAGCAATCCTTCTTTCCAAAGATAGCGCCGGAATCGTGACCTCAAAAAACCGGTCATACTAGACCCAGGAAACTTCTCACGATGGCGAAACCACGAAGCACCTTCAACATAAAAGCCATTGCAATTAATCATAAGCGGATAAGTATCCAAGGGTTGCGCAGGCTCCTCATCTAGAACTTGCGCACCGAAACCACAAAGAGTTTAAACTGTCTTACATACATTCAATCGAACAAAGTTTTCCAAAAGTTACAAACATCAACTCCTAATTATCTACCCCATCTTCAGCAGCCGAGGTCGGCGGAGCCCCGGTATCGCCAGAACCGCTCCTAGTCGCACCCCCACGGGCGTTCCGCTCAGCAATGTACTTCTTTACTTTCTCCTTGATCACCGCGCACTCTTCGACAGACTACAGAACACGCACCAAAACTCATAAAAACCTATCTAGGAAACATATCACATACAAGAAGGCAAAGTGAAAGCAAAATGATTTCAAAATAGAAGCAAACCTTGCCGCAGCTCATAGCAACCCTTAGCAAGGCGAGATCCCTGCCTCCTGGTTGCCAAAAGCCTTCAAAGAACCTTTGACCAGCCTCATGAGCACGGCTAGGGGCGTTCAAGTAAGCCTAGGGGTCCTTGATCTCGAACTTGTTGAGATGGTCACACTCACACTCTTCCAAAGCTTGAGCAAAAGCGCGAAGCAAAACAAAAGAAGTGTACTCCCGCCCAATGGTCATGTAGTCGCTCATGGTGGCCAGCTCATTCGCTAGCCACTCCATGAAATCAACAACAGGAGCATCACGGGGAGCTTTCGACTCTTTGCCTATGCTCTCAATGAGATCCTTGTACATGTTCGCCGCCCTCTGGACTCGATCGGACGCTGCACTTTGTGCGTCCGGTCATGCTGAAAACATTGCCGTGACGATGAACAGTGTCAGCGATGCGTCCGGTCACTGCTTCACTCAGCATCCAGTCAGTGCTGCTTAGCGTCCGGTCACAGCTGCCGATGCCTGGTGTTGTCGAGCACCAGTGCGTCTGGTCACTCATAGAGCCGCGTCCGGTCACCTCTGTCGGGCTCGTTTCTTCGCGATCTTGCGTCCGGCTTGGTTCCAATCTTCGTGCTTGGACTTTGCTTGACCTTGTATGTCTTCTATGCATCTTCACATGTCTTTCTTGAGGTGTTGATCATCGAATCATCATGTCTCCTTCATCCAAATCACGTTTTGCATCCTATTGAACTACAAAACAAACACTTGCAAATTCATTAGTCCAATTTGGTTGTGTTGGTCATCAAACACCAAAATCCAAAGTAAATGGTCCTAGGGTTCATTTTCCTTATAATCTCCCCTTTTTTGGTGATTGATGACAACACGACCAAAACAAGCAAATAATAAAAATTTTGGAATTTAAAAACTATTTACTTGCTATGATGCAATGCAAAGGGCAAGGTTATATGATGCTAAAAGATATTATATGTAAACATCTTTGGAAACTTAACTTGCCCTTACAAATGTCCCCATGTGGCATTATGGATTGAAGTCTCCCCCTAACTCAATAATCCACTATCCTCCCTTTCTCGGACCATTACCAATTGAAAACTATTACTATTACAACTTTGTAAATTATAATGATCAGGCTTGCTTTAGGTCCTATAAATTCTCCCCCTTTGGAATCAAACACCGAAAAGGAAGACATTAGTAGCACCAGGGAGGGTCAAACTTTGTGATCCTTTGTATGTGGAGTGGAATAGGTCATAAAATTTGACTCTCACATTACATATACTAAGCTCCCCTTAAATATATGCATACATATGATGTAGAATGTGGTTTATGCATAATTGGTAAATTAATGCGCAAGGGAGTTTGATCTATATAATGCATGGAGAAAGCATATAAATACAAAAGTGAGATAAACATGATGATATCAGTTTAGAAATACCACATGTGGAAACCAATTTGATTTATACCACTTGCAAATAGGTGGTGGATATTTGAAGTATGATGCTTAACTCCAGGGACTCCATTTTCCTTGCAATGAGACTACTACACACATGATAAGCTTGAAAAGGTGTTAGTCTCAAAGCATCCTACTTGAAGAATAACCTCCCCCTAAATTTGTGCACACAAGTATGGAATACTTGTAGGAGACATGCACATTGATTTTAGAATAAAAATATCACTTGAAAGATGGCATCACATGAATGCCAGAATCATTTTTGAAAGTAATATTCAGGAGAAATTATCTACAATTTGGACTTTGACACATATTAAATGAACAATTGTAAAATAAGCTATGAGCCATGCTCCTAAACAATTTAAACCATGTAGGTTTGCTCCAAGGGTTAAGAGTGAAACCGAGCAAGCCTACCATAAGATATACCTAGTGTATGCATGACAAAAGATATAATCATGCAAATGCAAACTTAGGTATGAAAAGGAACTAGATGCTAATTAAAATTGCAAGAAATTAAATCTAGTTACCTAACATGGGGAGGGGAATTTGGGTCCATAGTATTCACTAACCCACTTGGCAATTTACATGATCCAATGTGATGCACCCCATGAAATACACCCATACTTTGCCAAGTCTCCAAATTCCCCGAAGTTCATTGGACTTCTCATTTCCCTTTCGGGATCCAAACCTTCTTGGTGCTCTTCATGTTGGAAATGATCTCCTTTGGCACCCAAATACGTTTGGCCCCATTGTTGGCTTGCTTGTTCACCTTGATGGCCACCACCTTGTTATTTTTCTTCTTCAAGAGATAAGGTGTGGAGGCCTTTTTGTCCACCTTGTTGGTGTAGGTGTTGGAGAACTTGCTTGTTTGCCTTTTCTCTTTCTTCTTTGCTCCTCCTCCATTCTTCACCTTGCACTCATAGGGCTTGTGGCCTTCCTTGTGGCACACATAGCAAACCACGGTTTGTCCTTCATCAAGCTTCTTCACTCCCTTGACGGTGTTATCTTGATGAAGTTGGGCTTGCTTTGTCTTCCCTTTCACTTGAGTCAAGTCCTTGGTGAGACGAGCCACTTCTTGCTTGAGTTGCTCATTCTCCATTGCAACCTCTTGTGTGATGTATCTACAACAATTTTCTCAACACAAACTTGGTTGCACAAGGATGAGTCTAAACATAAATCATTGCAAGAATAGTGTTATCCTAAACGCTAAACGGTAAACAGTCGGTCACCTACCGTTTAGCCCATTATTCGGGCAAAACGGGTGTTTAAACGAGAAAAACGGCTGTTTAAATGGTCAAAACAACCGATTAAACGGAAACGGTGTACCACCGTGTAGCATTTAAATGGTGTGTAAACGGGCTAAACGACTGTTTAGGTGAATAGTGGCAAGAAGTAGAAGCATCCTTTTTAGGCATGTCAAAGATAGAACTTTTCTTTTTAGGTGCCTCCGTGGGGGTAGAACCGATGGCTTCAAGATTAGAAACTTTATTAGTTAGCTCATCACAATGTTTGCACATAGTTTCCATTTTTGTAAGCAAACTTTTATAAGCATCTTGTGAGTTAGCTAACTTGTTATTTATTTTTCACTTTTCTTTACAAGTTGCTCACCATTGATTGTGCAATCATTTGTGTTTGCACTAGTCTCAAATTGCTCAATTTTAGTAGATAGCTCCATATTAAGATTGGTAAAAGTTTCATATTGTTCAAGCAAAGTAGCATAAGCTTGTTATGAGCTATATAGTTTTTCTTTTAATTTTTCAAGCTTCTTTTGTTGACTAGTGCAAACTTTAGCAAAGTTAAGATTTTCTTGCACAATTTTATCATAAGAAGGTAGCTCATCATCACTATCACTATTATTGCCACTATCACTAGGGATAGACTTTTTGTTACCTCGTGCCATAAGGCACACACGTGAGTTGCTTGATGATGAGTGCTTGCGCCCTCGTCTCTTGTGATGGTCTTCTTCTTCACTTGAGGAATCATCCCATGACCTTATTGATGTGAGGGCTTTGTCCTTGCACGCCTTCTTCTTTGTCTTGGGTGTGAGATTGTTTGGACAAACTTCCACAAAGTGCACCAACTCGCCGCATCCATAGCATCCTTTCTTTCTTTGCTCATTTCTTTGATTGGTGAAGATGAAATCTTGAATTTGGATGGGCACACCCTTGACATTGAGCCTTTGGATCATCTTCTCCACCTTGTTAATAAGTTTGATTAATTCTTCATCAAGGTCAGAGGTGGAGGAGGAAGATTAATCATCATCACTTGAATCATCATCATCATCATCATCATCTTCAACTTATTTTTCATCTTCACTTGAGGAGCTTGAACTTGAGCTTGTCTCAACTTGCTTGCCCTTTATCTTCTTTTTCTCACTACATGTGAGAGCTTTGCCTTTGCTTGATGAAGAGGCTTCTTCTTGACCTATCTTGCGTGACATTTCAAATGCCACTATCTTGCCAATGACTATGGCCGGGGTCATGGTGCTCAAGTCCTCCATGTTGTGAAGGATGGTGATGATGCTTGCATATTTTTTTTGTGGTAGCACGGAGATGATCTTCCTCAAGATGTCCGCATCATCTAGCTTCGTTAATCCTATTGAATGGAGCTCATTGACAATTAGATTCAAAAGAGAATACATATCACGAACAAGCTCATCATCATTTATTTTAAAGGAATCATAATTTTGTTTCGCTAGATAATATTTTTGCTCATGGACATTAGTTGTGCCATCATGGAGCTCTTGGAGTTTTAACCAAATTTCATGTACCGTATTTAAAGTGAACACTTGGTTAAAAACATCCATGCTAAAAGATTCAAACAAGCAATTTTTAGCTCTGGCATTGAAATGAATTTCTTTTTCTTCACTCTTAGTGGGTTTATCAGAATTCTTAATGAGTTTTATCCCATCATGAGTGACTCTCCAAACACCCAAATCTACCACCTCAAGGCAACAATCCATTCTAGCTTTGTAGTAGGGGAAGTTAGTGCCGTCAAAGTGCGGAGGCCTAGAGGTATCCATCCCAACCACTCTAAATAGCGTCGGCTCAACGGCGGTGAAGCCAAAGATCCAAATTGAGCCAACCGGCTCTGATACCAATTGAAAGGGGACCATGATGCCTAAGGGGAGGGGTGAATTAGGCAACTTAAAACTCTAACTCTAAACTATGGTGTCTTTTTCTAACCTTAGCAAAACATATGCAAAAAATAAACTATCTAAATGTGCAACTACGGTTTTGCTAATGTGTTGCTATCTCTACCACAAAAGGAGTTATGCAAACAATGTAAATGCGGAAGCTAAAGAGTAAGGTAGAGATATGCAAACTCCCATCGACAACTCTGGTATTTTTACCGAGCTATCAAGAAGCGCGCAAGCTTCCCCCTAGTCCTCGTTAGAGCCCCTCGCAAGGAATCCCTCGCAAAGGCCAAGCTCCCGATCTGGTAACTCCGTGGATAGCCCCGGTCCTTCCCCACGCGCAAGTGGGTCTCTGGTGTGCCTTTCGGCAAGCCTCTCTCAGATCGCTTCCTGTTGTCTTCACTATCAAGCTTTTGGCTGAAACACCGCGGGCCTTGTTCCCTTCGATACATGGTGGCGGCCACACCACAAACATGGTTGGTGTGATCTCACAAGACTACAAGCCCCTCCGATGTACAACAATAGTGCGTGCAAGCACCGAGTGGTAAGAGGTATGCAAACCTCACTAAACACTAGGCCTAAACCTAGAGCAAGCGCATAAGCGGTGGTCTAATCAACCTAAGCACTTCGCAAAGCACCTACGCTAATCACCTAATGAATCACTAAGCACTATAAAAGTGGAGATCACTAAAATGGTGTATCAACACCCTTGATATGTTTCCTCAGCTCCACTTTTCTCAAATGGCCGGTTGGGGTTCTATTTATAAGCCCCACTGAGAAAGTAGCCATTGGGGATGAAACCCGCTTTTCTACTACTGACCGGACGCTGATCATGTCCTGACCGGACGTGTTCGGTCGTCCCAACTGTTGGAGCGTGCGCATTGATCGAACTCAGCTTAGAGTCCAGTCATCATCGACCAGACGTGTCCAGTCGCGCTGACGCCGCTCTAGAACCTCTCTGGACTCAATCAAACGCTGCACTTCGTGCGTCCGGTCAACCAGTCTGCTACGTCCAGTCATGTTGAAAATGTTGCTATGACGATGAACAGTGTCACCGGTGTGTCTGGTCACTGCTTCGCTCAGTGTCCGGTCAGTGCTGCTCAGCGTCCGGTCATAGCTACCGACGCCTGGTGTTGCCGAGCATCGGTGCGTCCGGTCACCTCTGTCGGGCTTGTTTCTTCGCGATCTTGAGTCCGGCTTGGTTCCAATCTTTGTGCTTGGACTTTGCTTGACCTTGTATGTCATCTATGCATCTTCACATGTCTTTCTTGAGGTGTTGATCATCGGATCATCATGTCGCGTTCGTCCAAGTCATGTTTTGCATCCTATTGAACTACAAAACAAACACTTGCAAATTTATTAGTCCAATTTGGTTGTGTTGGTCATCAAACACCAAAATCCAAAGTAAATGGGCCTAGTGTCCATTTTCCTTACACGGCCAACTCATTGGCCGCCTTTAGCTCCTTCTCGAGAGCCCAAATCCTTTCATCCCTCGCCATAAGATCTTTCTCCAGGCCCTGGCAAAAAGCACACCCTTGATGCTGAAGCCCCTGAGCTAGGAGCATGGCCTGCAAAAATTGAGTGCGCCTTGTCAAACGGCCGTAGGACGGAAAGCAAACAACAAAAGCGAATGCAGATAAAAAAAACTACTAACACTAGCATGTGGAAGTTCACAGCATCTACAAGGGATGAATTAGGAACTTTCAAAAGGTCCCTCTCTAGCTCTGGAGCCAAGAACAAACCGACGCATGTGTTGGCGAATCTGGTTGCACCCGGGTTCGGCAAGAGGCCAATCGTGCGGAAGTCCACGTTGGCGATGACCCAGGAACTCGACGCGGCCCCTAAAGAACGAGCAATCCAATAAGTCTCCTTTGTGGAATTCGTTTCACCAGAAGAGCTCGACCTCGAATAAACCCGCATTTCACCATAATCCTCAGGGCGAGAACTTAGCTACAGCGCCCCATGACCGAAGAGTTGTCTACGGACCAATTCGTCGCTCAAGCAAATGTACTCCACATAAAATTTAGACTTACCCTGTAGCTCAGGGCTCGGAACGTCAGGAGACACCACGGGACTAGGGACTGGGCGAGCAATACCCGCCTCTGCGGCAGAAGCCAGCCTTGCCTTTTTCATGCCGGTCTCCTTTGGGGGCTCACTGGCCTGCGTGAATTCTTCTTCGCGTTCGTGGTAAAAAGGTCAGCGATGGACATAGTATCTGCAAGACCGAAGGCCTCGTTCACATTAGCGACCTTGGCTTTACTGGCCATCCCGTCAAAGCTCACATATGCTTGAAACACCAAAGGCAGCATCGCATTAGCGAACAGACAAAACAAGAACGAACTATGAAACGAAAGGACAACCAAAAACAACAGTGAGAATATACAAAAAAACATAACACTACCATTTTGGTTCAGACTTGCCCGAATCGACGGGTCTGTCCGATCACAACCTTTTTGCTGTTTCCCACCTTGCCGGCAATCTCTCTTCCAATCCGCACATTGGCAGGCTCTGCGGGACCACGTCCTCGGCCACTAAGCTTTTGCTTACGGGACTCCATTGCAGCAGTGTTCGCCCCAGGTCTGGCCGTCATCTTTTGTGCCCTGCGTCTTTGCCCCCAGGCCCCACAGCCACGGCCACGATGGGCGTCGTCGTCGACCGGAAGGCTGGTTGAAGGGCCGGACCAATCAACATAGCAAAGACCCATCGCTTTGAAGACACGGTTCAATTGCCTCTTCCCAGCCAAGGACTGGCACTGACCCTTATGCTCTCTATCACCATAAAATCCAATGATTTCTTTGGCCTTGTGTTCTATCAAGTTCACAAAGCTAAAATCGGTGGTAAATGCTTCCGATGGTGTGATGGCGAGACGTGGAAAGACATATCCGTCCCTCCGCTCTATGTCAGAAAACCAAGTCCCGCTGATCAACGAAGGGCTATCGCAAGCTATCCATTCCTCAACCAAATCTTGGCTAATCTGCCAGCACGATGTTAGGGCGAAGGCATCTGTAGCTTCGGTATCTGGTGGCCCATCAGCCAGAATCTCGGCCAAGTGAAATCCCTCCATTGGCATCATCTTCAAGACAAGTATATGCGCTTTTGGCAGTCCATTGGATAAAGCCTCAACCACATCCTCATCGGAACACACGCGGTGGTAGAACCAGTGGTCAGTCCACCGAGGCCATTTATTCCGGTAGGCTGGCACTATTTGCACAATGCCTTTCCTCTTCTTCGGGACAAAGTTATAGGACCCATAGTGGGCCACCATCTCGATCTTGGTCTGCTTGTCCTTGATTGTCTTCTTGTGAAAATGAGTCTCGTAGTAGCGAGCGAACGTAATCACGCTCAAAGTGTAACCGCACATCTTCAGTGCCATGGCAAACACGCTGAGCTGCGTGAAAGCATTAGGAGTCAAGTGATGGATCTGCAGGTTGAAACGCTACAAAACCTCGCTCGCAAAATCTTCACAGGGAAACCTTAGCCTAGCCTCGAATAAATCATGAAAGACAACTACCTCATAGGGCTCTGGGTGGGGGACCTCTTCTCAGCTTGGAGCATGGCACAAGCTGCGAAGCGAAGGCTTTAGAATACCTCGCTCGACATACTTATCGAGCTCCGCTTCTGTGACACGAGAGCGGCCCAAGTAGTAAGTAACTGGAGTCAGATCCGGTTGGCCCCGAACGGCGGCGGGCACTGGCCCTGCAGTTTCACCCTCCTCACCTTCCTCCATAATCTCCACATCGGTATCAGTCCCCTCGCTAGAGTCATTGAGCGAAGGGCATGGGCCACCTGCACCAAGTCCCTCCCGTGCCAGGTTACTGTCCTGTGCATTCACCGAATGGGCCATATTGCGCTCAGACTCACTTTGCGAATGGTTGCGAGATTCCAAACTTGAAGTGTCAGATGAGCTCCTGCTAGATGAACTGTCGCCAGACAATGACTCACTTGACATCCAAGCGGGGTACATATGAAAATCCAAAAAGAAACCAAAAATAGTAAAGAAGCGAAAAGATCTAAACAATAAAATAATACAAGTACACAATAAGCAAATGAAAAGCGAATAGGAGAAATCAAAGAGCCAACCTGCTCAAGAGCTCGGCGAAGAGTGGAGTCCTGACGAGAGCAAGAAAGCCGCTAAGCAATCCGAGCGAAAGGCCAAAGAGCGAAGGCTTGACTTGTGAGCGTAGGATGAAGGAAAGATGAGCGCGCATGGCTCTTGTGACCCAGGGGGCTTATATAGGCACCCGCCGGGCCTGGCGCATGAACCGAGGAAGCGATGCGATGGTTCGCTTAACCGCCACGATGGTTCGAATTTCGAGAAACAGTTACATGGCGTGATAACCGAAAAACAGTTACACGTTGTGCAAAAAAATCATTATCATCATCACAATATTAATAATAACAAAATACACACACATATTCGGGTATGAGAGCCTCCTCGTGCATTTCCAAGGGGCTGATGTTGTGGGCGTACCCCGCCTATGGGCACCCTGTGTGGCTCAATCGCCGTCCTAGTTCCTCGCAAGAGCAAAGTAATGGGAGTTGGACTCTAGCTCACTCAGCATTTCGCTATAATAACAGGCGAGAGGGCTGACCATGTGTGAAGAGAAGGGTGTGTCGGGCCCCTTCTCGACGCAGCGAAGCAAGGGCGGTGCTTGCCGGCCCATTCTTAGAATTCCCTTCTTGTTATGGCGAAAGGGTGGACTCAGCAGTCGGGATTAGGTTTCGCCAAAGGAGAGAGCGCAGTCGGCCTTGGCTATTCACTCAGGTGAATAGTTGTTAACGGTTTGGGCGATCGTTTCTGCAGGTTCCGCCGAAGGAGGGCACGTAGTCGGTCTTGGCTATTCGCTCAGGCGAATAGCCATTAACGGTTTGGTCAATCATTTATGCAGGTTTCGCCAAAGGAGGAATCGCCCACCTTCGCACAGCCGATAGCTTCTGCCACCAGGGGCCCCCCACGGTCGGTTGGGCAGGCGACATAAGGTGGAGCCGGTTGGGCCTGCCCGGGCCGGCGTTATCCAAGGAAGGCGGGCACTCCAAATGGCGAACAAGCCCAAGGCTGCGTAGAATATTCCTCAAATTTGTAGTAGTTGAAAGGGCATTTACGTCCTATGAGAGGCGTACGGGCATGTATAAATAGCCCCCGTTGAGGGATTGTAAAGGAGAGGAGGAACAAGTTCGATGAAATCATTCATCTTGTTTCGCTCAAGTCTTATTTTATCCACTTCTCTAGCTTGATTTCGCTTGAGTGACAACTGGTGTTCGAAGGCCATGGCCTAGAACAACAACGCTTAATATCATAATATAGCCATGGCGCTAAGATGGCAAAATACCTCTCGAAGCCATGCTCGAATATCACAGTTCGCTCTGTGACAAACATAAGTCTAGGAAAATTTGGTCTTTCAGGATTTCTCAGCATAACATGGAACAATAGTTACCATGAACTAGGAACATTGCTATCATCAATAAAAATTGGTATGGACTCATATTTCCATGCTCCAACAAGAACTAATAAAGAGTACTAACACTTCAATATCTCATGAAAAAAATTGAGTCTTCCCAGCACTATTTCCATTCTATAATTTACTTTGTAAGGATTTTTATGCTGCAACTGGGTTAAACATTAGGTTGCAAAATACTTTTGTGTGTTACAATAGTCACGCTCTATCAACCTTAAACAAATTTGGCTAAGTGTGTGTTTGTTATCCGCAGGCCACAAAGAAAGTAGAGGCACATAATGGCGTTAAATCCATAGAAAAACTCCAATCGAAAACAATGGTATACAAGTTGAAAAGACAGACATCGTTATGAGGCAAGAGCAAAAGAAGGCTTGACATGACAGGATATGAATAGAAATAGTTTGACAAAACTTGTTGACGATATGAGGTATAAATACTTATCACTTTAATTGCTATCATTAACTTTAATTGTTAGATAATTTAATTATGAATCATGAGCATGTCATTCTTTTAATAAACGCCATTGCTTTTCTGCAAATGTACAAATGCCTGATAACACCCTTGCATCCACCAAATATCTATATGTTGGAATTAAGTCCTACGAGTATGAAATGTACTCACGGTGTTGCCGTTAATTTGTTTTGCAGGTAATTTCGTTTCGGTCGGCTTGAGCCAATGCTCAACACACCGCTGCATAGTAGGCCTTGGAATGGGCGTATCCAAGATGAGCTACAAGTTAACTCCAATAAGTTTTGAGTGAATCAGCGAAGAGTTAAACCTAGAGAGGGAATTATAAAACTTCGTACACCCATGTTTCCCTACCTTTGTAATATAATGATTCCAGTAAATTCCTCTAACTAAATCAGTGTCTTTTTGGTACAATGTTGCATGTTATGTGATTGGTTTGTCACATGGGGTGTTTTATGTCACTTGACCGTTACAAAGATCCTAAAGGTGAAGTGCGGAAGGCGGTTGGCCCCGGTCAGCCCCGTGCGCCACCCTCATAGTCATGGTGGGAGGGGTTGAAGGTGTAGCCGATTCGATGGATGTCGCTGCCATGCTTGGAGAGGTCAAACAAGAGCCTACCGGCTAGGTACTGGGCGAACAGAATCTATGTGAGGGTTACGAGTCGATGGTTTGCGGCAATGCGGCGTCCGTAGGTAGGGTAGGGGCTCGGCGCCGTCCAGGAATCAGTAGGCGCCGCTGCATCAGTGACTTCTTCCCCACCAGCGTGGCCGCATGGAGGGTTCAGGTGAGGCACTGTTGCTTTGGTTGGGTCGCTTGGGGAGGAGCGGAGGGCGGTTTGTGAGGTGCCCTAGGGTTCGAGATTCGAGAGTGACGCTAATTCGAATTTGGTTCTGTGGTATACCACATCAATCTCTTTCTGTACCCTCACCAGAAAACCATCGACACGATTGACGTCCGCAGATAGGCCACGGCGTCAATCTCTTGCGGCAATGAAAACGGTCTCGGAAAGTTGGGTTTGACTTGATTGCGCTCCCACCCTCTCCTTTTTGTACCCACGCCAATCTCTTTGTTGTTTGCGCCCGTGGGCCCTCGTGCAACACGTTTCTTTGGCACGACGAACGTCAGTAGTCCGATTCGAGATTACTGTGCAAATGCCATCACATCGTAGTGGCTATTGTTTCACGTCAAGGGAACACAGGAACTAGCAGTCCTAGTCCTGAGTTTTCTAGGACCTAGAGCTACACTCTAAAATCGAGACCCTTATTATAAGTACCATATCAATAATACTCATATTTATATAATAATGTTACCAATAAATACATGAAATATATACAAAAGCATTTTTATAAACTAATTTATTATGCATATTAGATTGAAAAAGTTGCTCCTCAATGCATAAAGTTGTCAAACATTTAATTTCTCTTGAGACAAATTTCTTGATTACACGAGGAATTGAACAATTATTAATTGAATCTAACATTGTTGAAACAAAGTTAATATTTGTTGGAAACTTGCGTTCCGAACATGTTAAGCGGGTAGAGAGAGGAGAGTTGGTGATTAGGATTTGCAAATGAGTGAGAGGGGAGAGTTCCTTGCCATCATGCTCTTGACATTATATATAGGTTGTGACATTTTACAATCACCCTCTTGGTGGAGACGAAATTCATAAGACGCTACATCAACCCCTATTGGCCCTCTTCAGGGGGAGTTGGCCCACATGAATATGGGCTCCCCCAACAGTAGCCCCTTAGCTACTAGGTTATGGCCGGTACTATATGACTTAATTAGTAGATGCTCATATAAAAAGAGGCACAATACAACTCAAACCTTGGTTGCAAGGATTGCCCTTCGCAACTTGCATGTGCACGGCTCACTAAAAACTCCATCCCAAAAACCTTGTGGGAAAAAGGGCATGGAGAAAAGAGCACGCGCACAACTCTAACCTATACATGTTCTAATTTCATTCCGAGGCTTCGATTCTAGCTCCAAGCGCCTCAATCTTTCGGACATCTTCATCTTTGGACTTTGGCTCCTTCTCATGTGTCTGTAACATGGTTCATCAGCTTCGCTTGGCGTGCAGGTCTTCATCTCTAGGACCTTCTCGATGTGCGGACCTTTGTTTTTGAGGCCTTCATCTTCCTTCTTGCATACCAAATTGCCCACATAGTTACCAACACCCGAATAAGATCGGCATGAGGCATTGTTTCAAACAGGTTCACCAACCAACCACTTGAGTTTTTCTCCTGCATCTCACTAAGGTGTTCGACGATTTCCTCGCTCTCCAACGCCCATACACATCTCGCCATATTACATTCAAGCAAGGAATGTTTCCAAGAATCACGGGCTCCACATAAAGCACATTGGCCATGATCAGCCATATTTCTACGGTGAAGAACATCTGTCGATGGCAATGAGTGCTTTGCGAGCCGCCAAATAAAAAATTCGTACCTTTGAAGGCACCATGACCTGCCACAAGGATGACCACTCCTCTTCCTCTCTCCTATTAGACCTTGCTGCATTCTCCGACAAAGCACGCCGCATAATAAGCATTCTATATGTGAATCTCACTACGAAAACTCCCGTCTTGTCATGATGCCAAGCCCGGAAATCCGGTCGACTCCGATGACACAGATGGATATTAAGAATCACATCAATATCACCTTGTGTGAACAATTCCTGAAGCTTTATTCAATCCTAAGCCACCGATGTGCTGTCAATTAGCTCGCTCACAAGCTTTGGTGGGTGTGGGCGAGCACTGGGTACTAGCCGCCACATACTATCAGTCGGTAGCCAGTCCATATTCCAAACTGGTGTAGGCGAACCTATGACGATTCTCCTCATCAGGCCGAGCTGAAGCACTTCCCTACCATCCAAAATTGATCACCGGATTTTAGAGGAGGCAGATCCAAGATTGGCCTCCAAAAAATCACCTTGTGAAAGATAAACTGCCTTTAAAATCCGGGCGCTTAGAGATGCCAGTTCCTGAAGAATCCGCCAAGCCTGCTTCACAAGCAAAGCAAGATTGAATAGCTCAATATCTCGGAAGCCCATTCCACCAAGAAACTTGGACATAATCATATCATCCCATGCCACCTAACATGTCTTCCTCTCTCCCACCTATATACTCTACGTGCAACCTATCTAAATTAAGTTCATTCACTTTTGGGACAAATCTAAACCAAAAGCCATACAAAGTATAATATATATACATACATACATACCTAGTGGGGCCCTTTGGCGTGGAGCCGTGGAGGGCCTCGAGGCCGCCCCGCTCGCCCTGCCCCAGGGCCAGGTCTGGGAACTAGAATGACCTCCTATTGGTGCATGCGGCTAGGAAGGCGTGGTGGCATTTTTTTAATGCAAGCATGTGGGCCCCACTATTTCAATAGTTGAGTGTTGATTGCTTTTTTTTTATCGGTATAACTTTAGACGCACACAACCTACACTCCACACTCACACTACACGCAAACACACGCATGCGCAACCGTACACACGCAAAGAAGAGATCAGAAAACGTACAGCACCACCGAACGTGCACGCATGTGTGTACCCTACTTTTTTTGGAAAAAAATCAGAAAATAGGTGCGACACCAAGGTTGGATTTGAACCCTGGTGGGTAACATCTCACTGGACTGTCCTATCACTAGACAAAGGTCTATTCGCGTTGAGTGTTGATTGCTGATTAGGGATGCAATGCGCGCTGCTTAGGGTTTGGTTCATGCAGAGCCTTCGAGAACGAGCGAAGGCCATGTTCGCTTGTCTTATAATCCATATTTTTCGGCTTGTTTTTTTAGTCGGAATAGTGTTTTTTCTCATAATAAATTAGCCGGAACAATGTTTCAGCTTGTTTTTTAGCGAAATGAACGGGGCCAAAGCGTGACGTAGATGATTACAAAGAGTGTATACCGATGGAAAACCTGGAAGACCGGCGTCAGGCGGACACGGGAGTATTCTGACAAATACCAAAATGCTCAGGAATATACCCAGTATTTTATAAGAAGAGGTAAAAATAAGAAAATCACTTGTTGGAGCAATGGATCCCTTGATATAGAACATGTTTGCTGGTTGGTTTTTGGCTGATAAGCCCAGTTGGAGCTGATTTGTTGTGAGAGGAAAATATCGTTAGCTGCCTGATAAGCCCTGGCTAAAACCAACAAGCAAACATGCTGATAGTTGGTAACTGCTCTAGGCAGTTAATAGTGAAATGATGTGTACGTAATGCCACGTTGGGTCTTGTTCGCTTCGCTGAAAAAACAAGCTGAAAAATACAGTTCGCTGATTTGTTGTAAGAGAAAAAAAAAACTCTATTACTTCACTTAAAAAGTACGAAAAAGTATGGCTCATAAGACGACACACATCGACACTACAACACGCTCGCTTTCGTCAGCTGTCAAAAGTAGATGATTAAGGCTAGGTCTGTTTGGACTGTCTTTACCACATACAAATTATTTTTACTATGTTTGTAGACATAGTTTATATCTAAGTTCATAACAAAAACTGGTTATCTAGAAAAGCTTATAGGCCATGTTCGCTGGTCTGCAACTTGACTGAAACTGGCTGAAAACACTGTTCCGGCTAAATTATTGTGAAAAAAAAACACTGTTTCGACCGAAAAAAAAAGCCAAACAAACCGAATATGAAGTAAGCCGAACAAGCCGAATATGAGGTAAACCGAATATGGAGGGAGTAATTATTGGTAAAAACATTAGTTGAGTACAATTTAGAACAGAGGGTAATTGTTAGTAGAACATTAGTTGAGGGTCCAAACATAACTTCAGCTAATCTTAACGTGGATCCAAACAGGCTCTAAGAAAGGAAATATGTCCCTATTCGCTTAGCTACTTTTCAGCCATGTAAGAGTGTTTTCCTCTCATAACATTTCAGCATAAACCAAATTTCAGCATAAGCCAAATTTCAGCATATATGTCAGGTGTCAAAAGTGCCGCTCATCATAAAGAGAATAGCGATGCCATCAAAATTCTACCTGCCGTTTCAATCAATAGATAAAATGGTACAAATGCAAATAAAGTCACCAACTCAAACAGTTCTTTCTGTTAGACAATTAATAAAAATATAGACAAGTTACTTGTACAGGGAGATTAATATATATAATGCCCCCCAAAAATTGGGCCTTTAGCATCGGGGTACTCTTATATCATATAGCCATGGCGCTAAGATGACAAAATACCTCTCGAAGCCATGCTCAAATATCACAGTTCGCTCTGTGACAAACATAATTCTAGGAAAATTTGGCCTTTCAGGATTTCTCAGCATAACATGCCAAAATCTTCTAACGAATAGAGTTGTATTGCGCTGATACACGCTTGGGAGGAAGTTTCCGCAGGACGAATAGTACAAGGGCAGAGGGCAGTATCTCTGTCAACTACAAAGGAAAATACTGCATCAAAAAGAAAAACTGCAAAGGAAAATAAGTGTATAAGAATACATTACATGGTACTTACCATGTAGTAGAAGAAATCCAAAACTGGATGATCCAAAACCTCAAGAGATAGATCGGGATCAAATGATAAAAATGCCATCTGCAATCACATCAAAGCATGATTTAAGCTTATGAACTGGTGATACAACTAAAAACCTGAATAATTGAAGATAGGACACACATGTAGGCATGTTACGAGAACTGGACTAGTCAATACTTAACAATACTCTCTCTGTTCCAAATTATAGCAGTGGTGGATCGATGTATCAGCCCTGGGGCCGCCTGGCCCCACAGGTTTTGCCAAAATACATTGAACCCCTACATATTATTGGCAATTATATATGCCAATTGTGTACGGCTTGTGTTAATTGACTTAAAATTTACAAGTTTGGCCCCATAGGTTTTGAATCATGGATCTGCCACTAGATTATAGCACTTTAGTTTTGTCAAGTCAAACTTAACTTTGACGCAAACCCTGCAACCTGCAAGCTACTGAACAAGGCCGCAAAGCAATAGCGATGATCAAACATTTGAGTTCATCATCTTTATCATGTTGGGCATTTGGTACTTCGACTCTTAAGTTATGTTGTAAATAGTTGTATCTACTTTTAGGGTGTAAAATAAGTAAATAACAAATGTGCCCACTCAACATAGAATTTTTAATATCTATTGATCTCGAAAATGGACGATCTCAAAAATGGACAATCTGTAGGGTTGTACACCTGATCTTTAGTCCCACATCAATGACAAAGCAAGCATTATTCTTGAAAGAACTTCGCAAAATAAATATTTGAGACTTTAAGAGCCAATAAGAACTAAATACTTACCACAACGCATCTAATCAAGAAGCAGGTAAAGCAAATTTCTGTCACGGCCCCAACCTGACAAACAATTTTAATACATATAAAGTTAGTCCCATTTATAGCACATGTGAATCTTAAGCTAGCACCAATGAACATATTAATTAGGTACAGGCATGTGAATCTCAAGCATTAAGTCAAGAGACTTTCCAGTGATATTGCAGCTTACAATTTGAGCTAATTGATGTGGAAGTTAAACAAATGCCTTTTTAGACTGGCTAGTTTTGAGAGATGCCGCTGTGAAGTAATGGCACAGGACAAGGGAGTAATTGTGCATAAAAAGTTGTTTTGTTCGCATGCACACCATTAACAGTACAAATGGTCTGTAAGGTACTTGTTAGTGTAACAATGACCTCAATCAGCTTCTTTCTCCGCCCCTTTGATTCAATTGGGAAGTGTCTCAGCATGACAAATAACCTAGACAAACGAGAACAGAAATACATTCAAAATGAACTCATAAAAACAGTAGAATATGCCCAAAAAAAAAAAAACCCTACCTTCCACCATAAATTAAGAATCCTAGAAGAGCTATAAATGAGACAGCTGAAAATCAATGAAGGAAAAACATTAGCGAGCTAAAAGGTGGTAAACTAAACAGATAATTTCTCTAGCAATGGTGACAAAAGAAAGTACCTGATATGAATACTTTGCTCACAAGCTCCACGAGAGGATTGTCATTTATTCCAAGGTATACCCAAATACAAACCTACAAACATCTATTAGATACATAGAATATAGTTGTCTATTACAGATACCAGAGAACCATTGGGCAATGTATTTTACAGTTGGGGTTAATTAAACAAAGCACCCTAATATCAGATGACAATAGAATCAACAAACCAGGTAAAAACCAACCTGAATTACATATATGACACTATTAACTGCAATGTATATAGTCCTTAGCTTGTCAGTGGGAAGATGATTAGCCTGGCATAGACATACAAATTAACATATATAAGTTCATGAGTGTATGAGCTGAATTTGTAGATGGAAAAGAAAAAATGCCAAAAGCAAAAAGATATTGGCAACACCTGATGGTATATCTCTGCCCAGAATAGCACAAGCAATGTGTAGGTCGAGAAAAACAAGAGACCAGGAAGATCTAACAGCACTAAAGTATACACCTGTTGAAACAGAAAGGTTTAGTTGAATAATCAACTACATGACTGACTGGAAGAACAAAATAGGACGGAAAAAAAATGCACTGAGCAGTCCATAAGAAAGCTATGGATTTGGGACTACAAACACAAATCTCTTGTAAAACAACAATCCAGATACTACAAATATATACTGAAGAAAGAAAAGGCCTCCATACTGAGCAGTCCATAAGAAAGCTATGAATTTGGGACTACAAACACAAATCTCTTGTAAAACAACAATCCAGATACTACAAACATATACTGAAGAAAGAAAAGGCCTCCACAACATTTAGATAAATCTTCTTTGACACATGGTTCTTACCTTTCTTTGAAGAAGGAACACATATGCATGAAATCCAAATATAATAGAACGAACTGCAAGAGGCAACCCATAGTTATTAAAAATAGAATGCAATGGTGATAGAAGATAAAACATTAGGAGAGCACATTACCTCCGTTCACAATGAAATTCATGAGATGAAAAACCTTTTGTGTGGTCCAACCAATTTCCGGCACCCGCAACTGAATTCTGATTAATTGAATCTGCAAATCTGAATGAAGTGAGTACTTAACGGATATTCATTTCACTATCATTTGAAGTTCAAAGTGATGACCACACATGTTTCAAAATAATGTTATAAATCTGCTAGGCACAAATATGGTTAATGTAGCATGCAATATTTCCAACTTCAAACATTGCTATACATAAAAGCAGTTCATTATCCGACAGGAAACTCAAAATTTAAAGGCACACAAAGTTTAGTGAAAATAGCATCGAAAAACAAATATAGTTGTTGGAATACAGTAAGAGCAGAATTGCATTGCACTCTTAGCACGAATACAATCCTTTCAAATAGCATTGAATACACGATTCTTTTCTTGAATTCACATGAGATCTGTGTATCATTACATTAAGAGAGGAGAAGGGCCAAAATAGCTTGGTCAGCGACCAAACATGACCTCACCAACAACAGTGACCAAACGACACCTTATACAACCAATCACACAGAATAAACAAATTATCCCATGAATACCTTATAAGACAGTTCGACCTGTCCAGCAAACCAAATAAAAACTAAAAAGGTAGAAGGATAGAAGGAAGAAAATGTCATGATAGAAGGAAGAAAATATCATTAGTGACTACTAAAACTTTCAGAGGGCCACAGTAAGAGGATCCAGAGTATTGGTCCTTTCCAAAATACATTTTCATAAAAATGTAGCAAGACCTAACTGAGTAGGTTAGAGAGTAAAAGACTGGTTCTACCATTTTTTTAAGTAGAAGGATAGAAGGAAGAAAATGACCAGGTAAGCAAGACTGAATGTTATTACATAGTGATTTGGTCTTATTAGGTATTCCTTACCCTCTAGATGGCCATAATCTTAGTATTTACTTCTCTATTCAGGAGGACTGTTGCAAAATGTTCATCTCTATATCCTGTCTAGTGTTTTATTCAGAGAACTTCCGTCAAAGAAATGAAGTATCCTATGTCGTACCAATGCCAACTTATGCACCATATAAACAATTTTCAACATTCTTATCCTACCAGAGGGATTGTGGTGGAAAAGGAGGAAAAAAAGTTTCTAATCTAAGAAGTGTGCACAACAACCATTAAGCAAGGATGTTGGAAAAGAATGGAGGCAAACTGTAAACACCTTAGCAGTAAAGATGGAAATGCTTCATGTTTGTGGCGCTCAAAAGTATAACGCCATGAGAAAGATAGTTGCAGTAATGATGGTAAAATTAAAGTGATAGCACTAGATGGAAGTAGATTGATGTTTGTAGTGACAATCAATACTTGTATTAATTTTCTTCGACAAAGCCACAGCTCACAAGCAATTCATCCCCCATACTAAACCTTGACAAAAGCAGCTTGATGGACAACTTCAAGCTTTAGAATTGATGATGGAGCAATTGATTACAGCTAATTGGTGGATTCCATGATTCCATGGACAATCAAGTGTTTGTTTAATGGATATTATGCCTTCTGCAAGGATGATTCTTAAGTGTCTAAACAGAAAGATTGCCCTCGATTATGGTAGACGTAGAACAACACTATGTTGTTTCAGAGACAAAATGGTATTAATCTTCAATCTGTGTATGAAAGATGGCTGTTGAGAATGGTTAGTCGTGACTGATACAGCCTGACATGCAGCTGCTGGTCTGTACCTCCTGTAGAGCCATATAGTACAACTTGTCTGCACCTGTCAGGATTATTCCGGCAAATACTCAGCCAGCTATAGAAAGATTGCCCTGATTACTGCTATGGTGAATGAATCTCCATCCATAATTTATGGACAATTCAGAAACCTTATGCATAGGAAATCCTATCTATGTAGACCGTGTGAATAGATGCCATAATGGCAACAGCACTCATTTCCGGAGGGAAATCAGAGGATTCCGCTATAACAACTTTAAACCCACCTCTCTATAGCCACAGTTTCACCTGACACATACAATTTCATCCAGCCACAATACCATAAATGGATGGAGACGTTTGGGGACAGCAACGGGGACAATCCTGACGCTCAAGGACAAAACACAATAGATTCGTAATTTACCACACGTCACTACCGCACACCGAAGTTCCATTCAGATCGAGGCGCCACATCACCCGCAAAACCAAAACCAGATGGGGGTGATTAGCGCGATTGGGCGGAGATGATGATAGGGTTAGAGTGGGGTTCGAACAAGGTCCAGCCGGCGGGCGTACCAGGGCGACAGCGGACACGAGGGCGTAGGCGTTGGAGAGGGAGAAGAAGGCCCCGTCCTTCCACGCCGGCGAGTCGTTCACCTCCTCCCACCAGCCCCGCAGCGCCAGCGCGGCCCCTCCCGCCGCGGCCGCGGCCGACGCCACCTCCGGCGGCGACAGCGCCGCCAGGCGCGAGGAGACTAGCTTCCTCATCTCTTCTTCTCCTCTCTCTCTCCTCTGAGTGCGAGCTCTTCGGCGAGAGAAGAGATCAACGGGAGACAGAGATAGCCAGATGGGGGAGCGGGCGGCGGCGGTGTTGTCGAAGGGGGCCGCCCACAAATCAGCTTTCCTCGTGTCCGTTGCGAAGTTGTGCGATCGGCGGGGCAGGAGGACACGGACAAGGTTGTTGGCTCAGGGTCCATGCGGGCCCACAATGTCAGTAACTGATTTGGCGGCCACTCGTTCGCGTCGGGTTTGAGTTCTTTGAGCGGAAGAGGTGCAAGTGCAATGAGAGTGCGCAAATTCCAAATGTCCCAAAAAAGTACTAAAAAAGTAAAAACTAGAGTACTGCCCCCTCCAATCCAGAAAAATGCACTGACACATTTGGTCAATTGTTTTAAGTCTAACTGAGTTTATAACGAAAATATTATTAACGCGGATGACTCCAAATAAATATACTATAAAAAAATATATTTTATGAGAAATACCCCATCTGTCCTTAAATAACCGCCGTTTTTTATTTTTGTGTCATAAGTTTGACTAAATTTATAGAAAATCTGTGCAACATTTGTATCTCTAAATAAATTTATTATGAAAATAAAATCAATGACCTACCTAATGATATTAATTTTATAGCATAAATATTATTATTTTTATATATATTTAGTCAAAGTTATTTCTTGAAAAACGAAAACGACAATTATTTAGGGATAATAATTATTTAATAATATGATAAATATTAGTATCTTTTTAGATGGATAAAGTACTTATATATGAGTGCACCGTGCACGTGCCTTGCAACCGGGGTACGTTCATCCATGCACGAGTGATGATGTGTTAGACGATGCTATCAAGAATTTTGTCAAGAGTGAAAGTGATGTTAATAATTTATCAATATGATATGAGCCGAATAAGATTTTCAAGGAGTTTTTTTTATATCTATACGGATATAGATAATTTGAATCTGATTTTATATGGATACAGATAGGTTAGAACCAGCAAAATCCGATAGATATGGATTATCGTATAATTGATTGTGGATTATCTAAAGCTTTTAATAGGATAATAATCCGACTCCTTTTAAAGAGCCCAACTGCACAACGTGACAATGTAGTTTAATTTGAGCTAGTCTCGCCCACATAAGGCTCGATTTGAACGCCAATGCTATGATTAGGGCGTCCGTTCGGACGTATGGCAACCAGACGCTCCCTGTTCCTCGGCCTGCGCAGTAAATCGGGCCCAACAGCAATTAGCCTGCTTCCCTCTATGCTCTCTCCTTCATCTCTACCTAGCGACATAACCCCCACTGATGGAAATCCTCACTCGCTTCGCTCGTCGCGGCTTCAACGCATCGGGCGCCTGCCCCACTCCGCCTGACACCCCCACCCCGCTACGCACCGCATCTGCCACCACGCCATGCCCACTCCTCGTCCAGAACCTTGCCACGTCGTGCCCACTCCTCCTCTAGCAACCTCATCGCCGCCGACGTGGTTGACGAGTCGGACGTCTTCGGCGGCATGGGGGTTGACAAAACGACGACCTCCTTCGGGCGCTCATCAACGCGGACCTCCCCTAGCGGGGACCTCGACCTCGGCGTGTGGGAGCTCCTGGTCGTCGCGGCGCTCTCCTTCGCCGGCGTGCCCACGCTGCTCAGGTACCTCGTCCAAGCAGTAAGGTGACATTGCGCAGCGCATGTTGCAAACGTTTTAAGTGTTTCAGATATTTCATCTTGATGTTGCAAGTGTTTCATCTTGATGTTGCAAAAGTAGATCGTGATGTTGCATATGTTGCAATGGCTACACACGTCTGTTTCAAGTGTATGTTCCAAATGTTTCATCTATTTTTTCAGACGTTCATTGCAAGTGTTTCATCCGGATGTTGTATATGTTTCACACGTATGTTGCAACTATTTTATCTGGATGTTGCATATATTTGCAATGGTTTTCAAGAGTTTTTATGTGCTTTTGCAAGTGTTTCTGCTGTTTTGTACGAATGTTGCAAGTGTTTCATCTGGATATTTTAAAAGTAGATCGGGATATTGCACATGTTACAAAGTGACTCACATGTCACAACCGTCTGCTGCAGCTGCTTGGGCACCGTGCATGCACATGGGGGAGTGAAGGGATGGAGCGCTGCTCGGCAGCGGGTGCGGGAAGCGGAGGGCGGCAAGGGCAAAGGCAGTCCAAGCGACATGCGTGTGCGGCAAGCGGAGGGGGCGCGGGCGAAAAGCGGATGCGCGGGCGAAAAGCGGATGGGGTGCGGGTGGATAGAGGCGTGAAGTAGGGGCGTAGTTTCTTGGAGCAGCCGACACCGACGTCAAGCGCAAAAACGAACTGCAGGCACGGACGTCCGGACACGGGCGTCTACGCGAGCGCTAGTGGTGCCGCAATTTGAAACATAGGCAAAAAGTAGGAATTTGAAACGAGAGTCAAGGAGCCGCGCGTTCACCAACACATATCATCCCATGGTACAGCAGAGATGATTGCCAACCAGCCAAGTATCTATCCGTCTTATCAAGGAATGCTGACCTCGGCAGATTGTTTGAAAATGCGTTTACACACTAAGCGCGCGTTTAGTTCCCCAAAGTTGGATTTTGGGGCTACTATAGCACGTTCGTTTTTATTTAGCAAATAGTGTTCAATCATGGACTAATTAGGCTCAAAACGTTCGTCTCGTAATTTCCCACCAAACTGTGCAATTAGTTTTTTTTTCGTCTACATTTAATGTTCCATGTACGAGCCACAAACATTCGATGTGACAGGTACTGTAACAACTTTTTGAAATTTGGGGTCCAACTAAACAAGGGCTAAAATTGGATGCACAATTCTGACGCGACATGTCACATAAAAAAATTGATATTGGACATAAAAAATTGATATTGGCATACTTGACATCAGAATATTTTCAAATGATTATTTTTTATAAAAAATAATGAAATTAAAATGCTTATATATATAAAGTATTGGTTATATACAAAACAACATGTAACACAAGGAAGGATGCATGGAGTACAATTTTGCATTTTCCTATGTATCTAATTCTTCTCATTCGTTGCATGCATGCAAGTAGTTCATTATTACATGAACTTGCAGCTGAGAAACGATCAAATCAACTAGGCCACATGGTGTTTCACATATCAATCACCATAAACCCTACTACGGTACCGTTAAATCGACAGAGGCTAACATCAGGTTGGTAGCTATGCGTTCTAAGGGGTGTTTGGTTCTTTAGTTGCTTCTAAAATTCATGTCACATCGAATGTTTAGATACTAATAAAGAGCATTAAATATAGATTAATTATATAACTAATTATATAGATGAAGGCTAATTTGCAAAACAATTTTTAAGCCTAATTAATCTGTTATTAGCACATGTTTACTGTAGCACCGTGTTATCAAATCATGGACTAATTAGGTTTAAAAGATTCGTCTTGTAAATTAATCGTAAGTTGTGCAATTAATTTCATAATTAGTTTATATTTAATACTCCATACATGTGTTAAACATTCGATGTGATAGAAATTTTAGGAGCGACTGTAGAAATCAAACGGGCCTTAATACTACATGCGTACTACTAGAGCAGTTAGTCTGAGATGAAAAAAAAGCTATACAGACAAAAGAAGCTAAAAGATCAGTTCGCTTCTGAAAGTCAAGACTCATCAAGAGAGTAGCAGTCAAAACTAAAAAGAAATCAATAATAGTAGCGCGTGTTCTTTAACTACTGATCATTTATACTAATAATGTCATTTTACCACTTATCAAAAGTCCATTATTTCATTTTCTATGAGATACATCCTGAAGCATTAGGGGGAAAAAAGCAAAATAGCCACTTGATATTTGGCGACTACAGAATAATAGAACTTCTGCAGTTTCTTCACTAGTGGATCGCGTCCTCCAAAACATTTACCTGCAGTGACAACAAAGCCAACAGTTTGTAATAATGAAAGGTAAGCCTAACCCGTTTTATTATTTAACAGATATCATTATGCAATATTTATAATATGTTGTAAGGACAAATGTTACTGCTAGTATATATATTTATAATATGTTGTAAAAATATTCTCCTAGTATATACCTTAATAACTGATACTTTACTTCTTAAGTTTGCTTAGGTGCCTCTAGTTCCTCAATGTCTTTATTTCACCAGTATTGCAAGGTGAGCCATTTCAGCCTGTCATTAATACAGGTGCCCTTTGTATCATAGTATAGTGCTCGTACTAACGCCACGGCGGCTTTCAGGGATGCACATGAACAACCAAACAACTATGTTTCTTAAAAATAAGTAAATAGTGAGATAGATTAAGATTCGTGCCAAAAGAGATTCATGATGAGTTATCATAGTGTTGAGTCCATTGCAATTCTACTTAAAGAGCAACATTTCAAATAAATAACATCACAACTATTATATCTTTGAAGCCACCTAAATCCTCACGCCTAATAAGTCCTTGTGTATCTTCAGGAATGTTGTCTTAGATTCGTTGTGGTTGTACTTCAACATCTCTACAAAGAATTTGGTCCTCAGTGCATTCCCATCCTGTACGAATTATTACACTTCAATGTCATAAAATAACAATTATAGCTGTAGCTTTTAGCCTATTCTGACAAGATTTCTCGAGAGAAAGAAGCTTATACAGCAAATGGCAAGCCAAATTCAGTGCTTAATCCTGTATTCTTCGTATCAGTGTCAACAACTAAATAGCTACCCTAATCTCCATGAAATGAATATGTTTGACACCGAGGCCTATATATACCACAAAATATTAAATATTTTCATGCAAGTTAGAGGGTAGCACTCTTGATGAGCATAATTTCATTGGCTGCTGAATGGAAACGCGATCTGAATATTCTAGACACTGAGGCCACTAAAAAGAAAGAAGTAGCAGTGAGGAATTATTTTTGTTATAAAAACATGCCTGGGAAAAGCAACAGATTAAAATTTGCAGAAAAAAAATTCACATAGCCACAAAGGCACAAGCACAAAAACAAAGGAATGAAAGTCAGACATCCTGTGTGGAGAGTAAAAAAGAGAAACTGACTTCTGTGTGGTGCCAAAAGTGTAATGATACAGAGTAGGAGTAGCCCTCACCTGCTGACCACTTGATTCTTAGTGGTTGTTGTTATGACGGGAGTTCAATATCAGAGGAGGGCTGCTCGTGGCTAGCAGGCGCATGCAGGAGAAGGCCTCACGGCCCAGGACGTTTCCTATTATTAGAGAACTATTATTATTATTAGAAGCGTATTTCTATTTTTAGAAAAGAGAAGTGATATATAGTTGTAAAGACGATTGGATCGGTTTAAGCAGAAACATATTGTTTCCGGCTTCCTGTAGGGAGCCGGGAGTCCAACCCTAGCCGCCACCTCGTTCTTCCTCCTTTCACGATCGTTGGCTCCTCGCCGCCGATCAGCCTTCAAACCACGCCCACCGATCGTCCACACGTACAACCTCCGATCGGTGAGGGGCAGAGAGCAGCAGCATATCAACCTGGTATCAGCCACCTTCGATCCGATGTCGCTGCCGCTGCCTGCTTCAACCGCGCCGCCACCGGACCCCAACGTGTCCGTGCCGCTCCCGTCCGCACCGATTCCGCAACCATCTATGCCTGCGGGATCGCTGCCGCTGGCCGCCGGGGCTTCCTCCTCTGCCGTGGGGGTCATGACCAACGAGCAGCTCACCGCGGCCGTCGTCGAGCTCGGCAGGATGATGGCCGGCGTCCACGCATTCCTCTTGGGACCGCAGCAGAGCGTGGCGCCGACTCACCGCACAGCCCATAGCTACCGCCGGCCTTAAACCGCGGCGGCCCGTCGGGGCCCAACCCGCAGCAGCAGCTGCCTTCGCCCGCTTCGGGTGCCGTCTACACCTACGGGATGCCGCAGGACAGCATAGCGCACACCACCGCGCCAGCACCGGCGGTTTCCCACGACAGCGTTCCCATCCAGGAGATCCAGTTCCCCCACTCGCCGTCCCCGCTTTCGCCGTGGCTCACCGACATCGCGCCGCCGGTGTACTCCTCGCCGCCGGGCGCCATCGCCGGTCCCGGCCGACCCCTCACATCATGGCCGAAGCCGGCCATGGGGCGGCGTGCGGCGTCAGAACGCTCTATGGCGGCGTTGACGGCCCACTTTTCCACGGCTCCACCTTACGGTCGCGCGGTTGCGCAGCTCGGGCTTCGGCGGGCGCCCTGGCTTGCCGCGCCCGTGGCGTTCGGCGCGGCGCCTTTCCAGCCTCGGACCTACAAGATCGACTTCGCGACGTACGACGGCTCGGTCGACCAGCCGAATTGGCTCACACATCTTGTGAACAATTTTTACAGGGCAGCGCGCCGGTGGAGCGGCGGACGTGGATGGCCTCCTACCACCTCCCGCGCGCCGCTTTCGAGACATGGTACTACGCCCTCTCTGGTTGGGCGGGCATGCCGTCGTCTGAGGCGCTTCAAGGAACTTTGCCGTTTTCGCCGGACCGCCTATATACGGCTCATGGTGGCGAGTTAGGCGCCTTCCCTTCCACTCCACGGTCCAGGAGTTTGCGGACCGCTTCCAGACGGTGCTGGCGCACTCTAGAGACATCTCCACGCGCCAAAAGGCGGAGCTCTTCGTCGGCGGCCTCCCGGAACACATTCGGGTCGACGTCGCGATGCGCGCCCCGCCCGACCTCCAGACGGCCATGTTCCTCGCCCGCGCCTTCGAGACACGGGCTCTAGCCGTGGCAGCACCCCCTCGGCGAAGGCGGGCGCCCCCCCCCCCGCGGCCGGCCTTTTCCCCACGCCAGCAGGCGGCTGCGATCATGATCCATGGCTGGAAACACACCGGCACACTGCGCCGCGCCGCCGCCGGCTGCGGCAGCAGGCCGGGCGCGCAGAGCCGGGCGGCACCCGCGGCGGTTGCATCGCCGCTCTCGCCGGCCGAGATGCAGGAACACCGTCGTCAGGGCCTCTGCTACAACTGCGACGAGCGATGCGATGCGTGCGTGAGCACGTGTGCCCCTTTGTTCTCCCTGAGGCGGACGACTTCCTCAACGACGACGAGGAGCGGGCAGGCGGACGACGCGGCCGCTGCCTTTTGCCCGAAGACGCCGCCGCCGCGGCGGATGTTCACGCTCACGCTCTTGTGGTTTCGGTACACGCTCTTGCGAGCATCCGGACGTTCCACACTATGCTCTCGCCGTGGCGATCAAGGCGGCGCCTCCTCGCCCTCACGGACACCGGCTCCACCCACACCTTCCTCCAGGCGCGACCATGCTGGGCGCTTGGTCTCGCTCCGCATGAGGCCGACCGACCGGCGTTACGGTGGTAACGGCGAAGCGCGTGCCGTGTGAAGGCATCGCACGCGACGTGCCCGTCAACATCTGCGGGGCGCCTTTCTCCATCACCTGCGTCGGCCTCGCACTCGGCTGCTTCGACCTCATCCTCGGCGTCGACTTCCTTGGCACGCTGGGCCCCCTCACTTGGGACTTCGAGGGGCTCACCGTGTCCTTCCTGCATGAGGGCCGCCGCGTCACGTGGCGGTGTGTGGGCGCCCCGGGCGCGCCCTCCCAAAGAATGGTCGGCTGGCGTGGTCGTTTCGGACCCTCACCACCCGCTGCTGGACGAGCTCCTACTTCAGCACGACGCCGTCTTCGACACACCGCGCGGCCTTCCACCAGCCCGCCCCTACGACCACTGCATCCACCTGCTGCCCGGGACCGCGCCGATGGCATGCGACGGCCTGCACCGGTACCCTCGATTCTGCGAAGGATGAGCTCGAGCGGCAATGCGCCGCCATGCTGGAGCAGGGCATCATCCGCCCTAGTACTTCTCCGTTCTCGGCACCCGTGCTCCTCGTCAAGAAGGCGGATGGGTCGTGGCGCTTCTGCATCGACTACTGGCGCGCTCAACGGCCGACGTCCAAGGACAAGTTCCCGATCCGGTGGTCGACGAGAGCCTCGACGAGCTCCACGGGCCAAATACTTCACCAAGCTCGACCTCGCTCGGTACCACCAGTGCGCATGCACCCGGCGGACATCGAGAAGACGGCGTTCGCACCCACCACGGCCACGCCGAGTTCGGTGATGCCGTTTGGGTTTCCAACGCCCTGTGACATTTCAGCGTTGATGAAGCGACGTGCTCGCCCCCTTCCTCCGCGAGTTCGTCTTTGGTTTTCTTCGGACGACATTTTGATCTACAAAGACGTCGTGGTGCGAGCACCTGCAGCATGTCGGCCTCGTCTTCACCGCCCACGAGCCCACGGCCTCTTTTCGAAGAGGTCGAAGTGCTCCTTCGGGGCCCTCTCCGTCGCCTACCTCGGCCACGCCATCACCGCCGACGGCGTCGCCATGGACAGCGACAAGGTGGCCGCGGTCGCCTCGTGGCCGCTACCGCGCTCTCCACGCGGGGTGCGTGGCTTCCTGGGCCTCGCCGGCTACTACAGGAAGTTCATCCGCGACTTCGGCTCCATCGCGGCACCACTCACACGTCTCCTGCGGAAGGAGGCGTTAAATCTCGGCGGCGGGCGGACGAGGCCTCGCGCCGCCACAAGCGGGCACTCTCGTCGGCGCCGGTTCTACAGATGCCCGACTTGAAGCGCCGATTCGTGGTCGACTTCTGACGACGTCGGTCCAAGACCGGCTTTGGCGCCGTTCTACACCGTGGGGGACCCTGGCTTTCTTGATCGACCTTTTCGCCGCCCGCCATGTCAAGTTGGCGGCCTCGAGCGCTTGAGCTCATCGGGTTGGTGCAAGCCGTCCAAGACTTGGCGCCCAGATTTTGTAGGGGCGTCGGTTCCTCGTCCGCACCGACCACTACTGACTGAAGTTCCTGGACTGGACCGGTACGGTCCACCGTGCCCTCAAGACACCGGTGGCTCGACAAAGCTGTTCGGGTTCGACTTCACCGTCGAGTACCGCCCCGGGCGGCTCAACTCGGCGGCCGACGCGCTGTCCCGCCGCGACGAGGAGACTGCGGCGCTTTGTGCCCTCTCGGGGCCCTCCTTTGACCTCTACACCGACATCCGCCGCGCCACCGCGGCCGCCGAGCCCGTCATGCGCGACTGCTGCAGAAGCAATTGGAGGTCGTCTCTAGGTGAGCCATGGCGTACCACCGAGCGATTTCCTCCTCCACGGCAAAGCGCATCTCACGTGCTCGCCATCGACGACTTTGCGCCACGGTGGTGAACTGGCTCACCTTTGGACACGGGGGTCCAGAAAACCCTTGTGCGCCTCCGCGCGGACTTCTACATCCCCGGCGACCGCCAGTTGGTGCACGACTTTGTCCGCTCCTGCGACGTGTGCCAGCGGAACAAGACGCCGACCACACAGCCGGTCGGCCTCCTTCAGCCTTTGGACGTTCCGTCGCAGGTCTGGGCGGATATCTCCATGGATTTCATCGAGGGGCTGCCGAAGGTGCACGGCAAGTCTGTGATCCTGACGGTGGTGGACCGCTTCTCGAAGTACACCCACTTCATCGCGCTCAGCCACCCCTACACCGCCGCCTCCATCGCCCGTGCCTTCTTCGACGCAATCGTGCGCTTGCACGGTTTCCCCAGCTCCATCGTCAGCGATCGCGACCCAGTCTTCACCAGCAATCTCTGGCGCGATCTCTTTAAATGTGCAGGTGTCAAGCAGCGGCTCAGTACGGCCTTTCACCCCCAGACGGACGGCCAGTCCGAGGTCGTCAACAAGATCATCGCGATGTACTTGCGCTGTGCGACAGGTGATCGGCCTCGTTCGTGGGTCGACTGGCTCTCCTGGGCGGAGTACTGCTACAACACCTCGTACCACACGGCGCTCCGAGCGTCGCCGTTCGAGGTTGTGTATGGCCGACCCTCGCCACCCCTCCTGCCACACCACGCCGGGGCGGCCCAGACAGAGGCGGTGGACGCCATGCTGCGGGACCGCGACACGTTCCTGGAGGAGGTTCGCGAGCGTCTTCTTCAGGCCCAGCAGTACGCCAAGCGCCACTACGATGAGCACCATCGCGAGGTGGAGTTCGACGTGGGCGCATGGGTGCTGCTCCGACTTCTCCACCGACCCACCCATGCGCTCGCTTTGCCGTCCAAGGGCAAGTTGCGCCCACGCTACGCCGGGCCGTTCCAGATCGTCGAGCGCATCGGGCAGGTGGCTTATCATCTCCGACTTCCCGCGGACGCGCGCCTGCATGACGTCTTCCATGTGGGGCTGTTAAAGCCTTACAACTACGCCGGCTCACCACCATCAACACCGGCCGTGCTGCCACCGGTTCAGGACGGGAGACTGCTGCCAGCCCCTGTGCAGGTCCTGCGCGCCTAGCTCCGTCGCGGCGTGTGGCGCATCCTCGTCAAGTGGCAAGGCCTTCCGGAGGACGACGCCACCTGGGAGCACCTGGACGACTTCAAGACTCTCTACCCGGATGTGCAGCTCGAGGACGAGCTGTTTGCCGAGGCGGGGAGAGATGTTATGACGGGAGTTCAATATCAGAGGAGGGCTGCTCGTGGCTAGCAGGCGCATGCAGGAGAAGCTAGCAGGCGCATGCAGGAGAAGGCCTCACGGCCCAGGACGTTTCCTATTATTAGAGAACTATTATTATTATTAGAAGCGTATTTCTATTTTTAGAAAAGAGAAGTGATATATAGTTGTAAAGACGATTGGATCGGTTTAAGCAGAAACATATTGTTTCCGGCTTCCTGTAGGGAGCCGGGAGTCCAACCCTAGCCGCCACCTCGTTCTTCCTCCTTTCACGATCGCTGGCTCCTCGCCGCCGATCAGCCTTCAAACCACGCCCACCGATCGTCCACACGTACAACCTCCGATCGGTGAGGGGCAGAGAGCAGCAGCATATCAGTTGTTGTGGTTGCCTTCCTTTTTAAAAGCTTTTAATCTGTATCCATCTCATAACCTTGAGTAAAAAATTCAGATGCAGAGCAGGCAACATAAGATTTGTTATTCCTTAGCTAAGGCCTGATATTGGTCATAGAATAAAATACTGAAAAGTGACCAATTGCTTTCCTTTTTATACAGGTTGGTCACTGCCCATCATCACAGGTACAAATGCAGTGCACATTCCCAAGAACCGTCAAAATCATAAATAAAAAAATTAGAGTTTGAATAGTTAAACCAGCATGTCAAAAGATTAGACTCCTAACAGTAATATTGCCAATCCACAAGGAAGCAATCTTACCACTGGTGGTGGGCTCAATTGCCATCTCCCAAATAACAACAATACCATCCAAATACATAATAAAGTTTACCTCTCCTTTGCCAGAACCAAATATTCCAAGCCATGGTAGAACCATCAGCACTTCCTGAGAGTAGATAGCGTGTCTCCCTGCCACGAACTGCAAATCATGAAGGAAGAACAGTCAACAAAGTGCAGCAATATGCCTCACAAAAGAGAAAAGAAACCAGCCTTCAGGATCAGACATATCTAATTTAGTACTGTAAACTGTATATCTGCAACTTGTCAGTTACCACTCGAGAATAGATGCCGAATAGGGAAGTAGACAGTAGGAAGAGAAAGGCATTTAGAAATCCTGGTTCAACTCCTTAAATACCGGATTCAAGATGTTCCCTCTTTTTCACATCTTATATATTGTATAACCAAATATTGTTGTCACAGTAAAATATATGAGAGTCTACAATTATACCGTTATAGCAAAACATTGAGCGAAAGATAATTTTATCTCTAATTTGAAGAATAAATATTGTTATTTCAACCAAACCATCCAAAATACATCAAAAGAAAATTGATCCACCTGTAAATCTTGCAAGCATCAATCAGTGACCGATACAAAAGGATCATGTCTTGAACATTGATGAATATTAGAATACCACTGCGGGCATATGCTAAAATCACCCGGCATGTGCTTACATGATCAACAAAGCAGTAAAGCACCTTAGCCCAATACGAGCTATCCTGAAGGCTTTTATATGCACGAGCTTTGCCTGTTGAAAAGGAGTCGGTTTTAGGTTGCAGTAGATGATAAGATGAACAAAAAGGAAATTTACCACAATTTTGACAATGGTCAGACTAATGATGACAAGGGGTTGGACCAAAAACCAACATCATGTCGAGGATGAAAAAGGGGTGTATTATCTCAATAAAAGAGCATGGCGTATTTGATTCTTTTCCTACTGCTTGGGCTAACTGTGTTCAAAGTTTCCGTCTTTCAGACTTCATTGTAATATCACAAGAACTATATTTCTTTTTCTTTTTCCTCGCAAAAAGGAATTGTATTTCTACTAAAACAAAAACAAAAAGACCCTGAATAGAAGGTACAGATGAAAAAGAAATCATTGGGCATTGTTCTTCCAACATTTTTTAGAGTATTATATTTTCCAGCGTATGGGGAACAGTGAAAAAAGGAAGGGGGCCAATTTTACCTTGGTTGACTTGAACATGATTTGCGTGGGGTAATTGAGGAAGGCCGAAGGTGAGTGAGGCCTTCATGAGGCCATTGGAGCCCATGAGCACGGCCGACCTGGTTCACCATCTGCTTCACGAACCCCTGCACAAACGTGAAGTGCCAGCTGAGCTGCAGGCATATGGCGAAACAATTCAGAAATGCATAGCAGCAAGTGATCACTTGCACTTCTTGCAGGTGGTACGGATGGAGGCATGCATGCATTGTAGTGCAGTCACAAGGTCACCTGAACTGAAGCCTGTTGTACACGTACTCCTGGAGCAAGACAAGGGCAGGAATTAGCTAGCCAGCAAAGATGGTAATGTAACTGGGAGAATACTCGTGAGCTGAAAAAGTTTCACTGTCAAGAAAATTTGTGCAGGCAGTGAAATTAAAGCATCGGGAAATTCTTCCGGCAACGCTTGCGAAAGTTTCAGAAAACCACGCTGACCAAGCAAGTGTATAAAAGTCCATGACGATGGAAGCAAAAGGAGGGAAGAAAAAAAATGGTCTATCTATGAGCTAAAACGACTTAAGAATATCTAGACATGTGGATCACAAGATCAGTAAGCTAATGTTGCCTTACTCTCGGTTCAATATCTCTTCAAAAAAAGGATAATAAGTTCATTATGTCCGAGGAACTAAATCAGAAACATTAATCTGAATTCCACAGTGTCCACAACTATAGGTAGAGTGGGGGGCAGCCACCCCTTAGTACACAATTGCATACTAACATGCAAAATACACACAGAACCACCAAAATGTTTGGACGACAGTTGTTACACCAAAATAATGCTCAGTAATCCTTGAGAAGAAAAGATGATACCCGGTGTTACTAATTGTCAGAGGAAAGGAAATTATTTTGCAAGAATAAAGCGTACTGGGGAGGTGGCTTACTCTGAAGGCTGAAGTGAGAGTGGTGAAGTTGGAAGGTCTCGGCTGCAGCCGGGTCCCCAGGCACGGGCTTCTCCCCTCCCTGGCATACCTCTCGGTTAGTTCGCTGTCGTACGATACCTCCCGGAGGCTGGGCTCGGTGAGGGAGGCGGCGGAGAACGAGCGACCGAAGGGCGACTCCGGGGCAAAGACGTCGAAGCAGGTGTGAGGCGGCACAGCGTGGACCCGCGCGTCGCTGAGCCAGTTCTGACGCGGAGCGCGCGAGGGCCCGCCTCTTCCCCTCCCGCCGAGTCCGCGTCCGTGACCGTGATGGCCCCAGTAACGGCGCTGGGCACGCTGCCGTCGAGCCGCTCCCGCTCGGCGGCGGCGGCGAGACGGCGAGGCAGCCGTCGTTGACCGCCCCACTTGGACGCCTGCCAGCCGCGCCCGGCCCTTTGTCTCCTCCTGCGTGCGTGCGTCCGAGGCGAAGGGCGGCACCCACGAGGCGCAGGCTGTGCGGGGAGGCGCGGCGGCGGGTTCCTTGAGGTCGAGGGATCCGGCGCCGCGGTCGTCGTCGGGGAATGCGGGGCCGATGCCGAGGCGGAGGGTGGCGGACGGGGACGGCGCGGGTGTGCGCTGCAGGGGGAGAGGAGGGCCGCCGGGGACGAGAAAATTGCTGCTTCGCCATTATCGGCTTCAGCTCTTTTGCCATCCCTCAAATGGGATTCGCCCGTCTGCCATTTTCAAATACGACGTACCATCAGAATACTCTGGACCAGTATATGTACCATATTTTAATTTTAATTTTTTTTTCATTATTTCCTTTCCCTTTTTACCCCTCACCCATCCTCGGTTCTAAAGAGGATTCGAGGATGGATGAGGGGTAAAAAGGGAAAGGAAATAACGAAAAAAAAATCAAAATCAAAATACGGTACATATCTTCGTCAGTAGTATTCGATGGTACGTCGTTGGAAAATGGCGACGGATTTAATCCCATTTGAGGGATGGAAAAGAGCAAGCTCACGCTTGATAATGGCGAAGTAGCAATTTTTCGCCGGCCGGGACTTCATTGCCGGCGTGCACCATGGCATGGGCGTTGTCGCCTGCGCGCTTCTTGCCGCCTCGGGTGCGCGACGCTGTGGGTCAGGGAGGGAGTCGGAGTCGCCTGGGGAGAGGGAAAGTCACTCATGCGAGAGAGCCGCGCGTGGGGTATGCGCGCGACGGGACGAGGGATGAGTGACGAGGTTTGGTTCGGCCAACCCGCTACGTTGGATTTGAGTGAGTGAGAGGAAGGAGAGGTTAGAGCTATATCTGGGCACAAAGCCCAAGCCCGTGAGCCCGGCACGGAGCCCGCTATTTAGGCCCGGCCCGGCCCAAAGGTCAATGGGCCCGGGCTGGCACGGCATGGGGGTGCAGGCCGTGCTTGGGCCGCACCCTAGGCCCCTGTAAGCCGCAAGACGGCAGACCGCCATAAATAATAACAAGCAGGCCCAGAGCGGCCCAACGACAAGCAGGCCGGCGGCCACCGGCCCAAGAACTCCCCCCTCCTCCCCATATATAAACCGTGACCCCCCGGCCCCCACCCCCACCCTAACCCTAACCCCATTCCCCTCCCAACCGCCGCCGCACTCGACACCCGCTCGGTCGCTCGTCGCTCTCGCTCGTCGCCACTCGCCTCCTCTCGTCGATCCATCTTCGTCGTCGGTGCGACCGTCATCCTTGGATCCGGTGATATCGCCGCCGCTCCATCACCTCTCCCTGAGTTCCCTGCTCCCTCAGTCCCTCTTCGTCTTCCTTTTTACTCCTTCTCCTCTGTTTGTCGATGAACATGTGAGTCCGCCTCCCCGTCTCTCTTCCGCCGCCGCACTGACGCCGTCCTTCTTAATCCCATCTTGCCCTTGTGTGGCCCTCGTCTTCTCCGGCGCCGGGCTCTGGTGGCGCAGGCAAGTCCATCCCCATTCGTAACCCTAACCCTAGCCCCTAGATCTATACGTTTCTCAGTGTTTTGATTCTATTTTTGGGATCATTTTCTCATCCTTTTCTTCTTTTCGTGTTCTTTTTCTTTGCAGGTTTGCTGCCGATGCCTCGTCGTCAACTAGCCTTGGCGTGAGGCAGACGACGGGCAATGGCACCATGTTAAGCCGTAGCAGCGCACCGTTGAGGAACGGTCTTTGGAGTTCACCGAATCCACAGGCGAGGGCCCCATGGCGTGTGACCCGCAGGCGACGATGCCATGTTCCTCGTGGATCGGCAACGGCGATGACTTGGTCATGGTCTGGTTGTCTCCGGAGCATGACGACGACGGCCGTGACCCTTTGCGGTGTTTGATGACGCCACCCGCGGGATTACCGGCGATCGGACGTCGACGTCGTCGTCTCGAGCAGGGCAACGGGATAGGGACGGTGGACTCAACAAAGACCTTTGGTGTTAATAGTAATCTTGATGGTAATGGTACTCGTACTCATTCCTCTGGTCTTTGTTTACGGACTTGGTAAGCGTAAGTCTAAGTCTTTGGGGTGACTTTGAGGAGGTTTATGAGAAGATTAATGGTGTCGATGTGCGTGTTAAAGCTATATGTAAGATGTGTAGAACTGTGTTGAGTGCTAGATCTGCTTTGCTAAATTTGGTCACATTCTTAGGCACCAAAAATCTTGCAAAATGAAACTTGATAATGCTTCTAGGGTTCGGTCTCGACTAGCTTTTAATCTTGATGGGTCTTTGCATAATTGGAACTATGATCCCGTTGTTGCTAGAACTAAACTATGTAGATTGATTGCTAGGCTTGATCTTCCTCTTGGTTTTGGTGACACCTGATGCATTTGAGGAATATATTAAAAATTCTCATAACCCAAGATTTGTTAGATCATCTAGAAGAACCACCACTAGAGATCGGATAAGTTATTTTTTGAACATCGTGCTATGATTAGGAAGCCGTGTGTGCATGTTTACGCATCTCATTGCTTTGACTTCGATATATGGTGCGGTAATGCTAAAGAGGATTACATATCTGTTGTTGCTCACTATGTGAATCTTGATTGGGAATTGCAAAAGAAGATTGTTGGTCTTAGGTTGATTCAAGTTAAGCATTACGGTGAAAACATTTCGCTTCCATTGCATCTGTTGTTGAGGAGTATGGCTTGGTTGATAAAATCTTTTCTATCACTTTAGATAATGCATCTTCTAATGCTAAGGCTATGGAAATTTTGACACCTATGTTTTCTTTGGTTATCTTGGTTGTGATCACGCTTTTGATGATCACGCACTGATTACGATCTTGTGCATCAACAGCGTGCTTGTCACATTATTAATCGATAGTCAAATCTGGACTAAAAAGAATCAAACCTTATATAGAGGATTTTAGAATTGCAATTAATTTCTTGAACTCCTCTAATCAAAGAATTGCTATGTTTAGAAACTCATTGTGAAGCTAAAGGTATGAGACCTAGAAAATTTGGCTTAGACATGGATGTTAGATGGAATGCTACTTATCTCATGCTAAAACACTTGGTTCGTTCTGGTGAAGTATTTTCTGTGTTCATAAATTCAAATTATGGTTCTGCACTGTTGTCTCCAGCCCATTGGCACGTGGCTGGGAAAATATTGGAGTTCCTGGAAGTATTTTATGACTCTACTGTTACACTGTCTGGTGTTTATTATCCTACCAGTCCTCTTGTGCTGCACCATGTTCTAGAGATTGCAACCCATTTGCATGCATGTGAAAGGGATGTTAATCTTAGACCCTTTGTGTACCCTATGCAGCATAAATTTCTTAAGTATTGGAAGGACATTCCTCTCTTATACTCATTTGCATTCATTCTTGACCCTAGAGCTAAGCTCAGAGGTATGCAAAGGGTCCTCCATTTACTTACTTTTGAATATCTTTGGTACTTGATTACACTACTTACTATGCTGATTTGAAAACTGAGTTGCATAAAATGTTTGAGAAATATTTGAGAAAGTTTGGTGCAACTAGGTCACAAAGGGTTGCTGGTCCTACCCCACCCACTGGTAAGAGAAAACAGGCTTGGGGGTAATTTTTGGAGGATCAGGTCTGCCTGGTCCTTCCAGTGGCACTACCTGTTCTTCTTCTCACTCTACTGCTGAAAGCTCTAGTTTGGTTTTGGTAAATTGATGAAACCCTAAGTGCTAACCTAGTTCATCAAGTGATCATGAGATAGGTAGCACACTTCAAGTAGAGAAGCAAATAAAGATCATAACATGACAATGGTGATAGCATGGAGATGATCAAGGACTTAAACTTGAAGAGAAGAAAGAGAAAAACAAAAAGCTCAAGGTAAAGGTATAACTTGTAGGAGCTATTTTATTGTGGTCATTGATGACAAAGGGGGAGAGAAACAAAGATAAAGGGGATAAGGGGGAGAGATATAACAAAGGAAAGGGATCAACTAAAATTTTGAGCACACAAGTAGGGGGAGCAAGCTCACGAACTTGTATGGTGCATTTGAACGTGCATTTCATATGTTTGCTTGCATGGCATAAGTTCCATATTTATAATATCCATGCTTGTGTGATGTATGCTAGTTGTAGATTTGAATGATAAAATGCAAACTAGCATGCATAGGATATCTAGTGATTTCACTTCCAAATATTTCTAAGTGGTATTGAGCTAACCATGGTGCTAAGGATGGTATATTGGTGCACTCCGATTGGTATCACGCTTCAAAGATCAATCTTTTATACCTTAGCATCATATGGTAGACATTGACTCCTACATTTCCTATCTAAGCATATGTGCAAGCTTCAATCCAAACTCTTAGCACATATGTAGGGGGAGCAATTGCTATCACTTAGGGTTCATGAAACTTGTCCATATCTTTTTACACATGGTAAATATGTTTGGATAAGCAACATGGATTCAATTGAATTTCAATTCCTATCTTTGTATAAGGGTTGTCATCAATTACCAAAAAGGGGAGATTGAAAGCTCTAGTTTGATTTTGGTAAATTGATGAAACCCTAAGTGCTAACCTAGTTCATCAAGTGATCATGAGATAGGTAGCACACTTCAAGTAGAGAAGCAAATGAAGATCATAACATGACAATGGTGATAGCATGGAGATGATCAAGGGCTTAAACTTGAAGAGAAGAAAGAGAAAACAAAAAGCTCAAGGCAAAGGTATAACTTGTAGGAGCTATTTTATTTTGGTGATCAAGACACTTAGAGAGTGTGATCACATTTAGGTTTGATAGCCGTACTATTAAGAGGGGTGAAACTCGTATCGGAATGCGGTTATCAAAGTGCCACTAGATGCTCTAACTCATTGCATATGCATTTAGGATCTAGTGGAGTGCTAACACCCTTGATAATATTTGTGTAAATATGCTACCACATGAGCACAAGGTGTTTGTAGGGTTGAGATGGGTTTGGGTCCCTCTCTCCCTCCCGCCGAGCAAGCTCGGCGGGATTCGGCGCTTTCGGAAAAATGAAATGTCTATTTTCTATTGCGCCGGATGCAAAATTCTTGGTGGTTGGCATACTTGAGCAAGGGTGAAGAAGTAAGAGTTGAAATGGAGTTGATCGAAATGATCTTGGCGTCCGGTCATCGACCGGACGATTTTTGGTCACTCAATGACCGGACGCTGAAGGTCTGCGTCCGGTCGAATATCGAGCCGACATGATGGCTAAGGTTGTTGAGCACGGACCATGGCTGCGTCCGGTTAAGGTGGACGGACGCGTCGTCCGGTCGAAAAAAACATGCCTCGGGAGCTTATTGAAACGACCGGACGATTGGGCTTCAGCGTCCGGTCGATTTTTCTCGAAGCGTCCGGTCGGCTTCGCAGCAACTGTTGAAATCGACGAAACAGCGTTTGAAAGTGGTGACGCATGGCGTCCATCGGGCGACCGGACGCTGAGGGCCAGCGTCCGGTCAGTATGACCGGAGCGTCCGGTCAGAGCGCGTTTTACCCAGTGAAGGGGTATAACGGCTCTATTTGATTGGGGCTCTATTTAAGCCCCATGGCCGGCTGTGGCTCATATCTTTGGCCATTTTCATTGACATAGCAACCTTGTGAGCCTAGCCAAAGTTCTCCCACTCATTTCCATCATAGATTAAACATCTTTGTGAGATTGGGAGAGAATCCAAGTGCATTGCTTGAGTGGTTGCATCTAGAGGCACTTAGTGATCGTGTTTCGCTGTGGATTTCGCTTGTTACTCTTGGTGGTTGCCGCCACCTAGACGGCTTGGAGCAGCAAGGATCGTTGAGTGGAGGAGGTGATTGTCTCCGACTCCGATCGTGGTGATTGTGAGGGTTCTTGACCTTTTCCCGGCGGAGCGCCAAAAGGTACTCTAGTAAATTACTTGTGGCTTGTGTGATCCTCATCTTGTGTTGGTTGTGCGGCACCCTATTGAGGGTTTGGCGAGTGATGCCAATCAGCGCGTGAACCTCCAAGTGAGTGAATCATCACAACGAGAACTAGCTTGCCGGCAAGCAAGTGAACCTCGGTAAAAATCATTGTGTTCATCATTTGACTCCGAGGTGATTGGTCTACATTGATATTCATTATTGTGATTGATTGGTTCCTACCACTACACGGCGGTATAACTCTCTTGCTCACTCTTATATTACCGCAAACTATTTATCAAACTCTTTAGTGTAGCTAGTTGTGAGAGCTTGTTTGTTTGATTAGTGTTGCTCTTTAGTTAGTCTTTGAGAGCACACTAATTTAGCTAAATGTCATAGCTATTGTGTGGACATACACTATTCAAAATAGAATTGAGGTAGGTGGCTTGCATTTTAGTAGGCTAGCGCAACACTCGCTTCGCCGTAAAATTGTCTAACACATTTTGTTAAGTGTTGTTGTAAAATTTTATTAGGCTATTCACCCCCCCTCTAGCCATTAGGACCTTTCAACTGCTTCTGAACTTTCAAGCTATTTGGACAGCGACTGCATAACTGCTTATGAGGATGGTTTTGACATTCTTCTGTGGTGGAAGGACCGCAAACTAACCTATCCCATCCTGGCTATTATGGCCAGAGATATCATGTCAGTTCCTGTTTCTACTTGTTCTTCAGAGTCTTGTTTCAGCTTAGCAGGGAGGATCCTAGAAGAACGGCGGCGGAGCTTGAAACCAGAACATGTTGAGATGCTGACCTTGTTGAAGGACTGGGAGCTAGGAGAGAAGAGGAAACAACATGAAGCTGCTGATACCAAGGAAATTGAAGATGCATTCGAGAATCTGTTCCTGGATGAACCAGAAGGTGAAGATGATGCATCTGGTGGCAGAGAGTGGCATTGGTTGGCTAGGAGTGTTGGAGTACTTTTGTGTGAGTTGAGAGTGGATGTGTCCCTCACTCACTTGCTTAGTTTTCATTTGAACATTTGAACAATGGTCTGTAGTAACTATGTAAGATTAAGACATTTGGAGCTGGCTGCACTTTTTTTTCCTGTCTAGGGTTTCTCACAAGGGTGAGTTTTACCTAGGTAGGTTTTTAATGAGGCAGCATTGCACAAAACAGCTCTTTTTAATATTTAAATCTGCTGTCTTCATCGTGCTGTTGCTGCTGTTTATTGCCTAAGTGTCCTAAATGGCTAAGTGTGAAAAAATTGTGTTGGTCAAAATTCATACTTATGTGTTCATGGTTGAAAAAATGGATTGAGATGTTTATTTGGAGGTGTTTTAGATTTAACGGGCTGTGGGCTGTCACGGTCTGCTATTTTTGCCGTGCCTCACGGGCCAGCACGGCACGAAAAATGGCCCACAGGCCCATGCCTGGGCCGAAGGCCAAGCCCGCAGGCCGATGAGGCACGGCCCGCAAGGCACGGCGTGCCTCCTTGGCCCGATAGCCATCGTGCCGTGCCGGCCCGTGACCGTGCCGTGCCGGGCCGGGCCGGCCCGATGCCCAGATATGGTTAGAGCGTGGCTTCATGTGCATTTGTGAGTGAGTGAGAGGAAGGAGAGGTTAGAGCGTGGCTTCATGTGCATTTGTTTGGGTGCACTTAGAATATTTTACGACTGTGGTGAATATTTTTTACGTGGCTTTAGAAAAGTTTACGCTCGGTATATTATTAGTGGTAGAGATTTGTATTATCCCAGCTGCTACTCTCATGGTGCTTGCAACTTTGTCCCAAGCTTCATTCATCCGATAAAATCGATTTAGGTAGTAGAGTATTTTAGTACAACCTTCACTGCCAATCTGCCATCCGATCCAGTGCTGTTTCCTTCTTCTGCTGCCAGCCTTCTAGAAGACCGGTCCCTCATTATTTCCTGGAAAAGAAAATGAGTGTCATGGTTTATTTGTCAAGCTAGTGGGAATTGCATTCCAACTAATTTGATGTTTGTATAGGATTTCCACTTCTTCTGCAATTATTGTATCTAATCCCTTCTTGTTGACTCTATTATATATAGAATCTTCCACGGGGAAAAAAATCTAAATCTTTATTTGATTCTAAGGTATCTCCGTCTAGTGTGTATTTTTCTTATCGGCTACTATCTACACTTCTCAACGCACACTGTGGCATGGTCTTCCAGTGAGGTCCTTTATCTTCCCTCGGCTACTTGATTCTCCATCGAGTCTTCACATCAACCTCTCGACTTGCAAACAATTTTTAGTCCTGTTGGTTATGTTTTCTTCAATCACCGAAATCACTTTAAACATGGTGGCATAGCTAGTACGTAGCTAGGGTGTCCATTATGTCTCACAAAGTGAGTGCTATATTATATAGCACAAAGAATGTTGGCCGTTGTAATTGGCTAGCTATACTAGGCCCCGTTCGCTTGGCTGAAATTAGCTGAAAAAACAAGCCAAAGCTAAAAATGTTGCGAGAGAAAAACACTGTTCCGGCTGAAAAAAGAAACCGAATAAGTCGGCTTTTAAGGTAAGCCGAACGTGGCTATATATGAGAGATAAAGCAGGGAGAGTATAAGCGGACGGATGAGGAAGTATTCGACTAGGCAAAAAATATGAGGTAACAAGGAATAATGAGAATGTGTTGAACTCCACAACAAAGAGGTTTATATCACATATAGTCCATAATTGAATTTACGGGTCTATGAACCGGTCCTTTTTTCCCAGGTTGCACTTGTAGAAATGAAATCCTACCAAGTTCACATGAAAATAATCCCATGGCTGAAAGGTGCAGAAGATAGCGAGATGTAACAAAGGCTTGCATATAGGGAGCTTGACACACACTCACACAGTGCTAGGGAATCTAGGGTATTCGCCATTTCGGCACACAAATGAACCAACAGAACAGTCAAAATCACCAATAGCAGTAGGACTCCACAGAAAAATGAGGTAAATAATGAGTATATATTTGCCATTTGGAAACTGGTTATAAATTAATTTCTATACCTAGCATAACAAAAGGGCATAACTACATTGTTTTTGCACCATCATTATATGATATTTACACAGGCAACAATAACGCCACAAAAATATCACATCTATCTAAGCATGCAGTACACGCATATGCTTTTTCATTGGAGCAAATGAAAAATAACATATCAAAGATACTCCCACTACACCATTCTCAAACATATATAATTTAAGAATTCTTTTACACACTAAACTATGAATCTCTTATATACAAAACTAGTGTGGTATATATGTTACATAAAATGATATTGACTGAATTGTGTCATGAAAAATTTTCAAATGATTTAATTTTAAAAACTAAATATCAAATTCTTAGGTAAAGCATTGGATAAATACAAAACACAATGTAAACAGGAACATATGGAATACAATTTTGCATGTCTCAAATTGTACTCATTCGCAATGTTTGCACACAATCTAGCTAGTTCACTATTACATCAGCTCATGTCTGAGAAAGGATCAAACCAGCAAGTAACATATCAAACATCACAAATCCTACTGTTAAATCGACACTTGTTCTTTGAAAAAAAAAACTACATGGTAACCATTTCCAGCGCTTGGCATGCTTTGGGCTTACATCCTCGCTGCTTCCTATATCTCCTTTTGTAGGAATGTTAACACCCTAAATATTGCCTGCATAAAAGATGTAATGGTATTTTATATAATATAGTGTCATGTAGGATTCTCAAAAAAAAAATTGAATGCCACAATCAATTATGGAAGTTCACTAAGGATATATTACAGAAATAAGTTCACGATCAATGATGGAATTAAAGAACATAAGAGGTTTATCAAGAACTGTTCGTATCATATATTCCTGGCTAATAATCCTGAGGGAAAAAAATGTTTTAGTCATAATCCGAACGAAAGAAGCTAAATGCATTCGCATCTCAAAGGCCATCCAATAGTAGGAATCAAAAGACAGATTCAATAACAACAGTTGTGCTCTTTTCTACTGATCAATATTTTACCACTGATCAGGAAGTTCCTTATTTCATTCTCTATGAGAATTCACACTGAAGCGCTATAAAAAAAACGTAGAAAATTAAATTAGCAACTTGATTGTCATTCGGAGACTATAAAATAGAACTGCTGCAGTTTCTTCACTATTGTATCGATCGGGTCCTCCAAATTAAAACATTTATCCTCTGATGTCAACACTAACATTTCGTAGTAAAAGGAACCAATTTTCCCAAGCAAGCTAATCCCAATCCGTGTGTTATTATTTGACAAAGAAATAATCATAGGCGATATCAGTATTGAGTTGTAAAGACAAATGTTACTAGTATACCTTATTATTAACTGATGCTTTAGTTCTCGCACTGGTAGAGAACCGAGCTTTACTCCCGGTGGAAAACCCCCTCTAGTCCTGGTTCCCCACCCGGGAGCAACCATCCGGGACTAAAGGGGGGTCCTTTAGTCCCGGGTCAGGAACCGGGACTAAAGGAGGACCTTTAGTCCCGGTGGGTAACACCAACCGGGACTAAAGGTGCCTCCTGACATGCCACGATGGCCGGTACCTTTAGTCCCGGTTGGTAATACGAACCGGGACTAAAGGTTTTTTTCTTTTTTCTTTTCTTTTCATTTTTTTGTTTTCTTTTCAAAATAGGTTTTCGAAATCGTATTGTACGCTGCTAATTATACATTTATACGCGCATATAGTATGTTTCGGTTCAAGCACAATGAACGTATTAAATCACACAATTCAAGCATAGAAATATATATATATATATACATATACATATATATATATATATATATATATATATATATATGAATGCATGCATCATATATATATTTACATGCATGCATGCATATGTGTATTTTACATTATATTATTTCATGTGCATATATTACAAAAGATTGCATTACAGTTGTTGTGACATAACAAGTTTCCTCTCATCCTCTAGCTTGGCTTCAATGGCAGTGTTGGGTCGAAGTAGAACTCGCCCTTGGAATCGATGACCTGCTCATTAAAAAATCCGGCTATAGACTCTTGAATTGCTTTGATTTGGTCTTGCCGTATGACCTTTTCCTCCAACCATCGAGTCTACAGGTTTGAATTAAAGGAAAATAAATTAATATATGTACATATATATATAAAGACATAGTAACACAATCAATAATAATAATTAAATGAATATATAGTGTATTTTTAACGTACTTTGAGTCTCTCTGTAGGAGTTCTTTGGGAGAGCACCTTGATAAACTTGCAAACATAGTAACCACAGTAGTTGTTCCCCTGTTCCTGCCTTAGACACCACTTTACGAGAAAAAGATTTGTCATCCAATCTGGTGATCCGGTGAAAGCTATATGTTTAATTAATAAAGATGATGCGATTCAGGGGACTTACTTTCAAAGGGATTACATTCAGTGGCGCTTTGCATTTTTCCATGTGTTGCTTCTCAATAAAGGTTTTCCAAACACTGCCCAATAAAAAATTTGCCACGTCATCAGATATAGTTAATCATCATGTTTGTGTGTATATATAGTTGCTAGAGATCCCGAAATTACCTCTGGATAATATCTATCATATCTTGGTAGTCTTGTTGTGGTTTTCTCATCGAGTCATAGATTATCAAGTGACTTTTCACCAGATCGATGTCCATCAATATCCAGTGATTGCTGCATGTGTTTATAGGATATATCCCTTGTTTGACTGTCCTGAAAGATTACTTAGAGCAGGCCAATCATTGATTGTTACGAACAACAATGCTCGCAGATCAAAGTGTTCCTATTTGTACTCATCCCACACACGTACACCTTCTTTATTCCACAAAATGAGAAGTTCGTCAATAAGTGGTCTCAGGTACACATCGATGTCATTGCCAGGTTGCTTCGGGCCTTGGATGAGCACAGGCATCATAATGAACTTTCGCTTCATGCATAACCAAGGAGGAATGTTGTAGATACTTAGAGTAATGAGCCAAGTGCTATGACTCACTGCTACGCTCTCCAAAAGGATTGATACCATCTGTACTTTAAAGCAAACCTTAAGTTTCTTGCGTCATTTGCAAACTCTGGGAATTCTCTCGTCGATTGCTCTCCTTCGGGACCCATCAGCAGAGGTGTCTCAACATATTGTCTACCTTACGGTCTTCTTTGTGCCATCGCAACAATTTTGCATGTTCTTTGTTTACGAACAGACGCTTCAAGCGTGGTATTATAGGAGCATACCACATAACCTTGGCGAGGATTTTCTTCCGCGGACGTTCGCCCTCAACATCACCAGGGTCATCTCGCTTTGATCTTATCTGCATGACGCATGGCATCACGGGCATGCATCCAATTTCTCGTACTCTTTGCCACAGTGACAGGATGCGATCATTAGGATATGCATGTATCTTCTCTATTTCTAGCCCCATAGACAGACAACTTGTTTTGCTTCGTAGGTAGTGGCGGGCAATTCATTGTCCTTTGGAAGCATCTTCTTTTGAATTTTTAGTAACTCTCCAAATCCCTTGTCAGATACACCATTCTTTGCCTTCCATTGCAGCAATTCTAGTGTGGTTCCCAACTTTTTCTGCCCTGCATCACAAGTTGGGTACAACAATTTCTTGTGATCTTCTAGCATCCGCTCGAACTTGATCTTCTCCTTTTCACTTTCACATTCTCTTTGTGCGTCACGAATGACCTGAGAAAGATCATCAGCCGGCTCATCTTCTGCGGCTACCTCTTCTTCAGCTTCTCCCATTGTAGTATCATTGAAGCACGCACCATCGGGAATAATATCATTGTCGTCCCATTGTTCTTCTTCACCTTCTTCCATTACAACACCGGTTTCTCCGTGCTTTGTCCAACAAATATAGTTTGGCATGAAACCCGACTTGAACAAGTGTGAATGAAGAGTCCTTGAGCAAGGATATTCCACCGTATTCTTACATATGGCACATGGGCAAAGACATGAAACCATCGCGTTTGTTTGCCTCGGCCGACGTAACAAAAGAATGCACGCCGTCAATGAACTCTTGGGGAGCGGCGATCAACATTATACATCCAATGACGGCTCATCGCATTACATGACATAAATACTATATTAAAACCTAGATCATAATTAATTATTTATACAACATGCGTGCCACCACAAAAGATACAAATTTATGAAAGCATCGCTACAATGTAAACAATCCCAACTACCACTAAAAGAACTAAAGCTAAAATACATTTCAATAGCAGAGGATTTCACGACCAATCTCAACTAAAAATGCAGATCCCCGATTGTGCAACATCTTTTGGGCTTCTTAATTTGGATCACCGCCTCATTAGCCGTCAGATCTGCATTGTTGTGCAAGATATTTTTGCACGAGTCCAACATACTCTTCCTCCCGAAGAGAAGCCCCGAACATCGCCCACCGCCATCCCTTTGAAATTAAAACAAAAAATTAGAACTTTAATCACAACCATCATGAAAATAGGTATAAAATAACCATAATCATTAAATACGATAAAATAACTCACATTGCGATCCGGACACTTGTAGAAGATACGATCCTTGTTGGGACCCTCCTTCTTCACTCGGTACTCCATCACAATCTTCGTCTCATCACGACACTTGCCGCATGGAATGAGAGGGAGGCCCGCCTAAGTCGCTTTGGAAACCCATGAGAGGCCGAGGACCCAGGAAGCGATTGCCATCTACTCTCTATACTCATTTTTAATACACTATAAATTTCTCCTTTTATAAACAAATAAAATTAAGAAACTATAAAATTATCTAGATCTCTAAACAATGATATTTTTAATGGTCATTGTGTTCTCGTCTTTTATCATGGCGGGTAAGTAATTCACATGATATTTCGCAAATTAATGAGAAGAATGGGAGTGTACACACATAATGAGACTCATCATGACGATATCGGGACGTGTGAATAAATAACCATCCATACTAGTTGACCTTACTTACGTGATCATCTCGGCGAGCATTTCTCCATCGGACGGCACCGTGCTGGCCACGGAAGAGCTCCAATTCTACGAGAAAGGGAACACGGTCTTCCACGACCGCTGCCGCTCTCCCTCGAGAATCAAAGCTCCTCCTTGACGTCCGTTATCGCTCGGCAGAGAACGTGTTTCGCCGAGATGAACACGGTCCGCAAGTTCAACTAGTATGGATTTTCTATAATTTTCTAACTATTTTCTAAGTTTATATTTATATATATACTACGTTTGGGTATGGTGATTGATGACTCATCGCGACGATATCGGGACATGTGAATAAATAACCATCCGTACTAGTTGACCTTGCTTACGTGATCATCTCGGTGAGCATTTCTCCTGGACGGCACCGCATACTTGACCACGGAAGAGCTCCAATTCTACGAGGAAGGAACACGGTCTTCCACGACCGTTGCCGCTCTCTCGTAGAATCAAAGCTCCTCCTTGGCGTCCGTTATCGCTTTCGGCAGAGAACGTGCTCGCCGAGATGAACACGGTCCGCAAGTTCAACTAGCTACTTTAACCTTATTTCATGTAAATATGCAAGCTTGAAGTGATTTTGAGCTCAAATTGCTTACAAATGAAAAAAAACCAAAATAAAGAACCATATATATATATAGTGAACAAAATGAGATAAGACAATGGTGAAAAATGAGAGTATGAGATTGGTAACCTTTACACCTGAAGAATCGACGGAGGAATCAAGAAATCGATGGAGGAATCGAATAATGGATGGAGGAACAATGGAGGGAGGGAGGAAGCAAGAACACTACTGCAGTGAGCTTCAAAATGTGTGCTTGAGCTCGGGCTCGGGGAGGAAGGAGGAGCCGGCCGGGATATAAAGGGGACCTTTAGTCTCATTTGGTGGCTCCAACCGGGACTAAAGGTAACTTTCCAACCCCGGGGCAGCAGCCACGGCCCGGGAGTAGACCTTTACTCCTGGTTGGAGCCCCCAACCGAGTAAAAGTATATTTTAGTCCGGTTGGTGGCTCCAACCGGGACTAAAGGTCCCCGCCACCTCTGTGCTCGGGCGCAGAGAGCCGTTAGGCGGGGACCTTTAGTCCCGGTTGGAGACACCAATCGGGACTAAAGGTATTTCTAATCCCGGGCGCAAAAAATTCCGGGACTAGAGCCCATTTTGACCGAGGATCAAAGGCATGTTCTCTACTAGTGTCGGGTTCCTCGGTGCCTATAGCTAGCTCCTGAATCTCTTTCACCAGTTTTGCAACGAGTTCCCTCGAGCCAGCCATTTCAGCCTGCCGATTCACTGATGCCCTTTGTATCATTTCCATCGTCCCAACTGCCCATTTTGGTCCACTAATATCATTTCTGCTAGACGGCCCCTCATTGTTTCCTGCAAAAGAAAAAAAAACAGGGACAGAGTAATTAAGGGCTAGATTATTATACATCAAGCATTAAATTGCATTATTCCAACTAATTTGATGTATATTTATAGCGAGGATTTCAACAAAATTCTCTGGTACCTGATTCCTTGTTGCTGGTTTCTTCCATGAGAGAATCTAACTCTCTATTTGATGCTAAGGCATCCCTCTCCTCAACGGCAATAGCACATGCCACTGAGTACGGCTTCCACCACTGAGCATACTCATCCGTCACACCGGGCTCGTCACTCGGAATGGCGAATGCATAATCTTCTGCCCCAGTAGTGTATGTTTCCCATGCTCTCTCCCAGAGATTGGTATTCAATCGGGTCACCGTCCCCGGAACGTCCTGGTCGAAGCCGAGCTGCCTCGCGACGCGGTGAGGATTGTACTGCTCGACGTAGTCCACGCCCACGAGCTCGCAAGCCTCCAGACACCGTGCAAAGGATGACAGTGGTGCCCTAGCTCCGCCATGGCCGCGACGACGCACCCAGAAGCTACTGCCGTAGGGCCGCCACAGGAACTCCTTCGGTGCCCTGAACACCACGCGAGCGTACCCCGGGTCCACCGCCCTGTGGACGTCGTGCCACCGGGAAGCCCTAGGCAGCAGCACATCCTCAGCGTCAGCGGGGTCCGGGAAGCTTGCCGTCGCCGCCGTCGCTGGGCCAAGCTCTGGGAAGCGCTCCCAGACCCAGAGCTGCAGGATGTGCATCGGCGCCGAGACCGACGGCGCCTCCGTTCTCTTGGAGTGGATGAAGTGGCGGTGGAGCGCGGAGAGGTCGCTGTAGATGCTGGCGAGCGCCGCGGGCGCGAGCGCCGCGCTGTGGCCGTGCGCCAGGCGGACGGCGATGGGGAGCACCTCCTCCCCCGGGACGATGTCGTCGGAGCCGGAGTCGGACGGCACCGGGAGCACGAAGCGAGCCAGCCACAGAGACAGGAACGCAGCGTGCTCAAGGCGCTGCTCCCGCTCGTCTCGGCCGCCGCCTGCCTCCTCTGGCTGGTGCTGGTGCCGGTTCTGACGAAGAAGGAAGTGCTCCGCCCAGCTGGAGCCGGTGCCCTCGCGCTGATCCATCAGCAGGACGGCGCGGACGGCAGCGAGCGAGCGCTCGTCTGCCATCTCAAGTCTGTCGGAGTACCGAGGCTCGCGCACGGGGAAGCCGAGGATGGGCAGGCCCGCGAGCGCGACGATGTCCTCCAGCGTGACCGTCGCCTCGCCCCAGGGGAAGACAAAGGTGTTGGTCGGGGGGGACCAGAAGGGCACGAGCTGGAGCAGCGCGCCCTCGCTCTCCCGCCGCACCCGGTACGTGGTCGCCAGGATGCCCTCCAGGACCCCGAGCTCGCGCCACAGTGGCTCGTGCAGCGGCCGGAGCTTGGCCACCCACTGCTTCCACAGATCCGTGCTGTCAGCCCAGCCCTCGAATTTTGCCTGGATCCCGCCGTCGAGGACGAGATCACGAGCAGGCAGGGGTGTCAGGGACGGAAGAACACGGTTGCCGCTCACGCTGGGAAGCAGGAAGCGCGGCGATGGTCGGGCAGTCGGGACGGCGGTGGATTCCCAGATCAGGGTTGCCTCGCCGCCGGCCATCTCCGTTGCTGTGGGCTGCGGCTGGAGAGGGAAGAGGGGCGCGTTTGGTGTGGTGAGCGAGAGCCAATGCAAGAGCGCGTGAATGGAAATGGACTGGAGTGGAAACGAGGAAACGCTAGCTTTGGCGGCTATATGGAAGGAAAGCAGGTACTGACAAGACAACCTTGACGCCGCTGGCTGATGACAATTTAGAACCACCTTTTTTTTACCGTTGTAATTGTATGTGAGATGTGAGCAGGGATGCAGAATTAGCAAGAGTTAAGTGCTGCCTAACATAAAATTTCAGTGAAGATTGAAGGTAGATTGGAACGGCTTTATTACATCTGTGGGTGCCAAGCTATTTCATTCATATAGGAAGTGATGTATATCGGTAGTATAGTATGGGACTTCCTCGGTTGAGTATGTAGTATGCAGTATGTATGCATGCATGTAATTAATAGTATACATCCTAACCAGCTTTTTTTTTTACCGTTGTAGTTGTATGCATGTAATTTATAGTACATCCCAGTAGCTTACAAGCATAAGCATAGAGATGTATCCTATTAATTATTACATCATTTTCTAAATTATAAATGGTTTAGGCTTTTCTAGATGTATACATTTTGTTATGTATCTAGATATACATTATGTCTAGATACATAACTTTTATTATGTATAGAAAAGCCATAACGACTTATAATTTGGAACGGAGGGAGTAAATAATAAATAGTAGCAATGATGTATCTTAAAATTCCCTTCACCATGATATGATGGATATAATTAGGGTAATATATAATAGGAACTCACAAACTTTGTTTGCCGCAAAAGCTATGTTAGGCTAAGCGAGAGTTAAGTAGGGCAATGCTACGGTACCCTTCTTACTTCCTAGGAGGTAATATTTCAAATAAATCTGAACTATTGATTTTTTAGATTTTTTTAAATTAATTAATTAATTAAAAAAGGAAAACTATTCTCAAATCCCTCTAATCATGCGAGACATGGGTGGGCATGCAGCCCCTTGCGCATGGCTGCACCCTTTCTTTTGTGCGATTGTCATCACGTCCTTTTTTTTTTGTTTTGTTCCCATGGCTAAACTAAAATGACAACTATCACTCTCATGTCACGATGCGTATAAACCTATCACATTATAAGGTTATAAAATTGTACACCAATAACAAGGGTACCAGAAATAAATTTTTAGCGGCTTCATCATGTATAAAGCTTGATGATATTTTTATGTTAAAATTAAAAACCGGTCATATTTTAGCTATCTTGAAGTTTCATATACCTAGGTAGTGTTTCATAGACGTGCATGTAAGTTGGGCATATATATATATGGAGAATATATTCAGTAGCCAGCTACAAAATAAGTTATTCTGTAGCCACTTCTATTTACGATAATTTTATATACTAATTTACAATAATATCAATATATATTTATGATAGTTGGGTTACTATAACACATGGGGATATTTACCATAACGTTATAGTAAACCACTTAGTAAGAAGTTACTATAATCTCGTAAATTAATATAGTAATTATCGTAACTCAAAGTAACTTAGTTATATATATATAACTACTACCCTATAGCTGGTTACAAAATAACTTATTCTATAGCCACTTTGAGTTACGATAATTACTATATTAATTTACGAGATTATAGTAACTCCTTACTAAGTGATTTACTATAACGATATGGTAAATATTCCCATGTGTTATAGTAACCCAACTATCTTAAATATGTATTGACATTATCGTAAATTAGTATATAAAATTATCGTAAATGGAGGTGGCTACAAAATAACTTATTTTGTAGCTGGCTACTGAATATACTCTCCATATATATATATAGCTGGCTGCAGAATAAGTTATTCTGTGGCCATTTTGAGTTACGATAATTACTATACTAATTTACGAGATTATGGTAACTCCCTCATAAGTGATTTACTATAGCATTATGGTAAGTATCATCTTGAATTATATTAACCCATGTATCGTAAATGTGTATTGTCATTATCGTAAATTGGTACAAACATTATCGTAAATCAAGATGACCATAGAATAAGTTATTATGTGGCCAGCTGTAGAATAGCCTTACCATGTGTGTATGTATGTATGTATGTATGTATGTATGTATGTGTATGTACGTACGTACATACGTACGTACGTACGTACGTTATGTTGCGTTCCTAAGTAACAAGTGCATCAAAAAATAATTAGTTTATTCTAATTAAATTATGTTATATCCAGAGTTGCTAAGATTCATCATGTCTAATAGATCATGCATGCATCAATTAGATCTAAAAAGATCTTTATATCTAAAACTTTACTTATTTCATCTATTACCTCCTAGAAAGTAATACATGATTATAACCCACCGATCTAATCAAATGAATGGCTCATAGTCATTTGAGGGTACCACAGCAAAGCCCAGTTAAGTATTGTAGACACCCCCACCTAGAACACTTCTATACTTTTGTAGCAACACTATTATCTAGTGGATCTCCAATAGTTGGGAAAGTACATTGCTACACATAAATGGTCTCATGAGGTGCCATCCAAGATTTTTTTATGATGTGAGGGGAGTGACGGAGGTAAGAAAAGCGGTCGTTATTTCACAAAATAGTCACCAATTTAGAATTATCAGACAACTTTTGCACCACTATATGTGTTGTGGTATATATCATACCACTCACATACAATACTCCTTTATTCACTCAAGTTAAGGAAATGTGTGTTACTACAATACTGCTTAAAAGACAAATAATTGTATAGATTTTATAACAAGATGGTACTACATGAAATCATCTGTAAGACAATGCCAATGTGTGCTTGACCCCAGTGGAAAGTTTTTATAAGGCGGACATAGGGGTATGGACAACCTTGCAATGTTTATCCTAGTATAAAGTACCAATTCTTCAGCATACTTAATTTGACTGTGTGAGTAACAATTCAACCGAGTATGTTCACGTACACTTCAATTCCTAGAAAATATGAAGAGCACTGAGACCTTTAAGACCAAAGTCACGAAGTCCCTTTCATATAATACTGCCTCAACTTCCTTATCACATGAACCTACAACAATAACATCATGATCATATACCAAGGAATATGTGATAACATCACCTTGCTTGAAAAAGAAGGGATGTGTCACCTTTAGATGGTTGGAATCCAAGCCGTTGAATCTTATTACCTGTTGAGAATATCAAGCTCTTGGCGCTTGCTTTAAAACATAAAGAGGCTTATCAAGCTTACAAACATAGCTCGACAAAAGATCGGTACTCACACAGAAGGATTTGTCTCATATAAACATCCTCCTCCATAACACCATGCAAAAATGTGCTCAAAACATCTAGTTATCGAATGCACAATTGGTTGAATTGCTAAAGATAGTGCAAGTGATCTAATGGTATCCGCGATGACAACAGGACTGAACGTGTCTTCACAATCCAATCCATGTATCTGTTTGAAGACTTTACCAAATAAGAGAGATTCAAAATTATGAATGGCCTCATCAGCCTCCTTTTTACTTGTATACACCCACTTGTAGTCTATTACTTTCCCTATAGCCAAGGAGGAACAAGATGGCAAGTCTTTCTTCATGAGAGCATAAAATTCTACATCGTTTCTAGCCTTTTTTCAATCCTTAGAAGCAAAGACTTCCTATAATAAGAAATGTTTCCTCCCAAAACTTCATAGGCATAGACGCTGGGGATAAAAGAGCAAGCTAAACTTCAATAATATGTCTATGTTCCATTCAGACAAGTCATTTTATTGAACAATGTAAAATGTTTGGAAAATAAATTCAACTTTTCATATTCCACACCTGAATCGATTTGCATGGTGAGAATTTTCTTGTTAAAGAGGCATTCAAACTTTAGATCTATTCTTAAGTAGATAAATTAATGTAAACTTAATGAAATCATCAATGAAGCTGACATAGTATACACTGATAGTGACTAACTAATTTTGGTGTAGTATCCCATACATCTAAGAAGACAAACTCAATCGGGGAAGAAGAAATACTATTGGCCTTAAATAGGATAAGGCAACTAATGACTCACTAATGAAAAACAAAGAATTGTCTTGAAGAACACTATCAGTAACGTTAGACTACACGAAATGATGAACTTGAGAAACATCATATGGCAGCATAGGATAAGTGTCATCTTGACAAATCTCCTTACAAAATAATGTAGCATAGGATTCAAGTAAGGCATCATTATCAATAGTGAATTAGGAACAAAACAAAGGCTCTTTTTAGCAGTAGGAACATGAAGAGCATTATTAAAGGGAAAATTATGTTTAGGAGTATGGATAATAAATTTACCAATATGTCTTATGCTCATAGCTTTACAATGAGTCACATGGATTTGATCCTATCTGTATTTCTCTCGATAGTGAGAATATCCATCTCAATGGAAATATATATGACCAGTGACTACAGATCCATATACTGATTAGTATCTACTCCATAAGAGGGAACACTAAGGAGGCTGACTTTTGTGTAGTAGAGTTGAACTATTTTGAACATCCAATGCCGCCATTGTGAGAACCATACTTGTGGTTAAAATGATAACATCAATTATGAATTGTATGCCTAGTGCGCTCACATAGCTAGCAAACTGGAGACCCATCTTGATCATCAGTACCACAGTTATAGTTGAAACCACGATCACCAGTGGATATGCCAATACTCTATGCTAATTCATGACCATGGCCTTCATCATGATCATGTCCATGAGGAGCAGCATTACCAGATGAATAAAGTTGGCCACAATCACCAGGCTGTTGAGTTAAACCGAGCATCCATACAAGTCAACAATTAATCATATATACAGATCACTTAAAGACAACAACTTTTTTTTTGAATCTAAAGACAACAACTTGTCCTTGATAGTCATGGCAAACATGAACACATTATCGATCTTCGCCTTCCAATCCACTCAGAATATAACTAATGATATTATCATCATCATCAAGTTTTGTCCTCACACGGTCGGTTCGTCTTACCAGCTGCTGGTGATTAGGATTTCTAGAAATCCAAAAAAAGGGGGCCAAAAATCCGCGTGCTGCGTGGTGGTGGGATTCAAATTTGAGACCTGTGTCCTCGCGCGTAGCTCCTCTAACCACTCCACCCACAAGTCACTTGTGTCTATATGGCATATCCATTCCTCTAGTATTTACTTTTTAGGATTTAAAATGAAAATGTAGGACCCTAAATGACTTCAAATGAAAAGTCATCAACTGCAAAGTTGTTGTTTTAATCGAGATCTGCAACTTTGGTTTTGACCTTTTCTCCATCTGAGATCGTTTGACCAATTTGAGTTTCAAATTGTCAGAACTTCAGCCATACTTTTGCGACCTCAAATGATTTCAATAAAAAAATTCATCAACTATAAAGTTGTAGTTCTCATTAAGATCTACAACTTTGGTTTTGGTCGATTTTTCATCCGAGGTCGTTTGAAAATTTTGAATTTCAAAATTTAGAACTTCAAATACAAACTTGAGACTAAATGATTTCTAATAAAAAAATTGTCAAATACAAAGTTGTACTAACTCCCTCCATTCCAAATTATAAGTCGTTTTTACTTTTTTGGTACATAAATTTTTGTTATGTATCTAGACATATATCAAGATACATAGCAAAATTGATGTACCTAAAAAAGTCAAAGCGACTTATAATTTAGAACAGAGGGAGTAGATCCCATCGAGATCTACAACTTTGCTTCTAGTCATTTTCCATCTGAGGTCATTTATAAAATTCAAAAAAAAGGAATTTTAAAATTTGAGAGCTTCAAACAGAATTCTGGGACCATAAATAATTTCAAATGAAAAAGTCATCAACTACAAACAATAATTTTTTTTTGGAGACGGGCGAAATGGGTTAACCAAGGCAGGCATCACAACCGCCTCAGTCAAAAGGTCACGGTAAATCGATCTTTCCCGAGGCGGTTCAAATGCCCGCCTCAGTAAATCAAATAAAAAACAAAAAAAACCCGTGGACAAGCCTGTCGAGCCCATCCACAAGCCCGTCGAGCCCATCCACGCGTCGCCGCTGATGCCGCCACAACTGCTTGTCAGATCCGAGCGGCCACCATCGCCTGAGAAGGGCCGAGCCCTGCACCGCGCCTCCACTATCGGATCCGGTCACACCACCACCGGATTCGCGCCTCTAGAACCAGATCCGCCATCGGGTGAGCATGGGCGGCCAGATCCGGTCACTCCACTACCAGATCCGGTGCGTGGGGGAGGAGGGGCGCTGGGATCTGCCACCGGTCGTGGAGGAGGATCGTGGAGCAGGAGGGGCGAGGCTGGGCCCTCCATCATCAAAGCCGAGAGAAGTGAGGGAGGGAAGACAGAGTGAGAAAGGTGAGAGAGAGGAGAGATGCGTGAGAGAGGGAGACGTGGCCGCTCTATCCAGCGCGACTGCGCGAGGGGGAGAGAGAAGTGAGAGACAAAACCCTAAGTGCTGCTTTTATACATGACTATGGTAATAGGCCTTCTGGGCTTGTTTGGGCCTTGGGTCAATTTTCCGAGACGGTTAGGAAAATGCCCACCTTTGAAAATGGATTTATGGAGGTGGACGTTTTAAGACGACTGCTCCAAAAAAGGAGGATTTTTGGAAGCGGTTGTCTTAAGACGACTGCCTCCGTAAATCGATTTTAGGAGACTGCCTCCGTAAATCGATTTTACCCCGTAAATGAAAATGGCAGCCTCCGAAAATCCTCAGGCATTTTACGAGGCAGTTGGATTTTGTGATCGCCTCGATTAATGTTTGGACATCGCCTCGCAAAATCATTTTTGTAGTAGTGAAAGTTGTAAATCTTGTCGAGATCTACAACTTTGATATAGTGTTTGTTTTCATCCGACTTTACTTGTAGAAGTTATGAATTTTATTGTGTTACAACATGGTTATCACTGTCGTAACATACAACAAGCTGGCGGTGAAAACCGTCTTTACCGCCGGTTCATACGCGAGCTGACAGTGATTAGGAGCACATCATCACCACTGGTTAGTGGTATGAACCGGCTGTGATGATGGACTATCATCGTCGATTGATAATGCGAACCTACGGTGATAGTTATCAACACCAATGTTCTTTCAAACCGGCTGTGATACTCGGTGCTAGTTATCACAGCCAGTTGTAATAAAACCGGCAGTGATAGAGACGTCTGGGATGACCAGATCTGTAGTAGTGTTGAAGAAGAGCGCAGGTCTGGTTCTTTGTGAAGTTCTCTTATACGCTCTACGCAGATTGTCATCGTTGATTTTTGTGAAGTAGTAGTATTGACTAATCTTTTTACTTCTAAAGGCACTATCTATATGACATGAATGGCACCAAGTTCTTCGAATACTTATTGCACTATCTGAATTATTTTATTTACAATGGTACAAGTTCTTGAGGCAGTATCATAAATTGTTTTTTTTTAAGGCAGGTATCATAAAGTGTTGCTAGACATTGTTTATAAAGTGTTAATATCATGCGAAGCCACTAAGTTAACTAGTAATAAGTGCACTATCTGCGCGTGTTTGAGTGCGGTTAACTTATACGCTAATAGGATTTGGATGGTGAGGTTTGGGCGTTTGGCTATAGGCTGCTGAAGTATGAATGATATGGAAGGGAATCTTTTAGAGTAAATAGCCAAATGAAAATATAGACAGTAAAATATAGAGTGTTTCACTCTTACCCTAACTACGACTCCATTAACTGATCCAATTCAATTTTTTTTCTTGCAACTGGTGCCCAAACAAAACAAGCAACAAAGTGCATGCAAGTTTTCCCACTACTTTCTCTCTCCTCCTTGCACCACTTTAGCATTAGCACGCAAGCTACAGTGCCCCAAGCATGCATACTATGTTGCCCCTCACAAGAACTAGAGAGCTCCAACGAGAGAACCACCTTGCTGTCCAACAAGCTACTGCAGTTTTGTAACAGGCTGTATATCCTCCTTGAAGAACTCCTTAGCGATTGAAAGGAAAATGACTAATCATACAACCAAACAACTGGGTAGGAATGAATAGCATTATCATAACTTATATTGATGGTACCAAATCAACTTTATGAAAATTGATCCTCTGGCCTGATAATTGTGTTCAAAACATACAAAATCTAATTTCATTTTCTAGCATAAGTTCTCTAGCATTGTATATTTGAGACTAACATTATCTTCTACCTCCCGTACCTTAGCTTGTACCCATCGAGAAACATCTAGTTATCATGCAATCTATTAGAAAGGAGAAATAATAAAGGACATGTTTTGGATAGTTTTCTTGTAGAAAAGATGGATCTTGGATGATCATTATTTGGACCATATTACCACTGAATGTATCAGCTGCATCATGTTGTATCAAATTGTACTCTGCAATATGGGAAAAATTACAGGAAGGTCAAGCGACGACTATAACAAGATATTAAGTCTAAGAGGTGGTTGTCTTCAAGTAACAGACTTTCAATTATAAATACAAAATTATATGATAAAATGCATACTTAGCATCTAGCAAACAAAGACCTACTGAAGTTTCACTTTGAAGAGCAAAATAATACCTAGCATCGTCATTGGACAATGTTTTCCACAAAAATTAGAAAGCATACCATTTGCATCATACATTTGCATTTGTACGTCTTATAAGAGTCACCAGGAGCGGCTACATGGTAGAACGACACGAACCTGTGGGTGTTTGGTTTTAGCAAAGAGTTCATCATCTTCTCACTCCTTTTTTTTTGTTTGGTTTGTAAAATGAAATGATTTGATACATCATCATCTTATTTCTTACAAGCTAGTAATTAGTACTAGTATAGAGAACGAAGTTATTCCATCAAATTTGATGGAATGGACTTATGATACATCACCTCATCTAGAATGAGATGGTTCCTCAAACTAAACACATTAAGATCTGGATGCGGCCTTCCTTCATGAGATGGCAATATAGCTTCTCTCAGATTTGGAATTGCATCAGAGTAATTCAACAACCGCTGGCAATCTCCATGGCAGGTAACCCATGTGACCGGTAAAAAGCTCAGAAGTTAAGCTTAGCTTACTGGGACATTGATAAACTGCAGCCTGAATGCAACTTATGACAATGTCTCACAATTAAAAAGACTAAAAGATGGACACCGTTTTTGTGCGACAATTGACTTGGTTCGTCCGTCTGCCACCTGCGATCCCCACGACCCCGCATGCGCTGGCTCCCCGTGCGATAATCACGACAGTTGCCGCGTGAACGGAGCGCGTGGAGTTTTGCCGGGCCAAGTCGCGCGGAGGAAGTCGTCTCCGAGACTACGTTTAATTGGCAATTGATGATTTGACTTCCCTTGTTGTCTGTGGTCCCGTGGATTTCCTTGCATGCTGCGTATGCAAAACCAGAGGAAGAGGGAGAAAACAACTGCATCCTTCATTCGTCGGGATTGTCGCGCATGCAAAGTTGATATGCTTCATTGCGTTGATTGCCGGGGTTTTCATTGTGGTGCCTATTGCGTTGGGAAGGGAAGAGATCTTTTTTGACATTGGAAAAGATCAATTACATAGCGAGATTGAGGGATTTCCTTTTTTTCAATCGCTCATGATCGTCGGATGATCACGGAGGGCGAGGGGCGCACGACGCCGGACGAGGATTGGATCGGGCTCTCGTACTCCATCTATTGCACAGGTGGCATATGATAAGATGTGATCGTATGGGTCCCATGTGGAGTGGCAATTAGAGGGAATAATAACGCCGGGTGGGAAATTGACGGGGGCGAGTGCATGAGACGCGGGTGGCACCGCGTGGGGGAGCGAGCGTGCGAGCGCCGGGCATAGCGAAGCTGGGCGACGCACGTCGTCCTGCCGTGTAGAGTCTCACTCCCGTATTGACAAGATAAACACCGTTTTGGTGCGACAATTGCCTTGGTTCGTCCGTCTGCCACCTGCGATCCCTGCGACCCCGCATGCGCTGGCTCCCCCGTGCGACAATCACGACAGTTGCCAGTTGGCATGCGGACCCGCGTGCGGTGGCTCTCCCACGCGATAATCATGGTAGTTGTTGATTTTTCTTGCATGCCACTCCGCAAATACCCTGCTCGCCCCACGATAGTCAGAGATTCGCCTCTAATCACGCTCAAGATACAGCAGACTCCAAATTGAAGGCTCGCGATCCCTCTCTCGCCCACGCCGTCGCCTCCTCTCCCCGTGCCGTCGACCTCGTCGTTCCTCGATTGCCGTTCATCGTTCGTGCGTCGGGGAAGGGAAGGGAAGAGAGGCAGGCGTCTTAACCGACGACGCTTTGGCCGGCATCTTCGTAGAATAGCGGCAAAACCTCGCCCGTGCGACTGTAGAAAGCACGTATGTGTGCTCTATCCCATCGTTGGTCACCTCCTGGCTCCCACCACAGCAGGAGATCCAGAGGTAGGCACGAACGGAGCACGAGCACGGCTGCACGGGAGACCTCAATCTGCGCCGCCGCCCGAAAGACACACCAGCGCTGATGTATGCCAAGTACACTCTTGAATTTACCTTGCAGTACATGGACGCACATATTCCTAGATGGAATGAGGATGTCTTCAAATGAAAATTCAGACGGAAAGAAAACATTGCAGAGGACATAGATGGATAACTAACTCAGAGTCACTATGGCTTGCAATAATAATACCTACGATTTAACTATTTCTATATATAGTCGATTGTGAATCTTGCCACAGACACTTAAGTGAATATCTTATTCTACAGTATATGTCTACGTGGAGTAGACCAAAAGCCACACATATTTATACTGTGAGTATAGCACTTTGTTTTAAATTTTTGTGAAAGTTTTTTCAAGAGACGCAGTATTACCCATGCGACAGGCACTAATATTGACATATATACTCAAGCCTGTGTATAGGATGGTATTGAGATGTGGCGAAACTTATTCGTGGATTTATTGGCGCACGAAAGAAATGGATATCGGAGATTTCTTCCTACTGATATAAAACATTATCTTAGGCGCATCACGGAAAGGTCTATAAAGTAGAATTTATAAGCCTGTGACGCCGCGCTCTCCGTGACTGTTAATTTCACATACTTTGCTTTTGGATTAACTGTCACTTTAATATTGATATTTAATTTTTACAATATTGTTATCTTATCATGCGATCCGTGTGTTTTTAGTATAAATTGTTAGCTATTCCGTAACCATGCACGAGCACGCTACCTGGTTAGCAAAAAAAAAAGGGTGAAAGGGGGTTTGATATTTGAATATGAGCAACTATATTTGGAAAGGTTTGTTATAATAGCAAGCAAATAAAGATATAGTTTGGTAGCAACAATCCTACTGTTTCTACTTAGCTTTTGCAATTACATGTGTAGATTCTACTCCAACTCTGCAAGCACCAAAATTTCAGATAATGGATGATTATATGAACTCACTCTATACAATTTTTTAAAATCTTTTGTGTTCTGAGATATATGCTGTACAATAAAATAAAATTATATTTGGCTGTTGCCTGTGTATCAACTTCTATGTTTAACAGTTACAAACTGTCATAGACCCAGGGTTCAGAGAAATGAGCTATGAACTAAAAAGCAGATCTCAGATCGAAATACAACAGAGAAGAATATCTAGCTTTGAGGGAAAAAGAACTTTTAATCTTCTAACTTTGTGCGTGCCTGCAGTTTGCCAATTAGTAAGTCAGCGTCAAATGGCACATGGTCACATGGATGGATAGTTCCTCAGCAAAGTAGCAAAAATGCTAATTTTATATGCAAACCCCATTTTGTGTAGTAGGCCTTGTAAGACTTAAAAGTTGTCTGGTAGACCAGCAGGTCGTGAGAAAAGGTATTCTCAGAAAATTCAAAGAGTAGCCAAGACCATAAAAGAAAGACAGATTTACCATTGATTACTAGTTCATTCATTCCAGGGCAAAGTATTGGAGCCTAATTGGATTGAAGTGCAACAGCTTTTTCAGAACTAGATCCTTCAACACATTAATTAAACAACTGAGACCAAATTCACAAAGGAGACTAATTTCACCAGAAAGCCTAGCGCATTCTATTACTGAACTACCATCTGGTGTAAAGACCAATATATTCCTACATTGTTTCAAGTTATACTTCACTCAGCGGCCTTCCCTTCCTAAGCTGCCTCTAGCGCCCGAATCTCTTCCTTCAGAGTATTAATCTTTTTCTTCAACTCAGCCATTTCGGCTTGTCGAATTGCAGATGCTTTTTGTATCATTTCCATCGTACCAACTGCCCTTCTTGGTAGGGTATTTGCATCTTTCTTCCAAGCATCCTTCATGCGATCAAACCGACTAAGATAGTACAGTGTTTTAGTACAAACTTCCTGGCTAACCAGTTTAGTATTTCCATCTAACAGCCTGCTAGAGAATCTCTCACTGTTTCCTGCAAAAGAAAAGGAGGCAGAGACAAAGTTTTAATTTGGGATTTGATTTTCATTTCAGCTAATTTGGAGTGTGTGGCTGCTGCATCAGCAAATTATTATACCTGATTTATTTATACTGGTTCCTGCTGAGTGTTCCATAGGATGTTCAGATTCTTGGTCTGCCACTAAGATATCTTCATTTCCTTTCTCAATGAAATTCAGAGAACCACCATTTTCATTGGGCACCTTGTCGATATTGCCAATATCCCCTGTGAAAATGCATGTATCCATTTCTTTGGTTGGTCCTTGTAAGAGACCATCATTGGTTTGAACAGTAGCAGGATGAGTTAATACATCTGGCTGTCGCCTTGGAGTTGTGTCATCTTGAACACTTGCAAGCTGATGATCATAACTGTTTTGCACCGTGCCTTCTTTCATCACACCGTTGTCCTGTTCATCATTTGTTTCCCTGACCATCTGCTTTTCTTCATTGCACTCCTGTAAGATGGTCCCCGTTGGTTCCATCTCAGGAGATTTCAGACGCATGGTACCCAGTACATCTTCCTTGCTCGTCGCTTCAACAAACATCCCAGCTTTCTTGCTTGTTTCTTCATCAAGCTCATCATCACTGATTTCAACGATATCACCGAAATTGCCTTGTTTGGTCACTTTCTTCGAAACTTGGCTGTCTTGCTCGTCGTTTCTTGCATCAACCAGCTTGGTATCTTCATTTCGCTCTCCTATAAGGGACATTTTTGCCCCCGACATATGAGATTTCAGATGCATTGCACTCACCTCATGTCCCTTGCTGCTTGATTTATCACACTCGTCATCATCACTGATCACCAAGATGTCTTCATGTGTTGAAAGCATATCAACTTCAGTCCTAGCTCCAATGGCTTCACTTCTTCCAGTACTCACGGCACCCTGGACAACATTAAGAAGCACAACATCACAATACTCTGTTCTGCTACTATTTTCCCCATTGGCAGTATTAAGATCTTCATCTTTACTTTGTTGCAGACATTTGGCCTGTGGCTTTTCCGTAACAAACCCCCAAGACGATTCATCAACTATAATAGCTGAGCTCGGAACTGCGTCAGGAAAAGCTTGCTCAATAACTTTGTGTAAAACTGCCTTATTTGGGCCAACACTTGGAGATTTTGGTATAAAAATCTTCACACTTTCGACAGTCCTCTCCTGCTCACCACCCTTCACCAAACATTGTGTGTTGGGCTGCTTAGGCATCTTAGTAATGTAATTGAGCCTTTCAGAAAGAGAAATGTGATCTAGTGGATCGTCGGCTGCATCTGGCGCTGGCTGAGGCATCCCGGTGGCGGACATAGCTCTAAATCTTAGGTGCGGTGGACACGCACGGAGAACAAGCCCTGGTGCTGCTGCAGCTCGCCTTATTGCTGCATGGCTTCCTGAGGACTGGAAAGGGCAGACGTTAATTCGCGCTGGTATATTGGGCGGGCGGCCCTGGGTAGCAGTGGCCACATGCAGACGCAGCTTCTTGCCAGGATTTCCAGCAAGAACAGCTTCCATTTTCCTTTTCATTGGACTAACAAAATCATGGCCTTCTTTCATCTTTGCAGTATTAGCAATGGCACTACTGCATGCTGATGAGTAAGGCTTCCACCACTTTGCATATTGAACCGTCACAACGGGCTTGTGATTTGGAAAGATAAATGCAGAACTTTCGGCATCTATGTTGTATGTCTCCCATGCTTTCTCCCAACCTGAGCTTGCACAGGGAACCGTCCCAGGGATGTCCTGATCGAAGCCGAGCTGCCTTGCAACACGATGAGGACTATACTGCTGAATGCAGTTCATGCCCACGAGCTCACAAGCGTGCAAACACCGCGCCAAGGACAAGAGCGCTTCACTTGTTGCTATATCCTGAAGGCGGACCGGAAAACCACTCATCTCTGGCTGCAGACCAAACAAACTGCGATTTCCATAGGGCCTCCACTTAAACTCCTTTGGTGACATGAACACTGCGTGGACGTCCTTGGAGCTCAGCCTTTTCCCAACTTCATGCCATCGGGCAGCCCGTGGCATGTCATGATCACCTGGAGCAGAGGAGGCCGCTGGTTCAGGGCTTAGCTGGGTGAAATGCTCCCAGACCCAGAGCTGGAGGATGTGCATTGGTGCCGAGACGACGAAGGGCTCGTTTTTCTTGCCCGAGGTTATGCGGCGTTTGAGCGCGGAGAGATCGTGGTAGATGGTGGCGAGCGCGGCAGGGGCGAGCGCCACGCTCTCGCCGCGCGCCAGACGGGCCACGAGCGGAAGCACCTCTCGGCGGACGACGTCGAACGCCGGGCCCGAGAGAACGAAGAGGGACAGCCACATGGAGAGGAAGGCACCGTGCTCGACCAGATCACGCGCATCGCCGTCGCCGTCGGCGCCACCGGCCGCGGACGGCGGCGCCTCCGCCTCCGGCGCGCGCTCGACGAAGCGCTTCACCCACGCGCTGTAGCCGGCTTTCTTCTTCTTGCTCCAGTGTAGCACCGCCCGGACGGCCTCAATCGCGGCCACATCCTTCTCCAGACTGTCTGACACGGGCGCGCGCACGGGGCCGCCGAGGAGCGGCAGGCTGGTGAGCGCGGTGACGTCCTCGAGGGTGAGCGTGGCCTCGCCCCAGGGGAAGACGAAGGTGCCGGTGGCGCCGAACCAGAAGGCGGCGAGCTGCAGCAGGACGCGCTCGTGGTGGTGGCGGCGCACCCGGCGGGTGCTGGCGAGGATGCCGCCAAGGATCCCGGCCGCCCGCCACAGCGGCTCGTAGCGCCGGCGGAGCTTGTCCACCCACTCCGGCCACCGCCGGGGCACGCGCGTCCAGCCCCCGAACTCCACCTCGATCCCGTGCGGGCGGGCGGGGACGGGGCCGGTATCGCCGGGCGGAGCAGGGGGAGCGGCGTCGTCCCCCGCGCGGGGGCGCAGGAAGAGGGCCGGCCGGATGGAGGGTTTGGAGGCGGCGTCAGCAGCGTCGGAGACGACCGGGACGGTGGATTGCTCGACCAGAGGATGCTCGCCTGCAGCCATCGCGGTGGTCGGCGGCGGGGTTTTCGGTGGGGGCAGCGCCGCGGTCGGGGGTTTCCGGGTTTGGGCAGCGAAGCGAGTGAGGCGTGAGTGACCGAAGGCCAGGGGAGAGGAAACAGGAAAAGGGCTTTCGGTGGGGAGACTCGCCGCGGTCAGCGGCTGGGGCTTCCATTGATGGGGCTTTGTCGGTAAGTCTCCTGCTTTGTTTTTACGTTGCCGTTGATCACCACCGCGATGGTGTTGCCCTGTTGGGTTGGGGCCCACGATGGAAGTGGGAGTGGGACCCGACAGGGTGAGACGGCGCAGAGCACCGCACGTCGGCGTTGCTCACACTCTCGTCTCTTTCACACTTTATCGTCCCGTTGGTTTGGTTTCTCTGTTTACAAATCGTATTTTTTCAGGGAACGAATAATATTTTTCTCTCGTACTAAATTAGATAATAGTATTTTTAGTCATGGCTTATCAGCCAAATAAGTTTAAAGCGAACATGACGTATATAATCAGCAACAGCGGGACAACAACAATGATGGCACGGTGGCCACGACCTGAGGAGGACTGCATCGCAACATTCGGTACCAGGAGACTTTCTAAATCTCACTCTCTAAATTATTATTTAGAGAGTTATTTGTATAAAAATTATTTTTTATATATTTTTATTCTCCAACAGTTTTTCTATATCTCATGCACACTCTAGAGAGCCATTCTCGTCTTTTATTTTTGGCTAGCGGAAAATTCGAAATAGAAGATGGCTATATTTGGATGACCATTTAGAAAAGTTGTTGGAGATTATTTTTTCACCAAAATTTTTATTCCTAGCATTTAGAAAAGATAAGAAGAGTCTTTAGAGATGCTCTTAGTAGGGGTGAGAAAAAATAACCCCCGACCAAAAACCAACCAAAATAATTAAAACCGAAACTAAACTAAACTAACTAAAACCAAATATTTTGGTTACCGGTTCGGCTCCTAATTCTCATGAACCAAAATAATCTCGGATAATCTAGCTCTAAATCTCGGTCCTAAGAACTGAATATGTACATATTGACCAATTGCAAAAAGGCCTGGCCCACATTCAAACCTAGGTGTATAATACACCCCCCTCACTCTCCCTTAGTTCCTGCCCCCACACTACCCTGGTTTATATAAGTCAGGTGACTGAAAACCAGTAACTTATAAGTCATGCATGTTTGGTTGTAGATGACTTATAAGCTCATTAAAGGTGTGGGTCCCACGCGGAAAATGGTGACTTATAAGTTTTAAGCAGGGATGAACCAACTTAAAACTTATAAGCAGGGGTGACTTATAAGTTGGTAGTGTTTGACAAAATAACTCACTTATTTCACTTTTTAACTTATAAGTAGGTAATTTATTTGGAACCAAACATGCCCTGAGACGTGAGCCGTCGCTCGCCTGTCCACTCTAGAGGTGGAAGCTGAGTCCGAGCCGCAGCCCGCTGCCTTGGAGACCGAGGCGTCGAGTCGCCGCCTGCATGGGCCACGGGCCTAGACTAGAGGCCGAGCCACCCCTCCACCTTTGCCTGCCTGGAGCCCTTCGCTGCCGCCTGTGCCTGCATGGATTCCTCCTGGCCTTTGGTGCTGGCAAGGGCTGAGGAGGGTTGGATTCGGAGCAAGGGGCAACTGTCACTGTGTTTCTTTCTTTCTTTTCTTCTGTTCATTGTTGTAATCAATGACTCGGTTAGTTCGGTTCTAACCAAAATCGAACCAAACTAATCAAGACCGAAATTCCTCGGTTTCGAGTTTTTTAACTAATCGATCGGTTCTTAGTTTTCTACTAACCAAATTTCGTAAAAAATCGAGGAACCGAACCGATCGGTTTTAACTGATGCCAACCCTAAATACTTGAGTGTCTATTTGATTCAATCATGAATTACAGATAAACTACTATAAACCATGTGATATAGAAAAATTATAAACTATTTAGTTAAAACAACTATAAAACATATCTTCTCTCTATCATTTTTGAAATAGCTATGAAGCATCTCTCTATTCCTACCTATTTAGAAAACCAGAAAGCTGAAAGCTGAAAGCAGGGTTCACGATGCTACAAAAATTGTACTACATAAAAACAACTGCTTTTAGAAAAAGCAATTTCAAGTTCCACCCGTTTGGTTAACGTCTTGCCTTTTGGCAGCAAAATACCTTCTGCAAACTGAACCAAACACAATCTTAATGTAGTAGAAAGAAAGCTTAGGGCACATGTGTTATGCCAATCGAGCACCTCACTTTATGCTAACAGACCGTAAAGTGTCTATGGTCACCTCATTAATCTCGAGATCTGATATTTAAGTCCTTTAAAAATGCTTATAGAGAGAGTGTGTGAGCGTTGTGTTTATTAGAGTGAGTTTGCATATATGTATGTAAGCATCTGTGTCTTTATTGTGATTTGTAAATTAAGAAAGAAATATGCTCTATTGCCTTGTATCTGTATGCCTAACACACGGCTTCATGTGGTCGTAACATGGCTAACGTCGATCAGGAGGACGATAGTAGGAATGCACCGTATAGTCCCGTAAGACCAATCTCAGTGGCAAATTTGATCTCACGGTTTTCAAAAATGTCATGTCAACTTTACAGGCTTAGGTTGATGAATGAGACAACCACTCTTAGTACCCGACCCACGAGTGAAATATGACACCCATGAGTCCAATGTTGCACCTTCACCTGCAGGTGTGATTGGCATCCCTAATCCTTGACGAGACTCACAGGGATGGTTCTCCATCCTCGCATTTCCACTCTGTTTATTTCCATATATGCACGTAGATATCTTTAGAATTTGTGATGTATTTTGTTGTGAAGTTTTGTATATTTTCATGTGTTTTTGCTAGAATATTAATAATAGTCTATATGTGTGTGTTGCAGTTTATCAATTGTGCACCATGTGCTCAAAATTATGCTTAATTTTATATTTATTTGATCATCATCTATATTCCATGATGTATCGATGTGGCCATGCGGGACACAAATCTACGCGAAGATTATTCCTTGCTTGGGAGGATGGAGACTAAGGGCCTCTTTGGCACGGCTTATGTCGGCTTCGGCTTTATCTATTTTGCGCAAATCGAGGCACTGTAGCGTGAAGCCGTTTTATAAACCGGGGTTAAAACGAACTAGAAGCCAAAAAAAACCAGTTTTTCTGGCTTCACCGACTTTGACTTCACCGGTGAAGCCGTTTTGGATGAGCCGTGCCAAAGGGGGCTTAAGACCCTGTTTGGCTGAGCTGCTCCGGGCTTTGGCTCCGCGCTACAATATGAGAGAAACCATAACTTCATACTTATTTTGTTAGAAAGGAGAAAAATGATTCATATATATGAGGAGCAGGCCGGTCCTATGGGGGGGGGGCAGCCTATGCGATGCCCATGGGCCCATGAGGCTGGGGGCCCAACCAGCAACGCGCGGATCGCATCCGGCGTGCTCGCCTCCTTGGGCGCCGAGGGAGTCGCAGCAGGTGGCCTGGCCCCAAGCAGTGCGGGTGGGCTGCTCTTCGTCGCTGCTGACGCCCCCGCCGGCTTCGGCTTCAGCGTGGGCATCTCGTCCGCAGTGCTGGCCACTGCACAGGCAGACACTTTAGATACAATTGAGAAGGATATTTTAGATACAATTGATCTTAAAAGTGTTCACTTGAAGATTTTGCATTAAGAAATACCCGAAGACGCTTTTTTAAAAAGCACTGAAACACCGTAGATTTATTTGAGGTAACCATCATAGTTATTTTACCGTTTTTTTATCTTCTTTGATGTACTGATACCTTTTTAAAAAGAATTAAATATATATGCTATAAGTTATATACTTTAATCGTCCTATTCAAATATTACATTGTCGGACCCTTAGTGTCTTACTTGTCCAAGGGCCCATAAATTTTGTGGGACGGCCCTGATGAGGAGACGCAGAAACCTCGAACACACGCCCTAAATCTCTCCCATGACTTTATCTTTGAAAAATGAGATAAGGAGTTTTAATACATATTAAGGAAGGAATAGAGCATTGTATTCGGGAAACTGAACTGGTACACGGTCCCACCCAAACAAATCAATCACCTCGGCCTATCGTGATACGCTATCACTGATACCACAGCTAGCAGGATACTAGTAGGCCACTACTGCTCGCTAGCTGCAGCCTGCAGGCGATGGGCCATGAGCCATGGCCGATGGGTGATGGCCGCTGCCCCGCTGCCCCCAACAAAAAAAGGCACGAGGCCACGACCACGAAGAGTTGAAGGTTCAAGATCGGCAGTAACCAGTAACCGTAAAACCACGCGCCCAAAGGGCAAGCCGCTAGCAAAAGATTCGTGTCTAACCTGCCCCGACACTGTGTGGTCAGCAGCAGCGGCCGTGCCGTGACAACACAGGACCGTATGTACACGGTGTGCCGTGAGGTCGTGACTCTGGTTCCGCGGCCACGGGCGGGTCAAAAGTTAAAGCCATGGTCTCCCCGATGGGACACGCTGGTGCTCGGCGGAAGGAGCCAAATCCATTGAAGGCTCACGATCACGGGGCCGTCGCGTGACGCGTGGTTTCTCTGTCTCTCCTTATTATTCTTTCTTCTTCCTCGAACCGCATTGCTCACCACTGCTGTCACCTCCGGCCAGCGACGTCTTCACCACTCGTCACACCATCCATTTTCTCTCCTACAAGTTCAGCACGTCTCTCTCCCTTCCTGTTCTTTCTACTCTTGAGCCGCACTACTCCTTTTAGCGTCGCCTGCCACCGCCACCGCTCTTACCCCTAATCAGCCGTTCCCCCACCGCCCACCAACCTCCCCTAGCGCTCTGCGCTATCATTCTCTAACCGGAATTAGAAGAGAACGAAAACACAACCTTCACCTCACTGCCGGCCCTGTCCACCGGATGTCCTCTGCTCATTCAGTGGCGCCCTTCCGCCTCACTTGCTCATCGCCCACGGGACCACCACCGTCACAGTTGTCACTAGACCCCTCCCCACCTTCTAAGATCACTAGGCATGAAGACCTTAGAAAATCTAATAATGTGAACCAAATTCCCAATGCCACACCATTGTAGCCTCGTCCATCTACCCTGGCCTCCTCCTGGCAACGTGAGCGTCTAGCGGGAATCGATCCATTCTAGATGCCCTGCCCCAATTATTTCCCTTCCACAATATGCCTACGACGCACCATGCAAAACACATGGTCATTCGTCGGATTCTTCTTTTTATTTTTAACCTATTTTTAATTGTTTTCATAAATAATTGATAAAAAACCTGATCTAACCAGTTTGGTCGTGCCATGCCAGCCCACATGGCACAACCAAATCATGCTGTCACAAAACATGCATTAGCATTTGGTAGTCATGAACTCTAACTGTAAACTGTAATAAATGGATGTGTAATGTATGAATGAGCAAAACCATAACAGGACATGGAAGATATGCAGTCACTTCATAAATGATGCTTTATATTTGTTGGTATGACCGTATGATATATGCCTGATCTTAAATGCTGATGATGTGGTGATAGTGATATACATCAATGTTTTTGTTTAGGTCTTAGCATTATTGTCGGTGTTTTTGGACCACCGACGAGTAAATTTGTATTTACGCATCTAGCTCGGATGGTGTGCTTGGAGGACACAAGGGTTTATACTGATTCGGGCGGAACGTCCCTACGACCAGATCGCTGTTGCTCGTGTTACCGACACTTAGTTTGCAGTAGGGGTTACAAACAAGCGAGAGGGGGAGAGGATTCCAAGTCTCTGGTGGAAGGAGTGAACGAGTGCTGAGACCTCGCTTGCTTCAGCCGTGTGCTCATGTCGTGCTCTTGTGTTTTTTATCCCCCTTTCATGGGGCGCCATGCTTCTCCTTTCATAGGCGAAGGGAAAGCGCAGGTTACAGAAGAGGAAAAGGAGAAGAACGAGAGAAAAGAAGGCTTCCAGGGCTGCCGGGTCCTTCTTCTCCTTTATGCGGGTCCCGTCGATCCTGTAGATGACAACAGGGACGGCTCCATGTCGCGGCCCTGTTCGTCACTAGCGCTATGTGCAAGCGTCATCTGCCGGTCATGGCGTTCCACTCCGTCCCGACGGACGTCGTGGTGAACTGACGCGCCTGTCAGCGTCCGTACGAGGATTAGGCAGAATAGCACCGGCACGCCCGACACTGTTCTTGATGTGAATCCCCAGGTATGGCCTGTCATGACCACGGGTTACATTGAGGCATGCCAGCCTCTTCCTTGGCGTCAGAGTTTTGACCTAGGCCCATACGCTTGGACCTAGAGTGGTTGGCGGCGGTATGTGTCCCCTTCGGACGAGACGGAACCCGCATCCTCGAGGATCGGGCAAGACGGAGCCCGCAACCTTGGGCGAGACGGAAACCACATCCTTGGGGTCAGGCGAGACGGAGCCCGCACCCAAGGGGTCGGGCGAGACGAAGCCCACGGCCTCGAGGTCGAGCGAGACGGAGCCCGCGGCCTCGAGGTCGGGCAAGATGGAGCCCGCGGTCTTGGGGTCGGGCAAGACCTTTTAATACATCTCAAGCCATCCGAGAAGTCTGCATGGGCGCTAATTTCCTTGCTTTGGGTATCCCTAATATCGATACCCGACAGTAGCCCCCGAGCCTACGGAGGAGTAGAATACTCCTTTGGAGGCTTTTCCGGACGAGAGGACTCTGAGGGCCTTGGCCTTCTTTTTGTAGCCCGTGGCGTGTCCTGGTAGGACGGCGATTCCATTTTGTCGAGATCGGTCTTCTTGGGGGCATGTAACCGTAGGATTTGGGAGATCGGAAAGATTTTTCTTGATTCCGGTCCCCTAGGATCCGATCGGTCCGCCGTCGTCCTACGACCGCGCGTTCGGTCTCCTTGCAAGTCTAACTTCCCTCGAGCCCCCGCACGTAGCAGGGGTCTAGTCGAGGGTCGGCTCATCTTTGTGATCATCATCCCTCAAACGTTTTTTTCGATAAAATGGAGGGGCTGAGACCGTGCCATGTTTTTTCTCGATGGACGAAACATGGTGCTCGGTGAGCTGTTAACGGGCCAATTCGAGTGGGGCCCTGGCTTCCCATTCACGGGGGTCCAGCATGGGTCAGCTGGTGACTAGCTCTAGACTCTTGGCGGCCAATCCATATAGTTCTTGGGTCCATTCGGCCGGTCCCAAGGGCTCATTGCCTTTCTTCGAGGAAAAACAATGGACTGGGAACCGACCAAGACTCGAACGTGGGCTGGGATGTCCGCGGCGCTCGTGCGCCCGGGTACTAGCCGCTAGTGGGCCCATCCCTTTCCACCCCTTGCTCTAAGGGTGCCCTGGAGCGACTATGAACTATCGACGGGCCAGCCTTCGAACTCCTAGTCCTGAATGGCCCGATAAGCATTTTCAGCTCTGTATCCCTCCTTACCTGTGACAGTTCTTGGCCCATCAACCGGGTGAACCGTCATCTAGCATGTCCTTTGAGGGCATGGCCAAAGGTAGTGTGCGCATGATCTTCAGAGGGAGGTGATGTTACGTGGCGCAGCGGGTGCATGAACCTAGGTGGATGGTTTGCCCTCTCGCCCCGCCCATCCTATAAATAGCGGCCTCCCCCTTCATGTTTCTGCACACCAAAACCACAGCCTTACCTTCTCTATTTCTCCACGGCGCCGTTCAGATCTACTGTGCTTGCTAATCCACCACCGGAGCCCTAGATCTGTAGCTTCCGCTTCTCTGCCGCCGCCTTTGCTTCTTCGCAGCCGCCTCCATCCTCCATGGATTCATGGTACCGCTCGATGTTACCCATGCCCGCATGGAGGGCCTCGTCAAGCGTGGTCTTCTTCGCAGGAGGACCGATGTGGTGGAGTGGCTTGTGCCCGGCTATGAGGATGCGTCGGCGCCGCCCGATGGCTACATCGTCTCCTTCATGCCCTTCCATGAGCGCAGACTCACGGTTCCTCCCCACCCATTCTTCTAGGGTTTGGTGCACCACTATCAGATCGAGCTGCAGCACTTGAACCCCAACGAGATCTAGCACATCGTGGCCTTCATCGCGATGTGTGAGGGGTATATGGGAATCGAGCCCCACTTTGAGCTATGAAGATATTTCTTCTCCATCTCCTTGATCAAGAAGAAGGAGAGAGGCTAGGAGACCTCGATGCCAATGGGATCCACGGGCATCCACCTCTAGGGGCAGCGGGCGATCGAGTATATGCCCTTCCTACACTCTAGATCCAACAAAGGGTGGAACTCGCATTGGTTCTACTTGAAGAATGACCCTGGCGCTCCCTTGCCGGTCTTCTCCGGGGCCTGGTCAAAGAGGTACTGTTGTCATGGCCATGGGGGCCATCCATTAAGGAGAAGAAGAGGATGCACGACCTCCTTGAGGCCATCATGTTCCTAAAGACCCATAGCCTCCACGAGACTGGCGTCATTAGGGGGTATCACGCGAGGAGGGTGGCGCCGCTGATGGGGCGCAGCCTCCCACTGTACGGGATGACGCCCGGCGCGTAGCTCATCGGGACGACGCTCGCCCAGGGGCTGCTCCGTGACAGCGAGATCATGTAGCGCATCAAGGAGGCCATGGGGGAGGTCGATGTCGTATTCCCGATCCTAGGGCATCCCATGATGTGGCCGGACACGGGCTTTATCGAGCTGCGGCGGGGTTAGTCTTTCGGGACTCTGTCGCGCCATTGCCAGAGCACATGGCCATGTGGGCGGCGAACCGTGCCGCGAATGAACAAAGGAAGAAGAAGAAGGACGACAAGGAGAAGAAATGGTGGTTGAAGCAGTGAGCGAAGCTACAACGAGGGAAGCGGTGTCAAGGTTCATCGAAGAAGAGGAGGAAGAAGAAGAAGAGGAGGAGGAGGAGGATGACGGCTCCGGATCGCCCATCTCATGGGATGATCTAGCCGAGGATGAGGACCCACCTTCGCCACAGGCGGGGCCCTTCCTACGGCATGCCACAGGCAGGAGGGGGAGGACGCGCCCCCGGAGCCATGGAATCAAACCGCCCCACCCCATCTGGACCTTCAACGGTGGCCTCGGAACCAGCAGAATCAGGCCGCTTTACCTTGTCTGGGCCTTCGACGACGGCCCCGGATGACGGAAACAGCTCACCCCGCTCCGTCCGAGCCCTCATCGACGCCTCTGGAGTTAGCGGGAGGCGGCTATTCTGATTCGTTCGAGCCCTCTGAGTCGAGGGGGGCTTGAAGCGACAACATGCCGACGAGGAGCAGCCGGGGTCGAGAAAGCCAGCCCCAAAACATCCTCGCATGATGGCGTTAGGGTGAGTCAAGAGTTTTTTTGTCCTTTTGTCCTAACAAATTTTTGCCATGAACTGACTGCCATGTCCCTTGCAGCGTTAGAGGATGTGGGACTCTCCTGCAGCTCGCTCCAAAAAGATCCTCCAGCAAACACGCCAGGAGCTGGCTGGCGCCGCACCGGTGGTGAGCATAAGTGGCGTTGGGGCGGCCATGGTGTTGACCGGGGAGGCACAATCGTTGGCTGCATCCATGGGAGACCAGGTGGAGGAGGGCGCGTTCGGGGCATCCATGTGGGCGCGGTGCGACTAGTCGTGTCCTCGACATCGCAGGTGGAGGTGGCACAGCCAGAAACGTCGTCTGTGCAAGTGGCCGTGTTCGCGGTGGGGCGGACAGAAGGGGGCACACCCAAGGCATCCTTCATGGATGTGGTGATAGGGTAGGCCTCTGTGTCTGCGTCACCTGCCCCCTCTATCACTAGAGGAGCCGCTCTAGAGGAGCTATCGTTGCGAGAGAGGTCGGTGTAGGGACGTCCTGGTCTCTGGTCCGGTGGCTGCCCTTGATGAAGCAGCAGAGGAGAGGGAATGGGGGAGCATCCACATGGAGGTTGGGGACGCGGTTCACACCCTGACCACCATGCTGAGCTCGATGCATGATATTTGTCGCCCCTGTTGTCCAGGTATGATATGACCATGCTTCTAACCCTCATGTTCTCTTTCCGCGCCTCTAAGTCTTGTCTTCTTTGTAGATCCTTATGGCTCGCAGCTAGGAGAAGTCCTAGTTCCTTGCTGAGGAGACGCGGCGGAGTGAGGGGCTGGCTGCATAGCTCGCTACCACCCATCAGGAGGTGGCTGAGCTTGCCCCTACTGCCTGAGAGGTGGCTGACCTTCATGAGTCAAGGAGAAGGACTCTCGTGACGACGCCCACTAGGCCAAGGAGAAGCTCGTGACCCTGATCGAGAGGGCGCGCATGGATGCCGTGGAGGCCGAGCAGCTACGAAAGGAGCGGGATGATTTGCTCTGGGCCATAGAGGAGCTCTACATGAGGATTGACCTGGCTCGCCAGGAGCGCGCCAACACTCAGCATTGGATCGACCACCTTGAGGATGAGCTTCAGGGGGAGAGGGACCTAAAGGTTGTAGCCGAGGGCATGTCCGCTAGGCTCACCACGAAGGTCGGTCAGCACCAAGAAGAGGTCCGATGCCTAGAGAAGGAGCTCAATGAGGTGAAGGACACCCTCTAGAAGGAGAGCAACAAACACAACAACCTGTGCGTCGCCGTCCAGCTTGTCTGCGATGAGCTCGAGCTGGCCTCGGAGCAGGAGACAAGCTCGCTCGCGGTTCACACCACCCGGATCACAGAGCGGGCATGTGATATGGCAAGGGGTGAGCTTTGCTTTGGCATTCACCGATCATTCACGATCGCCCATTCTCATTACAAGAACATCAATCTGGCGACAATGAGCCAAGGCTTCACGCACGTCTATAGCGACACCGAGCTGGACGACATCGAGAAGGAGGTGGCCCACCTAGCGCATGACCTTTCTACCAAGATAGAAGATGAAATAATCCCCCGGAGGGGTTAGTTTAGTCAGATAGGTCAGGCGGCACATTTGTAATAAGCGGACAAGTTCCAACCCTTTTGTTTCGTTTAAACATGCTTATTTTTTTGTTTCGGTTGAACAAATTTGTTCTTTCTCCCTTTTTATGTGTAAAAAGGGTTAATGTGTTCCGACCCTTACTATTATTAAGACTGTAGAGCTTGAGGTGTGGGCAAAAAACTTTGATCACACTGGTAAGCAAGAGTGACATAGCCGTTGGGGCATAGGTTTCTTGCACTTCGACCAGTTTTACTCAGCGTTCATTTCCGCAAACCATGCCTCTAGGTTTTTAACGTGAGAAAGGGTCGGGCACGACGACTGTTTTAGAATGGATATATATATACCCTTATCAGACCCCGAGTGAGGCCCGACCCCTTGCCATTGTCGGGGTCAGGTTTCACTAAAGATCGGGAGACGATAGCGAAACTGGTAAGAGAAAGCATTTTTGTTTTAGAAATGTTATTCTTAGTTTTTGTACATACCCCTCCCTAGGATCCGAGCCATCATCCTACGATCGCGCATTCGGTCTCCTTGTGAGTCCAACTTCCCTTGAGCCCCTGCACGTTGTAGGGGTCCGGTCGAGGGGTCAGCTTGTCTTTGTGATCGTCATCCCTCAAGTGTTTTTTTGATAAAACGGAGGGGCTGAGCCATGCCATGTTTTTCCTCGATGGACGAAACATGGTGCTCGGTGATCTGTTAATGGGCTAGTTTGAGTGGGGCCCTGGCTTCCTATTTGTGGGGGTCCAGCATGGGTCAGCTAGTGACCGACTCTAGATTTTTAGTGGCCAATCCATATAGTTCTCGGGTCCATTCGACCGGTCCCAAGGGCTCATTGCCTTTCTTCGAGGAAAAACCATGGATAGGGAACCGACCAAGACTCGAATGTGGGTCGGGATGCCCACGGCGCTCGTGCGCTGGGTACTCACTTTTAGTGGGCCCATCCCTTTCCACCCCTCAATCTAAGGGTGCTCTAGAGCGGCTATGAACCCGTTGAGGGCCAGCCTTCGAACTCCTAGGCCTAAATGGGCCATAGGAGCATTTTTAGCTCCGTATCCCTCCTTACCTATGATGGTTCTCATGCCTATCTACACCAATGCCAAGCTAGACGACATTGAAAGGAGGTGGCCCTTCTAGCATAGGACTTACCTGCCGAGATAGAGGATGAGATCATCCCCCCAAGAAATTAGTTAGGTAGATAAGCTAGGCGGTGAACTTGTAATAAGTGGACAAGCTCTAAAGTTTTGTTATGGCCAAACAAATTTTTAGCTCTTCTCCCCTTTTTGTATAAAAAGATTAATGCATTCTGACCCTATCCATCATTAAGGTTGTAAAGCTCAGGGTGTAGGTGAAAAAACTCTGATCACGCTGGTGAGCAAAAACGCCATTGCCGCTGGGGCGTAGGTTTCTTGTAGTCCGACCAGTTTTACTCAGCGTTTGTTTCCACACCCCTTGCTTCTAGATCTTAATGTGAGAAAGGGTCAGGCATAGAGAATGTTTGCCAAGTAGATATACTCTTTAATGCATTCCAACTCTTTCCATAGTTAAGGCTAAAAAGCTCGGGGTGCGGGCAAAAAACTTTGATCATGCTGGTGAACAAAAACATCATAGCCGCTGGGGCGTAGGTTTCTTGCGGTCCGACTAGTTTTACTCAGTGTTTGTTTCCATAACCCTTGCTTCTATATCTTAACGTGAGAAAGGGTCGGGTGTCACTAAAGATCGAGGAGACGATAGCGAAACCGATAAGAGAAAGCGTGCGTAGATTAAGGGTAAAAGCGATATAGCCGTTTGATGTTCTAGGCATTGACAAAGACTTCGCCATCAATGGTCTTGAGCTTATAGGTGCCTGGTCGGAGCACCTCCGCGATGACATACGGTCCCTCCCACACAGAGAGAGCTTGTGCTGGTTCTTGTTGCTCTAGACGAGGCAGAGCACTAGGTCTCCGACGTTGAAGGCCCGACCCCATACTAGATGGCTATGGTACCGGCACTACGCTTGCTGGTACTTGGCCAAGCAAAGGAGGGCAACATCGCATGCTTCATCTAGCTCATCCATGGCATCCTCGAGGGACGCCTTGGCTCCCTATTCGTCGTACACCCTGACCCTTGGTGCTCCATAATCGAGGTCGGTCGGGAGGATAGCCTTAGAACCATAGGCCATGAAGAATGGCATGTAGCCGGTGGCCTAGGCTGGGGTCGTCCTCAGGCTCTAGAGCACTACTGCGAGAAGCTCCGTGACCCATCGTCTGCCAAACTTGTTCAACCGGTTGAAGATCCTAGGCTTGAGGCCTTGTAGGACCATGCCATTCATGTGCTCGACCTGCCCGTTTGTGCGGGGGTGTGCCATGGTGGCCCAATCAACACGGATGTGGTATTCATCGTAGAATTGGAGGAACTTTTTCCTAGTGAACTGCGTGTTGTTGTCCATTATAATGGAGTTTGGGACTCAAAGCGATGGACAATGTCAAGGAAGAATAGCATGACTTGCTTGGACTTGATTGCGGAGATCGGTTGAGCCTCTATCCACTTTGTAAGCTTGTCTATGGCGACAAGAAAGTGCATATAGCCCTCGGGCTCCCTCTTGAGAGGTTCGACCAGATCGAGCCCCTAGACCATGAACGGCCACGTGATGGGGATCCTTTGGAGTGCTTGGGCCTGTAGGTGGGTCTGCCGAGCGTAGTATTGACACCCTTCATAGGTGCGCACAATCTGTTTAGCGTCGGCTACTATGGTCGGCTAGTAGAAGTCTTATCAAAAACATTTTTCGACCAAGGTCCTAGGTGCGGCATGGTGCCCGTAGACCCCATCGTGGATATCACTTAGCAATTGATACCCTTGTTTGATGGGGATGCAGCGCTGCAGGATCCCCATGTGGATTCGCCTATAGAGCTTGCCCTCAATAAAGACAAAGGACTTGGCACGATGCGTGAGCCATTGAGCCTCCATTTTGTCCGTCGGTAGTGCCTCACGGAGGAGGTAGTCGAGGTAAGGCGTCCTCTAGTTGGCCAGAGGGTCGAGCTCAGTTGCTGGATCCTTGTCAAGCTCCATGATTTGGGGTCGGATGGAGCTGCGTGACTGGTTAGTCCCCGAGCCTAGGGCAGGCAGCCCATCACCGGTCTGGTTAGGCTCCTCATAGCGGACCGAGGGCTTGTACTGATCAGCTGGCGAAGATGCCCATTGGCTCCAGCTCTCAGTCGGACGTCGTTTTCGCTAGCGTGTCGGTCACCTCGTTGAGATGCCTCGGGATGTGATTGAGGTCGAGACCATCAAACTTGTCCTCTAGCTGGCGGACTTCTTGGCAATACACAACCATCTTGGCATTGTGGCACCTTGATTCCTTCATGGCTTGGTCGATGATCAAGCTGGGAGTCACCCCGGACGTCAAAGCCGCTTCGGATACCCAACTCGATGGCGATGTGTAGGCTATTGATGAGTGCCTCATACTCAGCCACATTGTTGGAGGAGGGGAAATGTATGACCTCGCAGAGAGGGAAGGACATCACGACCGTCACCGGATGTGACTCAAAGTAGTGAGGCAACTTCCTCTTAGCGATAAGGACGACATACAGGAGTTTCTAGATTTGGGGGTAGTGAGTCTTGGGATCGGACAAGACCTCGCTAACAAAGTACATGGGACGCTGCACTTTGAGGGCATGTCCCTCTTCTTCTCGCTATATGACATGGGCAGTGCTGACTGCTTGCGTAGTGGCCGCAATGTAGAGCAGAAGCGGTTCCCCATCAGTTGGGGGGCTAGGATCGGGGCCTTCGTCTGGAACTACTCAACCATGTCAAGTGCCTCCTAGGCCTCAGACGTCCATTCAAAGCGGTCGACCTACTTTAAAAGTCGATAAAGGGGGAGACCTCATTCACCGAGGCGCGAGATAAAATGGCTGAGCATGGCGAGGCACCCTATAACTCGTTGTACCCCTTTTATCTTCTGAATCGGGCCCAACATCATGATGGACGAGATCTTCTCTGGGTTGGCTTCAATGCCATGCTCGGAGACGATAAAACCCAGTAGCATACCCCTCGGGACCTCGAAAATGCATTTATCGGGGTTGAGTTTGATGCTGTTTGCTTGGAGTTTCGTGAAGGTCTGCTCTAGGTCGGCTACGAGCTGGTCAGCCCATTTGGACTTGACCACAATGTCATCAACGTAGGCCTCGATGGTCTGCCCGATGAGATCCTCAAAACACTTGAGCATGCAGCGTTGGTATGTAGCCCCTGCGTTCTTTAGGCCGAATGACATCGTGACATAGCAGAATGATCCGAATGGGGTGATGAAAGATGTCATGAGCTGGTCGGACTCTTTCATCGTGATTTGATGGTACCCGGAGTACGCATCAAGGAAGCAAAGGGTTTCACAACCAAAGGTCGAGTCGACTACTTGGTCTATGCGTGGCAAATGAAACAGATCCTTTGGACACACTTTGTTGAGACCTGTGTAGTCAACACACATTCTCCATTTTTCACTCCTATTTCGTACAAGAATGGGATTGGCTAACCACTCAGGGTGGTATACTTCCTTGATGAACCTGGCCGCCAAAAGCTTCGCAATCTCCTCACCGATGGCCCTACATTTCTCCTCATCGAAGCGACATAGGCGCTGCTTCCCCAGCTTGGAGCCTGGCCTGATCTTCAAGGCATGCTCGGTGACTTCTCTTAGAATGTCTGGCATGTCCGAGGGTCTCCACGCAAAGATGTCTCTGTTGGCATGGAGGAAGTCGCGAGCGCTCTTTCCTATTCGGAGGAAAGCATGGTGCCGATGTGCACCACTTTGCCCTCGAAGCCACTAGGGTCTATGAGGACCTCCTTGGTGCCCTCTACAGGCTCGAAAGACCCAACCGACCGCTTGGGATCGAGCGCTTCTTTGATGACCTCCTCCCTGATGGCCGTAAGCTCTTTGGAGATGACAATTGTCGTGGCGTGTTCACAGCACTTGACCTCGCACTCATAGGCGTGCCGGAACAAGGTGCCGATGGTGATGACCCCGCATGAACCTGGCATCTTCAACTTTAGATAGGTGTAGTTGGGGATGGCCACAAACTTCACATAGCATGGACATCCTAGGATGGTGTGGTAGATCCCGTGGAACCCGACCACCTCAAAGGTAAGGGTCTTTGTCCTATAATTGGTCGGATTAATGAAGTTGATGGGTAGATCGATCTGCCAAGTGGCATGGCCTGCTTTCCAGGCACGATGTCATGGAAAGGCGCCCCGGTTGGTCGGATGCACAATCGATCGATGCCCATGGCATCAAACATTTCAGCGTACATGATGTTGAGGCCGCTGCCTCCTTCCATCAGCACCTTGGTGAGCCGCTTTGTGTCGATGATCGGGTTGAGCACGAGCGGGTATCTTCCCAGCTATGGGATGCTTTTCGAGTGGTTGGTCTGATCAAAGGTTATGCTGGACTCCGACCATTGGAGGAAGGAAGGCATGGCTGGCTCGATCGTATAGACCTCACGGCGCGCAAGCTTCTGGCAACACTTGGAGTCGTAGGCCGCCGACCCTCTGAACATCATGAGGCAGCCATCCAGCATTGGAAATCCACCATTCTTCCCCTTGACATTATCTATGGCTGGCTTGGGCTCCTTCCTATGCTCCCCCATGTTGGAGCCTTCGAACAAGAACCGCTTCATGAGGACGTAGTTCTTGTATAGGTGCTTGACGGGGAAAGCATGGTTTGGGTATGGCCCTTTGAGCAGCTTCTCAAAGTGGTCTGGGGTACCCTCGGTGGGCTTCCAACCCCCTTGCGGTCAGCAATGGCCATGAGCGACCATCACGACGCTGCTTGTTCTTCTTCTTATTGGGGCGGTTGGAGGCGCCTTTGCCGGCGTCCTCGTTCTGCTTTGCCTTGGCCTTGGGGCGGTCGAAAATCGCCCCAACTGCCTCCTCGCCCGAGGCGTGGCTGGTGATGATGTAGAGGAGATCCTTAGTGGTTCGCGGGCCCTTATATCCTAGCTTATGAACCAGAGACTCCCAGGTGGTCCCGAACAGGAAATCTCCTATGATATCGGTGTCGGGCAGCTCGTTGCACTATCGGGAGAAGCACCGGATGTACCCATGAAGAGTTTTCCTAGACTTCTATCGGTAGTTTTTGAGATCCCATGGGTTCCCAGGATGCACATATGTGCCCTGGAAGTTTTTCACAAAGATCTCTTTTAGGTCCGCCCAACTTTGGATTCGATTGGGTGGAAGGTGTTCCAACCACGTTCGCGCCGAATTGGCCAAGAACAATGGAAGATTGTGGATAATAAAATTGTCACTATTGGCTCCACTGGCTTGGCAAGCAAGCCGATAATCCTTGAGCCATAGTCGAGATTTGTTTCCCTAGAGTATTTCGGGATGTTGGTCGGTGGTTGGTACCGTGGTGGGAAGACGGCGTTGAGGACGTGTCGGCCAAAGGCCTGAGGTCACGATAGGTCGAGGCTCGGGCTTCGATCCTCGCCGCTGTCGTAGTGTCTCGCCACAACGAGGGTGGTAGCCATGGCTAGCCCCCTCCCTCTCATCACCGCGGGCACGCCTAGCGGGCATCTAGGGTGTTCCACATGTGGCAGAACCACCCAAAATAACACACTTATGGAGGCGCTCGTCTTCCACCAGACACTAAGCACCCCAAAAGCCAGCTATAGTGGGCGGATTCCGTCGGACACACCCCAAGGGAGAGCCTAAATAGTCCACATTTTTCCCAAGAATCCAATAATGAGAATGAGTTACAATACTTAGTCCATTTCATACATCCAAGGTTCTTAGAAATATTATTACATGACCAAATTCAGAGTGCGGAATATTAAACAGCGGAATGTAAATAAACATTTATCGATAATGAACAAGGATCCGTCGGTGCCCACCAGAAGAATCCTTCACACAATAGCTACTCCTCAAGCAGTACCTGCAACAGGGGTAAATAAACCCTGAGTACACAATGTACTCGCAAGACTTATTCGACTAGTGGGAATAGTTTCTAGACTCCAAGGGATATGACAAGCTTTATGGTTTGTTGGGTTTCTTTTTGCAGAAAGTAATGCTAATATTGAATCCTTATTTATGTTATTATTAGCAGTCATGATTAATTCTTTATCTAGCCATTCTATTTAAGCACCTGTTCTACTTTCAAGCAAGAGTTGAGCAAACATATCCATTTCATCACCTTTCATCTTTTAGTTCTTACTATGGTGCTAGACTATAGACAACCCATACCGGAATGCCGGCGATTCACGAAGCAATGCTCTAGTTGGGTACCCCAAAAATACATGCCCCGCTTGTACCCCAGGCACAAGCAGGACCAACCCATCACCCTCCTGTCACGGGGTCTAGGTCCCCATCCAAACTTGGACTCCAAGCCCCTGCTCCTGAGTCCCGGACTCAATGTGGTGCAAGGACCTCCACCATCCCCATCTCCAATCAGTCGGTCTAGAAAGAGCCGGAACCCACGACAAGAGAGCAACAAATCTTCCCTGTGCCCATACCCTAGTATGTGCTCGAGATAATAAATCTGTGACTTGCCTAGAACCCAATGCAATGGCCGGTCCTTAACCGACATAGATAGGGAAAAAGTGTAACCAAGCTATGCCCTGTTGGTCGTAGGACACAACCTCTTACACCCACCAATACCCAAACCATATCCCTACCCGATCTTCATTTTTCTTTCCACCATTTTATCATGAGTGATCATAATTTTCACCTATTATGAGTAACGGTAGGTTACTCACGCTACCGATAACCTGAGCATAGCAACTACTTGACCTATACTAGTAGGACTCATAGGTAAGTATATCTATGCATGTAGTTTTCATAAAATGCCTATAACGTAAATGCAGATCACAAATATATATTCAATAATCATTCAAAAATAGGGGTTATTCACCGGGCTTGTCTTGGGCAGGCGGGGTGTCAATAAAGTCAGCAACAAATGGCTCCAGGGCTGCCTTCTATACAAGAATCTCCTCCTCATACTCCTCAATAACCTCCTTGTAGTCCTGTTCGTCCGCAGGCATGAACTCTACCAACTCGTTATCTACATACATGAAATGATGATGCAACACTTAGTAATACGGCAACAACAACTCTTCAAATACAAATACACCTATCAAGCTACTAAATTTGCTCTACCGACTAAGACGCTATGTTACTCATCATTCCCACTAAACAGGTATGAAACATTTCATGTATTAACTTAGGAACTAAAGGATTACCTATTCTTAATATAGACTTACTCTATATATATGATGAAACAAGGAGTACAAGCTATTCTATTTATCAACCTACTCTAGGGTTACAAAAATTATAGTGAGCACATAATAATCTAATGAGGCCTACTGTAAAAATTTTATGGCTAAAGTTATCACCGATTTGCCACAAAAATTCCTACAAATATTAAGCTAACTAATACTAAGCTTTCTAAATTGAATTTATGAATCTATCATTATCATAGCTAACTATAAACTAACTACACCAACAGATAGATAGCATTTTTGTGAATCTAATAATTTTTGTTTCACTATTTTTGGACACCTACAGATTTTTCTACAATTTTACAAAGATCAGCTCACAACTAAATTGAATAAACATTTATTAATTCACTGGAAAAAGGAAAACCCGATTTCCATAGCGCGCCCGCGAGTGAACGGCTCAGCCCACTCTGGTGCCCCGCACGCCCGCACGCGTAGCACACCAGCGTGACCCACGCGGGGCGGTGGACGCGGCCCACGCTACGTGGCCCACGGTGGAGCCCGCGCGTGAGCTGGCTCTTTTGCTAAAGAGCCCCCGTTCTCTTTCCTATTCGTGAAGCTAACTCAACACTATTTAACTGAGTCATGGCTTTTGCATCTAGCACCCTGCTCTTACTCGAATTCCTATTTTTCAAGGTCCCTAGCTAGACTTAACAGAGGACGCGGCATCTCCGGCCAAACGCCGGTGAGCACGGACCTCCTCGACAGCAAACCTCACTACCGTGACACTCTTCATCGCAAGCGCAGTCGATAGAGGTACAAAACACCACGATTGGTGCTGCACAGAGGCATGGCCATGCACCACGGTGGGGTTTGGCCATGGTGACACTGACGCCGGCGAAAACGTCTAGCCCAGCGCTACCATCACTACCGAGACTCCATGCCTAGAGTACCGATAACATTCTAGAGGTCCTAGATGTACCTGTTCTACTCCCAAACAAGCCGGCCATGGACACCGCATCTACACTACGTCCGCCGGAGGTGGCCACGCACTCCGGCGAGCCTTGGCCCTAACCGACTCAACCATCTACCCTAGGAGCAGGAGGGCCTCACCAGAGACATGTAGGACAGACTAGACAAAGTCGTGAGGCTAGGCAAAGTGGTTGGCCACGTGCACGGGGTTGCTCTGGTTCACGGCAAGCGCGGCGACGGCATCCCCGGTGACTCGCTGCACCCCTGGTGACATGGTTTCACAGGAGAGGCAACCAAGTCAAGGAGACACAAATGCACCGCTCAATTGAGACAAAGGAGCAAAGAGTGTCGCCCTAGCCGAGCACCCGCCTCGATGGCCATGGCGGACTGCCACGGGGAAAATGCTCCGTAGTACCTCACTAGAGGATGATGGCATGTCGGGATGACTCCAATCATGAGCTAACTACTAGAGCTAGTTGGGTGCATGGTTAATTGGACAGAGGTGGACAACACGCGGCCAATTTAGGTGGACGACGCCATTCGGTCTTAAGGGGGTCGACGGTGGGGGAAACCTCAAATTGAAGCCTTGGCGTGAAGCTAGGCTACAATTCAAGTTCTAGGCGTGCGCAATTACATGGATGGGGCCATGCTATGTGGGTTGGCCTTGGCGTGGCTCGGCCGGCCGACGCGACGCCATTCAAGGCGACTGCGATAGAAGCATGGCGTGGCGCAATCACTAAATGGACGAGGACAACGGCGCGATGGATGACGGCTCCACATGCACATACGATATCGGCACAATAACGTGTGACCGCAGTGCCTTGACTAGCAAGATGATGGTGGCTCAGCCCTATGTGCCGTAGTGGCCGGCGCCGATCGGGAGAGGCAGCAGCGTAGCGTCGCATCGAGCGCGGATGTGATGGCAAGGTAGGCGAGGCAATACCACGCGTGGCAAGGCGACGGTGCGGGTAGGGCCATGTGCCGGCTGCAGCAAGCTAAGTGCGGCCACGCGCGCATGGTCCCACGTCAGGCGAGCACGAGGCGGCAGAGCGGCTAGGTGGACGCGACGGCGGTGGCAGAGCGGCCAGGCTCATCGGGCGCGGCATGCACGTGCATGTGTCGCATGCCAGGGTGCGGCAACGGTGATGCGGCCTGCACGGCGGCGCGCGCGTGCACACCTAAGCAAGCCAGTGCTACGACGCCGAGCCAACCCGAGGCATGGTGACAGAGTCCAAACGCTAAAGCCGGCCGAGAACGTGCCTTGCACGCTTTTTAAAGCAGCTCAAAAATCCAACTCGATGCTTCGATTGCTAAACCACCTATTTTACACTTGAGATGGCATATTAGGCTATCAAAACCAGCCATGAAACCCTACCACTACTTAATCCAATCTTCCTACAAAAATTACCCAACACGGCTTCGTCAAACCCTTTTCCGACAAGAGATTTGGTTGTCTCGCTCAGATTTGCATCAACTTCAATTTTCAAGCTACCAACCATGCTAGCTAGTGAATTCCTTTCTCGATTGCAGGTATTTCATCGTCACCTATGAAGTTTGTACTACAAACTTTATTAAAGTGCCTTATATGCGTCCTATAGCATTTTCGTTCAATAAAAATTCGTTTAACACCCTAAGTGATATAACACGACATGAAATATAACATTCAGTTTCGCGTTTCCGATGAACGTTTTGAGTCACAGAAATTGATTTACACACTACATACACTCACACGTAAATATGATGCTCATACAGTGTTTTAGCAAAAGACTGTACAGTATAACACCGAGAGTGTTACACCGAGAGTCATGGTGGAGGCCGAGACGCTCATGCATCGGGGCCGCGGCACGCGGCCTGCCGCCTCGCTGCTCCTGGTGGACTGACACATCCCTGTCGGGGCGCTCTGAGGGCGCGCACTGGCTGGCGTCGAGCTCGCATCATTGGGACAATGAGCTCTCAGCCTGCTAGGCCGCCGCACGCTCGAGTAGCGTGTGAATCTCGTGATGGGCCCGACGATCCTCGGGTGTCGTGGGCTCCAGAAGCCCCTAGAGCAAGGTCACCGCGGCAGTGTTGTTCTAGCTTGCCTAGGTGAAGTGTGGGAGGGCTTTATCGTCCTCGATGATCCTCCGGTTCACGTCGCGGGCCATGGCGCGTGCACGCCCACCGTCTCCGTGGCGCTCGATCTCTTGCTCGAGCTCCGCATGTTCCTGCTCGAGCTGGAGTCGTGCTTCTTCGAGCACTTGGTGCCGCGCCCTCAGCTGCTCTACCTATAGGCAAGGTGGGGCCCTGCATCCCCCTCAACCTCATCTTTGAGGTCATCTATTGGGGTAGCCCCTCCCTCGTGGATACTTTTAATGTATCCCTCAGGGGTACCTACCATGAAACATTCTCGCGAGGGGTGATGGCTCCTCCTGCTGGAGTTAGAGTCGGAGGGCGACTCCGATTCTCCCATGAGAAGGTCATGGAAAGATTCCATAATATATTCGGTCATCCCCATGAACTCATCATTCATAGGGGATGGGGGCATGCGCTACGCCACAAGGTTGCCAACAGTCTCTGCAACGTTGCGTAGACCGAACGGGAGCGCTGTCGGAGCGCTCCGAATGAGGTATTCAGGGAGAGCGGCTCTCCTTGGCAAGTTGCATCATGACATTGGCGAACAAGAAGGTGAGGCAGCGTAGGTCCTCCTAGGATGATCGAGGTCCTAGGAAGGCGCTGAGCTGGCGCTCTAGCCTCCCATAATCGAAGCCAAGGAGTTGGTCGCTCTCGAGGGGCGCGAGCACTTAGTTTGCAGTAGGGGTTACAAACAGGTGAGAGAGGGAGAGGATCCCAAGTCTCTGGTGGAAGGAGTGAACGAGTGTTGAGAGCTCACTTGCCGCTCAGCCATGTGCTCGTGTCGTGCTCTTGTGTTTTTTATTCCCCTTTCATGGGGTGCCCTGCTTCCACTTTTATAGGCGAAGGGAAAGTGTGGGTTATAGAAGAGGAAAAGAAGAAGAACGAGAGAGAGAAGGCTTCCAGGGTTGCCAGGTTCTTCTTCTCCTTCATGTGGGTCCCGCCAATCCTATAGATGTCAATAGGGATGGCTCCAAGTCGTGGCCTTATCCGTGACTAGCGCCATGCACAAGTGTCATTTGTCGGTCATGGCCTTCCACTCTGTCCCAGCGGACGTCGTAGTGAATAGACATGCCTGCCAGCATCCATACGAAGATTAGGCAGAACAACACTGGCACGCCCGACACTATTCTTGATGTGAATTCCTAAGTATGGCCTGTTATGGCCATGGGTTACATCGAGGCATGTTAGCCTCTTTCCTGGCATCAGAGTTTTGACCTAGGCCCATACGCTTGGACCTAGAGTGGTTGGCGGCGGTATGGGTCCCCGTCGGACGAGACGAAACCCGTGTCCTCGAGATCGGGCAAGACGGATCCCGCGACCTTGGGCAAGACAAAACCCGCGTCCTTGGGGTTGGGTGAGATGGAGCCCACACCCAAGGGGTTGGGTGAGACGGAGCTCACGGCCTCGTGGTCGGGCGAGACGGAGCCCACGGCCTCGAGGTCGGGCGAGACGGAGCTCGTGGCCTTGGGGTTAGGCGAGACCTTTTAATATGTCTTGAGCCATCCGGGGAAGTTAGCGTGGGCGCTAACTTCCTTGCTTTGGGTATCTCTAATATCAATACCCGACAATTACCATCTAATTATAAAGTTGTGTCTGTGAACCCTAGATCATAGCTTTGGTTCTTTACATCATTGCAGGGCGTCCAAAGGATGCTTGATGTTCTAGTCTATGGGAAATCGCTAAACATATTTTTATGGTGGATGGCCCCATTCATGTGCTCACGTCTTCGCACTAGTAATGCCTAGTGGTTGATGGCAAAGGGGAGACAAAAGCGGTTGGAGATGGATATAGTGGAGAAGCTAGAGAAAATTAGAAAGGGATATCCTTACCTTATGGGTGTATAGACATGTGACATAGAAGATGCATATATGGTAGAATTTTAAGTACAACTTCGCCCCTGGATGGATACCGTATACTATACTACCTACAAGTGTTGAGGTTACTACTGTGTTTTCTCAACACGATAAACTTACTTTTCTTGAAATAAAGCCAGTTTGATCGATTAAGGCTAATTGTTAGCTAGCTAATGACTAAACCTAAGTGCTAATTAGTTAATGGTTAGTTGGCTCAAGTTAGTTCTATGTTGTTTTGATACAAGAGCCACTACAGCTAAAAGTCAGTTTTGTCATTGGAATTGTTCCACTCCCTACTTGTGCTATTTTGGAGCCATTAGAGGGGTATGCTTGGTCTCTTTGCCATTGGTTGTTGTTTTTATCCTAAATTGGTTGGGTCTTGCCAACTAGTGAGGGTTAGAGCTAATTGTTAGTCCTCTATTTGTAGACGTAGTGCTAAATATTATTCAGGGTAATAATTTGCCCTATATATCCAAACAAGGCCTAAGTATGAGCATTCACTGGTAGCTTTGTAGTTTGTTAAGGGCATGAGAACTTGCATGATCCATTCATCTTCTCTAAGTGATATATGGTGCATCTTCAAGGACTAGTCCATGGAAGACCTATGGCCTGTTTCACAAAGCTCTCATAGCAACTTCTAGCAAATGTTTTTTAACAGAGAAATATTCTATATTAGTTCCTTGAAAGGATTCTCTAAAATAAACTAGGATGTTGTAAGTTAATTAGCTCCTTACGAGTACATGGCTCATAAGTATCATCACGGAAGACAAAAATAACCCCTCCAGGATGGATTTTTTTTAATTTTAACACTTTTTGAAAACTAATTTTAAATCTAACACTGCCTATTTTTTTTAAACTAACACTTTTGGCCGCGCCTACTTCCTGGCGTGGCCAAATGCCTGTGTCGCGCCATGCATGGTGGCCCGGCAGGGGGCTGACATGGCGACCACCGGAATCGCGACCGTTGACATGGCAGGACTCTACCGCGCCACCGATCTTGGCTTGGCTGAGCATGGCGCGGCAGGCTAAATAAAATCGCAGCGAGCCCGCCGCCACCACGACGCCGCCTCGCCGCCGCCGTGTCAAATCGTCCGGCGCCAAGACGCACAGCCGGATCGGCTTCACCACCACACACGCCGCCGCCGCGCCCACCACTCCCGCCTGACAGCCCACCTTAGATCGTCACGCCATGAACGCCGGCGCGCATCAAGGCCGCCCGCTCCTATCAAGGTACCTCCCTCTCGATTTCATGTTATTTTGATTATTATTGATTTAGGATAATTAGTGATTTTGGATAGTTAGTAATTTAGGATAGTTAGGGTTTTATGATTGTTATTGATTTATGATAGTTAGTGATTTAGGATAGTTAGGTTAGTGAATTTGTTTGTGATTTACGTAGGTAGTTTTTAGGTTTGAGGTTGAGTGTTCTAGTATAGTTAGGATTTTGGGTTTAGGGATTGATTATGTATTTATTATTTAGTTTATAGTTAGTTATTTAGTTAGGGATTTTGGGTATAGATACTAGTTTTCAAACGTCGGTACTTACTAGTGCGTGATACGTCGATTTTGATGACTTGATGAATTCTCGTCAAATGCTTATATTCCTAGTGAAGTTGTTTATGTTACTAATGCGTGATATGTCTGTTAATGTTACTTTGAATATATATATGTGCTTTCATATTGTGTTCGTATTGCATAACAAGTAGTTTAAATTTTGCAATGCTACATAATGTCAATTTTAATTTTGTTAATTTGAATACTCTAACGCTTTGTTTATCAATTTGTAACAGGATGGACCCTTCCCACGCAACACCTATTGTACCCCATTCTTGAGGTGGAGTACAACGACCAGCACCGAGCACACATCTTGAGTGACAACGACATAGAGGTGGCCTTGTCTACTTTGATGCCCCGCACACACACTAGGGCGCACCAGTGGGACGAGCATTATGCGCCTTACATACGGTGTGTCCGGCTTTCTCGAGCTTGTTTGTGTTGTCAACCACGGTCTTCCGCCCCTTGACCCAGCACTACTTACTGCAGCTGTAGACAGGTGCAAGTGCCTTCTTTGTACATAAATTTTTTTGTAACAAATTTGAGGCAACTAACAGTCATTCTATTCTTATAACAGGTGGAGGCCTGAGACTCACACGTTCCACCTACCTTGTGGTGAGATGACCTTGACCATGCAGGACGTGAAGGCTATTTTGGCCTTCGGTTAGAGGGACTTCTAGTAACAGGGATAGTTGACAACGATCATTGGAGGGAGTTGGTGGCTCAGTTTACTGGCTTTATTCCACCAGATGACGAGGCTTCCAAGAAAAATAAGTGAGAAATTCAAGCCTATTTAATACTTGCATTGCTTTTCTGCAGCCATCGGGTCTCTTTTTTTAGGTCAATTTCATGAAAAGTTCCGGTGTTTCATCGTCCTAGATCACAGAGCGCTTTGATTACTTGGACCCACAGGCTGAGGAGGCTCTAATCGATAGGTTTGCTCGAGTGTGGCTCTAGCACTTTCTTGGTGCTTTCCTCTTTCCAGACGCCTCGGACAACACCATCAGCTGGATCTTCCTTGACATACTACGCCAGCCGTGGGAGAACATAGCGACGTACAGCTGGGGCAGCGTAGTCCTGGCATGGACGTATCGATAGCTATGTGTTGCCTGCCGTCGCACCTCAGGGTATGCGAACCTTGGGGGTTGCTCCTACCTACTCCAGGTTTGGTGTTGGGAACGATGGCCCGTTGGAAGGCCCCTTAATACTGGTTTATCGGTAAGTACTTCGATTCACTATATTCTTCGAGGCAGTTACATATGATGAGATTATTAATGGCTAATTCATTATCGTGTTCAATGCAGCAATGGAACGGGCAGGATACACTCCCTACAGCTCTGTATATCTGGACGGAAGCAGAGTTAGTTAGAGGAAATACGAGGCGCAAGTACAGGGAGTACACGGACGGTCTCGACATCCTGACACAGCACCAGGTTACGCTCTCTTTACTATCATACATGTGTCTTGTTCGATGTACACTATATCACAACCTAACTCAATTACGAAATATTCAGGTGCATTGGTGTCCTTGGGATGCTCCGGAGCTCTAGTACTATCTTAGTCATATCACTAGGGATGAGTCAGACGAGTATCGCTACGATGTCTCTCTTATTTTCTTTCATGTGGTCGAGATTCACTTGCCCATCAGGGTCTACAGACAGTTTGAAAGAATGACAGGCTGCCCACCACTGCTTTATTCCACCAACCAAGGATTGCACGGGTGCGTTGTCGATTAATAACAAAGCTACAATTCAGAGGTGTGTGTGGTACAACTAACATCGTTTTGTTGCAGATATGACCGTAGGAAGAGGTACAAGACCAATGATTGGCACGTGACACACAACGCACACATCCACTTGTGGCAGAACAGGGTACGATAGCCGGTCCATGCGGGTCCTCCACATGACCAGCACACCTTCGACGAGTACCTGCAGTGGCTTCACAGGTCTACGAGGACACATATCAAGCCCCCGTACACTGAGGAGGCGATTGATGAGGACTCGGAGGAAGATGTCATCGAAGATGTGTACGACGTTACCACTAGAGAGGACACACAGCTATAGAGAGCCCCGCTTCAAAGATACGTGCTAAGATACTTGAATGGTACAATTTGTTATCATTTTGGTATTAAGTATGTGTACTAAAACTGTCCAACCGCGTTTCTGTACCCAGGCGACACAATTGTCAAGGATGTCCAACGAAGCAGCATTCCGGCTTCACGAGTCTAGAGGGCAGGGGCTAGGCGTTCTCGAGGCTTTTGTGGAGGTAAACATAAACTTGTCCGTTCCGAAAATGTTTCTTTAGTGTATATGCATTTGGGAAATGCACTAACTTTAATGTCTATTTATGCAGAAGGTGAAGAAGAGTTGTAGAAAGCTAGCTCAGAAGCTGAGCTGCATGGACACTCCTTATGAAGAACCGCCACTTCTAGCACGGTCGGGTGGCACGTCTTCAGCCTCTTTGAGGACACCAGCCAGCTCTTCTCAGCCGGTGACAGGTGCTACTTCCGCGGTGCATACACCACCACATCATAGCGCTGGGAAGGAGCCTGCAACCGAGGACGACGAGGACGACCCCTCGGGCTTCCGCAGACAGCACGATCAGTGGCACGATTGGCTGCAGGACAAGATCGGCATGTCTCAGCTAGGTGGTGCCCCACTTGGTACCCAAGGAGCCTCACAAGTACTAACAAAGGTAGTTTCTTTAAATACGTATGCTCCATGAACTAACGATCATAAAGAATTATAAGTAATCGTGCGTATCATATACTTGCATGGTACGAGCCGTACGCACCGGCAACGCGACAATACCGACGTTGGCTACGCTCCCAATGTGTTTCCAACAAATCCGAAGAGACAAAGGCGTCCGAGGGATCCTTACACTCCTGGGTCTTAGTTTGTTAGGTCAAACGAATATTGGCGTCCAAAACTTGCAGGGTTATTTGGTTATGTTATGTCGAACTTATGTCAAACCAATGAAAATGTTATGTAGTAGCTTGTCAACTTGCGCTACGGACTTCATTTATTTGCTTCATATTCGTTTCAGTGCGTCGTGACAGCACTGCCGGCGAGATTAAGTAGCAACTAGTTTGGGAACCGGGTCCCGGCGTATCTCGACGCCAGTGGCCGGCGTCTTGCGCGAGGGGTCGAGGAAGCCGGGGTCCATGGTCGCATCGCTGCCGATCCTACAATATGGGGCCAAAAAGCCAAAGAAATAAGTTCTCTTAAAAAAATATTCGTTTCAATCCGATCTAATTTTTCGTAATCGATATATTAACATGGTGGTTAACCGTATTATGAAAGACGGAAAAAAATATTGGCTTATCAAATTCTCTATTCGGCCGTGAAAAAAAATCAACAAAAGATAGAAACAAATCCACTATTGATTTTATGTCAAACAATACTTAGAATAACTTCCACTATCGGCGCGACGCATTCCGATTAAACCGTCCAGGTACCGCCGGGCGGGCGGCTAGGCGCGGGCAGGCGGGCTTGCTGCTCGGGCAGGCAGGACTGGCCGCGGGGTTTTATTCGGCTCTGTCGCGCCACGGATCAGGGCGCGGCACTACCGCGCCAAGGTCGGTGGCGCGGTAGGCCCTGCCACGTCAACGGTCAGCGATTCCGATCGCCGCCACGTCAGCCCGCTACCGCGCCACCATACATGGCGCGGTGCCGCGCCAGGGCAATAGGCGCGACCAAAAGTGTTAGTTAAAAACACAGATAGTGTTAGATTTAAAATTAATTTTCAAAAGTGTTAAAATTAAAAAAAAAATCCCAGGATGGGGGGTGGGCTGGACTGACTAGGCAGAGGTGATATCTACTCGGGAGTCCCACATCTATTTGATGATATACAAGACATAGATCGATATGATATATATACATAACTGATTAGTCGGATCTTGTTTGCCTATAAAGACACGATCTACTTCTAATCCTACACCAAGCTATATAAGGCAAGTACACCCTAGGCATATCCATTAAGAGGCTCTTAGACCCCTATTAACCCTTGAACTCATTTGCATACGGGCACAAACAATACAGTCACCATCGTACACTAGACGTGGAGCGCCATCTAACTGAACTAGCAAATCTAGGTCCTATGTGCAAAGCCTCTAGGTCGTCTGCTACGCATAACATGCAGCATGTTCGTTTGGTCATAAATGATCGTAAATCTTTAGTTAGAACGATATTTTTTTCTCACATCAAACCAGCCAGCAGTAAATAATTCACGATCATTTATGGCCCCCCGAACAGGCTCATGATCTATAGTCACAACCGGCGGTACAAACACCAACATTTAGTTTATACTTACTGTTACGTCTGGTTTTTGTTTTAGTTTGATTTTATTAGTAGCTATGATTGGGGCTATAGTAGTGACTATGCATAGGACTACAAAGGTGAAAAGACAGGATGCAGGGGCGGAGCTAGAGAGTTGATTTTTTGAATGTTAGGGGTCCAACAGTGTTGAATTTTTAAAATTTATTTGAATTTTAAAATTTTCAGTGGAAAATTCACATTTATAGGGGGGGCTGGCCCTGCCCGCCCCCCTTGTCTCCGCCCCAGACAGGATGTATTCGATGAAATGCCTTGTTTTTAGGATGACTATAATGAGGAGGCCGAGAGCTAGCACGAAAACCGTGATTCTTCAATGGCCAAGGTTCTTTTATTTTATAGTTTGAAGTTCTCCTTGAGTTTCTTTCGATCTATTCCATAGCGAAGCATCCGAAGCATAACTGCACACTTCAATTCACTCGAAGTACAAAATCACTTTATAAATAGGGTTTATCTTGAAGAGTCATGGAGAATCATTTGTATTAGATATGGCCCTGTTCGATTGAACTTATCAGCCTAGCTTATCAACCATTGTACAGTATTTTTCTCTCACAACAAATCAGCGAATATTACTTTTCAGCTTGGCTTTTTAGCGAAACGAATAGAGTCAATGTGGCTTTCCATGGATAATCAGAGGAGAAGCTCTACCTAAGTGAGCCTTTTGTGGAAAAGGTCAACGTTTTTGTAACTTGTTACATTTCAATCTAACTATTATACTGATTTTAATTTACTCAGAATCAAAACTCTTTCTTCTATTGAGAGGCGCTCGGAATCAAAACACCAAAAAGATAATTCTAGTCGTGACCGTACTTTTGCCATAACCTCCTCGAATTACATGACAGATTACATCTAGACAACAATGCAACTTTACCAAACTACCACATATATATTATTCCTTAATTAAAAACAAAATCAAAACGATGTATTTAGATCCCAGAAGAAAGAAAAGGAAAAAAAGAGAGAGAGAAGACACTGCCACTTCCATCCTCTCCCTCAAAACAAAACAAATCAATCATCGAACATTTGACCGGTCAGACACTACCGTGGAGCCGGCGACCTACACGACCCGGACGACAGCAGCCGATGCCACGGCAGGCGCCGGCCTCCCGCGCCCCATGGTGAACCCGCGCGTGCCGTCGGGCATTCTCGGCCCTTGCGCCGCGTGCCGGGGGCTCGCCGCGAGGCTGTCCAGATGCCCTGGCGCGCCAGCAGCGTGCGCGGAGGAGTGCGGCGTCTGCGGCGGCCTGCCCCGCCCTCTGCCCCATGGCTTCTTGGCGCCGACGTGCTGGTGCTGGTCCTCCTCCTCCTGCTGCTGCTGCCAAGGCGAGTGCATGCAATCGCGCACATCAGTTAGCGGCAGATATGGTCAGGCAGGGACATTATAGCATGTGCCAGGGCGTGGCGTTTCCGCTTACGATGTGGTCAGGAAAGTGCGCTGCCGTCGGGGAGTCGGACGACGAGACCTGCGACTGCGGAGAGCGCTCCTGGTCGGAGGCGGCGAGGTGGTCCAAGTCCGGGCGCTTCAGCCGTGTTACCGTCTTGGGCTGCGGTGAGTTGAATGGGCGCCGGCATGTCAGGCCAGTGATCAGCTCTCAAATGGAAGTAAAGCTGATGAATTATGAATGAGGTTCAGTTACCGATCGTCGCAGCACGGGGCGCACGCGGAGGCCCCTCCTCCAGTTTCTTTCGTCGTTCAACTTGTCCACCTGACGAAGCACAAAAACAGATTTCAATATGGCACAAGTGAGCAACGAACCGGAACTGGAACTGGAACTGGAAGTAAAACTTCAAGGTTCCATTTGTCTGAAATTAACTTACTGCTCTGTCGGCTTGGTGTGAGGTCTCGTACTCTATAAGAGCATGCAGCTGTGTCAGAACAAAACAGACAGAACAATTGTCAGATGATGAGATAAAAAGAAAACTGATTTGAAAAAAAAAGAGAAATCAAACCCCGGCCCCGGATCAGTATCAAGTACCTTGTTACTGACTAGTGTGTTTGCGTCGGACTTCGATGATCTTGCAGAGCTGGGTTCTTGCGGATGGCAGATTCTGATGTTTTTCACACTGCAAACTTGTTGTGTGGTGCACATGATTAAGAGACGTTACATGACTAATGTACGTCGCATAATATAATATATATGCAACAAACTACATGGGGATCAGAGGGGGTTGTGTGTTCTGTTCTGACCTGCCAATGATGCCGAAGATCTTCTCGAGGCTGTTTCTAGTGGAATCGTGTGGCAAATTCTCGGCGATGACCATCCGACACTGCGTGAGTCAGCGATGTTTGGTCTTAGTATGTAGGAGGCAGATGAAGCTAACTGTTTCCATTTCAGTAGCTGAAACCTTGCTCCGAAGTACTGACCTGTAGCTCTTCTTTGTGTCTCTCGGTGAATGGCTGAGCCCGTCGCACTTTCTTGCCGTCATCGCTGACAACCTGAAGAAAGTAATTTTACATGGCTACCACTTGTTTTTTCTCGACCGTGCCATAAGGCACGTTTTTCGTTAAGAAGAGGTAGAGTTACAAAAGCGAGCTACAAATGACGAACAAGAAGGAGCGGTAATCGGCGGTTACCGCAAACAGACCCACTCAAAAACGCAAGAGAAGAGAAGCAAAAGGTCAAACACAAAGTAAGGAGCAAAGGTAGCAGCACTGGCTTACGAGCTTTTCTGAGGTCCGGAGAGCTGTAACCAGCAGTTGGTTTGTTACCCCCATAGCCTTGATCTTCTTCCAGGATGAGATGACAGATAAAGGAACTGGCCAAACCGTTGAACGCACATTTAGTTTTCATTTCATCAGTCCATTATTGGTGTTGTTGGCCCTGTATTTTAGGGTCATATGATTTATTTATGTTCCATGTGTGCTAATAGTACATTATCTGTGTGCTAATATATTCACATATAGGATTGAAGAGATAATAACTGTTCTCCACTCACCATAGCCCTCAGGATCCTTGTTCATGATCTTCGTCAAGAAATCATTCGCAACCAAATTAGTGTCACTGAACTGGTACTCAACCTGCACAAGGCAAGAACAATGCAACTAAAGGCCAGCCACTCCAAAATCAAGAAACAAATAAAGGAATATCATGAAAAGAAAAGGTCAACAGCATGATCTACACAGATCCTAAAATCACGAGAATCGTCTGATAAGTTACTACTCGAAACATCACTAATCAAGTCATAAAAATGGATGCATCGAAAGTTCAGGATGAGAATTCAAAGACCATGTAGCTCCCTGAGCTGTTGGCCCGGAGATCACTACTCTCAGCATTTTCAATTTCAGAATCTGTAGTTCTACACTACTGTATCAGTGATTCGATATGAAACAGTAAAGAACCGAGGGGATCGTCTATGGTTTCCAAACCTGCTTGATGATCTTCTGTGCGACGTCGGCCGGACTCGCGCCCTTGGGGTTGGGGTATACACTGATGCCAGTAGCGCCGGCGATCTCGCCATGTCCAAAGTCCGGCAGGAAGGACGACGTGGGGTCCGGCTCGGCAAAGAAGTTCCAGTCCGCGCCCAGCCCACCGCCACCGCCGGAAAGCTGCAGGAACGGAGAGTAGTAGCCGGCGGCCGCCGTCATCGAAGGGCTGGCCGCCGCCGCCGCCGCCGGTGGCACCGGCACGAACTCCCGCGCGTGCACGTTGAGCCTGAACGGCATGGAGGAGCAGGCACTGCTGCCTGCCGACGACGACGCCTTGCTGGAGCTCTCGCAGCCGTCCTGTGCCATTGTTGCCTCTTCTTCCGTCGACGACTGATGCATTGGTGTGTGTGTGTGTCTTGCGATCTGAATTGTGTTGAGATCGAGTGTGGGGGGGCTGTCTCCATGTGTAAAGCATATGGCGTATTTGACCACTTCTTACTCAGGGCAATATTTTGTGAGGCGGGAGTGTTTCTAGCGTAGTTTTATTTTTTTCCTTTTATTAAAAGAAAAGTAACATGAGCTCTGCCTTCCGTTAAAGTAGGGGAGTGTGTAGATTTTTTTCGTGGGAGTGTGTGTGGTACTTCAACCGACAACCGTTACATGAGGAGGGAGGTTTTGACCGTTGGGCAAATTACGGCCCTGCTTGCAAGCATGGCAAATTTTTACACCAAATAATTCCATTCCACCTGAATTTTCTAGCGCATAAAAATGCCCCAGAAAGTTACGCCTAACAAATGTTATTTGGGTAAGAAAAAATAGCAAACCTAAAAACATGGTTAGCACAAACATTGGCTTGCATGAAAAGTTATCTATTGATCGAGAGCTAATCTCATGCACACATTCAATAGGTATGTTTGTGACTGCTCTATTCCATATTTTTTCAGCTCCACTTCACGTTTTTTAGTTAAATAGGTGTAGCTTCACAAACTTTGCTTTAGAAGAAAGTGAAGTTGTAAGAGCACCTAAGAGGTGCTCCGATCCCTCTAGATTTTGTGGAGCTACTCTATCGTAGAGTTCGTGGAGCAGTCCTAAATAAGTCCTAAGATCATGTGAGGTTGTTATGTAAGTTATTCATACTATGATCTATTATGCTAAATATTAATACTATTATACTGTTGAGGGTGCCCTTATGAAAAATAAACGATTCACTCAATACAGGGAGCATTAGCTCGTAGTTTTGTGGAAACTGAGCATTCGTGCCCATGTTTTAGACTGTGACCTGTATATAGCTTTTAAACAATGCATCGTTTTAGGAAAAAAAAAAGATGAAAAGTATACCATATTTCAAAACCATTCACCCCAAAAAATCTAAAGATACATCCTCTCTACTTCATCACATTTTCTTTTGCACAATTAACTATTTGCAGCTATTATCCTGCAATTTAAAAGTATAGACTTTGTCCTAATAGCAAATCTAAAGATACACCATCTAGTATTCTATTTTATCACATTTTCTTTTGAAAATTGAGCTCTCAGCTTAGAAAAACTTGTTTTTTTGCAAGATTTTTGACTGTCTGCCAGGTACAAAACTGATTTTAAGGTTCGTTGTTAACAATAACAAAGAACACTCCAGGTGTTTGTGAAGTGTCTGGCTGCAGGTGTAATCAGAGATAATTTGGAACAAAAAGAGGATATATACACCTAGATCTGCATGCAAAACAAACATAAGTTAGAGCATGACTGCATGACAAGCATTGGATCCAAGTTAGTTCAATCAAATGGACCGAGGGGAGTTAGCCATGGATTGAAGGGCACACACTTTGGACCAACTTAATTAACCAACTTACCGGCAACTTTCTTGGGCGTGCCATCTTGAATGTCCAAGACTCCAAGTCACAGTGGTGGCGAATCGGAAAGCAGAGGCTGTGACACATGAGTTACGCGTCTAGACAAAATCAGACGGCCTGGACTTACATGCCAAACTTGCTCAACTGCCTTACCAAGCATGCATCCGCCAACAGGGAGCTAATCTAAGATGCACCATATATAGAAAGTTGACACATCTATCCAAAGACCAGATGATCTTTGTGTAGGCTGGCTTGCCTCACTTCCACAACCTTTATGTGCTCCGTATTGTCACATTTGAGGTAAACACGCACACGCCCGCTTACTTTTGAATCTCTCCACTTCACTTGTATTCCAAAGTTAGGTTGGCATAGTTAGAAGTTATTAGTCGTGTTGAACTTGTCCTGAGGTTCTAAAGTCATCTTTGGGGCTTGGTAAAACTCTTGTATCGTTTACTACTCCTCGCTCTAATAAGACTTACTATTTCAATTCAAGGACTCTCCTTTATTTATCTTGAGCAAAAGTTTTACTTCTTGCTTTACTTTACTTTACTCATTTCTTGCATAATAGTAGTGCTAGTATATCTATACCAAGTTAAAGCAAGTATAATATAGAAGACTATTAGCAGGCTGTATGTTGACATGGAGAGGGAAAAGGAGGAGAGAGAAGAAAGGTGGGTCGTAAGTTTATAGTCAGCTGAAGCACAGGAACCAAGAAACTCTGTGAGAGGAAGGGATGACCTGTAATTAAACCAAGTACTATATGAGTTGGCTAATAAGTGGGTCGTAAGGATCATATAGCCAGTTGAAGGATGTATTATTAGCCTTGCTCTTAGTGTATCTTAGTATGGTTGCTCATGAGGTTCTCATCGTATGCTAGTTGATTTGGACCCTTGCTATCCACCACTAGATTAAAGGAGCCTTTATTTATATCTTGATCGGTGAAAGAGTTATGTGCTCCTTTAAAGCCTTAAAGGTGTATTGCTTAGAATCCACCACTATATCAAGTTAGTATATCTTACGACCTGTTTGTTTGGGTTTTCTAGGAGCTTTTGGACCTTAACTTTTGAACCTTTCAAAAGTCAAAAGGTTCCAGAAGCCAAAAGCCAAAAGCTCATTGTAGTTTCTAGGCTTTTGGTTATGTGAGTTGTTTGACTTTTGGAAAGTCCAAAAGCTAGTAGTCTAAAGTTGGCAACCTTAGTATTGTTGTCCTCCGAACTCGCTACCTCACTCAATTTATCTTCTGGATCTCCTTTGTGTCAACCCCCTTTATGAACATCTTTATCTTACCCCTCTATAGTTTGGCTCGTAGGATCTCCTTTGTGTCAACCCCCTTTATGTACATTTTTATCTTACCCCTCTATAGTTTGGTTGGTATATATATAAACTAGCGATGATTTTTTTCCTTTTATCTTTGAATATTCTTTACTTACTTTCCGTGGGAAATTTCAATGCTCTAGAATATTCACTAATGAAATGCTATAGTAATATTATGTACATTGTGAAATCATTAGCATTCTTATCATGGTGTAGGAAATGCAAAACCGAGCATAAGGGGGGGGGGACAAGCGTGGAGATGGCTAGGGTTAAGAGTACTAGGCATGATCTTGTGAGGCATTGTCAAAGGACAATTTGCTAGGCGCTGGCCCTAAGGACTATTATGGGCTAGGCCTATATGGCAATGCAATGTTGATGTTGGGCTATAGTGGGGTTTTGTTCTAAAAACAACTGGAAGATGCTAAAAATATTTTGGCTTTTGTTTTTATTGTATTAGACTTTTATTACACCAATTCTGTTTCTATTATTTTAGTTATCGTTTACCATTTCTGCTTAGGATAAAACAAAAATGATTTCAGAAAATCCTGTTTTTCCTTTCTAGCCATAACTACCATATGTACGACTCAACAAACAAATGTCACCCTTTTGCCTTCCTTGCGGTCTACTCACCCAATAGTGCAGGTGTGATCCGAAATAGAAAAGAATCCTCCTCACGCCCTTTAACTATTAGGATATTATTTGCACTCCTCAAACTTTTGGAACCGGTTGTTTTTAATATTTGGCTGGTTTTAGGCTATGTTTGATTTAGCTTGTGGAAATTGCTTCTTCCGCTAAAAAGTAGAACACCAACGAGGAGAAAGAACCCGATGTTGTTTTTCAAAAACAATTACTTTTATATAGCATAATTTTCGCAGCACCTTGGACCTTGCTTTTCTTTTAGCTTCTTGTTCTTTCAAATACGTAGAAATAGAGAAACATTTTATAACTGTAACTGTTTTAAGAAAGATACAGAGAAAATCACATTAGTTTTTTCACAGCTCACGATTTACCAGAGATCTCCATCGTGTGAGTTCGGCTGTCTCCTCCCTTTCTGGACGGAAAATAGTTTGGTTTGCCACTTTTTTTTTTCGCGTGGAGGTTTGCCAGCAGTTAAGCCAGGCCGAAATCACGCTGTCTCGGCCCACGAATGCGGCTGGACAGCTCGACGAGTGATTTTTGCCACACTGCCGGGGCGGCGCATGAGCGCAGAGCCCGGAGCCCGGCGGCCTTCATCCCCCACGCTATCCAGCACCGCCGCCGGCTGTTCCCCAAAGCCCGGGCCCTGTTCACAAATGCCGGCCCCGCCGGCCGCGCCGCCGGCGCCACCGGCCGCTCCCTGGCGCCGGCACGCTCCCGCGGCGGCCTCCTCCACTCCCAGAACCGTCCTGCTCCTCCTCCCGATCCTCCTGCTGTTCCTCTTCGTGCTCTCCAAAGCGCCGGATCTAACTTTCTCCACCACCACCTCCTCCACCGCCGCCGCCGCCGCCTCCTCCCGCCACCTTCCAGGCGACCGCCGCTCCTTTGACTGCTACGCCTCGCAACAGGCTTTCCCGGTCGTCGCCAACCTCGTGGAGGGCGTGCCCTACCCCTTCTTGTACTCGCTCGCCGACATGGGCACCCTCCCCGACCACCCCCACAAGAACATCGCTCGCCTCCTCAAGGGCAAGCGCTTCCGCAAGCCCGACATCTCCCAGACCATCCAGGAGCTGCTCGGCGGGGAGGTGGGGAGGGGGGAACCATCCGGTGGTTTGGTGGTGGACGTGGGGGCCAATGTTGGCATGGCATCATTCGCGGCCGCCGTGATGGGGTTCCGGGTGCTGGCGTTCGAGCCCGTGTTCGAGAACCTGCAGCGGATCTGCGACGGGGTGTACCTCAACCGGGTGCAGGACCGCGTTGTGGTGTATCACGCGGCAGCTTCTGATCAAGTTGGGACTATTACGATGCACCAGGTACTGGTTCTGATCATAGTTTGATTTTCTTTAACCGATTAATTCATCGTGGCAACTTTGTGTATCACTGTTATAGTTGCTAAATGCAGCCATTTAGAATTGGAAAGTGCTATGTTCTTTTACCTTCTTATCAATGAACGAACATTTTTTGCATACTGGTCTCTATGTATGGCACTTTGACCATGTTATTAGCAGAACAAGCTCGCATGGATGTCATTGTAATTAGTGTTCAGAATTGTAACCAAGCCCCCCCATGGGTTCTATACCTGATTCATAACTAAAAGCTTCTCTGGCCCTTCACTAACCGTGGCTAAAAGTCCTGAAATCCAAAATACCAAAATAGGAATAAGGTTTGCTATTATTAGAAATGTCCAAAAAATATCATTTCCGTGAAGCAGAAACATAAGGGTATGTACAATCCGTGAACGCTTAAATGGGGCTCTTAAAGAAAGAGAATAATCAAACAATTGTGTAAGAGCCTTAACCTACAATGGAAAAAGCTAAACCTACATGCTAATGTGCTTATCCATCCTTAAAACCGTCACTTTTTAAACTATAAAATCACCAAGCGCCGGCTGCTTATTTGAGCGTCAATGTCACTGCTAAGCGCCTTGCCACATGTACACGGTGGCAAAAAAATAAAATAAAATGCAGAACCTCTGATTAGCGCCGCCGCCGCCCCAAGCGCCGGCGTTGTACCTGGTGTAAATGTACTCCCATTAATGTGGAATAGGCAGAACTGAATTAGTCAATTCAAGTTGACATTGTCAATTTATCCAGAACTTCTCTCTTTTCCTCAATGAAGCAAGAATCTGTTTTGCTCAAACCAAAGGCAAGGAGCGCTTAATTTAGCCTTTGGTTCTTTTGTGATATGTCTTCCTTAAGGAACAAGCTTACATGGAAAATCAGTATTACTTGTCCAATCTCATACTGATAAACTTTAATATTGTTAAAGCAACACAATGAACTTTTCATTATAGGATTACTATTTTTCGCAGAAATTTATAGCCTTGTATATTTTTTTGAACATTCATGTACAACCATGATTGATTGATTGCCACTATCACATATCTGAAATTAGGCAAGACATAAGTGCATAAACAAAATTTGCATGCATGTAAGACATTACAGTTTGGCAATTATTCTGATCCTTAGTTTTACAAGAGATATTTACATAATCTAGAAATCTCAAATTGTTTTCTCTGTGTCTGTGCTTCTGTTTTGCCTTTTTGCACTACTTATTGCATATTCTGGTAATCTAGGTGATTGGTCGACTTGACAACAGTGCTATATCTGCAATTGGTGCAAAGTTAGCATTCAAGTCTAATGCAGAAATTGCTGTTGAAGTTTCCACAATTCCACTGGATGAAGTTGTTCCAGATACTGAGAGAGTTCTTATGATCAAAGTTGATGTTCAAGGCTGGGAGTACCACGTACTGAGAGGTGCATCAAAATTGCTTTCAAGGGGGAAAGGTGAAGCTCCCTACCTTATATATGAAGAAGATGAACACCTGCTGCAGGCTAGCAACAGCAGTGCACAGGAGATAAGGGCATTTCTCACTAGTGTTGGTTACAATCACTGTACAAGGCATGGAAATGATGCTCACTGTACAAAGGAATAGACAAATTTGTTTCTGACTGTTGCTCTTATGCTCCTAAGCTTGGGTTGTATATGAACTGCGAAGAATCAATTGAGTTCTGGCAGTTTTGCCCCTTTGTTACTCAGCAAGGCCAGATGTTTAGACATGTCATGTGCCCAATAGTTGTGTTGCATCGAGTTCCATGGTATCCCTTTGCTTTAACTTTTAGGTTAGTTTGTTGGTTGCTGGACCTTTTGTTATTACTGCCTCTGGTAGGGAAAAGATGCCATTCCTACTGGAGTTAGCAATTGAGTTAACTGACCATTTGCTGTCAGAAGTGACGTCTTTACCGGACTGGAGGGAGTGTATGTTATAGATACTTGGTATAAGTAACATCAATATTTGTGCATGCGCTGGGCATCTTGAATCTTAATGATATTTCCAGATACTAGTGCAGTTTTTTATTCTGACCTTGGAATGTATGCTTAGTACTGAATATCATTACATATATGCTTCAGTTTATCCTGTGTTTTGAGAAGCATCTAGGATTTTTTTTTTGAACAGCCAAATTAATTTATTTTAACTCAGTTTTTGGGTTACCTTGCATATTTCCTTTCAGTTGTAGTTTACCTACTTAAGTATTTCCTTTCAGTTGTAGTTTACCTACTTAAGTTTTTAACATGGTTACTTCGAATGAGATTTGACATAGCTTTTAACTGAAATGCTAAGATCTTACAAACAAGAGATATTTGGTTAAAAATAACAAGCTGAAGCTGATTCTACCATTTTCGGAAGTACTGTGATAGTTTAGCTAGTAGTACTTTGGAGTTAAATTAATATTGTTTCCATATAGAATTATTTGGAACACAAATTTCCTTTCCGAAAATTAACGTTACATCAACATCTATCCATATTGGATCATAGGTTTCAGATTGAAAATACACTATCTTCCTATTTCCAATCTCTACAAAATTTCACCATCTATTTCAATCCAAGGGATGTGTGCAATCTTTGGCCAGTCAACTCCATATTCTTTTATGAGCCTTTCCTTGAGCAGTGGGTGACAGAGTGCAACTTCAATCTTCCTAACTGATAGAGGCAGTGGTTCCTCTGTCAGTGATTCCAACGCAGGGCAGTTCCATAAGACCAACTTATCCAGGGATTGCACGCTGGACAGAGTGGAAGGAAGTGATCGCAGAGTGTTGCAACCAGATATACATAAGCTCCGGAGTGACTTTAGCTGTAGGAGGATATCATCGTCGTCTGCACTGAAGGAGGTGATCTCTGAGCAATCTTGGATGTCTAGGCTCTCAATGAGCTCAAGCCTATCTTCTAAAAGAGAACACCTTAATATTGTCATTTGATCAGTGATAATGCTTCTAAGAGACCTAAACCTTGCAATTATTTCTGTGTTCATTTGTGCAGATAATCTGGCAAGTAACAAGGGGCAATTGAATATGCAAAGAGATGAGACACTGGACCTGCGTGCCGACTTTACATCATGGTGGTATGGCACCCAATACCCTTTCCCTGCAATTGTTATCTCTGTAAGGTTAGGAGGTACTGGAGGCAGCGCTTTGAGCTTATTGCAGTCCTTGATCACAACGTTCTGTAGATTCCTCATTGTCTGGTCACTCCATAACCACTCATTGAGTTCTGGCATGTCATCAAGCACCAGCTCTTCTAGTGACTGGAATGTCTCCATTTGGCTGCCACTGCCATATGCCTCTGGGCCTATCTGCCTCAACATTTTCAAACGCTGCAACCAGATTATTCGGATGGAGGGAAGCTGACCAAGTGGCGGAAGCTGCTCCCATGCATTGCAGCCACTTAGGAAAATAAGCTCAAGATTGCTTAGCCATTCGTTCTCAAGCCAATTAGGGGATTTGACTCCCATCCAACCCACGATGTCTAGTCTCTTTAGATTTTCGTGCGGTTGGAGAGCTTCTAGCACATCCTCTTCCCTATTTCCATTTACCTCATCTCGATCAGATGCCCACATTAGCTGCAGCACAGAGAGCTGGTGTTTCTTGCAAAGCATGGCTTCCTTTGCCTCATTTGGAGCATCAATATTCTCAAGGTTTCTGATCTGTAGGGATCCTTGGAGTTCTAGTAGGTACCCAAGCTGAACTATACTTTGTGTTCTCTCTCTGGTAACCTTGAAAGTTGGCAACCTCTGAAGGTATTTCAGCCTGCCAATGTCTGTTATGGCTGAAATAATCTGATTAGCTGCTGTGAGATGCCGTAGATTGACCAAGTTGTTCATTCTGGAAGGCAATTTTCCAAGCCTGCAACCTGATAAATTCAGAACCTGTAGGTGGTAGAGTTTGCACAAGAATTCTGGTACTGTGACGATGGTAGTAGATGAGATATTTAGGTATCGGAGATGCACACAATTTGATATGCTATCAGGAAGTCTGTCCATCATGCACAGGGATAAATCCAACACACGGAGGCTTCTTATGTTATTGAGAGCCACTGGAGGGATGGAAACATTGATTGGAGCCACTGTTCTGCTAGGGAGAAAAATGAGAGTGCGTAGATTCTTGTATGGGATTGTGTCATCAAGTGCTGAAAGGCTATCTAGATGTACGGATAGATGGCGTACTGACGATGGGATTCTTGTCCATTCATCATCTCCTATTCTGAAGCATTCTTCAGCTGCAACTGATTTTGCAAGCTCATAAATTACAGGTGGTATCACATAATAGCTTACAAATTCTTTCTTCTGTATCGTGAAGAATGACTTATTACGTAGATCATTTATGTATTCTTTCCCAATGTCCTCCAATCTCCTGCAACCATCTGGGTGCACAAAACCTTGTGCTAACCACAGCAGAATCAGCTGCTCTGCTTCAAATTCCCAGTTTTTGGGGAAGATGCTGCAATATGCAAAGCATTGTTTCAGGTGTGGTGACAGATTGTCATAGCTTGTTCGTAGAATTGGCATGATTTCCTCCCATACTGCATTTCTTTGCAAGACTTGTTTCCACTCATCTACACTGTGTTTACATTTCAGGTGTCCAGCTACCACCTTTGCGGCAAGAGGAAGACCACTGAGTGTCTCAGCAATTTTCCTTCCAATGTTCTCCAATTTTGAGTTGATGGTATGTTCTGTCTCATCAAACACAGAAGTCTTTACTAGGGACCAACAGTCATTAACTTGCAAGGTCTCCAAACTAATTATATAGGATGATTGCAGCATCTCTGCTACTATACTTGACCGAGTTGTCAGAAGTATCTTGCTCCCATTTGCTCCGTCCTTTAGAGGGGCTAGCAGCTTCTGCCAGTTCTCTTGTTCTATTGCTATTGTTCTGTTGTCATTGTTCCAAACATCATCTAAGACAAGGAGGAACCGTTTTGAAGCAAGCCTTGCCTTCAGTGCGGCTTGAAGTCTATTGAAATTTGTTATGCCACCATGCCTAAACCGACTGCTGGAAGCTGACTCCAGCATTTCTTTTGTGATCCGCAACTCGTCCAAGAGACAAGTAACACAGATCCACATTCTCACATCAAAGTTCTCTGTTATTCTAGCATTGCTGTACACATGCTGTGCTAGAGCAGTCTTACCTATGCCACCTACCCCAACAATAGAGACAACAGAGACTGGGATCTCGACCTGAGAACTTATCAGAGCGGTTACCAGCTGTTGGGCTTCGAATTCCCGACCGATGAGTTTCCCATGGGGTATTGAGCTTGTCATGATGTGATTTCTGCTTCTGATGTTCCTGGGTAGGCTGACTACTTCACTAACTCCATTTGTAACCTGATCAATACGCTCCAATAGATTTACCATCTTATTCTTTACCCTTGTTGATCTATCCCAACATGGTTCCAGGCTAGAAGGGGTACCTTGGTTGTGAAACCGGGAGAGCATGAAGGCGCTGATTGGGCTACTGCTGCTCTCGTTTGCACTTGATTCTTCCATTTCATGATGGAGACGGTTGTACTCAAGCTTGTCTAGGAGATCCTCTGCATGATACATGACATCTCGGAGCTCTCGCATCCATGGAAGAGAGCTGTAGGAGAGTGTCGGCACCAGCTCAGCACCATGGAGAAGTGACTGTGTGCGAAGCAAAGCAACACGAAGCCTGTCCAGCTCATGCTCAATGCCACAGTTGGCCGCCCATCGCCGGAGCTGGTAGGACAGGTACTTGTCGAAGATAACTTGGATGAACCAGCCACCTACAGCCAAGTAGCTGGAGATATCCATATTGGCAATTACTGAGCTTGCTATCCATTCTTAAGACCAATAGTCTCATATATACTGCTAGATACCAGGTCGAAGTCTTCGAAGAGTCTTTGAAGAAAATTCTACACCATATGTTAATGGGCTACCTTTAAAATTTGAAAGGGACACATTTGTCAGCTTTAATCATTTGTTGGTTCCTTTATGAACCTCAGTGCACCCTTTTCAACTGACCTACATTATCGGTGGTTAGAGACTTAAATTTCTAAGTTCTAGACTTTGTTTGGATCTCATGTAAGGCTCTGGTACCTAGAAATCATAGATAGAGCATCTATATTTTCAACTCCTTTCGCTGGATTCGTAGATTACAGTTTGTACTGAGTTTTGGTGTGAAGAATAAGCAAAGATGTTTTTGGTCGTCACATCAGTTTCCAGGAGATTCCAATCAACTCTGGGTTAGCTAGGCCCATTTGGGGCCACCCATCAATTTGTTCTTAGAGATCCTGCTACTTTTGTTTAACCAAATACACAGGCTGGTTTAGATGTTGGAGAGCGCACAGGTTCAAGGAGGGTTGATATTTTGTCTCCATATGTTATCTGGTCTTGTTAAGCCCTTGGTCATAGCTGGATTGGTTCTGTCTTCAGTTTTGAAACTTCGATCGCTAAATGCTGGCAGGCTGCCTCTGTAACGCTTGTAGATCCATCAATGAACAGAGGAAACACAATAGAGGTTTTTGTCTTTTTGTGAGCATAATAATAATAACTAGTTGAATACCCTGTGCGCTGCTGGGGGATTTTAGGACACCCATTTTGAAGTTGATTATGCTGAAGGATCAAACTATGAAGTTGCAGCCAATTTTAGCACTGCAAATAAGGCATGGTAGTATGCTTGTATATAAGATATGCTTAAATATCAAAGTCATGTACATATAAAGAGGTTCTGATGAAACACATAAAAAGAGGAAGCACGATATACATGGTAGGGTCACATTCATGTTATTTTGGGAGGACATGGAAATGTCTGCAGTATGTTGCGAGTCAAGTGATTTGGACTTTTTACTGACTCATTTGGATAAGTGAAGTTTCTGCAAATAAAAAAAGATAATGTGTGAGCAAAGTAGGTGTGTGAAACATAGATGAGTGAAAAGAAGAAATTTTGTTTAATATTTTTAGTACCTATGTTTCATTGGTTGCAAGTAGATCTTTTGAATTTGTTATGGATTGTCCAGCGTCGTGATCTACAACTGTAGGAATAACAGGGTGTTAGGAATGCTTGTGAAAAAAAAATGAATGAGGGCCGGGATGTTAGCACTTGCATTATTTTTTTACGTTTTGGATCATCATCCGAAGCCGGTCTCTGAATTGGATATAGTAGTATCAATATCAGGGAAATGGAATGGTTCAAAAAATTGCATTCAGAGCTTTTTATAGGAATGCTTGAACAATTGTGTACCTATATGATCAAAATCTAAAGTTCTTTTGGCAGTAGAGCTTGGTGTTGTGCTCAGTAAAAAAAAGACTAAAAGTGCATCGAATTCTATTATGGGTTTTGGTGCCCCCTCTCCCCAGTTATTCAAATGATGAACATTGCGATTACTGGATGATGTTGGAAGAAGATTGATCTCTCGGCATTTGTTTTTACTTTATCTTGAGTTCTTGACTATATGAATGTCGCAAGCAGAATCGATGCTAAGTCCATATATATATTTAAGAACATCTAACAAAAATACAAAATCATAGACGCCATACGCAAAAAATCAGACACTTCACCTATAGGAGAAGTGTACAAATAATGAAATACGACCAAGGTATAAACCCTTCCCTGGTCTCTTGTTTGATTTGATGATCGGTGTAAACCGACCTGAGCGTGAGCGACGCTAGAGTGGTGTCCGCCAATTTTTTATAATTTGGTTTTTTTTAAAGAAAATTTATGTTTGACCTCTAGAAGACTTAAATTTATCTTTGGACCTTGGGTCGGCGCCAGGACTCATGGCGTCGAGGTAAAACATTTCGGCGCCACAGATCTTGGCTTCGAGGTGTCTGACAGTGCACAGCAAGATGGGAACATATCTAGTGCAAACCAACCTCTCCGTGCAAACCGTGCAAACCAACTGCGGAGGAGAGGTGGGAGGGGGGATTTGCAAAAGTGTAATTACGCCCGCTCCTAATTACACTTTTGCAAATCCCCCCTCCCACCTCTCTCCCGCAGTTGGTTTGCACGATTTGCACGGAGAGGTTGGTTTGCACTTGATACATTGCCCAGCAAGATATCCTAGGGGGGTGTTTAGTTCCCCCAATTCCAAACTTTGGCACTATGCAAAAAGAAGATTACTCGTCACATCAAACTTACGGTACATGTATGGAGTACGAAATATTGACGAAATCAAAAATTAATTGCACAGTTTGGTTGTACTTTACGAGACGAACGTTTTGAGCCTAATTAGTTAACGATTGGACAATTATTACCAAATAAAAACAAAACGCCACTGTAGTCAACGACAGTGTTTTGTGCCACTGTAGTCAACGACAGTGTTTTTGTTGGCGCGAATCGACGCAACTAAACCAGACCTAAATGATATTTACGTGACCAGTACGTCGACGTCAGAATACATGATACCGACGTCAAAATCTGTGGCGCTGCACCGAACTCGACATCACAGATGGAGCAGGCGGTGGAGGTCGCTGAGGTAGCTGCTCTGGTAGATCGGGGCCCTACTGAAGTGAAGCGACTGCAGGTTCACAGGGAACAGACAGGGCTTCTGTTCCAGAAATTAAAGGCTCGGTCAAGAGTTCATTGAATGGCAGCAACTCATCAGCTGCTACCTGCCAACCAGCTCCATTGCTTGCAGCAATGACGACCCCCAAAAGTACCACTACCACAGTACCAGTTCTGCAAAGATCGATAGACAGCCTGTTCGTTTGCTCATAAACGATCGTAAATTTTTAGTTAGAAATAATATTTTTCTCTTATACTAAATCAGTTAGTAATAAATAATCCACGATACGAATACGATGCGGTAGTAGTAAATCCCAGGATCCGAATGCAGTAACACACTGACCCTGGCCTTCATGTCCATGTGATTTTCCCTTGATCAGATCGATCCCATGCCCCTGGTTCGCCAGCCATTTCCGCCGTCGCCCGCGCCTCCTTCACCGGCTGCCGTCCGCTCCACCGCGCTCTGAATCCATGCTCGGCGCCAGAACGTCGGTGAGGTCGCTGAGGTAGCTGCTCTGCTAATCTGGATGATGGAGCTTGCCAAAAGGCATCGCATTCTGGCGCTGCTACTTATAGCCAGGCCCAGGAGAGCAGGCCGGTGTGAAGAGGTCCTAGAAGTAGCATCGTCGTCGGCTCGATGCATGATTGGTAGCACCACAACGCCTCGTTCACTTTGCAAAAAAAAAATGAACCCGATAAATAGTATCATTTTCGTCTTATTTAGCAAATATTGTCCAATCGTAGATCAACTAGGCTCAAAAGATTCATCTCGTTATTTCTAACTAAACTGTGTAATTAGTTATTTTTTTTACCTACATTTAATACTCCATACAACAACAACAACAACAACAACAACAAAGCCTTTAAGTCCCAAATAAGTTGGGTAGGCTAGAGTTGAAACCCATCAGAAGCAATCAAGGTTCAGGCACGTGCTGTCTTCCAAGCACTCCTATCTAAGGCTAAGTCTTTGGATATATTCCATCCTTCCAAGTCTCCTTTTATTGTCTCTACCCAAGTCAACTTCGGTCTTCCTCTGCCTCTCTTCATGTTACTATCCTGGCTTAGGATGCCACTACGCACCGGTGCCTCTAGGGGTCTCCGTTGCACATGTCCAAACCATCTCAACCGGTGTTGGACAAGATTTTCTTCAATTGGCGCTACCCCTAATCTATCACGTATATCATCGTTCCGAACTCGATCCCTTCTTGTATGACCGCAAATCCAACGCAACATACGTATTTCCGCGACACTTAGCTGTTGAACATGTCGTCTTTTCGTAGGCCAACATTCTGCACCATACAACATAGCAGGTCTAATCGCCGTCCTATAAAACTTGCCTTTTAGCTTCTGTGGTACCCTTTTGTCACATAGGACACCAGACGCTTGCCGCCACTTCATCCACCCTGCTTTGATTCTATGGCTAACATCTTCATCAATGTCCCCGTCTCTCTGTAGCATTGATCCTAAATATCGAAAAGTATTCTTTCTAGGCACTACTTGACCTTCCAAACTAACATCTTCCTCCTCCCGAGTAGTAGTGCCAAAGTCACATCTCATATACTCAGTTTTAGTTCTGCTGAGTCTAAAACCTTTGGACTTCAAAGTCTCCCGCCATAACTCCAGTTTCTGATTCACTCCTGTCCGGCTTTTATCAACTAGCACTACATCGTCCGCGAAAAGCATACACCAAGGGATGTCCCCTTGTATGTCCCTTGTGACCTCATCCATCACATTTAATACTCCATATAAACGGCTAAAAATTGATGTGATAGAAAGAGAGTGAAAAAAAATTAGAATTTAGATGACATCTAAAGAAGGCGCAGGAATCCAGGATGGTGATGAACTGACGATGATTCAATGCCGGTAGGTTTGCACAGTAGGTTACAGTTACAGGGAGAGATCGAGAGAGAGACTGCAGTTACTGCGCACGTACAGCGGAAATTTAAGCTGCTGCCGCTGGGTTTGTACAGGTTTGGCGCGAACCAGGGGCATGAGATCGATCTGATGAAGGGAAAATCACATGAACATGAAGGCCAGGGTCAGTGTATTACTGCATTCGGATCCTGGGATTTATTACTACTACCGCATCTATCGATCTTTGCAGAACTGGTACTGTGGTAGTGGTACCTAGGCCGCGTTTAGATGGAGAAAATTTTTGGTTTTGGTTACTGTAGCATTTTTTGTTTGTATTTATCAATTAGTGCTTAATTATGGATTAATTAGGTTTGAAAGTTTCGTCTCGCGATTTCTTATCTAATTGTGTAATTAGTTTTATTTTTTATCTATATTTAGTATTCCATGCATATGTCGTAAAATTCGATGTGACACTTTAGGGTGAAATTTTTTAAAACTAAACAGAGGCTTACGGGGGTCGTTATTGCTGCAAGCAATGGAGCTGGTAGGCAGGTAACAGCTGATGAGTCGCTGGCATTCAATGAACTCTTGACCGGGCCTTAAGACCTTGTTTAGTTGTCAAACTTGGGATGTGGTCACTGTAGTATTTCGTTTGTAGCATTTCGTTTGTATTTGGTAATAATTGTCTAACCGTTGACTAATTAGACTTAAAATGTTCGTCTCGTAAAATACAACCAAACTGTATAATTAGTTTTTAATTTCGTCTACTTTTAGTATTCCATACATGTACTGTAAATTTGATGTGACGGAGAATCTTCTTTTTATATAGTGTCAAAGTTGAAAGTTTAGAAGAAACTAAACAAGGCCTATGATTCCTGGAACAGAAGCCCCTGTCTGTTTCCTGTGAACCTGCAGTCGCTTCACTTCAGTAGGGCCCAGATCTAGCAGAGCAGCTACCTCAGCGACCTCCACCGCCCGCTCCACCGCGCTCTCGGCGTTTGAATCCATGCCGCTAAGGGTGACGTTAAAATCTGTGGCGCCGAGCTCGACGCCGATGTCAGTGTTAAGATATGTAGCGTCGAGCTCCACGTCATATATTCTAGCGCTGAGGTATCAGTCACGTGAACACCCTATAGGATACCTTGCTGTGCACGGTCAAGCATCTCGAAGTCAAAATCTGTGGCGTCGAGACAAACGTCTTGTCTCGGCGCCATGAATCCTGACGCCGATCTCCAGGGTCAAAGATAAGTTTGGCGCCGTTCACTGGTCTCGTTTTCCAGAACAGTCGGCTGCTTCTCTCTCACATAACACCGTTCATCAACCAACCGCTACGGTGTTTCTCTCTCACACAACTAATCAGTTTCAGCTAAGTTTCAGACCAGCGAACGGGACCTTTAAATCTCGGGAGGGCCAAACCTAAATTTTCTTAAAAAAATCAAATTATAAAAAATTGGGGTGGTGTCCCCTTGGCGCGGCGCCCACCTCTGACCTCGCCACTGGAGATGCTGCTCCAGAGCTGAGCCAAAACCCCGGAAAATCAGGCGGCAGGCCGCCGGAGGAAATGGAGCAGCTGGTGGGAGTTCACCAGCACCACCACTCGCTCTCCCCTCGGGCTCCTCGCACCCCGACCCGCCCGCAGCCGCACCCGCTCCTCCACCACCTCCCCCCGTCCAACAGGCTCCGGGATCTCCACTCCCAGATTCGCATTCACCCCGCGGTCCCCGCGGCCAGCAGGGTCCTCCGCGCCACCCCGCCCTTCTTCCTCATCCTCCTCGCCGCCGTCTACCTCCTCGCCTCCGTCACCATCTTCTCCGCCCCCACGCCGCTGCTCCGCCTCCGCTCCGCCTCTCCCAGGCCGCTGCTCCTCCCGATGCCCGCGCCGCCGCCGCCTGCGCCGGAGCTCTTTGATCTCGACGGCGGGAGCGTGCGGGTCCGCCTCACCAATGTCGGCGCCGCCGTCACCTCGCTCCTCGTCCCGGACAAGAACGGTGCGGCTTCTCTTTGGTGCCCACCTTCTGTTTGCCTGTGCTGTTGCGCGGCTCTGAGTCTTTTGGTTCACGATGTTCTGCTCGTTTTGCTCCCAGGAGTTCTCGCTGATGTGGTGCTCGGATTCGACTCGCTGGATCCGTACCTGGTGAGTTCTCGATGCATGCGTTTCGATTTGGAACCATTAATTAGCGCATTGCCTCGTTTCTCGGAGATCTCTGCGGGAGTAGAGTTAGGAGTCTGAAGGGAGATATTTTTGTTGGTTTCTGACTTTTGAAAGTCAACTTGTGCGTGCAAGCGCTGCATATTTTGGTAGCTTGTGTGTGAATGTATCTGCGTATGTGCTAGGGCCCCTTCTTTTTCTGGCTCGTTTTGTTACTCAATTATGGCGTGGGTTTTGTAATATTATACTACTAGAAGAAGATGAGCTAGTAATTTTTAAATAATTTATTTTCCTGCAAAAGTGCAGCAAAATTTATTGATTCATGTCTATAGAAACTCTGAATACTCTTATTAACTACAGTATTATGATGCCATCTCTAAAATATTTTTGCCAGTAATAAAAGCTTTTAACCTTGTATATGTAAGCTCTATCTTTAATATCTCTTACATTAAGGCATTACTCTCATCTTTTCTTGGTAACTTGGAGCATCCATTGTTTGGTTCAGTACGGATATTAGCAACTGTGCTGCCATTCCAACTACATTGAGCGCTCAAAAGTATGAAGTGAAGTTCAAGTGTAAAAATAAACTTAAAATATGATGCCTCATTTGATTTAGTTTCGCCTGAGTGTTGCTTATAAGTTACAGCGCTAATACTGCATAACAATTTAATGATTTTGCCTCTGACATCATTGTGGTAGGGTCTGAACTCTGAACACTAGTGCCATTTGTTACATTTCACATATAGTTTTAACTCATAGCATTAAATTTGGAAATAACATTGAAATAAATTCAACACTCAGCCCCACACTTAATTTGTTTCAATATTGTTCATTACTGTAGCTTGCAGCATGAGTTTTATTTCAGTGAACTGTTAAGTTGTCTTGCATGTTTTCCTATTTCTAAAATCTTTCCTTCTTGTGTATAAGTGTAACTTCACGCTAATGGCAGCATGAATTGGTGTTCCAGCACTTACTTTAGAAACAATAGGTGGAAGATTGTGGCTGTGTGCCTCTGCCACAAACTTCACCTTTTTTCAGCTTGAATCACATTTTGCAAAACTGCATTATGGTGGCCAGCTGGCACCGCTAGCCAAGAGTCAGCATTTAGTATACCTGGTATATAAGTAAATGCTTTTTCATTGCTTGATGATAGGATCCAGGAATTGGTATTGTTGCTGAATTCTAAAGTTTGGCTGACATCCTTTTCTACCACTGAACCACCTTAGAAGCTAGACCTACTCCGTCTGGTTTACATACCTTTTGGATAAGAGTTAGTCAAACTTTCAAAACTTCGACTATCAATATGTTTAAAACTATTTTGCTTGGAAATGTGAAAAATCATATATGTATATATTGTCTTAAAAATACTTACATATTCTCATAAATTTATTGGATTTTATAAATATATCAAAATAGAAAATAGTGGTCCAAGGTACACATCAAAGACTATGTAATGTCCAAAACGGCCAAGTATTTTTTTGACTCGAGGGAGTACTTTGCAAGTGCAATGTCCATTAATATTAACCTTTTTTGTTTTTATCTTACTTTTCAAATGCCGTAACTTCAGTTTTTCATTTGCAAACTAACTCATATTACTTTTAAGTGTTGTAGTCTTAATTTTATGGATATCTGGATTACTGTGTGGTGTCGTGTTCCTCGACTCCTAATTAATAACAAACTTGAAACAATACATTACATCTCTTTGAGCAGTTCGCTTAAATTGCGTGCTGACCACCTGCTATCCACATGTCATGGCTGGTGTGCCCATGATGGGATAAAACATAGGAAAGATGGTTGGGTGGAGTCGGCTTTGTTGGAGATGTGGTCTAGATCAAACTATCAAAGATGAGAGGAATGAACAGTCGAACACAAGAGGGGGACTACATTGATTGTTTCTTGCTTGCCTTTAATTGATACATCTCCTTTCCTTATATATGGAGTTTCTACTTGACTCGTAAGAAAGAGATCCAATCTAATACTACCAAATCTTATCTCTAACTAACCCTAAACCTGAGGGAGGTAGTGCTACAGGCCTGGCGCTACAATACGTTCCTGCTACAGTGCCGAACCAGCCCAAAGAGCACAGTTGGCTGCTCATAACATCTCATGCTGCCATTTTACTTATTCTTCCAGTGAACACAGCCACACACCACCGCATTTAACAACATGAAGCCCTCCTAACCCCCTTGTTGACAGTTTTAGGTTTCACTGATGTGGTCAGCGAGCATTTTTTTAACATATTGTTCTCTCTTTACTAAGAAAGCAATACTCTATTTGTTCCAAATTATAGATCATCTTAGCTTTGTTCTAAGTCAAACTTGTTTAACTTTGACCAATTTTATAGAAAAATACATCAACGTCTAGAATATCAAATTAGTTTCATTAAATTCCCCAAGATCTTGGTAGAGCCTTTATTGAACTTGTAGATTTTAATATTCTTTTCTAAAAACTTGGTCAAAGTTAGACTTAGGACAAGGCCAAAGTGAACTATAATGGAATAGAGGGAGTAGTTCCTTGTTTCATCAAGTACTCTGTTGAAAAGGTTTATCAAGGGTGGGCTAAGCACAATGGTTGTCTCCAGTTATGCCCTCGAGGTCCTGGGTTCGAATCAGCCTCCTTGCAAAATAAGCAAAGACAAGGTTGCCTAGGAATTCCCTTCCCTAGAGGCCTGGAGTCCACCTAATGTGGTAGTTTTCAGTGCTGGGTACGCCCTCTTACTTTGTTGATTTTTTTTTTTGTTTGAAAAGTACGTTTTTTTGGAATGAAAACTATTTGGAGAACTGATTCTTGTCGGCTGGGATTGTTATTCTGCAGAACTCCTTTGGATCCCCTAAACTTCAAAATGACCTTCAAAAGCAGCCATAGGTGGTAGGTTATCCAGTTTTATAGTTCAGGGGTTATGCGGATTTTCATGAAAGCATAGTGGGTGTGAAATGGATTTATTCCTAATTTAGGTTTGCATTTCTTTTCTGGTTTGCCCTTATATTTTAATGTACATTTTTCCCTTAGGGATTAGCTTCACAACTGTGGCTGTTGTTTATCTGCAGTTTGTAAATAGTTATTTACGTATATCTCAGCGATCAAGAATTGCTTTGGTGCTAACAGTTGGAGTCTCTTTGATCAGAATGGAACCTCACCTTACTTTGGCTGCATTGTTGGTCGAGTTGCAAATAGAATCAAGGATGGAAAGTTCACTCTAAATGGGGTGCAGTACAATCTGAGTATCAACAACCCACCTAACACCCTTCATGGTAAGGAAAATCTGTAATGTTATATTGTTATTTAAAAGTTATTTAAACATGCAAATATAAATAATAATGAAAAATGCCTTATAACAATCCTGGTACTAAATGACTTTGACAAATTGGGATGTAACTGCATATGGTATTCATTGTACAACAAAGGCTAATAAATATCCACATTGTGTAGTTTGTACAAAGCTTTCAATGGGGATATTTTGTTATTGCTAAGCTATTAATTGTAGTCATATGATATAAAACTTTCAACGTCCACACTGTAAATTTCCCATTTCTCATTAAATACATTGCTGCTCTCTCATAGGATAAGACAGGTACACACTAATTTTGACTATCACCTATGCATTGATAATATTGCAAGTTACTGTCATGGAACATGTGGTACAATGATGCCAACAACCAGCAGCCACACTGTCAGGACAGGAGAAAAGGAGTTTGGGATGAGATTGATATTAATGTGTGCTTGTGTGAGCTGAGGGAGTTAAGCATGATCTGGCTTCTATGGTGGAAAAACCTGGTCTTGTGGTGGCCTCCAGCAGCAAGCCACTCTCAAAACCGGCTTCATGGGTGAAATGATCTTGCATTAAACTTGGTTCAGTGGACCCAAAGAAAAATAGTATTGTGGGGAACAAAATACTGTTTCCTCAATACTTCCTTTCCCTTGCTGAATGAAAATAACTGCTGGCTGCTCTTTATAGATCTAGGCATGGACTTAACAAGTGCACTCTAGAATTTCTCAATACCAAATCAGTGAGCTAATTAATGACCAAAACCAGTCATTAAACATCAAATATCGTAAACAAATAACTAATAGGATATAGGTAATCAAAGTAGACAGGGAGACTTATCTCGGAAGCCACCATGTGCTACAATACCCTTACCCCAGACTTATGCACAACAGCACATGACAACTGAACCCACTAAGGGGTTGGGACACAAGGAGTAACAGTTACCCTTAGGGCCAGTTGAGGTAAGGTAAGGGGTTGCCATTGCCATTTCTTTAGACAAACAGTACAAATGAATCAATGTAGTTGCAACTCAACTGCACGGTTTGAACCTCCTTTACATGATACTGAACACTTGCTGGACAAGATGTTTTTGACCAAAAGAAGGCTGGGGGAAAGCAAGTGGTTGCGCTGCTGCAGTTGAGACTCAGTGGCCACAACAGCCTTGGTGCTGGCATGCTCTGTTTTGCTGGCATGCTCTGTTTTCTCGGTGCCTGCTACTGAACTATATAGTCAGTTAGATGTATGTTTTTATCCAGTCTCTTATTTTGGTACATCTATTGTATTAGGGACACCTAACATCCAATACAGATGCATGTTTGCACATAGAAAGAAGAGATCTACATCACTTCAATTATTTGTGCTTCTGTTCCATTAACTAATCTAGGGGCGATACCATATTCAGGTGGATTTAAAGGGTTTGACAAAACTGTATGGGGAGTCGCCGAATATAACAAAGGGGACAAGCCCTCAATTACCTTCAAGTATTATAGTAGAGATGGAGAGGAAGGTACTGTGACAATTACCTTCTATGAAAAATAACTGTATATACATGCCTTATTTCAATGAATACTAATGCTGTGAAAAACAGGTTACCCAGGTGATGTTTCTGTTACTGTCAGATATTCACTTCTTCCAAGTGCAACACTGAAGCTTGAGATGGAAGCCATACCATTGAACAAGGCCACACCCATCAGTTTAGCACAGCACACCTATTGGAACTTGGCAGGCCACGGCTCAAGAGATGTGCTTTCACATTCGGTCCAGATATGGGGCTCTCAGATAACTCCAGTAGATCAAACCTCAATACCTACAGGCGAGTTCATGCCAGTAAGTGGCACTCCCTTTGATTTTCTGACTGGGAACAGAATTGGAAGCAAAATTGATCAGGTCCCTGGTGGTTATGATCATAATTACATGCTTGACTCCAGTGAAGTGAGGTCAGGTTTGCGACATGTGGCAAAAGTGGTAGACCCGTCTAGTTCGAGAGCCCTAGACATTTGGGCTGATGCGCCTGGATTGCAGTTCTACACTGGAAATTTTCTTCATGGCATTGTGGGCAAAGGAGGTGCGGTCTATGGAAAGCATGCTGGCCTCTGCCTCGAGACGCAAGGTTTCCCAAATGCTGTTAATCAACCTAATTTTCCCTCAGTTATCTTTCACCCTGGTGAGAAGTACAGGCATACGATGCTGTTTGAGTTCTCTACGGAGTGATGTAACCCATGTAGATATAGACCATTTTTTTCTTGTGTTTTCTGCTTGTCAGTAGTTAAAAACTATGGTGCAGCAGTTGTTAAATTGATTCTTGATAGGGCTGAATATATAGCAGAATGTAGCAAAATTAGTAGATACAAATTTGACGTGAAGTAGTAGGTTACTAGGGCCGCATCTCATGTGAACCTGTTACTTGTGAGTTCAGTATAGTTCATTCAGGATTAGCAATTCTTGCATGAGGTAGGTTAACATCACATTTTCTGTTGAGAAAAACTGAATGCAAACATGATTTATTCGAATATTTTAAAACCACATGGAAAAGGAAAGTATGTTGAAAGATTAAGTTATATATGTTGTGTCTAATTGCCTTCGATATGGGACAGTACGTTCTTTCTTCAGAGTTATAACCATGAATCATGGTTGAACTGTTTCGTAGCTGGTATTCTCCCTCATATTGGTTTGTAGATCCTTATTGTATTAAGCACTCCATAATGCACAGGGACATATGTCCATACACCTCATATTTAGAACTCAGTCCATACTCCATACACCTTTCATGCCAACTATTGCGCAATGTAGATGGCCATACGCCTGTTGTATCGCGTCTTGAAAAAATTAATAGGCTTTTTATGGAAATAACTATAAGTTCTATTTTCAGTTTGTAACCTGTTGACTGAGAAAACTTCAGAAGGCTGCACATGTAGTGAAATATTTGTTTGAATTTTGTGTGGCACCCATCCACTTCGGGAAACAGCATCTATCTATAATGATAAATCCAAGTAAAATGAATGTTGAACTGTATTCTTTTGCTAGATTTATATTTAGCGGAAGAGAAGCCTGCTTTTGATCTGAAGTTGTTAGATCTGATTCTGAAGCAACAGGCAGGTGCAGCGCTGCAGCTTAATTTCAGTGGATGCAGCAATTCGCAGTGCGAGAGATTCCTTTGTTGGAGGAACCCGGGGCACTGTCTGTTGTTTGATGCATTGTACAGTTATTCTCAGAATGTGTTTTTAAAATCTGATAAATGTATCTTTCATCAAGCCGAAATCTACGTGTGGCGTTAATGTTTTTTTTTGGAGCTAAATATGTTTAATGGTTAGAAGTTTCACCGGAAATAACGAGTATTTGACTATTTGTGATGCAAGAGACCATTTTCATGGTTTACGGAGAACCAACGTTGCTTCTTCAAAAAATCAAGCAAGAAATCACATTATCCAAATGCAGGGTTGGTTAATGGAACAAAGCGGTGCATCCTCCGTCCTGCCTGTAGTGGAGAATGCAATGGAACAAGAGCAATACATTCAAAGTGAGGACCAAATTTGGCTCGGATTGTGAAGCAATACAGTTCTGTCAATGGGTAGCAAAATAGATTACGAGTCTGAAACACAGACAATCAAATCAAACTACATAATATGGATACGAGTCAAACCAGTCAAAACATAGATACTTTTCTGATTTTCTCATGTACTATAGTCCTAACTCCTAACTCCTAAACAGCACTACTGCTACTATGACATAAATAACACTGAACAAAATGTCAAAAAAAAAAAAACACTGAACAAGCGGAGGGGAAACCGAAAGAAACGGACGAGAAAAATGGCATCCAGTACCTAATATTGGCACAGATTTCTCCGGATCTGAATCTGATACAGAATAATAATGCAGCATATCATCCCCCTCTGATCAGCTAGTCCAGCTGAGGCAGAGCGTCCCCATCGTCGCCCAGAGGCCGGTACCGGACCCTGGAGGGTCGCTCCCTCCGGCCGCTGCCGTGGTCCTCGGCGACCTCCGCCGACGAGCACATCCTCGGCAAGAAGGACCCACCATTGCCTGCCACAGCATCCTTCTTCTTCTTGGGCTTCTTGCTGTTGCTGCCGCCGCCGCCGCCGCTGGCTGCAACGACCTTGCTGCTGCTCTTCTTGCCGTGGCCGCCGGCGGCGACCTCCATCCTCCGGAAGTACTCGACCTCCCGGAGCACCAGCGAGCCCACCGTGCCCTGCGCGCCGACCTCCACCGGCGCCGCCATGCTGGCCGGGGCAGCAGCAATGCTCGTGCACAGTACAGTGCTTATGGGATGGCTCGCGACAAGGAAGGTCTGGCCACAAAGCAGATGATGAGGTGGCAGATGAGTCTGGTCCTTTTGGGCGCGCGCGCAGGGAGTACCGGAGGCGCGGTCGGACGCTACTTCATGCACATGCTGTCCAAATGCAAGTGGTTGGTCCTTCCCTGTGGATGCATTCGTTGGAGACAAGCAAACCATGGTCCACATGGATGGATGGATGGATGGATGGCTAATGGAGGGCGTCTTTCGCCGTGTTTAGTTAGACCCCAAAGTTCAAAAAGTTGCTACAGTACCTGTCACATGAATATTTGCGGTCTGTGCATGGAGTATTAAATGTAGACGAAAATAAAAACTAATTGCACAGTTTTGTGGGAAATTACGAGACGAACGTTTTAAGCCTAATTAGTCCATGTTTAAACACTATTTGCCAAATAAAAATAAATGTGCTACAATAGCCCCAAAATCCAAATTTACCCAACTAAACAAGGGCTTTGTGATGATCGTCCTGAGACTGAGACGGACATGGAGTACAGTACTGCTGCCTAAGCAAGTGATCATGCACATAATGTCACAAGACTATTAATACTAGCATACCTTCACCCATTTATTTCATTGGACGTACACGCCGTACACGACCATATATAAGCAGCGTTATCGGACTCATGCTCTTTGCCGAGTGCATGTGACACTCGGCGAAGCCTCGGCAAAGGCTTTGCCGAGTGCCCGTAAACTACTCGGTAAAGAAAAGTTGCCTGACGGCGCCAATTGACGGTGACGGTCGCTTTGCCGAGCGCCTGACGGAGGGCACTCGACAAAGCCCGCCCTCTTTGTCGAGTGTCAGTCCTACTACACAGCTTTGCCGAGTGTCTTGGTGATTGCACTCGGCATAGCTGGAAAATTTGCTTTTTTTGTTTTTTTTGTTTATTGCATCCACACATACATATATCACACAACCATCACATATATATCACATATCACACAACAATCACATATATCACACAGCCATCACATATAATCCATAACCATGACAAATATCATCACAAGTTGTCCACAAGTATCACATAGTTCACAAATATTATCCAAGTGTCGTCACAAGTGCCACCATTCACAAATAAGCATCACAAGCACAAGTCCATCTACCTCTATTGTTGTGGCCACTCCACTGGGGTCCCACTCATGACGGAGGTGTGTGCCACGAAATTTGGAGGTGTGCCATGAACATCATTCGCGCCGCCGATTGCCCCTGCACAAAAGAGAAGTGATTGCATGTGTGAGACAAGATTTAAGATAGGTTCTAAAAACTTGAAAAAGCAACATATTAGTGTCGATTCGAAATTTTCTAAGACACTCCTCCCCCTTGCGGTGAGGTGTCCAAAACCTACAACAAAACAACGGTACAATGGCCGACAACCACATATGCATATTCACATATCATGGTGCATTTGTCTCAACATATCATTTGGATTCACATTCATATATCCATATCCACATTCACATTTAGATTTAAGGTAGAGAAACTCACTGGGAGTGACAATGAGGATTATTTGGTGGAGTGAATATCATCGGTGGCGGAACATAGCCTCTGCGTAAGCTCCAAGACCTTGAATATATTGAAACATCTGCTCCATCCTCCGTCGATCCTCCTCGGCCCTCGCCTCGGCCTCCTCCGTCGCCTCCTCTCTTCCGCCACCTCGGCCTACAATATTTCACCCCAATGTTACAGCATAAAGCAAAGGTATGTAAAAATCAATGAAGCAGCGAATAAAACAGAAATAACCTTGAGTGCTCGTGCAGGGGTGTCGTGGTACATGGCCCGTGTGTAATGCGATGGATCGGCTCGAGCTCGTGCTCCTTGCTCGAATCTCGAGAGAGAGAGACCTAGTACGGGCCGGGTCGATTGCGCCGTCGCCAATCCAGTACCGCCCATGCTTCTTCCCTCCTCCCAACCTCATGACGACTTCTCCATCAAGGTCCTCGGAGGTGGGATCGTACTCTGGCCCATGGACCTCCCTTGCCATCGCTGTGTATGCAGTGAGGCGGGTGTGGATAGACGAGTTGCTGTACGCCTCAGGCGGGTCCTCCGGGTTATAGTGGACGTTTGACGTCGCCTTGCCCTTGTGGGCCATTGCCCACGCCTCGAACTAGGAGACGGGCGTGCCACCATGTGACACCGACTGCGAAAGAAACAACAGGATGATTAGAAATTTGCATAGTTGAGCTTTAGAATAAAGAAATGGATTCAGAGTACCCATTTAGCTGCGTAGGCCGGGAGGCAAAGGTTGCCTTGATGGTGTGGTGCACCAGGCATCATCAAACGTCGCTCCCGGCAAGCGTTGTGCGTCTCCCACCACTCGGGGCTGCACCACTTGTCCACCATTGCCTCCCAGCAATCTTCGTGCCCAGTGCACCACCACGGAACCACCTACACGACATAAAGTATATGTAGATCAAATTAAGCTTATTAATTCTTAGAAAAAATCAGTATTAATCTTATATATTTACCTTCATGTATTGTTCCTTGGTCAACGTCTCCTTTCTTGACTCTTTTTTCGTGACCTTCCTAAACTTGAAGGTCGCGTTGTATGTCACGACGGCCTAGAGGCGCGCCTCGTAGTGCATGTCATCCACGAGTTTGTGACAAGCTTTGTTAGCCGCCGCCCTCGCTACCACCTCCCATCCTGGCTCGCATCTGAAGAAATCCTGTATGTAGACGCAATGTATCCTATCATAATTTGAAGAATGTCCAATGAATGCGATGAATTGAGCAGTGTAGTGAGACGAAGACTTACCCACAGCTCCGTAATCACCCGCTCTGCCTTGTGGCCGTAGATCCTGCCATCCCGATCATATGGATCTGCACAGAGGACGTAGTGGGCAAACGTCCAGGCCGGCTGCCGCCCTCCGGCAAAATCAACAAGGCCAGGGAAGTGTGTCTTGCACAAAAGACCAAGAACGCCATTGGGATGGCGTTCGTGACCACCTACACCCACAATCACGAAACCCCTACCCAAGTGATCAAGAAAAAATATTAGTTTCAACATAACAAATGAGAAAATAGTGACAGCATGTAAAGTTACTTACTTTGAACCATCGGGTCGAACCATTGGGCGTCTCTCAAGAGGTATCGGTCGCTTCGGGAGTTGCGAGGGACCTCACTGATAGAGTTTAGCCATGCCATAGGAAGAGGAGCTCCCTACCGCCGCACCACAGGAAGAGGAACCCCCCGCCGCCTCCTCAGCCTCGTCCTCCTTGTCCTCGTCCTCGTCGTCGTCCTCCTCCTCCTCCTCCTCCTCCACCTCCTCCTCGTCCTCCACCGCCTCCTCATGCTCCTCGGACACCTCCTCCTCCTCGGACTCCTCCTCCACCTCCTCCTCCTGCCTCTGTGGCGGAGGAGCCTAACTGCCCCTACATTTCCTTGGCGGTGGCGGAGGAGCTACCTCCTCCACCCTCTTGTATTTTGACTTTACTTTCCTTAAACTCCTTAAGAGACCCCTGCCGCCTAGCATCTTTGTTCAATCACCTGCAATTACAAAGAGACACAAAATGAATAAAACATAATTAGAAAGAGATGTAAAATAAATAAGACGTATTGCAAAATGAACAAAACATAATTAGAAGGTAACATAATATTACATGTCTTAGAAATAATCATCATGATCGGTATTAGCTGGATCATAAGTCTCATCATCACTATCAAGCATGTCTACTTCCATGTTGATATCATGACCATCCGGAGGAGCAATGTTGTCATCACTGTCATTGCCTAATTCTAATCGCCGAAGTAATTCTAAGTCCTTCACATTTTGAACCTCATCCCCATCGTCCTCATCATCAACCCTTTCATTGTCTACTTCCATTCTGACCGGATCGGTTATGTCTATCACAAAGCTCCCTTGTAGCTTCTCTTCTTGAAAGAACTCTCCGTCATATGTGTTTGGGTCAAAGTTGTAATCTTCATTGTTTGGGACAGGTAGTTTACTGTGTGGCGATACCTTGTTCACAACATCCCAACCCTTAAGACGCGGGTCGTCTTGGCATGCCCATGGGAGATAATAAACTTGTGTGGCCTGTTGAGCCACGATATATACATCGTCTCCTGGGTACTTGGAATCCTGTCGAATTTCGACTAGCCCAAGATTAGGGGTCCGTCTTATTTTTTTAGGATCAAACCAATGACATTTAAATATGACAGGATTAAGAGGTTTGCGGCCATGAAACGTGAGTTCGTATATTTCTTCAACTCTTCCATAATAATCGAGCCCATCAAGGGCGGGCGTGAAAACTCCGGTATTTGTGGTTCTTCGATTGGGCCGACTCTGCTCGTGTCTTGTTGTGTGAAAGCGATATCCATTCACGTCATAACCGGTAAATGACATGACCCTAAAGGCACAGCCACCGGCAACCTGACTCAACTCGGCGCTCATAGATGCATCGGTTTGGCCCTACAAGCTCAAGCAGGATAGTTCGTTATATCATTCGCACGTACGAGCAACTTGTAATGTCAAACTAAGTACAAGCTAAATTAGAACATACCTTGCATTTGAACCAAGAAATGAAATTGGGTTTTCCATTTCCCGCACCCCATTTAAGAAGGGTGTGAAATTCCCGTGGGGTAGGCGCCCTTGATCGATGCCAGAATTCATGAGTAAATTCCCTGTACCGACGAGAAACAAGGGGGTTGGATGCAGAATAGTGACTAGTCGAGAACAAGTTTGTTGAAAATAGTGACTTACCCCATGTACGGCTCCACTTCTTCGAGGCTGGTCAGTACATATAGCATGATAGTGTGCCACTCTTCATGACTCAAGGTCTTGAGGGTCTTACCACTTGCACTTCCGAGTTGCCCTCAGAAAAGGCTGAGGTTCGATTCATTTTCCCCAGCATTGTAACGAGGGGGTGGATTATGCACGCTAGGAAGGTTGTCACCATAGTATGTTGTTGTGAAGTTTGACACCTCCTCCAGAATCGATGCCTCTGCGATGGAAGCTTCAATCTTGCATTTATTTCTACATTTCTTTCGAACAACCTTTAGGGTTCTCTCAATTGAATAGCACCAACGGCCCTGCATAGGCCCCCCATTCGTGCCTCATACGGGAGGTGCAAAATCAAATGCTGCATCGGATTGAAGAAGCCTGGTGGAAAGATCTTCTCCAGCTTACAGAGCAACACATGTGCCATTTTTCCATGTCTGCAACCACAGCCCGAGATAACTCCTTAGCACAAAGTTGGTGGAAGAAATAGCTCAACTCTGCCAGCACTTGCCAGACATGATCTGGGACATAGCCTCGAACTATCACCGAAAGAAGCCGCTCAAGCCATATGTGGTAGTCATGACTCTTGAGCCCATTGATTCGCATAGTAGATAAGTTCACTCCCCTCCTCAGATTCGCTGCATACCCATCAGGGAATATTAACGTTTGGAACCATTCTAGTACTTCCCTCCTTTGGGGCCTACTTAACTTGAATTCGGCCTTAGGCCTAGTCCATTTCTTGCCATTTCTAGGAGGCTACATCTCTTGCTTTGGTCTATCGCATAACGTTGCCAGATCCACTCTAGCCTTAACATTGTCCTTTGACTTATCAATGTCCATGATTGTTCCCCAAAGTGCCTCAGCGATATTCTTTTCAGTGTGCACTACATCAATGTTATGTGGAAGAAGAAGGTCATCAAAATAGGGGAGCCTCTCCAAGCCCGACTTGTGAGTCCATGCATGTTGCTCGCCATATCCCACAAAACCACCTTCTACTTCATTGACCTCGAAAGCATCTATCTGAGCATGGAACGTGACACCTGTCATCATCATTGGTGGAGGGTCTATAACTTTGAGGCCTTTCGTAAAGTTCTTAGTGTCTTGTCTGAATGCATGGTTAAGAGGGAGGAATTATCGATGTTTGTCAAACGAGGAATACTTGCCACCCTTCTTCAACCAAAGAAACTTCAGAACTGTCTTGCATACTGGGCATGGGAACTTGCCGTGAACACACCAGCCACAGAATATTCCATATGCCAGGAAGTCATGCAGGGAGTAGTGGTACCAAACATGCATCTTGAAGCTTCTCTTTGTAGCTCGGTAGTATGTCCATACCCCTTCGTCCCAAGCATTGAGCAATTCATCAATCACAGGCTCCATGAACACACCCATACTATTCCCCCGGTGTTTAGGAATTATCAACGACAAGAATATGTTCTGCCATTGAAAGATGACGCCGGGGGGGGAGATTGAGCGGGATAACGAACACATGTCAACAAGTGTATGGGGTAGCCATCATTCCATAAGGATTGAACCCATCTGTTGCCAGCGCAACACGGACATTACTGGCCTCTAGAGCTTTCTCACGATGAATGTCATCAAAATGTTTCCATGATTCACCATCGGAAGGATGTACCATCTTATCTGGATTGTATCGAGGTCCATTTTTGTGCCATGTCATCTGTCATGTATAGCCGTTGGATCCTCGCTATGAACGGAAGGTACCGTAGGATTTTCATGGGGATGTCAAGCTGCCTCTTGAGACCATCACCATAGTCTACCTCAAGGAACCTAGAGGATTTACACTTTGGACAGTGCTTAGCTTCCACGTGTTCGTTCCTAAATAAGATGCACCCCTTTGGACAAGCATGTATCTGCTCATATGGCATCTTAAGTACACGGAGGAGTCTCCATGACTCGTACATGTTCCTTGGCAGAATGTGACCTTCCAGAAGCAAAGTGCCAAAAACTGTCAGCATAGCATCGAAGGCGTCTTGACTCAGGTGGCACTGGGACTTGAAAGCCATAAGGCGTCCAATGGCATCTAGTTGAGAGACCTTTGTCTGGCCGTGAAGGGGTTTCTGTGCCGCAGACAACATGTCATAATACGCCTTTGCGGTTGCCTCTGGCTCCTCATCCCTACGTCCTTCACCGAAGTGTGCTTCATGATAGGCACCTAACATGTCTCCTACCCCGCCATCAGCATCAAGATCCTCGATGCATTGTCTCACGACCTCGTCTCTCCTACGTCCTTCACCATGGAGGGTCCACCGGGTATAGTCTGCCATAAATCCATACTTGACAAGATGTTTACCCATGTCCACCTTTGTTTGTTTACGCCTGTTCTCACACTCGCTGCAGGGACACCAAACTTTATCTGTTTCTTTAGCCTCCCGAAATGCTGCTTCCAAGAAAGCATTGGTCTTCTTCATCCATTCATCAGTCCAGTCTCCATAACCCCTTTGGCTAGTGTACATCCACTCATGGTCATCCATCCTTTACCATATACGCGAGTAATATAAGAATACATTGCATCTACACGAGGATCCTACTATCTAATAGGTGAAGATAGGTCCTAATCTCACCCGAGGATGCGTAGATGAGGTTAGTTTCCATGCTCTACTCCTATCCGAGACAGAATTCCGACAACACCTCCCCGCTCTTCTCTAAATACACGTCCCGGCAAGGAGATTGTGTATCCGGAGAAAAACAGGGAGATGATGTCGAAACTCTGTCTCGGATCGGAGTAGACCATGAAAACTAACCCCATTTACGCATCCTCGGGCTATCCAAAAAATGTGGACAATTTGAAACACATACGGTTATAGATATGCAAAGATCTACATACTTCCAACCGTATCCCTTTCGAACGGGAGACACCTAACTTGGTTATGTGATCTACGAACATGATACGGAAAGAGGGGTTATACCTTGGGTGGCGGTGGAGTCAGGCTAGCGGGGCCATGGCGGGTCGGTGCAGTGGCGAGGCAACGCGGTGCAGGCAGATCCGCAGTGGCGAGGAATACGATCGGGGTCGCCGAGGTACTCCGGCTCGGCTCCAACGGGCTCTTCTCTGCAAAAAAAGAACATACGGGCTTAATTGAAAATTTTGACAGAACCTCCCCTACATGGTGAGGTTTCTAAAACATGCAAAAAAACGTACGACACGATGGCCAATAAACCACATATGCATATGCATTGGATTCACATTCATATAAACATATATAATCACAACTACTGCTACTACCACCACCACCAGTCCTACTGCTCCTCCTCCTCCTCCTACTACTACATATATAATCACACGGTTTCATAATATTTGCTAGCGGAGAGTAGAAAACTCCACATGTTCTACTGTGACAGAACCGCCCAATTTATACAAGATCAAGTACGGTTGTCCCCGCTAACACGTTGACACACCCATACTTTCACTCATATAAACCTAGTAGTCCAGCCGAGTGTCCCGAAAGACCTCGGTAAATCAACATCACAACCAAGATCGCGTGATTAAGCAAATACACATCACATACATCGAGTTGCAGCGGAAATAATATTACAAAGGGGTTAACAAATAATAGTACAAGTTTGGGTTTCAAAACTGATTAGTGAAAACAACATAGCTTTCAAATGATTACATTAATATAAGTTCCAAATATATTGCTAGTATAAGTGACATCATCCGACAAAAGCATATAGACGAGAAGTAACTATAGAATCACCGAGCCCACCGGCGGTTAGCCACCATCAGCAACAGGTCGAGAACTTCACCTGCAACAAGGTGGGATAAACCCTGAGTACTCGAATGTACTCAGCCAGACTTATCCGTCGGAAACCAAAACAAATAACACCAAGGATCATGCAAGGCTTTCTTTAGTGGGCTAGCTGACTTGTTTGCGAAAGGCATAAGCTATCATGAAGAAACCATTTTAAGTACTTTGCATCATCTTTATTATGACCTATCCATCTAGGTAAGCACTTGTACTATAGCAATCACTTGATTAACCAATAACATCCAGTTACCAACTTAGATTTAGCATATCCCATATCATTCAGATAACCATCATTGTTCCATAATAATTACTACGATGCCGTAACTCGAGTCAAGTGCTCACTATCCAGGAGCGATGGCGATTCGAATCGATTCCTAACCAGCTGGTGATTTATTCCTTACACAAACCTCACTCACCCGCTAAAGTGAGATATTGATCACCGAGTCAACTATCCAGGAATCTCGAGTTTGCCAGGAACCACATGTACCCGGGGGCCGACCGACTGCACTTTGGTCCTATCATCTCGCCCCCGTGTCCTACCACACCTGCTCCGGCATAGTGCGCTGCGGGCAATCTACTATGCCCGAATAATCTCCCTAGCTTCGCGGTCGGAAGGTACTTTATCCGGCCAGCTAAATGTAAGGCATGCGTTCAACATGACTCGAGGCCCAACAACGGACGGTCCTTAATCGACACAGATGGAAACTAACAGCACCCCATAATCCTATCTGGTTGCCTCCAACTTTTCCATTCGGTCTCCAATTATCCATCACACATGGTTAATTCTAGGATATCATTCTTTCCATATCTAAATTCTTCCAGTAACCACCTATAAATGTAGGTGACCGGATATCACCGATCGCTACCGGTCTAAGCAAGGCTAAGCAATTATTCGATCTCGACCTAATAGAGTAATAAGGTAATAAGGTAAGCAAGGATAATACTAAATGCATCAACGGTTTCAATCAACTCCTACAACTTAATGCAACAATATATAACTCATATATAGAAAGAATTGCTTTTATAAAGTAGGAGACTTAGAATGCTTCGGGGCTTGCCTAGGATCCAACACAAGTCAGTTCAGTTAGCTTGCACCATCCTGGTGACATCTTCGGTCCTAGCACTTGCTTAGTCCTTCCATCTTTAGGATAGATACTCCATACATTGTCTTCGGGTTCGGCTCCAACATCATGTTCTTCACGTGGTTCATCTAGCGCACCTAGATGAGATGCAAGATGCATGTGTATGAATGTGATGAATTGTAACACAAGATGCGTCACATAAACATTCAAGACAAACACAAGATTATGCAAGACATAGACACCAATAGCTATTTAACTAACCTCACACCACTAACTATAGAGAGCAAGCTACTCACATCAACTCATATCAAGCAAACAAGTTATTCACAGAAATCACAGAGTCAAGGCTGCAACAGCAGCAGCTAATTTTACTCATAACAGGAGTTGTACTAATCCAAAATACATGCAACAAGACAATCTGGAAAGCTTATGGAATTTTCTACAATTCATATTTAATCATATTAGCATGATTCTCAAGTTAACTAAGTCAAATATATCCATTTACCGAAACTGATCCACAATTGACAGAAAGCAGCCATTTCTAAAACCCAACTTTAAACAGCTGTAACTCTTAAACTACTTGGCCAAATGACACCAAATTTTAATAGAAGCTAGATACATGAATTATCTACAACTTTTGTATAAACAAGTTTCACAACAAAGCACATTATCATGAAGAACTTTGCTAAATTCCCAGATCTGTCCATAAACCACATTGGCAAGAAAATAATTATTAACTTATGTTGCAAATACATAATTGGGCAAAACCAACTTTACCAACATTTCACACATGACTAAAGAACACCAGAAAACCTAGTGTCCATGACCAAATAAATTCTTTTAATGCATTTCTTAATTTATTTTAGATAACAAGGTGACTTAATGAACAGTGGCTCACATATACTCTCAATAGTCTAATGTACAAATTTTACTCCATTTGAATATGTATAGCAACCTCTATGAAAAGAACAAGTTGCTAAAGCAAGAAATCATATGAGAGCGAGATAAACCAATAACTCACTCATACTTCACCCAATACTTATGAAATTTTTACCACATATCAACTATCACATGAGTAGCATGCCACAAAAATTTCACTTCATTTGGAGCCCTAGATCTACAGTTATGAAAAATAACAAATTCAACTAGCATTACAACCTTACTGCACAAATCTATTTTTACCGCAAAATATTTAAACTAAAACATGCTATATTATAGATCCACTGCATAGAGAATTTCACAAGGATTCCAAAAAGTCCTCATTTACTATTTTACGAATTTTCTACGATTTACTATGAACTTTCAAAGTTCCTGCAAAATAATTACAAACCAGTCCTTACGGCACTATTCACATGAGTCACAGGTTCTGTAGAAAGGCCCTCTCCTTTTGTCGAATTGCTGTGCGAGGTCCTTGACGGGGTCTTGAACACAGAGGTCGTCGGGATTTCGCCGTTCTGGCCGGAGGAGGCCACGCCGGCGGTGGCTGAGGGGCGAGGAAGCATGGAGGAAGCAGGCCACACCCGCAGGTGGCCTCGGCTTGGCTCGAGGCGGCCCTAGGTGGCTTGGCCACCTGCGAGCGAGCGGCCGCAGCGGCACAGCACGCCGGCGGCGACCCGAGGGCGGCAGCAGCTGGCCTCCTCAGGCGAAAAGGAGCGGCGCACACTGGAGAATACACCACGGTGCATAGGAGAGACAGAGGGGGCTCGAAGGCAGCAGGGATGCGGCGGCGGCAAGCTCGGCCAGCCGGCCATGGCGGCCGCGCTCTGGCACGCGCGGCGGGAGCGAGAGAAGGCAGGCAGGAGGCGAATGGAGAGCGGCGAGTGAGCAGAGGAGGCTCGGGCATCCGCATTTGGGGTGCAGGGGGCCGGGCGGCGCGTGGCGATGGAGAGGGCGCGCGGTGTCCATGCAAGAAGGCCACACGTCATATCGTCGAACACGTGGTGCGCGTAGAAGTGGGCAGAGCGAACGTCAGTTCTGGCTGGCTACAGGACGAATTAGCTACTGGGCCTAAAACAAAGTTTGAAGCCCGCAAACTGCTCTTCATTTTTTATTTAGAGACCAAGGTCATTAGAGCTCTTCAACAGCGGGTAATTAAGCCACAAACTGTCAGTGTCAGTGCCTTGATAACGGTCACGGAAATTCACTTTCGGAAGTCAAAACTCGGTCAAACTCAGTGCAACTTTTTGCATGCTCTTCTCCATAATATAACCTTCAACTTTTATTTTTGGACCAACTCAAGTTGCTTAACGAATTTCAGAGAACGCGGAATGCCAACGTCGTTGCTTAGCGAAACTCCAGACTTAGAATATTTCTAAGTGCTGAAAACAACAGCAAATTCGATCTTGTGACCTTGATTTGACTTACTTCCAAGCTGATCTAACTCTTAGTACAAAAACAAAGTTTGTTCTACATGATATGGACTACAACTTTCATTTAAGGTCCAACATCAAAACTGGTATAGAACCTGCTGTTCTACTTTGACCAAAGTAGGATCATGATGAAGCTTAAATTATCCTTTTTGATCCATTGGAGCATTTTCTTGGCATTTGCCCAACATGAACCTTTCATGAATTTTGTTGTAGAGTTCATCTAGAGTCATTTTGGCAAGGTTGCAAGGTTTGGTTGATATCTCATGTTCTCATTCACTTAATAGTGCAATTCAAGCACTTAGTAAAATCATTCCAACAAGGATATAACTTATCATTTCATGTGACTTTTTGATTCCAAACTTCATGAAACTTTTCGAGTGTCCAATATAGACGGTTATTGATGTGAGACACATGAAGATATCCCAATCACACCACCCAAGCATATATCTTGAAAAGGGGTTTATAGGCGAGCAAAGGTGCAATATCCAAGTTTAGGTTGGGGCTCGTTTCTATAGGTTTGACCTTGACATCTTCATCATCACTTAATATACCATGTTTTAGCTCAAACCCATTGCTTAACTAGTGGCAAACACCTGGGGTGTTACATTCACCACATAATTTGGTATACAGTTCATGTCTTGCAAATATGAAATGTCATCAGACCCACAATACTGATCATACGTTACTAAAATCTTAAATGCACCACGCAGAGAAATTCCAGCAAAAAGCAATAGTAGCTTAAATAATATGTATACATTGATCAATCTGACGCAATTCAGCAAACCCATCAGTTTCAGCATAACCAGCATTCAGAACCATGCATTGCATATAGCAAAGGTCATGACTACAAATTACAAATTGGATCAACTGCTTTAATGACAAAACATATTTAGTTCTTGCAAACTGAACAAATTGAAATAGAAATTCAAACATATTTCTTTGCATTAAAGCATTCGATTCATATTATGCCATATCGAAAGGCCATCCAGTTGCTAAGACTACTGAGTACGTGCACCAGAAAGCCCTGTTCAGCAAAAACTACTGTATGTAGCTATCTACAGAGATTTCATCACTATCTCGGCAACATGAGCTGATTAGCTGATGCGCACACAAAAGAACTCAGTCTGACTGCAATTCAGCAAACCCATCAGTTTTAGTGCAACCAACATTCAGAACCATGCTTTGCATAGCAAAGGTCATGTCTACAAACTACAAATTAGATCAACTGCTTTAATGACAAAGCATATTCAGTGCTTGCAAACTAAACAAATCTGAAAATAATTCTTCGCATTCAAGCATCGTTTCTAAAAGCATTCGATTCACATTTAAGCTACTACGATTTTTTTACCTATGAATTACCGGGGCTGCAGTGGGCAGACGCCGTGCCGGAGATGGTCGCGAGGACGCTGGGCCCTAGGTGGTGCTCGACCGAGCGCAGTCTCCTCTCCGGGTTGCGGCGCGGCAAGCGGATGGAGGAGATCGGCCGCGGGCGAGACGAGTCCAGGCGGCGGGCCACCGGTGGGAGCGACCGGCGTGGGCGGGCGGGTGCGCGCGAGGCGGCGCGCAGGCGCGGCATTGTGGGCGGGGTGGCGTGCGGGGCGGTGACGGGGGCGGCCGGCGGGCCAAACTTTGCCGGTGGAGGCGGCTTCGGAGCCGCGGCTGGCGGGCGAGCGCGCCGGGCGCGAGCACGGCGGGCGGGCACGAGCGGGGCAGCGCGGGAGAAGGCGCAGCGGCACGAGGATGACGGGCAGGGCGGGGGGCGGCGCTGGCAGGGGCGGTGAGGGAGCGAGGGGAGGGGAGGTTGCAGAGGACGCGGTGAGGGAGCGAGGGGACGGGAGTGTGCTTGCGTGCGTGAGTGAGTCTCGGCCGTGCCAGTGAAGTCTTGGGTCAGGCCTTTGCCGAGTGTCCGCGATCCGGCACTCGGCAAAGTCAGGATTTTTTTTAAAAAACATTAAAAATCTTTGCCGAGAGTCAAGCCGATAAGGCACTCGGCAAAGACTATACTTTGCCGAGTGCGAACCCTAGGACACTCGGCAAAGGTATTTTTTTTAAAAAAACTTTTCTATTTCCTTTCCCTTTTCCTTAACCGTTTTTTTCCAAATTTGTTCCGTTACACTTTGAAAATACCTTGTCAAATTCACTCAACAATGCAAATTTGATGCTTCAGCGAAAAATAGACCATGATTTCATGTAGTTATAGCTCAAATTCCATTTATATAATTGCAATTACAAATTAATAATTATCAAATGGATCCAAAAAATCGCTAAAATTTAACATGACACGATCTTTGATGTCTATTGGCTATACAAAAAGTTTCGGAGTCAAACCACAACTCGACGGACACTTTCACTCCAAATCTTACCAGATCATTCTCAACAATCATGAAACTTCTTCGGAGATGTTTCGGTTTGTAAGCAATGTACGTGACAACTTATGCGACACCTTCTCAATTTTTTACCATAGCCTCCACATATGATATCATGACATCTTATCAAATTTCATGATTTTCGGACTTCCTTTGCTTTTTATAGAATTTAAAAACCATTCAACCACACGCTCGGGGTCGTGTTTCCAAAATAAGATGTTCGAAAACCCTTATAATCTTATAGGTAAGGCCTCAAGCTGGGTTGAATAACATGAATATCAATTTTATACTCATTTTTTCCAAATATTTGAATCACTTGCAGTTCAAATTTAACTTAATTCAAAAAATTGCTTGAAATGCAATTAATTAGTTAAATATAGCAAATAAATTCAAAATACACCAAACTTAAGCATGGAGTACCACATGTGGTATGTGGAGAGGTGAAAATTTTTGAAGTGCAGGAGTCAAAAAAAAATTATACTTTGCCAAGTGTCTGCTTTTGACACGGCAAAGAGCCTCTTTGCCGAGTGTTGCATTTGTACACTCGGCAAAGAGTTGACGGCGGCAGGCTGGTTTAACGGCGGGCCAAAATTTGCCGAGTGTGAGACGTTGACACTCGACAAAGAAAGTCTTTACCGAGTGGCATGTCTGAGCACTCGGCAAAGAGGACGTCTTTGCCGAGTGCCAATCCTGAGCACTCGAGCCGAGGGTCGTTTCGTTGTCGAGTGTTCGAGTTTGGGCACTCAGCAATGACAACCTTTACCGAGTGTCCGAGATAAAAAAACTCGGTAAAGTTCTTGGCACTCGACAAAGCTTGCGATTCCGGAAGTGCAGGTTACCAATACCACACACGCCATGAAACAACCGACAAAAACTAGCTACTCGTTCCGTTCCAAATTATAAGTCTAGCCGTTTTGCTATGCATCTAAATATATTAATATATCTAGATATATAGCAAAATGAATGAACCAAAAAAGTCAAAGCGATTTATAATTTGGAACGGATGGAGTAGTAAACTATGTAAACACGGCGGTGTAAGATCATTGACACTAGGATATATATATATATATATACATGCATGATCACATAAATAATATATCTTCGTGCATGAATATTTTTTTTACTCAATTCTACCATTATATTCGGCCATCCAAGAGAAGTAAAGAACTACATAGTGGCCGTTTTTTTAGCAGACGACAAACTTAGAAGCAGATCCGCTCCTTGTTTTCTTTGTGCCGTTGTAACAGTGCTGCCTTGACCTCAACCGGACTTGTGTAGCAATATAGTATAATAATATATATAAAGCCGCTCTATCAGAGTCCAGACCATGGTGATGACTAAGCAGACACATTGTAGAGATGCACCGGCAAACGAGGCTGAGCTTGTAAGAAGAGTGGCTCAGCTAGTGCGAGACTTGCAGTGGATTCCTTGAGCTCGATCGTACGGACGCCAGGAGGCTTGGTCCACGTGAACCCTTGCAGAAGCCTTGCGAATAGCATCACTGTAACAGAGCTGCCAAGTGACACCCCTGGGCATCCCCTCCTACCTGCGCTGAACGAGATGAACCTAAGGTCCAGCTCGGTGAGAACCACATGCTCGTTCATCACCAGGTGTCGCTCTGGCCGGAATTGGAGAGGAGCATCCCAGACGTCTGAGTTCCGGCCAAGCCCCACCCGGCTCAGAAGGACATGGCTGCCCTTGGGAATGAGGTAGCCGGAGACGACGGCGTCTTCCATGGCGACGTGGGGCGGGTTGAAAGCATGGTAGGGGTGCAAGCGGAAGGCCTCCCGTAGGCACGCTTTCAGATAGTTGAGGTGAGGGATGTCGGATTCTTGCACGAGCCTGTCCTTGCCAACCGTAGTGTCCAGCTCGTTCATTGCTTTGTGCATCACCTCTGGCTGGTTCATCATCTCCACGAGTGCCCATTCAACCGCGTTTGATGGGTTGTCAACAGTTGCAAACATTATCTCCTGAACATGACACAACATAGATGAATCGGTGACACAGAAAAACATAGAACTTTTTGTAGATAAATTAAAGGAAAACCATGGCTAGGTCTGGTGCTGTACTTCAACTACTCTCTACAAGATAATAGCTTGATCAAATCTCAACTGTTGTTTTTTATGGCTCTCTCTCACGCAGGCAACCTCTATCTTTCCTTCCTGACATGAGCCCGTTACGGATTGCTAAACTTTAGACCATAGGATCGAAATAGGCTCTAATCCTGAGTTATTATTAACCTAACTTCTGACCATGTGCATGCTAAATATTTATATATGAGTTACAACTTATAAATTATGCCAGTACCACGGAACGTAACACTAGGGATCAGTTCAGTACTGCTAACACATAAACAATATCTGCTTGTCGAATAATTAAATTGATTCAATACTAATGCATAATTCATGATATTTAAGGGGTATCTATTTTTTAATAACTCGGTGCCGAGCCAAATCCGTGTCTTGTTGTTCACAGTATTACTTTCTCCCATCTCTATGGACGATATATACGTGCATCTATCACAACTTCCCTACACTTGTTGTGAGGTGGTAAAAAAGCACACAAAAATCACGCTTGAATACATCACAGTGACTATTAAAGACCATTTCATAGTTATGTAACAAACATGTCAGGTTAGTTATGACTTTGTGTTATACACATTTAAAAAGAATAACATTAACCTTTTTATTTTAGAAAACTTACAATTTTTGTCGATCAAGACAAAAGAAACGTCATGACAAAAGTAAGTCACGTCACGTAACTATGATGTTTACTATATTTGGAATGTCGTGTATACCCCCGTCCATAAAAGAATGCAATTCTCGTTTTTTAAGAGGTCAAACAGTTTGAACTTTGACTAAATTTACATAAAAGTACTAACATTCATGATACAAAATAAGTAGCATTAGATTAATTATTGAATATATTTTATACTAAATTTATTTGGAAATATAAATGCTAATAATAGTTACTATAAATTTGGTTAAACTTGAACTGGTTTGACCGGCATGGATCCCATAATTGCATTTTTTATAGACGGAGAGACTATTATTTTAGAATGTTCCCAATTTCCAAAATAAACTAATGCTTGTTCTAACTAAGGGTTTGTCTGGATAGATTAGGACTAGTTGTTAGCCATGGTTAAAAAATAGCTACCTAGAGAGAGAATAGAGGATAGAGATGACTTTTTTTTTTATCTGTAGCACTTTTAGCGCCCTTGTTAGCTAGGTTTGAAGGACTAGTGAGCTAACAACGGGGGTTTTGGCTAAACTTTAACCCACCCATTAGCCTTCCTATTTGGATCTTCAAGGGCCAAAGTTTATCAATTAGTTGTTAGTCCATGACACAAACAGAGAGAGTGAGTCTCAAAACTGCATGCAATTTCAAATACTCTTACACAATAAGAAGTCAAGAAGAATTTACTGTAGAGAAATAATTCTGTTTGGAATGCAGCGTAGTAATTAGTAAATATTAACATATCTTACCGCTGTCTGTGCTTGTATTTCGTCAAACGATAAAAATCGTCGCCCTTGTGAATCCTGAAGAGAGACTAGCACGTCAAGAAAATCTCTGGCCTCCCTCTTGTCACCGCGTTTGCGAAAACCATCCCACTCATGGATTCTCTCTTGTATGATGGGACCATGCAATCTGTTTATAGTCTCCATTACTCTCTTGGCAACCTTCTTATGGCCGTCAGGGTCGAGGCCAGCAATCATCCACGTCCACGCAGCAGGGATGTAATCAGAGACGGAGAAGCTGTACACGTAGTTGAGCAGCGTGAAGAGCGCGTCCACGTGCGCTACCTCCTCAGGGCCCGGACCGCCGCCGCCATTGCCAGCACCCGCACCAGCAGCGACGGAGAAGTGTCGCTTGCCGAACACGAGTCTCCGTATCATGTTGCCGCAGAAATGCCGGGCTACATGGCGCACATCAACGACGCTGTTAGCGTTAGCTGATGTGCCGCTGCACTGGCTGTACACGAACCTGACGAGGTGGTCGGCCTCCTCCGCTCGCCGGCGCTGTAGCCGCTGCTCCATTGACGTGGACAGGATCTCGGAGGTGAGAACCCGCCTCATCTTCTTCCACTGCTCCCCGTAGGGTGACAGGATTGAGCCCTTGTACCCGAAGCTGAACAGTCCAGAGGCGACCGTCTCCGGGCGAGACGCGAAGACGGCGTCCTTCTTTCTGAGAACCTCACGAGCTATTTCTGGGCTGGAAACTACTACGACATGAACGGCTCCAAAGCGGAGGCATAGGATGTTGGTGTTCATGTCCTTGAGAAGGCCATGAATCCATCGGAACACCGGCCTCTTTGACACCACACAGTGCAGGCTGCCGATGATAGGCAACCCAGCCGGCCCTGGCGGCAGCCGGTGCAGCAGCTGTGTTATCTTGGATGGCGTTGCTTTGGTTCGGTAGAGAAATAATAATAAAGCTAGGGCAAGAAAGGTGCAAAGTACTGTGAACGGAGGGACGACATGTGCATGGCTAGGTGCTAGTTCCAGGATTGATGATGCGTTGGAGCTCATCATACCTATTTGTGTTGGGAAGTACATGGTTCTGTGTTCAGCACAGTCTGTGGTATTTGGGCAAGCAGGCTGCAAGTTTGTGTTGATGCTGTGAGCCATAGGGGAGCATATATTATATATAGTACTCCTCTTGATGAAGACCCTCTCTACCCAACCTGCTTGGATTGGCTCCCTGTTGCTGTTATCTATTTTGATCGGTCTGATTTGGAACTCCTTCAATGTTAAGAAAGAAACGATTATAATGTTTTAAATAATAGCAGGATAAAGCTTGCATTTAACGCTGGCCTTCTCCAGAAAATATAAAAATATATAGCAGATACAAAGCAAGCTATTTCATTTAGCTGTTTACAGTAAATAATGTGAAATATACAATACATCCATACAAACATTTGACTAAAGCAAATTTCATAAACACAAATACTCAAATACATGTACATGTTCTAGAGTAACATGTCTCCATGTCCACTACCGGAAACCTCAAATTTGCCGAGTATTTTTATGTTTGCCGAGTGCATTCTCTCAGGCACTCGACAAACAAATTCTTTGCCGAGTGCTATCCTAAAAACACTCGGAAAAAAAACACTCGGCAAAGAGGGGAGTTTGCCGAGTGTCAAACAAAAAACACTCGGCAAATAGAGGGTTTACCGAGTGTCACGAAAAAACACTCGGGAAAGGGAGGTTCGCCGAGTGTCTTAAAATCAACGCTCGGCAAAGTAAAAAAATATAGAAAAAAACCACCCGCAATAAAATCCCGCCCCTTCCCAGCCCCCCTCGTCCTGCCCGCCCCTCCCATCCCCAGTCCCCCGCACCCGCCCCCCTCCTCCCGCACCCGCCTCAGCCCCGGCGAGATCCCCTCCTCCTCCTCCCCCCCCTCCCTCCTCCTCCCCCCTTGGCCGGATCCAGCCCCTCCCTCCCCCCTCCCTTCTTCTTCTTGGCGGGCCGGCCCCCCCTCCTCCTCCTCCTCCCACCGCCGGATCCGGCCCCACCCTCCTTCCCCTTCTTCTTCCCGCCGGTGGCGGCCCCTCCCTTCTTCTTCCCTTGGCCATGCTGCCGGATCCGCCCCTCCCTCCCTCCCTTCTTCTTCCCCGTCGGTGGTCGCGCGGATCCAGCCCTCCCTCCCTCCCCTTCTTCTTCCCCCCCGTGCCATGATCAGCCCTCCCTCCCTCCCATTCTTCTTCCCGGCGATGGCGCAGGGTGGCTCGGCCCCTCCCGGTGATGCGGAGCAGCAGCAGCAGCGGGTGGCGGTGCAGATCCGCCCTCCTCCCCTCCCTCCATGGTTCCACCGGAGAGTGGCATCGCGGATCCGGTGGGATGGAGCCACCACGGCGCGGATCCGGTGGAGAGGTGTCCTCCGGCGGCGGATCCGGTGGGTTGGATCCCGGTGGCAGTGGATCCATGGATCTGACGGCGGGCTCCATGGCGGCGGCCCCTCCCATCCCCTTCTTCTTCTCCCGGTCGGCCGGCGGCTGTGGTGGTGGTGGTGGTGGCCGGCGCACCCCAGGCGTGGATGGTGGCGGCGAGCGTGGATGGCGGCGGCGGTGCTGGTGGTGCGGGCGTGGATGGCGGCGTGCCTTTTTTTATTTTTTTTTGAAAAAAAGTTTGTTGAGTGTTTTTTTTTTGCACTCGGCAACGTCTTTGTCGAGTGTCCGACAAAAAACACTCGGCAAACTAGCGTTTGTCGTTAAAGGGTTTGCCGAGTGTCGTTTGCTGAGTGTAACACTCGGCAAACCCTTTGCCGAGTGCCCCCGGCACTCGACAAAGCTCCTGGATCCGGTAGTGGTCTATTACATAACATTCACTAAATTAATCAACATCCTCACGGCTACAATCACATTATTCGTATTCACGAAACCTTCAATATTCAATGGTTTATTATACATATTTTATTAAGTAAATAGGCATATATTGTAGTCCTCTGGAAATATCTGCCTCGATTAGGATTTGTAGTGCTAAAAATATTTTATGGCTAAACCAAATAATGGAAGCCAAAGTGTTATTAGCGGCAATAGCGAAACAGTTGGCAATATCGAAGCAGTAGACCTATGAAAAAAAAGCTATAGTGGGCTATTTTAACAATGAGAAGAAAAGACCAACCTAGCAAACTAATTAAGACTCCCATCCATTTGTTTGCCTCTTCGTTCACAAAAGGGTAGAATGTGATATCTAAGAGCACATGCAGCAAGGGGAAAGGTCTACACAAGAAAGAAGGGAGACGAGGATGAGAGAACCAAGGACATTTGGAAGGATCTCAATGTACACTCAGTGGATTCTTCTAACATAAGCCTGGCACCTAACTCACTATTTGATCTTTGTGGACACAAGTGATTGGCACGTTCTTGTACCTCGGCACATAATATGCAAATACCGGCATTTAAAAATGTTTGTAGAGTGGATCACTTGTATATGTGCAGTGGAGGCTAGATTTAGATGATTAAACAGCTCCAAGGTAACATTGAGACATTAAATTGGATTTTTGGTGAGTTTTCTAGGGCATGACAAAGTAGCAGGTCTATATCTATCTGTCGGGGCTTATGTCATTATTTATGGGTAAAAACTAAGAAACAAAAAAGAGAGTCCGTAAGCACCTAAGGCAAGAAAGCTCCTAATTCTGCATATTAGTTGAAAAAGCTGTCACGCTTGCTGTTGTGAGGCCTAATCCCACCATATTAACTAGAACACTTGGGTCATATGGTCCAATACTAGAACACTAATAAGTTGTTGTTCCCCATTTCCTAAGAGCAAAATCTAATGTTCGATGTGTTATTATAGCCCCCGTCTACCATACACTCAAGCCCTAAAATTAACTGTTTGATGATATTGTTGCACCATACCATTTACCAATAACTTCGGTTATGGATGAAAATAGTTCAAGCATGAAAAATGTTATGTTAATGTTGTAATATGTCACAAATAGGTTTCAGTGCGCTCATATTATTGCAAGCCTGAGTGACTTATTGTATGTGTCCAACTTGGTGAACATATGACCAATCTTGGTGTAGTACTAGTTCACATTAAGACAACTAGATGGGTTTCAATAATTGTGAAAGCTAAATAAAAATAAATTTAACACTTCCTTCATCATTTATATAAAACCTAATTAAAATAAGCCATGGTTTCAAAACTAGATTGATTATTATTTTAACAGATAGGCCTTGATAACTTTTTTAGAATAAACTAGTAAAATTCCCAAACTAACACAACTAAAATTGAGTGAACTGAACTTCTTGGTCAAGAGATGTTAATGAAACAATGTTGCTGTATGAGACGGTGACAAGAATTGATCATTAAGCCCTAATTTTGCAATTAAGCAAAATCCATAAGGAATTAATTGTATTACTCATTTGATGTCATATCAAGTTTTTTGACAGATTGAATCAAGACTAATCATGCTGAACAATAAATCCATTTAGAAAAGAAAATTGACCTTTCAATACTAGAAAAATGATTTTTGCAGACAACATCTCTAATTAACAGAAGCAGAAACTTTAAGTTTGACCAGACAACGCTTACTCTAAAATGTTATGGATTTTTTGTTGTCCTAAATCAGACCACTTTAAGATCAAGTTTGTAGAAAAGAGTATTAACATCTACCACATCAAAGAGCTAAATTATGAAAATGAATTCCACATGTATGTAAATGAAGCACATATGGTATTGCAAATATTACTGTTCTTTTCTACAAACTATGTCAAACATAGGATGATATGACTTATTAGAACAATTGAAAATCATGTATTTTGATCCCAGAATAATAAGCGTATTTTAATCAGAAAAAATCAAACACAATAGAATTTAATCCTTAATATCTCTTATAATATGTTGTCACTAACGACTGAATATCATTTTATAGGAACTTTGAATACAAGTTTATTGATACAAAATTGTCTCATAAATTTGTATATACTTTGACTAATTAATAGTTAAAGTTTGTAAAATTTAACCTTTTTTGCCTATACAAAATGTGTTTATCATTCTGCAATGGAGGGAGTATTTCATGATAGAAGGAGTAAGTTTTTTTATGATCCAAGTTCTGTTCTTCGATATCCACTCCTTGACTCCCGCTAGTGATAAAGTGATAAAAAATCAGAAATATCAATTTCTAGGATTCAAACTCATGACCTCAACTTTTGCTTTCTCTCAATCGTCCATAGCAGATGAGCTACGCGACATATATGTCGATACAATTGATGCTATTCTTTTAACTACATAATTATGAATCTTATATTGTATATTTGACACTCTAAATGATCTCAAATAAAAATGTTGTTAACTGCAGAGTTGTAGTTCTCATCGAGTACTACAACTATGATATTGACTTTATCTTCATTCAACATTGTTAAGCATCTCAAATCGGATCTGAGAACTTATATTGAATATTTAGACATGTAAAACTGTCACACCCGATTTTAAGGATAAAATAGGATGCATAAGCTTATATGCGCCAAGAGATCAGTCACACATATAACTGATAAATTATAAATAGTATCATCACAAGTGTTTATTACATCACGAATAATAAGACATAGTATTCACATAAATGTAGCGGAAGTATAAAGAAAAATCTCTCGCGCAAGCTCCATATCACAAGGACGTCAACTGGTTGACCACAAGTCTAGTAATCCTCAGAAAAGTCGTCATTACCACAGCCATCTGTTACCCATCTGGGATTTTTATCCAAATAATGAAAATAAACAAGTGTAAGTACGTGTCGTACTCAACAAGTGTAACATGGAGTTCATGAGGCTCAAAAGGCTTGACACTGGTTTAACAATATTCAACTTTTAGTTGTCACAATTTTAGCATAAGAGTAGCAACAAGTTATTTTAATCCCAAAGTGAAACACATGATCAATGTAAATATGAATAATGAATAGTATAAACGGATAATTCTTAGTGATCCACTATTCCATAAGGGTTCGAAGGCCGCTCGTGACCGTGAGCACGGTTGATATACCAGTTTTACACTCTGCAGAGGTTGTACACATTCACTGTGAGTCATGATACTCATATGCCTGGGTTTATAACTCCCAAAACACTTTCAAGGTGAGCAGGCAGGGTTCACTATGAAGCCTTTCAAACATTCGTCTAACAAGTTAGGGCCGCTAGGTTTCTGTGCCCTGCGAATATAGGGCTCCCCTTCCGACAAGTACAATGATGCGTAGCCTATACACTGATGGACAGAGGCCACACTATATCCAACCCGAAACACACCCCTCTTATGCCATAAAAAGGTAACCTCTAACAAGCTAGAAAAGGTCATTGTACTGAGCTAAAGCCAGAGCCATGTAGCCCTCACAGCTGTACTGTAAGTCCCGGATGATCACTTACAGATAAGTCCTTAGGGAGAGGAATCTAGAGCATTTAGAAAGTAGCTAAACACTCTAGCCCCCTGTTTCCAAGTTGCTAAAAAGTCATGTTTTAATGTTTATTGCATATATCATTAGTCAAGTTATAAGATCATAGTTTAATTGAGCAGTAGCAAAGCTACCCAATGCATATCCCATAGGAGACAAGGTATAAGTTCAATTCTAGGGAATCCCTATCAAGGTGACACATGCAACATGAATTAAATGTATTAAAGTTGATAGGTAACAAGGATAATCCCATGCTATACTTGCCTTGAACAAAGTGCTCCTACTGATCGTTCTCGTCAAAGTAGTACTCTTGATCACCCACGAATTGCTCACCGTCTATACTCGATAATCACAACAACATACAACCATCCAGAAGCAATCATGCATAGCAAACAAAAGCTATAGATTAGAATAGTACACCAATCAGCATAAAATCTAGATAAAAAGTTTATAAAACGAATCTACGTCTCACTATGAATACACAGACATGAAGATCACAAAAATCGGAGCTAAAACGAAGAAGTTATGAATTAAATAAGATTTCCTTTAACAAAATAATAGATTAAATCTAATATCAAATTTTAAAAGTTGAAAACATACTTAACAGTAGTATGAACATGTAGATTACGCAATTGCTAACCTAACATAACTTGAACGGGTCAAATCAGAGCTAAAACGTGGAAGTTATGGCCTATAGAAACTAGTGGCAAAACTGTAAATAGATGAAAACGTATTTTCAATCTAATCCGAAGGAAACTACGCTTTCAAAAGAAGAAAACACATTCTGAGAATACACTTTGGACCGCGGGTTCTAATACACAAAAGTCTAGGGTCTCTTTAGCAAATAAGCCAGGCGAAGGGGTATCTTTGAATCTGGGCCGTCGGATCGGGATTAGACGGCACAGATTGGATTGGGAGGTGGAGAGAGAGAGAGTGTTGTTGCCAGAGAAGAAACCGATGCTGCGGCGGCCATGAACGGCGGCGAGAAGCTCGCCGGCGTTCGCGGTTTAGGGCCTATGGAGCACTAGAAAACAAACCGAAGGCACTGGGAGGTGGCGGAGAAGACGGCGAACTCACTTAGGGGGTTTTCGTCGGTGAGGAGCGGTCCGACGACGACGCGTGGCACGAAATGGCGGACGACGCCGGCGGCGGTGTGAGCTGCTAGGGTTCCCCGACGCTACGAGCTTAAGCGAGGGTGGCTGCTTGCTCTAGGATTAGGTGGAGGCGGCGTGGCTCGGGGGGTATTTAAGGGCGGGGCGTGCGTGGACAGCACGCCAAGCGGCGTAGACGGCGCGAACACGAGCTCTAAGTGTCCGGCTCGGACACGAGCAGAGGAAGGAGTCGCGTCTGACGAGCGGGCCCGGGCTATCAGCGGGGTAGGAGGCGTGGGCCGCGATGTCAGTGAGAGAGAGGGAGTGCGGAGGCAGCTGCGCGGGCCTTCGGCTGGGCCAGGAATACGGTCTGCGTGGCTTGCTTGCTGGGCCGTGGGCCGTGGGAGAACTGGGCCTGCGGGGCGGGCCGAAACGGGGCAGAGGGCAGGCCGAGCGGGAGCTGGGCCAACAGGCCGAAAGCAAGGGAGGGAGAAAAGAAAAATAAAACTCATTTTTTATTTTCTTAACACAATTTCAAATCTAATTTAAACTCAAATTCAAATTCTTTTGCAAATTCCAACCAAACCAAAGCATCACAAAATAAATATGCAGCAGTATGGATGCACACACATGTATGTAAACCTATATACGATTTTATTTTTAACAAAGTTATTATTTTCTCAAATTTAAATGCTCACAAAATGCATAATTAATTTATTTTCTCATATTTTAAAATCATGCAAATTTTAGGGTGTTACAAAAACTATTCAAATTAAAAAGTTGATAACTTCAAAGTTTTAGATCTCTTCCAACTCTATAATTTTGATATAATATTTATCTTGATACAACCTCATATGAAAAGTTATAAACTTTTTGTCTAAAATAGCCTATCATTATTGGTGGTTCAAGCACGAACATGACTATCATTGTCGGTTGTAGCCATGAACCGTCACTGATAGTACATTGCTTATCACGTACTACCGGTTGTAGCCATAAATCGACAGTTCTAGCCCACCAATCACTGCATATTCTAATATCATATCACTTAAAGCCACGATCGAATTAGCAGTGATACACTGTCACTGTCGGTTACAAAATAATCGACAGTGATAGTCCGACAATAATCACGTGTTCTGTGGTCATTCTATCCTTCCGTCAATCTCGTCTTCTTTCCTGCTCGGCCGATGCCCCTTTGCAATTGATCAGGAGGGCAGAGCAGTTGCAACTCGTGTTCACCGTGGGCAGCAACAAGGTTATCCTTTCTTATTCAGGTCGATCGTCATGCCGGCACACGTACGACATATATTGGCCTCGCATCACTCTCCCTCCTGCGCGTGGATGCGTATAGTTAACCAAACCAACGGAACACCGAACCGACCAACCCCCATGGCTGCCTTTCACTTTGGTATCCATGTGCCAAAGGCGCACACATCGCCTGCTAAGACTGTCTTCAACGATGCAACCCAAACATAAAATAGGGCGTCTACAGTGTTTTTGGGTACCAGAAAGACGCTCCAACGGATGACCCAGACACAGCACGCATTTTGCGTTTAAGCCGATCCGATACGCAAATAAACGTCTCGAGAGGGAGACGACGCAAATGTCTGGCGCCGCAGAGGTGGGCCCGCGGCGAGGCGCGGCTCGCGACGGGGCGCGGCCGGCGCTTCCAGGCGAGCCGGTCGGATATGCTCACCGCCACCTAGATCCGGCCACCAGCGGCGGATCCGGCCACCACGAGCGCAGATCTGGCCACCAGCGGCGGATCCGGCCACCACAGTCACAGATCCGGTTGTGGAGAAGGAGCGCCGCCTGGAGGGTCGCCGCCGCCGCCGCCTGGTTGTGGAGGAGGGGCCGCAAGCGAGAGAGAGAGAGGGAGGCGCCACGCGGCACGCCGTGCTCCGAGTGCCGTGGTGGAGAAAGAGCGCCGCCCGGTTGTGCTCCCCATCCCGGCTGCGCCGTGCTCCTCACGCCGTGGTGGAGAAAGAGCGCCACCCGGTGCTCCCCATCCCGGGCGCATCGTGTTCCGCGCGCCGTGCTGGAGAAGGAGCGCCGCCCTGCTTCGTGCTCCGACCTCCGCGGGCCGTGGAGGGGAGGGGAGAGGGCGTCGGGCTCGGGGGTGCCGCCGGGATGGGGAGGGCAAGGGAGGGGACGGGGCGCCGCTGGATGGAGGGGAGGGGAGAGGGCGTCGGGCTAGGGGTTGGGAGGGGGGGCGGCGTCGGGCTAGGGACTTGGAGATGGGTGGGCGGCGGAGAGACCGAGGAAGAAGAAGGCTGATTTGCGTTGTCTGTTGGAGAACGTAAGTTTTATGTAGACACCTTTTCTACTGTGCATCACCAAAATTAGGGAAATGGATGTCGTATTTAGGACTTAGCGTCGGAGACAGTCTAATGTCGGGCAACGCCTTGTCGTACGCCGGGGTACACCCGTCCACGCCCACGTGATCACGTGTCAACAGTTACCTATATTCTACTATATAATCCCGTTGTTGTCTCTAACTGATCACCTTCTACGTTCTTCTAGTAGCTTAAAGTCTTAAACACGCTGCAGGACATCCTTGAATCATTGATCAGTGGAGCCAGCCTCGGTTCTTCTAAGCTGGACCGGAAATTGGGGAAGAATAGCAAACTGGAGGTAGAAATAATGGAGAGAAACGTGTGTCTGGCTACTTAAAAACGATTTTTGCTCAAGGCCGTTTGGATCTTTTATTTTGGAGAATTAGAATTTACTCAATAAATTAGGTTATTTGACTTGAAATTCGATATTCCATAACCTTTTCAAGTTCACGTATAAACGTATCTCAAATTTATAGTGTAGGAGATATGGAAATTGATTCTATAGATCACCTTTCTACTCTCAAATTTATAGCACACTCTTCAACTCGCTTTCCCATAATAGAAATGCAATATATAAGTATCTCCCTCGAATAAACAATAATAATATACAAATATATTTCATACATAAACATATTAGCTTAATTAATCTGAGCCTTATAATTATTAGAATGAATTCAATTCAAAGATCAAATAGGGGTAGAGTTGGTTACAAGTCCCCAGTTCACAGAGGCGGCTAGGTTGTCTTATAACCATGTCGAGCGGCACGCACATGCCAGGATCAGAGCGCACAACCAGGCCGAGACCCAAACGGTGTGTTTGGTTTTCTAGCTAACTTCTAGCTTGGCTAGAATCTTAGCCTAGACAGTCTTAGCATACTCCCATCAAGACATTTCATAGTTGTTTGGTTGTCTATACTAGGTTAGTCAGGCTAACCCTAGGGTGTGTTGGGTTCCTAGTTTATTTTGATACCGTCGCCTCTTCTCTTAGTCGGTAAGGTTACGCATTTTGTCAAACAACTGATGGGCCTCAACTTCTTCCCCGCCGGTGCCACCAGCGCCAATGCCACCTCCGGCGCCGTCTCCATACCCACCCCGGCACCATGATTCTCCACATCCCGCCCCGTCCTCCCTCCCTCCCCTGCTTCATTTGGTCCAGGATAGATAGCACGCAGGGGCACGCAGATGAGCGAGCACGCAGGACCACGACGCGGGCGCTGCTGCTCGACGATGGGCACGACATCCGTAGCGCATGATGGAGAGCACGGCGGTGGGCGCGCTCTGGGGCTGCGGCCTCCTCTTCCTCGGCCTCAAGGACTGCCTCCACATCGAGGTCCTCGGCGCGCTCGGAATTTGTGAGGCCAGCGAGGTGCCCATGTCGTGCTCGCGCTGGAGAACGACGGCGGCCATGGCAACGGCAACCACCACCACCCAGCAGCTCCGGCGGTTCGGGTACGGCAGCAGAGGAGCTCGAGCGAGGAGGTGGAGCGGATCTCCGACGAGGAGCTCCATGGCCTCCGACGACGGCGACAAGGACGTCCTCCTCCTCTTCTAGTAGGTCCCACTCTACATGGAGGAGGGCCCGACACAGATCCGGCGAGGAGCTTGAGCTCTAGCGAAGGAAGAGGACGGCGGCGGCCATGGCGTGCGCGCGCCGCGCACGAGCTCGAGCAGGGGCGGGGAGGTGCGGCTGCGGTGCGGAACGAACCGGGGCAGTGAGGGGAACGAGCAAGGCTGGCTTGGGCCTGGCTCCATGTGAACAACCGATTTGGACGTTCAACCTGACCAGGCTAAAGGGGTATGGATGGTCAGCCCTAGCCAGGCCTTAGCCTATTTCTAGGCAATCAAATAGGTCAAAATTGACTCCATAAAGCCAAAAGTTAGCCATCCAACTAAACACACTCAAATGCATCCATGCCGAGGCCCAACTATAGAACAATGCACTGTTTCTTGATCCGTTCTAAATTATAAGCAGCCTGTTCGGTTGGCTGGTTCGTTTCGTTGCTGGTTCGTAAAGAAGTATTACTGGTTGGTTTGTGTGAGAGAAAAAGACTGTTCCAGCTGAAAATTTACGATCATTTACGACGAGCCATAGCCAAACGAACAGGCTGAAGATGTTTTTGGCGTTTCTACAATTACCCTTGATCCGTGTCCAGTTCGCTCTCTGCTCTGTCTCTCTTTGCCTTCTAAAGCAGGTGGTCACAGCTTAGATAATTGTCCTTGATCCGTGTCCAGTTCGTGTGTGTTTTTTTAGCTGTCCAAATCTTTCCAGTGCTTGGCTGCTCTAACTTCTTCATTCCAACAACAGCGGCCGACAGTAGTGCAGGGACAGGAGCTCGGTACGACCATCGTCAGGTTTTTATTGTGCTCGATTCAAAGCAGCAGCCAAAGCTACTATGCAAGGATGATTCAGTGCTTGTGCAATATTACTTTCATGGTATAGTGTTGTGTCTCTTATTTCCATCATTTAATCACATTTTTCTTGCATGGTTCCTTGTATTAGCGTCCTGTTCGTTTGGATTGGTTTGGCTTATAAGCCATGACTGAAAATACTGTTGGCTGATTTGATGTGAGAGAAAAATATTATTCATTGGTTAATAAGTCATAACTTATAAGCCAAATACGACATAACGAACAGCATGTATGTTGATGTTTGTCTAGTCATACGAGAGCTCATTTATTCTGTGCTACCTCGATGGTCCTGCAACTAAACCTGTTGCTATCCCATTTTCTCTGTACTAGTGCTTTAGCTCTTAGCTGACTTGCTGTCATATCTTTTACTAGCTCTTGCTTGTTTCATTTCTAGGTGTAATAGAATCGACTAATTATACAAAATTAAGTAAGAAAATCATCCGCCAGAGCAGACGATTTAGCAAACTTAAGCCCGTATAACCCGGTAGTCCATGAAATCACGAAGGATTTCAAACCAACTCACATACTAGCCAAGATTGTAATAAGTTTAGCGGTCACCATCATATATTACATAAAAGTTCGCATCTCAGATACATCAGAGTGTAAACATAGTTATTACAAAACGAGTTCAAAAGTAGCGGAAGCCATTTGTTCAAAACCACACACACTCACACGGAGTTCAAATACAGTGCCAGCTAATGACCATCTCCAACAAAAGCATCAGACGAGACGTAAGGAATGACCATGCCCATGGTCCTAAGCATCACCCATCGCAGGATAAAGGCAGTTGATACAGTAGCCGTAATACATCTGCCCATCTGCAACAAGTGGGAATAAAACCCTGAGTACGAGAAGGTACTCAGCTAGACTTACCCGACATAACCGAAAATAAAGTGACACCAAGGATTATGAAGTGCTTTATCGTAGGGTAGCTGACTCATTTGCAAAAAGAGGCATTTTTAGCATTTCAAGAACCTTTCCAAAAGCATTATTGTTAAGTTGTCGACTAGATTTGCACCTATACTAGAGCAAACATGTGATTAAGCAAATAATGATAACCAATGATCATTAACAACTTCCATAATGTCACATTCATTATAATTGTCCAAGTGTTCCATAATCATTACTACGATGAAGTAACTCAAGTCAAGTGCTCACTATCCAGGAGCGATGGCGATTCGAATCGATTCCTAACCAGCTGGTGATTTATTCTTTACACAAACCTCACTCACCCGCTAAAGTGAGGTATCGGTCACCGAGTCAACTATACAGGAATCTCGAGTTTGCCAGGAACCACATGTACCCGGGGGCCGACCACTGCACTTTGGTCTTATCATCTCGCCCCCGTGTCCTACCACACCGCCCGATACAGTGCGATGCGGGCAATCTACTCGGCCCGAATAATCTCCCAGCTTCGCGATCGAAAGGTACTTTATTCGGCCAGCTAAATGTAAGGCATGCGTTCAACAAGACCTGAGGCCCAACAACGGTCGGTCCTTAATAGACACAGATGGAAAGCACTACAGTCCAAAACTCTGTAAGTCTCCGTCTGGTCTCAACTTCATTTAACACTTAGTTATACCATGACTACATAGTTCTCCAAGCAGATCTAGGTAACCACCTATAGCTCGCAGGTGACAGAAAATCACCCGACTTCTACCGGTCTAAGCCAGCTAAGCATTGACTCGACTGCGGATACCAGGGTAACAAGGATATAGTATAACAAAGGTAGACAAGGTATAATGCAGCAACGGTTGCAAACAACTCCTGAACGTAATGCATCAATTAAAGTAAAGCATTTAATTAATAATTGCAAACCGGGAGAAAAATGCTCGGGGCTTGCCTCTCTCGAAGGAGCTCGAGGCGGTGATCGGGGCACTCGGAAGTTCCTCAACGTCCTCCTCGTGCGCTTGGTCACTTCTGCGGTCGCGCACCGAGCTGCTCCTCGGGCTCCTATGTATGATTATTTGGGTTCTCGGTTTGCGATCCTATATGATGCATGTGCGTAAGTGCTTATGCAAAAGGTGCATCGGATGAAATGAACATAATGAATATGCTTGCATGCAAGGTAGATGAGCATGATTCGCTTTAATGGGGAGAGTATAATACAAATCTCATACAAGGTAGTCAACATCATCCAAGAACATGTACTACAAGCACATGTCATCTACTGCATTCTCTTCTACTACTAATATGCTAAGTCAACACATCTCATTAAATGCTTCAAAGATACACCAAAGCTTCACTAATTCCTTAATCATGCATAAAGCAACATTTGATTAAACCCTAATTAATAATAGGTTTGAATAGCAACATCTATTTTTATAGCTTAGAAAAATCTTAGAAAATTATCATAGCACAGTACTACCCTAAGTAGTCTACCATTAAATTTTTATGGTATTTGGATAAGTGGAGTAGCCTACACAAAAATGACAAGCTATGGCATAATTATGAACATGAAAATACTTTGCATTATGAAAAGTGTCAAACAACAGATGTAATATTTTTCCTATGTTCTACACAGCAAATAATCATTGTACAAAAATTATCACATGCATGTTTTATACAAATTTTGCTCTCTAGCAAAAATAACAAAAATCAGCCATTAAAGGCACTTGAACTACATCTCATTATTGTTCTACAGGACATGCATGGCATATATTTTTCCTAGGAAGTACATTACACAAGAAGAATAACACACTTGGAAGCATATTTTTCTGAAACATATAGGTTTTACTACACATATTACAAGATATCAGCAATATCAAGGATTAAATAAAGCTCTACAGAAAAGTATCTCAAAAATGACATGCAATATTTTTATCATGTAGATCTGGTGACAAGGAACCTAGCAAAATTTGTTTCAACAAATTTAGAGCAATTTTGAGCAAGTTATAAATTTCCAAAGCATTTAACAGAATTCTGAAAAAAGCATTTCTTAAATCCTTTTTAAAACCAGCCGACGAAAATGCTGGGTGCACCCGGTGCTGTGCACCCGGAACTTCCACCGGCCACTGCGGCTGGGCCCTGCGGCCCCACGGGTCAGTGACCCGAGAGCAGGGGAGGAGCCCCGCCGACCGGTGCTCACCGGCGGCGAGCTCTTCCGGTGGCGCAGGCGGTGCCAGCATGCACACCACGCTGAGCCGCACCGACTGGAAGGGTGGAGTTGGCCCGACGGCGTGACGGTCCACGCGACTGCGGCAGCGCACTTGCCGGAGAGAAAGGAGGCGGCCAAGCTCGGTCCTTACCTCGACGACGGCAGTCGCGAGCGAGCGCAAGCGAGGCAGGGACCCAAGGCGGAGCTGCTGGTGGCGGGAATCGAAGAAAAAGGCGTGGGAGGAGGGGTACGTCGCCGGTGGGGCAGCGGCGACGCTCGGTGGCGAGAGCTCCCGCGGAGCTCTGAACTGGAGAGAAAGGAGGAGGAGACAGGATGGCGTGCGGGGTGGAGTGGCGTGCGCGCGTTCGGACAGCTTTGAAGGCGGAGCACAGCCGGTCGGAGCAGGCACCGCCCCTCGCCGCCGGTGTACGGGTGCCGCGTGGCGACCGGGCAGGCGGGGAAGGCGGGCGCGTTTGCGCGCGGGAGCGGCCGCGTCGTGGGCCTGGGCCGGCGAAGCGCTGCTGGGCCAGATGCGGGGCGGGCGAGCGAGCGGTGGGCGCGGAGGCAGGCCGAGCCGGCTTCGGCCGTGGGCCGAGGAGCGAGGGTGGCGGCCCGCTAAGGAAATGAAACGATTTTCTTTTTAAAATCTAAATTCAAACAGCCCCAAATTCATCATTTTGAGCAATCAAAAATCATTTTCAAGATTTGGTGCAAAAATGAAAGTTGCTCCATTTTTCGAGATCTACAACTTTGCTTTTATGACCAAAATCAATTTCCAAGTAGATTTTGAATTACAAATAAAAATCAATAATAATTCAAAACCCAATTTTTGAAGAATTATTTTTAAAAGCATAATTTGGCAAAATTTTGAATATAAACTTTGCTCCAAAATGCATTCTAATTACTTCTAAGTTGTCTAAGTGATCAACCAAGGTACACACATGGCAAAACAAACATAGCATCCAATCTATTAAAACAAGACTATACACATACCTGTTTCATTAATATAGTTCAATTCTATCTTTCATGTCATGCTTATGAATGCATAATAATGATTATGATCATGATTTGCAAAATGTTAATGCATGCTTAGCACCGAGGTGTTACACTAGGGGCAACCATAATTCCCTGTGATCGCTTCAGCGAGGTAGCTAGTTTTTTTCTTTCAGCCCTGCACTTGCGTCTCCGTCAGTAACACTTTTGAGTGTCTTGCTAGTTACCAGAGCTTAGCCGTGTTTATTCTTTCTAGATGATATATACTCGTAGGCCTTTGTTTATTACGCGATCAAGAAGAAGTAATTTAGTGAGATGCTTTTCACGCTCTACTTCTTCAATGCGCTATACCTATAACCGGTCCTAGGGTGAGCAAGTTACTATAGTTGGCATGTGTCACCTTGTAGGAAACAAACGTAGTACATGTTTAGTTGGATTGGGATATATGATTTTTTTTTTCGTGAGCGTGCTTGTTGCTGCAAGTGTTTCATTAAGAGGACATATTTCACATTTTTTTTCTTGGCGAAGAATTTTTTTGTCAGCTCCCAATCATCCCTCCCCGAGTCTCCAGTCATTTGTTCCAATCCTTCAAGCGACGAGTCAAAAGCTAAGAAGGTAATTTCTTTTTCTTCAATCATACTAAATCCTTTGTATTATAGTATGAACTAGTGTACACAATTGTGCTTTAGTGACATGTGCCGGAAAAAAGTAATTATGAATGGATCTTTGAACATTTCATTTCAAAGAACACCCAAAGAATGATGTTCTTCAAGTAGAAATTATATGGCCAGAATTGAATAAGTACCATTTTTGTTATACCCATTTTCTATTCCCTCCATTTCGAAAACAATGCAATTTCTAACTAAAGTACTAAGTCAAATTGATTGGAACCAGGGTGCTCGATCTTTTATCAGGTTAAGGTAACTCTTGATTTTGTGCAGACTTAACACACATGATTAGGCTTCCGATCACAAAGACCGGAATCCTGCAATTGCAATACTACATCTCCTTTGGTTATCAACCATGCACTCGCCATAAAAGGGTAATCGTTGTCTACGAATTAAGAACACAAGCAAGAACAAGAAAGACACAATCTGTAAATAATGTTGAAATTAGATTAAACACATGGAGTTAGGGTCTCACAAACCAATGAACGACAATCGTTCATCGTAGATTAATCTAAGCAAAATTTAAACCCTAACTTTGCCGATGACTATTGAATGCATACCTAACTCCATAGGGCCTTTTCCTCAGTTGCAGGGTTTGGTGGCCCAAAATTGACTTGGCTTCGCCAAAAGGCCTCATCTCTAAAGCTCGGCTCACGAGGCGTCCCTCTCGCTATAGGGCGGAGCCCTCTCACCTCGCTCTTGTGACATGCTATGTTTCCCTTCTTCCATTTTCTCCATTCAAGGGTGAGTCCCATGCGTCAGTTTGTGGATTGTGGTCTCACACACTAATCCCTACAGGTGCCCATAGTAGTCCAGCCGCCCTACCTAAACCAATCATCATATCGGTCCCTAGGCCCCAGCAAAAGGGTGGTCAAGGACACCTAGACATATCCCTAATGGACTCCAACATGATACATGGCCCAAAAGATAGTAACACAATACCCTAACAAATTCTGGACGTTCACTTATTTCAATGATTCATGTTGACTCCTATGGAACTCGACATGGGATTGGTGTCGTTTAAAACATTGTCTTAGCTTTTGGTGCATATGAACGTCCAAAACGGACTCTGTATGCGATCTGGTCATCGATTTTAGTGTGGGTTGTTGTCGGAGTCTGAGGTGGGCTCGAACTTATATGGATTGGGTCTCTAACTTGGCTTGGATGCTCACGCCGGTATTCTTCGTCTATATACCTCTATCCAAGTACTTCTTGATCCTCTCACAAGTTCCTAAGAATTGGAATATTCTCAATAGATTCTATTATAAAAATCAAGAAACAAATTACTTAGGAACGAGCTCACCTGGAGATTTAGGGGCAGCTTGGATTTAAGATTTCATATTTGTTTTTTATATTCAAAACTAAGTTGTTAGTTTTTACCTAAAATAAAGGCAGTAGCTGAGCAACATGTAAGATTTCATATTCAGTTCTTATTTTTTTAATTAAAATTTTGCTACCTTCTATGTCTTATTTGTCTCTTTATTATTTTACCAGGATATACAACATACAAATCATGCATCAATAGTGCATACACGGTATTAAATTATACTATACTTCAAGTTTCACAAATTATTCTTTTAAGTTTTAAGCTATTTGAACTTATGATGTGAACCTAAAAATGTTTTTCTTTCTATTTAGTTGTATGATAAAATCTTCACGTTAGATTATGGTACTAAGATTTGCAAGTTCTACAACAAATTTAAGTTATGCTAGTTTTATATTTGTATTAATATGTATAATATTAATCTATATATCTAAGTTCTTTAATATAACTTATACGTCTAACTTTACATCTAAGTCATTCATCAAGTTATACATCTAAGTTATCACACTATGATTATGTTATTCGTCTAACTTATTCATCAGCCGATATCGTTAAGTTCTCATATTAATATTTTAAAATTTTATATTTATGCAGGTCTTTCAAGTGATAATAAATTAATCTTATGTTCTATGTAGATGTAGTTACACGTAGATGTAGTTACACGTAGAAGCTTCAGATTTGTTAATTTACCAGCTGTTTCACAACCAAAATATCATATGCTTGACTTATATTTAAGTTATATATGCTTATGTAAACAAATTGGCCATATAACTTATAAAAGTACCATATACTTTATACAAACAAGTTACTGGAATATAAGTTATATATGTTGTTCGTTGATCTAATTTATAAGTCCAACTTTTACATGCACGTCATTCGTCAAGTTTCATTGGACTCTATGGTTAACTTCTCTCATTAATGTTCCAAGTGAGAATAGGTTAATCTTATGTTCTATGCTATTACACAAAGAACCTTCAAACTTATTAATTTATAGTCTCTTTCGTAACAAGATTATCACATGTTTGTACGATATTTAAGTTATATATGCTTATGTTAACAAATTTCAGCGCATTCGGATGGTGTGCTCAACAGTAGATTTCGGTTGGTCTTGGATGATTGAATAGTATTATGTGAGAGAGAATAAGCTGAAACAAGCTGAAACAAGCCAGAACTATATCAGTCGAATGCGAGCTTTTTGCCATATAACTTACAGTACTTTTTATTTGACTCCCACACCACCTAATTATTAACCCTTTTTCTATTCTCCCGAATGATTAGGTAGAAAGTAAAAAGAAATAACACGCTCAAAGATAATGGCCCATCGATCATATGTCAAAAAGAGAAAGAGAAATTGGTGAACTGCACCGCACCCTTCAGTATGTCTGCCAAAGGTGAAGCCGACATGCTGTCGGAGCGTTCGTTGGATTCTCCACCAGTTGTTGTCCGCTGATTAGCACGGTTCGAAGAGCAATGGGGATAGCTGCTGGAGATACTCTTTATACCAGCAAAATTTAGTTTTTATTAGATGGTGTTGAGGGGGCGTAAATTTTCCTGATGCCTCAATACTTCAAGTACACGATCTGATCTGATCTGAGCTTGCGCACAAACTCACATCCCTACTACACCTATATACCAAAAGACACACACGCGACTGCGAGGTACTTGAAGACCATGAGACACTAAACGTGACGGGCACGGCATCTTGGCCATTGTGAAATATCCGCGTCCGAGGCTGCAAGAAAATGAGAAAAAACCCCGATGCGAAATCTGCGTTTAGCGGGGCTCCATCTCAGGTTCTCAGGCCGTTGGGCCTCCACCGAGCGACTCCCACCGCTGAGCCATCGGCTCATTCGCGAGTGGACGTAAATTTTAATTGAGGTTTTAACTATGCATTTTATATTTTTTTCCCTGTCTGGACCTAACGGGCAATTAGTGGCCCATTATCTGTAACCTGGACTAATTAGTTCCTGGCGCACATCGGTAGCGGGCTAGCGGCTGATGCCGTCATAACGCCGAAACCTCGCACTGGCTCCTGATTTATGTCTGGACGGCGCAACCTCGGAATTTCCATTGCTCCCGATTTGTTCTACAAAAACCAGTGATTAAGCACCCTATGGAAAGGCAATGAAATCTCTAGTACAACGACAACACGTACTAATATTCGACCAAATAGGACTCCAAAATTAAGACGTCTTGTATACACAGCATCTTGATCTTCACGAGCATAAATCGGGAGCCCGTACCAAACTCACTCTGGTTGTTATAGGGCCACGTAGAGGTGCCACTGGTGGCCTGCCATACGAACCCAACGTTAGTGTAGTGGGCTGGAATGCGAATCATCGGGGCCGTTTGTATCGTGTCTGTTGCGGAGGAACCTCCGTTTGCAGCATGGAGGTGGAGGGGGAACCTTCTCCTTCTCCTCCTCCTCCCGCGATGTCCCCTCGTTCCAAAACAAGGCTCTGTTGATCATCTTTTCCTTGTTTAATTATTTGTAATAACCTCGGGATCATCTTGCATCTCTTTGCCAGCGTCGTGAATTTTTTTTCGGTTCTAGGCTCTGTTGCATGCATCTTTTGCCGGTGCCCTGAGAATGTTCGGGGACTCGAGCACGGGCCGCATCATGTGAATGACCCAGTTTTGTCAAATTGACTATTTTTTATATAACTAGTTAAATTTGAAGGAAAAAATGATTTCGCAAGAAGTGAAATGTAGCCTTGTTCCAAAACATTTTCATTTTTTTTTTTTGTTTTTATTTTTGTTTGTTGCAGTAGTCAAGGCGCAACGTGACGTGAGTTTTCATTTATGTGGCATGGCCATCCATTTTCATGGGCTTTGTTGAGATCCGTGGCAGATGCCTTGCCTTGCCTCCTCCGATCCGTCCTCTCTTGCAGCTTCTTCTGGGGCTGCCTGCCACTTCGCTTTCACTACTACTAGTAGGTGGTGATGATGGACAAATAGCACAGAGAGCAAGAGAGTTGACATTAATGTCTTGCATGCCTTGTCTTCTCGCTTTCCTCCAGTTTGCCTTTCCACCCAGGGAAAAAGGAGTCATATGCAGGCATTCTCCATGTCCGCTTCTCTTATAATCCATTTTTTTCAGTTGGAACAGTGTTTTTCTTTCACAACAAATTAGCCGGAACAGATGCATTATCATGGGGATGGGAATGTAACTCCAGATTATTTATTTATATATACATTTGCATTTGCTTTTGCTTTTGCTTAACAGATGGACGGCTCATAATCAGTCTATGGTTCCGTTTGGCCTCGAAGCGAATCCATGGGATTGGGACGAGGGGATGGAATGGAATGTGTCTCGGCGCATTGCCAACCAAGATTGCATAATTTGATCCCCTGCAGTGCAGTTTCTCAAATGCTTGGTTTAATTGTGACTTTTGTTGTCTCTCTCTCTATCTCTCTCTCTCCCCAAATGAGTAACTTTGGAATAAGTCTATGTGACCCCGTATAACCGTTTAATTATGTGTTTATTATTTTTTCAGAATGGTTTTTATTGAGGTGGCGCGCGCATTATATGGATGCTGGGAATGGCATTTGCACCCATCTTTCATGTTGCGAGGTGCACCACCTGTCGACATGGTGAGTATCTGGGGACAGAGATAGAGAGAGATGTGAAAGAGAGCAAAGACCAAAGCGATGGCAGGAAAGAAGAGACGTATTGATGATGTGCAGCTAGCAGAGTGGTGTGGCATGGCATGGCACGGCACGGCACACGTGGACAATTTTGTCCGTATCAGCTTGCCCGGCCGGGCACTCTACTCGGTCTCAATAACAGGTTTTATAATCAGGGCTTTAGGTAAACTAAGGCCCTATTTAGTTTCTAATAATTTTCACCATAAAGTATCACATCGAATCTTACGGCACATGCATGGAGTATTAAATATAGACGAAAAAAAATTAATTGCACAGTTGAGTGAGAAATTACGAGACAAAACTTTCAAACTTAATTAGTCTATAATTAGACACTAATTGCCAAATGCAAACGAAAGTACTACGCTAGCCAAACCCAAAAATTTTCGTGAACTAAACGCGCCCTAACGTTGTCATATATTCTGGTTCTGGCAGGTTGTTGGTTTCGTACGCACTCAAGCATTCCTTGAACCGTACTAGCTCGCTAATCCATATTACTCGTATGATCGTATCCAATCCATGTAATATTAAATCATCAGGTATTTATTTATTCCTATCTGTTTTTTTTTTTTGCTTCTTTCTTCTTTGTTTAGAGAAACAATTGTTTATGCGTTTAGAACCAACAAATAAACCGCGAATTTAATCAAAGTCAACCAAAAACCAGTTCTCGCTCTGCACTCTTTGTAGTCTCCTACTAATACGTACTATATATCTGGTATATAGTACTATCTGGTATATGCTTATTAATTAGGATGGATGGACTGGGGGTTTTGAGATGATGCATTCACACAAAAAAGTAATGTCGTCTTAGACAGCGACGTCGAAAAGAAAATTGCTTCCTGCACATTTTAAAAGTACGACTTCAATTCTCTCATCAAAATATATATATATGGAGTAGGCGAGTAGCTGCTGCAAAACGTGAAGGAACACCAAAGAGTCAAAGACGACGTTACATGCTCGCCCCTTGGGGCTGCAATGGGATGGGGCACTGCTCATTCATTCCTCCTCTATTCACCTCTGCATAATCTGTATAGTAAACTGCAAAAAATATTCAATACAAACCACCTCTTTAGTGAAAACATAAAAACCCTGCCAAAAAAATACACTTAGGAGTTTTTGGGAAAAAAATGAAAGGATGCATTTTTTTGCGCAAGGAAAAATGAAAAGGATGCATATATCCTAGATGCATAGCAAAATGGACGATGTATCAAAAATGTCAAAGCGACTTATAATTTGGAACGCATGGAGTACTTGCATATAGAAGTTGAGACCCAAGCTCGTTCTTGTAGTGCATATATATGCACACAAATTTTATCATTTTCATATGATTTTTCTAAATTGAGTTTGCATCTATCATAGACATATATAGATCAACTATGAATGTGCACCATTTAAAATTTCTTGGGAACTTGTAAATTTGTTTTCTATAGGGTTTTTACACTTCCACTAAACACATGGGGTTTCCATATGTCGTTTTCTTTGGTAGCACTACTCTCCTCTCCTCTTCTCTTCTCTTCTCATGTCATACTACCTCTACCTTTAAAGTAAAGTCATCTAAATTAATCATCTTATTTATTATTAACACAATTACCTAAAAGAACCCTAAATTTACATTACCCATCTATACCATTATGAAAATCATCCAGATTAACCCTTTCAATTTCCATATAAGTTACTCACACCAATAATTATTAAAAAAAAGAACCCCAAAGGCTATAATTGGTTACCTACCATCTTCGCAATTACAAGATCTCCCAATACCTTTGCATACTTCTAAAAAAAGTATACATCATGATGTGTGTCACTAGGCTTACCAAGTATATGTATGTTCCTAGAAAGCAATGAGTGTATCAGTTTCCATATCAAGCACTTTTTAGCTCAGGTTAATGTTTCAACGACAAATGTGTGAACAAACATTTGGATGCAAAGAAGAAGAAATTTAAATGGGGATGAAAAGGCACATAGTTTTTTTTGAAGAAATGAAAGCATATAAATAATTTGTAACTGAATTATATTATATCACAATTGGATAAAAACAAGAAAAACACCTATATAGGGTATGTGCTAGAACATGAACAAATGAGAAATAGCAAAGATAAGCAATTTTGTTATGGGATTCATACTTATCCATGAATTTCTAACACTTATATCTTTTAGGATTAGTAACCCTTGCAGGTACCATAGTTTGATGGACTGTATATATATATATATATATATATATATATATATATATATATATATATATATATATATATATATATATATATATATATATATATATATATATATATATATATATATAATATATAGATTGACTATACAAGATGGGTGTTTCTACATTCATCAAGAAAGGGATTTTCATAAACAAATCACTAATCTAAATGTTGACTTGTAAACTGTTCAGATGCACATCTTAAGTGTCATGTATTTTTCTGAAGGAACGAAACAAGTTTCTAATGGCAAGAGGCAAGAGCACCAGAAACTTTGCCTCTGATTTTTTTTTCTTTAAACACCTCCAGTTTCTTCCTTGTATATGTACATACTTGTACTGTTAATCAACATGTCATCGTGTGCATATTCCTTGTAAGATGCTGTCAACTGCAATGAAGTGATAAGTACATCGGTTACACACATGTGTGGCCTAATTTCTTCTCTTATGTTAACTCGACAGCCTCGATCGAATTGTAAGTGCTGAGTTGCGAAGATAACTTTGTTAACTTCGATTCCTTCTTTCCTTGAAACAGTATTCATGCATATACATACTGATACTCAACTGTGAACACAAAGTCAAATTTCGAATGTTGCCTGCACTGGGTTACTCTCATCTAATAAATTTCTTATGCTTGCCGTTGCCCTCTCATAGTTATTTTCTAATCCTTTTGTTAATGAATCACTAGTTGCACTACCTAGTTCAAGCTAAAACCCTAGGTATCCTAAGCCTAGCCAGCTACCCAAGTCACCCTAGAATTATATTGCACATGCATGAAGGCCTTAATCCTATATCTAGACATGAATCCCCAAGCCTTCACCCAAGAATTCAAGAACATAGGTTCTATCGCCCAACTAATGGAGAGTCCATCGAAATCATCGGAGAGTCCGTCAACCTCGAAGTTAGTCACCAACACCTTAAAATCCCTTCAGAGTGACCCAGCGGTGTGTCCATTGAATTATATAAACCAAAACCCAGTGAACCCAAGAGTACCCAACTTCTACCGAAGTGTCCGTGGAACCTCACGGAGTGTCCGCCGATTTATAAGCTTGAATAACCAGAGAACCCGAGAACTCCAAGTTCCCATCCGAACATCCATCAATTTGCTCGGAGTGTCCGCCAACCCCAAACTCACCAAAGTTTCCTAAGTCCCAAACCACCGGAATGTTCCACGAAACCTTCCGTGGGTAATGGAGAGTCCGTTACCCATGACGAAGCGTCCGTCAACCAAACCAGAGCCAAAACAGAGACTGTTAACCTCGGAGGCTAACTCAGCGGAGCGTCCGCCACATATGTCGGAGTGTCCGATGATTTATAGAGACAGTATATGAGATCTAGAACCTTGCCCTAGAATCCGATCAACCTTAGTCACACTAAACAACAATGGTGCAATAGTAGAGCACAGTTAGATGTCTCTTCCCAATTTCCAAATCAAGTTCCCAATCTCTATCTCTTTATCAATCGTGCGGTTATCTCCAATCCTCGAATCCCTTCTTTCAGATTCGGTTATCATGTGAGGATCGTGCGTGAGTCATCATCATTATCCATAATCGTCGGGAACGGCAAAACCAGGCAGGCACCCCCACTACTATAAGCCCTATTTTGGATACTTATCGTGTTTCATTTACAAGTTATGCATTTCATGTAGATTTGGTTGATAACTTTATGATGCTTCATTAACATTAGAACTACTCACTAAGTGATGATTAGAGCCTTTCATTTAATCAACAGGAATGGAAACGCTTAATTGCTTAGTAACGTTAGAAGTAGAGTATGAGAAGGGAACTCAAGCTTGCACGTGTAGGATGTTACACCGGGATATTTAATCACTAAAATGAATGAGGGATACAACTTATCTACTTCCCTAATTTTGACTAAGGACTCACCTCAATTTGAATTATGAATTTGATGATCAATTTGGTAATTCTTGCTCATGTGAGGGGTAGGTCATTATGAGTGTGAGATCTCAAGTGACGTAGCTCGTGGAGCAGTTAAGGACCGTGCATTGGGATATGTGAGTTAGAGTAACCACCCGTACAGACCACATGTCACATATGGGTGCGACAAGCCGAGTAACTAATTGTGATTGGTCTATCCGTGAAACTAGCAAGAAGGTGGCGCCGGTTAGATGGTGGTAGCATTAATCGGGAAAAAGTCAAAAACTTTTCATGTGACATTTGGGCTGAATTGGGGAAAGGTTGGAAAATGTGAGGCAACCCTTACTCGGGTATGGGTATGGTGATTAGTCCTGATTACAGTTGTACACCTCTGTAGAGTTTGAAAGCCTGAAGTCCGTTAGGACAGAACCTTTTTGGTTGTTCTTATTTTCTATACCCATGGTAGTGTTGATGATGAAAATTGATTATGAGATGAACTATAAATGTTGATCATTTTTATGATGCTATTTATTACTATCTGTCATGAACTTACTACTATTAATGTCGGGTTCATAAACCCGAGGTCCCCAATAGACCCGCTTCCCTGCAAAACATGGCCCGACAAGGCGCGCAGCGACAATATGCGTCCTGGGCCGGCCTAGATACATAATGACAGACCAAGACAATGATCCGGTTCCCAAAGACTAGATGACTCAAAAGACTGGACGACTCGAGGAGCTCTCTCCCAAAAGACCACACCCCGAAGACTGGATGACTCGAGGACTCGATAGCTCAATAGCTCTAGAGCCCGACAGCTACACAGTCTACATGCTCTCAACAGCTGATAAGCTTGGACACACAGAGCACACGCTCCGATACTTAGCGCACGTTTGAGCATCCATCACTCTAGGCCACTCGGTTCAGAGTCCAACCAGGCCTCTAACACCCCCTTCTCATTCTTCACTCGTTTGTAACCCCACAGCAAACTTCGAGCACCTAGGACTCAGGAATAAAGTCACCGACTGACTGAAACTGGATATAGGGCACGTTGCCTGAACCAGCATAAATCCTGTGTCATTGCGTGCTAGGCCACATCTGATCACAACACATGACAAAACTATAAATATTTACTTGTTGGCCACATTTTGCATCGACAGTTGGCGCTGTCCGTGGGGAGGACGCCATGCATTCACGCTTTTGGTCATCGGATGGCCCACCTTTCCACCATCTTCGGCATGGCGGGCTCGAGCGATACGATTCGCTTTAGCTCACTGGAGTTTCCCACGCTCCCACTTGCTGGGATGTGGGCTCCTCTCATCTTCATGCCACTCTAGACCTTCCTTTTGGGAGTCTGGACTTTGTCACCAACCAGCTCGGCATACTCCACCTCCATGATGAGGCGCTTGTCCCGGTGCCCACTAGAGTAGGAGCGCCCTCCACCGGCCTCGGGCCACTCGATGACCTCAACGTCGAGACACTCGCGCTTCGCCTCGAGCCCATGCTGGGCTCAAACCCCACGGTGAGTGATGTACATATTGTTCTTTACTCACTATTTAACACCTTCCGCCGACTCTCCAGAGGGACCCCGTTGTCCCCACTACGACCACCATGCGACCGGTTCCCCTATGGCTTCGCGTCCCTCGTGGACGCGTGCGCACGGGGACTTCGAAGGATGCTAACGCCGTCCCCTCTCACATCCGAGTTCATGGGGATGGCGGGCTATGCTCTCGCCTCCTTCCATGACCTCATCGATGATGAGGTCAAAAGCGATGGCTCTAGCATTGGTGACGTCATAGCACCTGGCCACCCTCTGTCCGGGAGTGCGCTATGGTGGACGCCTTGGGACAGCCACCGGAGGTAGTGGAGTCTCTACAGACTCACACCCCTCTAGACCCCCATGCGTAGGCCCTGGCGCATGCACAGCAGCACGGCGAGGAGTTATGACAAAGGCGGCAGAGCCAGCCGCCGCCTACACCAAAGCACATGGCGCATCATGATGCACCACATGCACGTAACCGGCGAGCGGCGCTCGAGGTCATGCCTATCAGGTCCAGCGTAACATACTGGACGGAGGGGACAACCCTCCTAGTTTGCTCGGGCTGGCCAGAACATCGCCGTTGCGGCGATGCTTCTGCGCGGCCTCCCCGAGCCTATCGACCCTTAGGAACAAGCAATCCAATGGAACCTCCTGGCACTGGTGGAGACCACCACCGTTCAGCAGGCAGAGAGCTCCGTGTCGCGACACCGGCTCACGGCCTCTTGCCCAACCGGGGGACAGGGGCCACACCAGTTTAATCGCACCGTCCACTCACCACAGCAGTTATCGGGCATGGAGCAGGAAGCCGTGGCTGCACTGCAGCCTGACCCGGCGCCTGCTCCACACCGACCACATGTGCATGAATGGCTCGGCCTGAATCGTGATGCTCGCAGCATCATCAACAATCGACTCCATGCCCGACACGATGATAATGCCCATCGAATGGCCACGAGAGCAGGCAGCGCGGGCCTTGGCCTGACCATCGAGGAGTGCGAGGACACCGACCAAATGACCGGAGCCCCAGCCCAGACAGCCCAGGTCCATGGGCCTTTGGGCATCACATCCAGAAAGCGTCATTCCCATAGTGCTTCCGACCGCCCACCAACATCGCCAGGTACACCGGGGAGATGAACCCCGGTATATGGCTCAAAGACTTCTGGCTCGCCTGCCGAGCTGAAGGAGTGGATGATGACTACTTCATCATCCAGTACCTTCCCATCTACATGTAGGAGCATGTTCGAGCTTGGCTCGAATTCCTTTCCGCCGACAGCATCCGCAACTAGGCGGATCTCAAGAAGGTCTTCGTCAAAAATTTCTAAGGAACATATTTCTATCATGGGAATTCCTAGGACCTCAAGAGCTCCTAGGAGGAGCCCAATGAGTCCCTATGGGATTACATCGTAGGTTCTCAAAATAGTGCAACTCCATTCCTGATGTCGTCGACGCGGACGTCATCAGCGCGTTCCTCTCTGGGACAACCTGCAAGTCCTTGATCCACAAGCTTGGTTGTGTGAAGCCCCGTACCACCCATGACCTGCTCGACATTGCCATGAACCATGCCTCTAGTGAGGAGGCGGTCGGGGTGATCTTCAGCGGTGATCGGGACAGGGGCAAGGCCAAGTGCGAGGACCAAGGCAACTACCCCTCCACACAAAAGGGCAAGAAGAACAAGAAGGATCGGCGCCGACCGACCAACCCAGCTTTGGTCGTTGTGTCCGACCGAGCGGGCAAGCAGCTCCAAAAGGGCTAGCCCGACCACTTTGATAAGTTCATGGAGGGTCCATGCACCAACCATGTCTATCCTATCAAACACCTCTACAAGGACTGCGAGCTCCTCAAGCGCTTCCAAAGGAAAGCCGCCAAGCCAAAGAAAGGGAAAGGCAAGAAGGAGGCGGCCAAGAAAGGAGGTGCGGCGGGCAAGGATGAAGACGGCTTCTTCAACCCTGAGGAATGCGTCATGATCTTTGGGGGATTCAACGCTATCCATTCCAAGCACCAGCACAAGGTACGCTATAGAGAGGCATACATCGTTGAGTCGGCCATCCCCTCTTTCCTTAGCTGGTCGGACTCCCCGATCACTTTTGATCAGAGAGACCATCCTTCCCACATCGCTCAACCGGATCGCTACCCGCTCATCGTAGACCCCATCATCCACAAGAAGCGCCTCACCAAGGTGCTGATGGACGGAGGCAGCAACCTCAACATTCTCTACATCGACACCCTTGACGCCATGTGCATCCCGGTCGGAGCTCCACCCAGTGAGCTATCCCTTCCACGGTGTGATCCCAGGGACACAGGCATACCCACTCAGGCAGATCAACCTACCCATCATGTTTGGCAACCGCACCAACTTCCGCTCGGAGGTCCAAACCTTTGAGGTAGTGGACTTTCCAGGGTCCTACCACGCCATCTTGGGGCGGCCATGCTACGCTAAGTTCATGGCGATCCCCAACTACACCTACCTCAAGCCAAAGATGCCAGGGCTGAACGGCATCATCATCGTAGGTAGCACCTTCTCGCATGCCTACACGTGCGACTGTGAGCATTACGAGCTCGCCACTACCGTCATCAACTCCGCCGAGCTCCCAGAGCTCGAGAATTCGACGACTCTAGCAGTCCCCAACCGCAACGGGCTAGACCTCCTCGAGTGCCTTCCATCCGACTAAGGAAACCAAGGTGGTGGAGATCAACCCCACCAACCCAACCAAGATGGTTCGGGCGGGACTAAGCTCCTGGCCAAATAGGAAAGCGAGCTAACTGACTTCCTACATGTAAATCGCGATGTCTTCGTGTGGGAGCCTTCAGACATGCCGGGCATACGAGGGAGGTCACCGAGCACGCACTACACGTTGTTCTAGGCTCAAAGCCTACCAAGCAACGTCTGCATCGCTTTGACGATGAGAGGCGCTGGGCCATAGGTGAGGAGATCGCCAAACTTCTGGCAGCCGGATTCGCCAAAGGTATACCACTCCACTAGCTAGCTAATCCTGTTCTTGTGAAAAAGAAGAATGGGAAGTGGAGAATGTGTGTTGACTATACTAGCCTCAACAAGGCATGCCCAAAGGATCACTTCCCTTTACCACGCATAGATCAGATAGTCGACTCCACCTCAGGATGCAAAATCCTTTCCTTCCTAGATGCCTACTCAGTCTACCACCAAATCACGATGAAAGAGTCTGACCAGGTTGCAACTTCATTCATCACCCCGTATGGTTCGTACTGTTACGTAACCATGCCTTTCGGTCTAAAGAATATTGGTGCCACCTATCAACGGTGCATGCAGCGATGCTTCGCCGACCAAATCAACCCGCCCGACCAACCAAACCAAGTCGAGTGGCCAAAACCAACAATTGTCGTCTATATAGATGACATAGTGGTGAAAATGGTTCAAGCTAGCAACCTGATCGCAAACTTGGCGCAACATTCGTGAACCACCGAAGGTTCAGCGTCAAATTGAATCCCGAAAAATGTGTTTTTAGGGTTTGAAGGGGAAGCTGCTCGGATACATCATGTCCGAGCACAACATGGAAGCCAACCTTGAAAAAATCACGGCCATCTCCAACATGGGCCCTATACGCAATGTCAAGGGCGTGCAAAGGCTCACTGGCTGTTTGGCCGCCCTGAGCCGGTTCATCTTCCGACTAGGTGAACGGGGGATGCCACTCTACAAACTTCTCAAGAAGACAGACACATTAGTCTGGACAAAGGAGGCACGATAGGCTTTGGAAAGCCTCAAAGCATCATTGACGTTGTCCCCAATCCTCGTTACTCCCAAACGGTGTAAATCCCTCCTCCTCTACATTGTGGTAAGCAACCACGTTGTGAGTGCCGCCCTCATTGTCGAGAGGGAGGAGCCGAGACACCCCCTGAAGGTCCAACGACTGGTGTAATTCATCGGTGAGGTACTCACCGACACCAAAATTCGCTACCCCCAGGTTCAGAAGCTTCTGTACGTCGTGCCGATGGCAACCCGGAAGCTCCTACACTACTTCACCAACCACGAGATCATGGTTGTCACCTCATACCCACTTGGGGAGTTCATCCATAACCGTGACGCCACCGACCGAATCTCCAAGTGGGCTCTTAAGCTCATGGGCCATGACATCAGGTACGTCCCCCACACTGCTATTAAGTCTCAGGCTATTGCCGACTTCATCGCCGAATGGACAGAAGTCCAGCTCCTGACCCCGGATGTCACCCATGAGTACTAGATGATGTACCTCGATGGGTCGGTCATGGTGCCCAGCTCGAGGGTTGGAGTGGTTCTAATCTCCCTGGATGGGAGCAGGCTCCGCTACGCGATCCGTCTCCATTTTTTAGCCTCGAACAATGCCGCAGAGTACGAGGCCCTCATCAATAGACTGTGCATTGCCGTCAAGCTCGACGCCATGTGGCTGTATGTCTGTGGTGACTCAGAGTTGGTCGTCGACCAAGGCATGAAGGAGTCCTCCTATAAGAGCCCTCTCATGGTGGCGTACTGCCAGGAGGTGCACAAGGATAACGACCTCGAACTATTTTGAGGGATTGAATTGCATCATGTCCCTCGAAAGGATAACGACGCCGCCAACTTCCTCACAAAATTGGCGGTCAGACGGGAACCACCCACCGATGGGGTCTTTGTAAATGACATCCACGAGCCATATGCCCGCATCCGAAAGGATCCAACCTAGATGCACTCCAACACTAGTCTGGCATCTTGGGGGCTCTGATCCCTCAACGTGCCCCGGCCCCGACCAAGCGCTCGGGGGATCCGACTTGGTGCCTCCATGGCAACATCGTCCGGTGACATCACCATGATGACACTCGATCCAGCCGACTGGAGAGCACCACTGCTCGCCTACCTCCTCGAGGAGGTTCTCCCACCGGAAAGGACTAAAGCACGATTAATCGCTCGACGCGCCAAGACATTCGTTGTCATTAGTAACAAACTTTACAAGCAAAGTCCATTGGGAGTGCTCATGAAGTGCATCCCGACTGACTAGGGGAAACAACTTCTCCTCGAAGTCCATGCTAGAATCTATGGACATCACGTGGCCCCAAGGTCACTTGTCAAGAAAGCCTTTCGCTAAGGTTTTTACTGGCCCACTATGCTGCGAGATGCAGAGGAGGTGATCCGTAGGTGTGAAGGATGCTAGTTCTACTCTCATCAAACTCACCTACCGGCGCAGGAGCTTTAGACCATCCCCATCACCTAGGCATTCGTGGTCTAGGGCCTCGACATGGTCGGACCCCTTAAAAAGGCCCTAGGTGGCTTCACTCACCTACTCATGGCGGTGGACAAGTTCACCAAGTGGATAGAGGTGAAGCCCATCCCCAATATCCGCTCGGAAGAGGCAGTCAAGTTCTTCCTCGACATCATCTATCGGTTTGGTGTTCCTAAATGTATCATCACCGACCACGGAACAAACTTCCCGGGAAGAAGTTCCTAGACGTTTGTGATGGATACAGCATCAGGATCGATTGGGCCTTGGTCGGACACCTGTGTACTAATGGTCAGGTCGAGCGGGCCAATGGCATGGTCCTCCAAGGACTCAAGCCCCGCATCTTTGACCGACACAAAAAGTATGTCGGGTGTTGGGTTGTAGAGGTCCCAGCGATTCTCTGGAGCCTAAGAACGACCCCAAACGGGTCCACAGGGTTCATCCCTTTCTTCCTCGCATACGGAGCCAAAGCAGTGTTGCCCTTCGACCTCAATCACGGTGCCCCAAGAGTAAAGGCCTTCGACCGAGACTGAGCCGCGGAGGCTCAACAGGACGTGGTCGACCTACTCGAGGAGGCTCGTGAGACGACCATCATCCGCTTTGCTCGTTACTAGCAAACTCTCCATAGGTACCATGAAAGAAAAATCAGGGGGAGGATCCTCAAGGTCGGTGATCTCATACTCTGGAGGACCCAGTCAACCAAGGACAAATATAAGCTCTCTCCACCTTGGGAAGGACCGTACGCGGTGGCTGAGGTGATCCGACTGGACGCCTACCGGCTGAAGGACGACAACGGCAACATTCTCACCAACACATGGAACATCGAACAGTTACGTCGTTTCTTTCCCTAAAGCTAGGTCTTACTGTTCATTTCCATTCAATGCTTGCTCCTATAGCGCCCCAGCTCAAGCACTCTCGGCCTAGGTCGCTCGGGGGCTCCACGGGGGTGCGATACCACCTCCTTTTTACTATCATGTAGTAACACTTTTCACCCAAACAAAAGGGCGTCGTCCAAATGAAAGGGCATTCTGTTTCTTTGATTACCCTATGTAACTTGCGCTTTTAGCCTCCCGACCGATCACACCTCGCCACGACCTATGGTTACGAGTAGCTGAGCCTTGCGGGCCACGCCTAGGTTCTTAAGGTTGTAGCCTATGGGTCAACGGGCAGGTGCAAAAAAGAAAGGACAAAAAACAAAGCTACGCAAGGATAAAAACAAGGGTGGATGAGACAAGCTTCCCCTCATGAGTGATTTCATCACAAAATGAACATAAAATATTCACGAATGTAAAATTGTTCACACGGGGGCTCCCCCACAAATTCATCTTTTACATAAACTGACTATCTCTACTCTAACTCTATTGTGGCCCCCTGGTGGCGTCGGTTGATGGTGTGGTTGGTGAGGAGGAAGGCAGCTTGGTTGTGGTCTAGACAACGGCACTCAGCTCGGCTGCGGTCAGGACGACGTTCGGCTCAGATGGGGGTAGGACGATGCTCGCCTCTGACCTGGCCTCTGCTGCCTCCATAGGATGGACGACGTCTTCCCGGCACACATCTGTGGCCACGGTCGAACGGCAAGCCTCCATCACCCACTGCACAGTGACCTGCTCAGCGACCACCTGTGCGTGCAGCACCAAACTCTCCCCCAACGCATGGATCTCGTCTGTGCTCCACCCATTGGCATATTCTCTGTAGATGGCTACAAAGTCTAGATTGGGGTAGTGGGTCGCCACCGAGGTCAGCACCCCTGATGTCCCATAGAACATGCCATCAGAGATGAGCACCCAAACTTCATTCGGGACCTCCGCCAGCTGGACGGCGGGCATACTGGTGCTCGGTCTCCATTCAAACACCTCGGAGACCACCACCTGCGCAATGTTTTGAATCTGGTCGAGCTCTCCCTCAAGAGCGCATCGCTCCTCAAGGGACTGGGCTAGCACCTCCATGCCCCGAGTGACCGCCGCTTTGCCCGTCTCAGCTCTTGCTCTAGAGCATATCTTTCCACCCAGTTCTAGAAATGGACGACAAATCTAGGAGCAAGGAAAAGAAAAATTCAAGGCATCAACCGAGGGTAGAATAGGTATGTACCGATCCGGGCACTTTCGAGAATGGAGAGCCCTTCCTCTTGCCTTGTCACCCTTTTGAGCAGCCGAGTGTTTGACTCCTCTGCCCCAAGCATCTGCCTCCAAAGCGCGATGACCTCCTGCTCAGCGTCCAACCGGGCCTTCCGCTCCGCTTCTAGAGCCTCTAGGGACTTCCTGAGCACCGCCTCGGTGTCCGCCAAGTGGACCTTCACTGCATCGAGTTTCTGCTCGATAGCAGTCGCTCGCTTGACCGCACGCATCTCCGTCGCCTGTGCTCCTGTTGCCTCGGTCGCCTAGTCTTGGGACTCACGGCGGGCGGACTCCAACTAGTGCCTGAGCTCGTCGACCCACCGTGACACCACCGCTTCCTGCTCCATCCGACTGTGCTCCTCCCGAAGAAATCAGGACTTGTAGATCGACATCATCTCTAGGTCCTATGAGACAAGAAGTAGGCGTGCTGAGACAACCGTTGAAATGCCAAGGAATCGAAACAACACTAGGAACACACAAAACTTACCTCTGCAACGCGTGGCAGGTCCACAGTCATGGCCTGATGGACGAACTCAACCCTCTCCAAGGCCACTTTGAGCCTCGCCTTGGTAATGGCGAGATTAGACTCCATCGACAGTCCTCTCACCCCGAGCAGGTGCCAAAGCTTCACCTCCTCCTTGTCACGAAGGACGAACCAGGCCTTTGCTGGCTCACTAGGGCAAGGCCACACTAGCTCACGGGTTGCCCCGACCTACTGGAAGATACATCCATCGTAGTATCAAGCGATGACTAGATCATCACCAACTCCTAGGACGACGGGACGGCTAGTGGCTCCACCCCGGTGTCTTCCTCGCCATCGAAGGGGATGTCCACCGCTAGGACTCCATGGCTATTTGGCGGCTCCTCTACCTCTAGCCTAGCCATGGCTCCTCTGGACCCCTCAAGCTCTGACCAGGTGGGCGAACCGTGCGCTCCTCCACTAGGGCGAGACAGGGAACCCAGTTTCCCTCCTCTCCACCTCCATGACTGGTGGGGGAGGGACCACAAGAGTCACCTCCGACCCAGCCTCCATCGTCACCATGGGGATCACCACCATCACGGCCAATGCTATGCTCACGACCGGTCGGGAAGACGCAACCCCCATTAAGGAAGGTCGTGCCGCCACTAGCCTGCTTCCCCTTCGCTCGTCGTAACCCTGGGTCTCCACTCTTCTCACACACAGGAGGAGGGAGATCCCGATCCCACGGGTCGCCACAAAAAAGGGGCAAGCTAGTCACACTAAAAACTCAACTATGAGGATAAAGGGAAGCATGAATACATACCTGCACAAAAGCGCAGAACCTTAAAACCTGATGAGACATCGCCAACGCCAAAAAGTTGCAATTCGTTTCCCAACTCAGTTAGTCGCCCTCGGATTCACCTAAAAACTGTTTCGGTCTAATGAGGACAAAACGGGCCGTTCTTGGAAGCATGAAGGGACGATACGTTTTGGATCTGGTCCCAGCTCCAAAGGTCCGTGGATCATTCTGTGTGACCATGGCCCGTCACCTATTTGGGCCAACCTTGGCCATGTATCGTGTCGGGCCTTAAGCCCAAGTTGTGGACGCCTAACTCCTAGTCGTCCCCAACCCTAGGTCGAGTCTTAGACTATAAACACAGCCGTCGCGCTGCTACACAATTGGGTTTTGTTTAGAGTTTAGTTTTCCATCGAGAAACCGAATCATTCATTGGGTGGTGACAAACTTTTTACGATGATCCGGGGCCCCATTTTGATCTCCTCCATCGGTCGATTAGTCCTTTGGAACCGAGTTCTAGAACCCTCTATTGATATTCGCGTCATTCATATTTGCAATATCATATTACGTGTTTTACCTTCTTGCTTGTGCTCTTCGATTCGCTGCAGGTGAAAGCCTTCTTGGTGAGGTCAATCAGTTGTGCTTGGTTGATAACCAACGGAGCGATGGTGTAACGGTTGCAGGGTTCGAATCGCGTCTGATTTGAAGCCGGATCGCCAATGTCGAGATCTCCACAAAATTGAACTTATCGGCTACCTCTCAGAAGATCGGGCCTATACTCATCAAAACCCCAACCAACTGACGATGACCCGACCAGACGAGGACAACTCGGGGGTCGCAGGTCGCACCCCCTCGGACCGACCGAGGGTAAGGATGACACGGCCGGTCCCAGTTTGGCTCACGAACGGTCATGGCCACCAGCTAGTGGCGAGACCACTAGAGCAATTGGTGGGGCATCTCCCCATTGAGGGCCATGCATGCGCGGCGACCCTGAGGGAACAGCCAAATGATCGCGCTCCCATGATCGACCAGCGCATTTTGTCACACTCAGAGCAGGGGGCTAAGAAGCCAACGGCATGCTTCCTCAACTCAGGAACATCGTCGTGCGCCTCCGTACCACGCCCGCCATCGATGGGTGCGGCCACGGGCTCATGGCGCTCCACCAAGGTCATGGCAGTGCCCCTGTCTCCCTCATTCTCCGAGGCACTCATGTCGTCACCCATCTTCATGGGCCCCTCGACTCGAGCTCCGCCTCCACGTCGCTCTGGCTCTCGCCACCCCGGACCCACCGGTTGATCTCCTTCTCCTTGTCAAACCTCCTCCGGACCTTCTTGGCTTTCTTCTTCTTCTTAGCAAGCACGGCCTCCCTCTGGGTAGCTTGCCGAATCACGCATTCCGGCTGTCGGTGCGGGACCCACGGGATACCCCCAAGGAAAGGGAGAAGATCTAGTCTAACTAGAATTCTTCCCATATAATCTTAGTAGAAGTATTATTCTATAATCCTACTAGGAACTCTCATTGTAAACCGACTAAGATTCTAACCTCCTGACTATATAAAGGAGGGCAGAGTTCCTAGAGATGGGAGGATCATGACTTTTACGACTGTAACAACACAACTCCAGACAATCAATCCAATGCAAGGGCTAACGCCGACTAGACATAGGGCTATTACTCGATCAGCGATCGAGGGTCTGAACCAGGATAAATCGACTGTCTCTTGCATTCACCGTCGAGTTCCGCATACACCGAAGCCTGAACATACTACCCCGGGTACCCCCGTGGCAGGCTATCGATGGTCAAACATCGACAGCTGGCGCGCTAGGTAGGGGCTTTTGGTGAATTTGCATCCGAGAGCTCGATGGACCTCGACAGCATGATCTTCTCGATGGGATCAACTTTCATCTTTGGCTCATGGATCTGCGAGGTGGACAACAATGGCAAGCTCCAAAGCCGTCTCCTCGAAGATTCGGATCACCATGAAGACCATTCTATTTCGGCGACTACGACAGGTCAACTCACTAGAAAATTCGCGCAGCTCGAGATGTCCGATTCGATTTAGATTTCACGACTTTGCGCATCCGATTCAAACTCAGGTTCTGCATCTGAAGTGGAGTCTTAACCACGTTCTTCCGGGAAATCGAGTTCTTTTCCGATGGGGCTTAAGAACGCGGCTTTGGCCTATCAAGAATACAGCTCGGAGTACACTCAGAGTCTTTCCAAGAAGTCGGGTCCTTTTCCGTTCGGACTCCACAACATGGCAACATCTTATCAGACACGGTCTGAAGGATTCCTCGATCCGGTGCTTAGAATGCCACTAAAGGGAGCTCAGGAAGGTCTCGTACTAACTATAACATCTCAAGATTGCATCATCCACTGGCCAGGCTCTATTCCTAAGGGTAGTAGTACCTGACTGATCGATGTGACAATAACAACAATTCTACCCTACCAAGAAGGAGACTCGATCTGCGACCTCGAAGCCTCTACTAAAGTTATCAGCAACTCCTACAGTGTGGAAACTAATGCCGATAACAGAACAGTTCACGCACGGGAAGTACTCATGGTTCGCCATCCTCGATCACCATTTGTCCCTCCAGAAGCACCCGATGTCAGGTCATCGGATGAATCGGAATCCAACATATCACCCTTCATCCAGGGCTACGATGGTGAGACCAAGACTCAGAAGCAAGCCAGAGAAAGAAAAAACAAGTCAAAACAAGGACGCCAAAACCGTGCTAGGCAGCGCAAGGAAGCTTGGATCAGATATGAGTCAGAACTGGCTGAGTACAATAGAAGAAAATCAGAATGAGAAGTCGAAGAAAGGCGCACAGCAAATACACCCTACGATAAGATCAAAGAAGCACTAGAAGAACTCAGAGCGACTTCACATCCCAGTGAAAAGCAAGAACAGCTCCAGGACTTTCTCCGGTCAGTAGCCCTGAGGACTCACGATGGAAGGACCCGCTCAAGACTACCCGCTAGGTCAATGTCTCATAAGCAAGAAGATCAAAATCAAAGGAAGTCCGCTTTCAAGAGACTTGGACCAAGTGGAAGTCATAATAGAGAAAGTAGAAGGGACCATAGCCAAAACTACCGAGCCGAACAACCAAGAAAGACCAGAAGTAAAACACCTGCTCAGACAACCTCGCAGAACTACTCTCATCAAAACAATAGTTGGCCAGAAGGAGGAGCCGAATCAGAATACAAAGAAGCCGGAACGCACGATAGATTCCCCTGTTTTGCAAACAGACTTGCTTCAATACGACTACCTCACAAGTTTAAGCCGTCCAACCACTCTAAGTATGATGGCAAGACTAAACCAAGGCAGTGGCTCAGGATATACTCGTAATTGATTGAACTGGCCGGAGGAGACGATGATATCAAGACCCTGTTCTTTCCCATGGCCCTCAAAACCATGCCCCTCCAATGGTTCAACAAATTGAATCCAGGATCAATCAAAATTGGGAGGACTTGCAAAGAGCTTTCTATAAAAATTTCATGGGTATCATTACACACCCAATCACCCACGCAGAATTAAAAAGGACTCAAGCAGAAAGGAGGTGAAAGTCTCAGAGATTACTGTCGACGATTTGGCGAACTACGTGCTCAAGTACATGACACCACCGAACAAGAAGTAATAGAAGCTTTCTCTCATAGAATCATGGCTAGATGGCAATTTTAGGACTTCTGCAAAGAAAACCCGAGAAACAATGAAGAATTCGGACAAACAGTAAATAATATGATTACTGTAGAAGAGAAGACACGAGAAAGGTTCTCGGATAAAAACAACTGAGACAACCCGGACAAGCAAAATCATCGAAACAACAGACATCAGGAAAGAAAATGTGGACCAGACAACACAGTAGCGATGGCTGACAAATCAAAGAAGTTTTCAAAAACCAGAAGGTATGATGACATTAAAAACATGCATTGCATCTTGCACCCCAATGGAAAGCACACCATCGGAAATTACTACACCTTCAACGAACGATACACAAGGAAAGAAGTAAGGGGAAAACTAAAGAAGACAGTCAGAAAAAAGAAGAAGACAACCATGAAGACAAGGAATTCCAAAAATCTAGGGGGATGGTAGCAGTGATCTTCGCCGGGGCCCCAGATTCTAGAAGCAAGCATCAAGAAAAGTTAGCTCTACGAACCATCATGGCAGCGGAGCCAGCTACTCCAAGATATCTCAATTGGTCACAGTATCCAATCCAGTTTTCAAGAGAAGACCAATGGACTAGCGTAGGAAATGCAGGCCATTACCCACTGGTTCTAGATCCAACTATTGCTAGTATGACTGTCACTAAAGTACTAATCGACGAGGGAGCTGGACTCAGCATCATCTTTTTAGAAACGCTAAGGAAGATGGGACTACAACTCGCCGGGATGATTACACAGACAAGTACACCTTTTATGGCATAGTACCCGGCAAGGCATCCATGCCACTTGGACAAATTACTCTACCAGTTACTTTTGGAACTCCCTCGAACTACCGTACAGAGTTCATCAAGTTTGAGGTTGCAGACTTCGATTCATCATATCACGCAATCCTCGGGCGCCCAACACTAGCAAAATTCATGGCGATACCGCATTATCCGTACTTGTTGCTTAAGATGCCAGGACCTGATGGTGTCCTTTCTCTTCTAAGTGATTTGAAGCGCGTTTTTTACTGCGACGTTCAAGCAATCCAAATTGCAGCAAAAGCACAAGCCGCCAATGGTAGAAAAGAAATAGCCACTGTTGCAGCAGAAATGAGCCTAGAAGATCTAGAGATACCGGCTAAAAAGCCCAGCATCCTCGCACCACCAAAAGAAGTCGACGTCAAGCAAATCGACCTGGGCACCGGTGATCCCTCCAAAACAGCAACCATCAGCGCCCACCTCTCGGCAAAATAGGAACTCACGCTCACCAACTTTCTTCGGAACAACAAAGATATCTTCGCATGGAAGTCGGCCGACATGCCAGGTGTCCCAAGAGAGTTGGCTGAGCACAGAATTGATATCAATGAAGGCTTCAAGCCTGTGAAGCAACGGCTACGACGATTCTCACCCGACAAGAAGGCAACAATTAAAAAAGAAATCACAAAGCTATTGGCAGCCGGATTCATCAGAGAAATCCTTCATCCAGATTGGCTAGCAAACCCAGTTCTGGTACAGAAAAAGAATACGAACGAGTGGCACATGTGTGTAAACTACACAGATCTCAACAAACACTACCCGAAAGATCCGTTCGGGCTACCACGCATTGATCAGATAGTTGATTCAACAGCAGGATCTACCCTATTATCCTTCCTTGATTGCTATTGAGGATATCACCAGATCGCATTAAAAGAACAAGACCAGAGCAAGAAATCTTTCATCACTCCGTTCGGTGCCTACTGCTACAAGACCATGTCGTTTGGACTCAAGAATGCTAGTGCCACTTACCAAAGAGCTATCCAAACGTGCCTTGGTGATCAGATCGGTGAAAACATAGAAGCATACGTGGATGACGTGGTAGTAAAAACAAAGAACCCGGATACACTGATTGAAGACTTAAAGCAAACCTTCGAGAACCTGAAAAGGTGGAGGTGGAAATTGAACCCAAACAAATATGTATTCGGAGTTCCTTTAGGACAACTACTCGGATTCTTGTCCAGTCATCGTGGAATCGAAGCCAGCGCCAAGCAAATTCGAGCCATAACAGAGATGGGCCCTCCTCGAAGTGTCAAAGATGTGCAGAAACTAACAGGCTGCATGGCGGCCCTCAATCGTTTCATATCAAGACTCAGTGAAAAAGGGTTACCTTTCTTTAAACTACTAAAGAAGACAGACAAGTTCGAGTGGACGGAAGAGGCCAATGAAGCTTTCAAGAAACTCAAGGCATACCTCACCACCTTGCCAGTTCTCACACCTCCAAAGAAAGACAAAGACATGATGCTATACATTGCGGCAACTTCTACCGTGATCAGCACGGCGATAGTCGTAGACAGAGAAGAAGAAGGGTGTGTGTATAAAGTACAACGCCCCATATACTACATCAGCGAAGTACTGTCAGAATCAAAAATCTGGTACCCGCATGTACAAAAACTACTCTACGCCCTACTGATCACTTCACGCAAGCTTCACCACTACTTTGAAAGCCACAAGATTACCATGGTGATAGATTTCCCACTCGGAGACATCTTACACAACAAAGACGCAACGGGGCGTATATCTAAGTGGGCAGTTGAACTTGGTGCTCTCAGTATTGATTTCACCCCATGGAAGGCAATTAAATCTCAAGCCCTTGCCGATTTTGTTGCCGAGTGGACAGAGATTCAACAACCTTTGTCAAATACCATCTTGGACCACTGGAAGATGTACTTTGATGGATCACTCAAGCTAGGCGGAGCCGGTGTAGGCGTTCTCCTCATTTCTCTAGACGGAAAACAACTCAAGTATGTCCTTCAGATATTATGGCAAGCTACAAACAATGAAGCAGAATATGAAGCCCTCATCCACGGGCTACGAGTGGCAATTACCCTCGGAATCAAGAGATTACTCGTATATGGCGATTCGGCAGTGGTCATCAACCAAGTCAACAAAGATTGGGATTGCACCAAAGAAAACATGGGTGCTTACTGTGCTGAAATACGAAAACTCGAGAAACATTTCCAAGGATTAGAAATTCTACATGTCCTGCGCGATTCTAATATTGCAGTAGATGTCCTCGCCAAGCTCGGATCGGACAGGGCAAAAGTCCCACCCGGCGTATTCATAGAAGAGTTATCAGCTCCCTCTATCAAACAACCCAGAGAGATAACCCTTGAACTCCTAGACAAAGGCACCCAGATTATGGTAATCACCACCTCATGGACCCAGGTTTTTATTGATTATATCAAAGAGAATAAGTTGCCAGCGGATAAAGAGGAGGCTACCCGAGTTATTCGTAGAAGCAAGAACTACATCCTAGTGGGGGACAAGCTTTACAAAAGAGCCGCATCATCAGAAGTACTCCTAAAATGTGTCTCATTTGAAGAAGGCAAAAAGATCCTAAACGAAATACACTCAGGTTGCTGTGGAAATCATGCCGCTTCAAGAACACTAGTTGGCAAGGCATTTCGCACCGGATTCTACTAGCCAACCGCTTTGAAAGATGCAGAAGAACTTGTCAAAAAATGCAAAGGTTGTCAAATGTTCACAAGACAAGCTCATGTACCAGCTCACAATCTCGTCTGCATCCCACCCGCTTGGCCTTTCTCCTGCTGGGGACTGGATCAAGTAGGACCTCTCAAGAAAGCAAAAGGCGGTTTTGAGTACATCTTTGTAGCAATTGACAAGTTCACCAAGTGGATTGAATGCAAACCACTCGCAAAATACAGCGCGGCCAAAGCAGTCGAGTTCATCCAAGACATTATGCACCGTTTCGGCATGCCCAATCGAATCATCACAGATTTGGGTTCTCCCTTCACGGCCACAGAATTCCAAAGTTGGGCACAGGATTGCGGTTTCAGCATAGATTAAGCGTCAGTCGCACATCCAGAGGCAAACGGACAGGTAGAAAGGGCTAACGGACTCATACTAGCTGGATTAAAACAAAGATTGTATGAAGAACTAGTGGACTACGGATCAAAATGGACTGAAGAATTAACCAAGGTCGTATGGGGACTACGAACTCAAATAAGCAGAGCCACTGGATACTCGCCCTTCTTCCTATTTTATGGATCAGAAGCCGTACTACCTGCCAACTTGATCTAGACGTCACCAAGGATAGAACAATATGACAAAGGAGAAATAGAACACACCCGAAGATTAGAACTCGATAGTACAAAAGAAGTCAGAGTAAACGCTACCCTTCAATCAGCAAGATACCTCCAAGGATTAAGACGCCACTACAACAAGAATACCCAGCCTCGATCACTACAAGTCGGAGACCTGGTACTAAGAAGAATACAAAAAACTGACGGACACCATAAACTACTCTGTCCATGGGAAGGTCCTTTTATTATCGCAAAGGTCACCGGACCAGGCACGTACAAGTTGATAACTGAAGATGAAAAAGAAGTCAACAATACATGGCACATCAGCCAGCTAAGAAGATTCTACGCATGAAAACAACTCAAGGAAGAATATATATACAAGCCACAAGAGATCAATGTTCATGGTCAATAAAGATGGTGTTCCTCGACAACATATGTATTATTATGGCTCATCAACATTCATGATCAATAAAGATGGTTTCTCGACAACATATGACTTATTATGGCTATCCCCGAGTTGTTTCCTAAGAGCAAAATGGCTAAAAATATGACTGAGCATCCCGGCCGAGAGCAAAATAGCTAAAAAGATGCTTGAGCCCGCCGATGAGGGTAGCTAACAAGCTAACACCCGAAATAAAAAGCAAAATGGCTAAAAATATGCCTGAGCATCTCGGCCGAGAGCAAAATAGCTAAAAAGATGCTTGAGCCCACCGATGAGGGTAGCTAATAAGCTAACACCTGAACCAAAAAGCAAAATGGTGAAAATATGCCTAAGCATACCGGCCAAGAGCAAAAGAGCTAAAAAGATGCTTGAGCTCGCTGATGAGGGTAGCTAACAAGCTAACACCCGAACCAAAAAGCAAAATGGCTAAAAATACGCCTGAGCATCCCGACCGAGAGCAAAAGAGCTGAAAAGATGCTTGAGCCCGCCGATGAGGGTAGCTAACAAGCTAACACCTGAAACAAAAAGCAAAATGCTAAAAATATACTGAGCATCCCGGCCGAGAGCAAAAAAGAGTGAAAAGATGCTTGAGCCCACCGATGAGGGTAGCTAACAAGCTAACACCGAAACAAAAAGCAAAATGGTGAAAATATGCTCGAGCATCCCTACCGAGAGAGCAAAGAGTGAAAAGATGCTTGAGCCCGCCGATGAGGGTAACTAACAAGCTAACACCCGAAACAAAAAGTAAAATGGCTGAAAATACGCCTGAGCATACCGACCGAGAGCAAAAGAGCTGAAAAGATGCTTGAGCTCGCCGATGAGGGTAGCTAATAAGCTAACACCCGAACCAAAAAAGCAAAATGACTGAAACTAAGCCTAAAGCATAAATCAGAGCAATTTTAAGACAAGACCCTCAAGCTCCTTGTTCCAAAAAGCAAGAGGCTCGGGGGCTACACTCAGATGGATGTACTTTTTCTACAAAAAAGCACAAACCACTCAAAGACCCCAAGAAGCGCTACACGATTTTGCTCAGCAAAGCACTCAGACAACACTTGTACCTCTCGGTAGGACCTGAAGGAGCAAGACGAGGCTTCTAGAACTCAACCATGAAGTGCTCGGGGGCTTACCGATCCTAAGAAGTTTTTGCAACCAGGGAAAGAGACAGATGCTGGACATAGCTCGAGTTAAGTGAAAAAGCTAAAAAGAAGAAGCTAAAGATACTTGAGATCGCCGGTCCTAAGTCCTTTCAGTGCTAACAAGAGCCCAAAGTTTGTCAAGACAACGTTCTATACCGAGTTGTTTACACGGCATAGACGAAAGCCAGACAAGCACTCGACGGATCAAGAAAGATTGTCAAGACAACGATCTATACCGAGTTGTTTATACGGCGCAGACGAAAGCCAGACAAGCACTCGACGGATCAAGAAAGTCTGCCAAGAAGAGCACTAGACATCTACATACACCGAGTGATTTGCACAAACAAAAGCCAGAACAAACAACTACTCGCTCACTTGGACAACTCATTTAAAGAATAAGCAAGGCAAAGACATCCAGGCAAAGAAGACATGAACAAAAGTAAAGAGTCTTCATCCAAAAAGAAGTATAATATCCTGTTACAGAGGCCGGAGTATTAAGGTCAATTACATCAAGCATCATCGTAGGGGAAGAAACATCAATATTAAGATTATCTACAATCCTACTAGCTAAGTCTTTGACCTCAGGCTTTGCCCTTTCAACAGCATCCAGATACTCTTGACTTTCGACTTCATCTGCAACCTTGGACAAAGGAAACTCCGAAGCAAGAACCCAGACCTAGGCAAGGACATTTCTAGTACATAAGCGGGCGCACCTCTTCACGAACTCCTAGAAATGAGTCGGAACTTGGGGAATAAATTGAGCCCAAGGTTGACCATCATCTGCTGGAGTCCGGAGAAGGTCGGCTACTGACCGAAAAGATTTCCACAAGGCATTCCAATTCTTAGTAGCCATCGCCAACTTGCCAGTCAAGACTTCAATGGTTTTTTGGGCCTGCACAAGATCCCTGTCAGCTCCACGCTGAATCAACTTAGCAAGCGCGAGTTCTTCTTCAGCTTGAGTAATTACCTCCTCAGCCCTGTTGTGGTTAGTGCGAGCAAGTGTCTTCATCTCCTCGATACCCTCCGAGAGCTTCTGCTTTTCAACTCGAAGGGCTAGACCAAGGCAACAAAAACAAGTCAGCAGAAAGGGAAATCTAAATACAAAAGGAAACAAGAAGAACCCGCAATACCTTTGCACTCGTTCTTCATGGACTCCACCGCAGCATCCTTCTATTTCTCTGCCTCCACCACCCGGGCACGAAGAGCTTTCTCCTCCTTTTGGTGCATTTGGCGCTTAGTCTCCATCTCGGCCCGACAGAGATCAAGCTCTGCTTTTAGGGCGCTTACCTCAGAAGACAACTTTTTCTCATTTTTAAACGAGAAAAAGAAGCCGGTATGATCCTGAGAAAAGGACTGAACAAAAAGAGAGAGAGAGAGAGAGAAGGCATAAGAACAAAACAAAGACGAACATCCAAAGAAAGAACTCTAGAAAAACTTACCTGGAGCTTTTCACCAAAGGAAGTCGAAAGGGCCCCCCAGGCAGCAGTTAGCTCAGACAACCGATGAGTAGCATCAAATTGATGCAACACATCATCATCCAAGCGCGGAGCACCGGTACCAAGAGGAGCAGAAGGAGAAGCCGGCGCAGGCAAAGAAGGCAAAGCTAGGGCCGTATCCTGGGAAGCCCTGGCTGTCTCCTCAGAAGCACCCACCACCATGGCCACGGTCACTTCCGAGCCACCGAGTTAGCAGCAGTGGGTTCATCAGGGAACCCTGTCCCCCTCATAGCCACCTCGCCGACCATACATGCTAAGTCCCTAGACTTAGCACACAGAGGCGCGTCAGAGGACTGACAAGAAGTCGGCGGAGGGTTAAGGAAGGCGAGGACCTACAAGATAATAAGGAAGCTCAGCAATAAGAATATGAGTCAGGAAGAAGGAAAATAGAAGCAAAATAATGAGGAATCACTTACTCAGCTATCTTCTTCTTCGTAAAACCAAAAGAAGACCTTATAGGGGGAACTATGGCAGCAAAAATGTCACCACCATTATGCGACAGGAGCGGCATAGCGCACTTAGAACCAGTAAGAAGAAGAACCCCGAAGAAGAACTGCACTGACGACCGCCTACTACAAAGAGGTCAAGACCAAAGTCAAAAAAGGAGGGGTTCAACAACAGGAAAATAAGAAAACAACTCACCGACGCGTGACAAGGGCCGCATCATCATCCTCTTCTTCCTCACTCTCGACCAAGGCCACCATAGCACCAGCTGAAAATGGATAAAAGTACTCGATCAAAGACAAAAACAAACAACAAAAGGACATAGTGTATTAATATGCTCACCTAAGAGCATGCTAGCTACAACTGGAGTACCTGGATGAGCACTCGACTGGCGAGACTTCTTGGCAACGGACAAACTAGAAGAAAAACCTTCAGCTCGCCCCCTCTTTCCAACACTACGAGGGCCTCGAGGAACTGGACGAGGAACATACTCCACATATACATCAGAAACCACGGAAGAAACACCAGGAAATATTGTGGTGGTTTGAAACTTACTGGTTAAAGAAGCCATGGTAAGACCATCCCTAGTCCCCACAATGGCAGGGCAATCATCAAGAGGAATTAGATCAGTGAAGTTACGCCCCAATTCCCTATAAAAGAGTAAAACAACAAGACAAGGAAGATTAGGCAAAAAGTGGATACAACAAAAGACACACAAAAGTACCCGCATAAGAAAAGAACAACTCACAGCAGGGGGAAGTTCTTAGCACTGTACTCAAGGACAACAAGCGGGACGACGCTTACTCCTTTCAACATCTTCTGAAGACGCTCGAGCACCTCCTCATCAGTCAACTCAAGGGCAAGGACCATACGAGAAGGGTCCTCCACCCTAGAGTACTCAAAACCATAGTTTTCCCGCTCATTTAGAGGTTGAACTCGGTGGCGAAGAAAACTAGAAATAATCCTAAAGCCGGTCAAGCCTTGCTGTTTTAGAGTACCAATCCTCTCAAGAAATGGCTTGATCGCCTGAACCTCAGCCATCATCACAAGGTTTTTATCCCATCGGTCATTAACCAAGGGACCAGATCCAGAGTGAACAGCAAGAGGAGGAATCAAATTGACGGCATAAAACCAGTCGGCACGCTAATCCCTCACAGAATCAACCAGGTCATAGTCAAAGAACTTGCTCTTAAGACCCTGGCGAAACTGAATCCCACAGCCACCAAGAATGCTGGTGTCATCGTGGCGGGGTTGTGGCTTCAGACAAAAGAAGTAGCGAAAGAGAGAAAGAGAAGGAGGAATTCCAAGGAAAGTTTCACAAAGATGAACAAAGATAGAAAGATGAAGGACAACATTGGGAGCAAGATGATTCAAGCTAATCCCAAAATAGCTGAGAAACCGATGAAGAAAAGCAGAAGCCGGAAGGCAGAGTCCGCATGGATAAAGGAGACGAAAAGAATAATCTCACCACGACCTGGAGCAGGGACCCGATGCTTGCCTAGAGCTCTCCAATCAGCAATGTCTTTGCTCTAAATCAGACCATCGCTAACAAGCTCATGAAGCTGATCTTCAGTTGTTGTCGATGCCGGCTAAATCTTCTGCGCAGCCCTCAAGGCCATGAATTCCTGATTCTCGATCACGGAAAGTGAGGCCTCCTCATCCATGAAAGCTGCCTAGGACTTGCTCGCTGCTTTCTTCCTACCCATATACTAGTGAAGGCAATAAAGGCACTAAGGAAGGGTGATGCTCAGGCGGCGGCGCTCGGGTGACGATGACAATGGCGGTGGTGGAACTTGGAAGACTAGGGTTTTAAGGCAAAATCAGGGCAATAAAGAAAAAGAAGAGGAAAGGCCCTTAAATAGATTTTACACCAGTAAAAACGCAGCCCACCAGGCCCGCTTTGACACGGCATGAGAACGCAATGGTCCATTTATTGACACAGCTAAAATGACGGATGGCACAAATCCACACAACGGTATAGTTCAACGGGTAGATTTTAGACTTATCCATCCAGCACCACGGTGGAGTTACCATATTGCTACAAAAAGAACTCATCAACCATGAAGCAACGAAGGGTTACCTCACAAGGAACACAAGAACCCGGTACTTACAGAAAGAACTTAGAAATCTTAGAAACAACCGGGACATCAGCAGAATGAAGAATGACAACTCAGAAGACAAGATTCTTTTTATTACAAATGGCTTCAAAAAATAGAAGATTACATATCTTACAAGACCCAACGAACTCGGTACTACGACAAGCAAGATAGCAAAGAGGAACCCGGACATAGCTAGGCTCTGGAACGACTACGTGTTCCAAATTGCTACTTAGTAGAACAAACCACACTCGGCGACACTGTTTTCTTCAAAGGACGGACGCAGTGCATCCAAGGCAGAAATCAGCAACACGGCGGGACAACATAGACCAGGGGAAGCCAGCAGGTATCTGTCTACCCAAGTCCAATGTGATACCAGATATGGTGTTGATCTGCACTGGACAGTCTCAAGACAGGCGGCGAAGATCAACTCAGAACTATTGGATGAAGGAACGCATCCCACATCACAAGACTTCCTCCAACTACTGCCACGTACTTCCAAGTACAATACCGCTGCGGGATTAGTCTACCTCTAATCCCTATCATAAGACTTTCTCCAGCTACGACAAGATGTACAAGAACTACAGAATACGCCCGAGGGCTGTTCTACTTCACAAACTATCATATTCATAGCTACGGAGATTTCAGACCACGCAATAAAATGCTCGATGAATCAAAACAGCACACCAGGAGGGTATTTATAGACCAAAGAAGCGGTGCACATGGACCGGGAGCATCAATAGAGCAAACCTAACAAAGGACACAGTGAAAAGACAGAATTCAATAAAAGAAGACTCAGGCGTGAAGGAGCAGTACTCAAGAACGAGCATATTTGGAAGAATATACCAACACTATACAACTCGTGAACCAACAACATTTACTCTCAACCACCATTATACAACTATATCTGACAACAACAGACTACCAGAGAACATGCCAAGATCCTGTATCCGAGTTCTTTTCGAATAAAAGAACCCGGGTATATGCTCAGGGGCTGCAATAGGAAAGGCTTTCAGTCCTTTGAACAACTCAGATTCAAGACGGGGCTGCAACAGAAGAGGTTCTCAGTAACTTGAACAACTCAGAATCAAGACCCCCAACTCTTTGTTCCAAATAGAAAGAGGCTCGGGGGCTACACTCAGTGAGTGCACTTTTTCTTCAAAAAAGCGCACATCACTCAGAAGACTTCCTCAAGACAGCAGTTTTTAAACAACATAAGATTCAAGACCCTCCAACTTTTTATTCCAAAGAGCAAGAGGCTTGGGGCTACACTCAGTGAGTGCACTTTTTTCTCCGAAAAAGCGCACATCACCAAAAAGACTTCTTCAAGACAGATCACTTCAAGACCTCACAACAAAAAGAACCCGGACCTAGCTATATCCAAGCTCTTTTTGATAAAGAACCCGGGTATATGCTCAGGAACCCTTCAACGAAGAATCAGAGTGAATTCAAAAGAAGACCCTCCAGCTCCTTGTGCCAAAAAGCAAGAGGCTCGGGGGCTACACCCAAATGGGAGGACTTTTTTCTTCAAAAAGGTACACATCACGTGAAGATCTCATGAAGCGCTACACGGTTTCGCTAAAGAAGGCACCCGGACGATGCTTGTTCCTGCTCGGCAAGACCTAAAGGAACAAGACGAGGCATCCATGCTCAACCATGAAGTGCTCAGGGGCTTGTCGGTGCGGGACCCACAGGATACCCCGCAAGGAAGGGAGAAGATCTAGTCTAACTAGAATTCTTCCCATGTAATCTTAGTAGAAGTATTATTCTGTAATCCTACTAGGACCTCTCATTGTAAACCGACTAGGATTCTAACCTCCTGACTATATAAAGGAGGGCAGGGTTCCTAGAGATGCGAGGATCATGACTTTTACGACTGTAACAACACAACTCTAGACAATCAATCCAACACAAGGGCTAACGCCGACTGGACATAGGGCTATTACTCGATCAGCAGTCGAGGGTCCGAACTAGGATAAATCGACTGTCTCTTGCGTTCACCGTCGAGTTCTGCATACGCCGAAGCCCGAACATACTGCCCTAGGTACCCCCGTGGCAGGCTATCGGTGATCAAACATCGACACCGGCCCTCTTGGAAGATGCGGTCGGGATTTATAGCTCGCAAGTCCCTTCAAAATGGGCAACTTGAAATCAATCCAAACATCAAAACAAGAAGGAAAAGGTCACGGGAAAAAAGCTTACCAAATTGGATAGCTTCGCGGCATGGAGGGGTCTGGGCATCCCTTCAAGGGAGTCATCATCCCTCAACTATAGTGCCCGACCAATATAACTTCGGACTTCATCTTTCGACAACTCCTCCGGTGATGTACGGTCAGGATCCGTCAGGCCAGAGTATTCCCATATCGGTCGCGTCCTTTCCCCTAGTGGGGCAACCCAACAGCGGAAGAAGGTGTGGAAGACCCGCAACCCATCGAGGCCATTCCGCACAAGCTTCTGAAGCTCGGCTCGATGATCGCCAGCTTTTTCTATTGACGGGAAGGACCCCACGTCCAACTTTCCCCCTTCTCTGGCCTCCCCCCAGTAAACATCGAGGAACGGCGCCTCCACCGGGTTTCTGATATAGAACCACTCGCCATGTCACCCTCGGTTGGAGTCACTGGAGGAGTATCGCTGGGTCAGGGACCGATGACTTCGGCCTCTTCTGCAGGGCAAACCCCCCAACCGGTGCGGTTTTGGGCGGTTTCCCCTCGGACAGGACTCGCCCGATGAAGACTCATCGGAATAGATCCACATGCGGCTCCATCTCGAGGAAGGCCTCGTAGATAGTGACAAAGCCGGCGATGTGCAGCACCCTAGTTTGGTTGAAGTGCTACAACTCCAGGCCCCACTCATTGAGGAGACCACGCAGAAACTAATGCGCGGGGTACCGAGCCCGCGCTCTAGGAAGGCGAGGAAGAAGATGACCTCGTCGGTCCGGGTCGCGGAACGACCTCCCCTAGCGCAGGGAGCCCTCTAGTGCGCCACCTCCTTCGATGGAAGCAGCCCCTTCATAGCGAAGTCAGCCGGCACGGCCTCATCCACGTTGGAAGGCCTCTAGTTCGACATCGCACCTCGGATTTACGAACAAATCTATGAGTTTTTCCTTTCCCTCACTCTACCCTCCTCTCTCCTAGAAATTGCCACAGCACACGAACAGGCTTGGTGAAATGGATGAAGGAGAAACGATAGCGGTTGAAGAAAGGTGAAAGAACAGGAGGAAAACCCTCTCCCTTCCCCCTATTTAATGTAGAAAGGCGTGCGGCGGGATGTGACCTTGGCTGACGGGACACGGACTGCCCGACAGAACATCGCCTGGCTAATGGGACGTGGCCTAGGTGGGGCCCACCACTATGGCAACCCGAGCATGGGAAATGAGGTGCAACCGCACACAAACGACCCTATACCTTCCCAGGCAAGGTTTGGAGGGGCCCACCGATAGAATCTCCATCAAGGAGAGGCCAAGGTCACCTAAGTCAATCGGACGGCTCAAGCGGCTGCCAAGAGATAGGTAAGGAGCAATGTGATGTCCCATGTGGGTTATGCTGACTCCATCACGAACGATGGACCCAGATTCCACTTAGACATATCCGATACTAGCCATCGAGGTAACTTTACCAACCCCCATTTTACTTTTCCAGTACATGAGCATACATTCATCCATTCTCATGCATGCATTCATACATTCAGTCATATATTCATCCATACAACCAAGCATTGCATATGCAATTGATGCATCACAACGCTTCGCGTCGCGTCATGAAGCGGGAGTCGTCTCATTCGATATGAGCGGCGACCGACCGGGGTTCGAAGGCTGGCCCACAAAGGGCTCGATGCCGCCTCGCATCAAATGGAGCTAGGGGAGAAAATGTAGATGAGCCCCAGCGGCCCTCGCTCGACCCACTAAAGAGCAGATAGGGTCATCTCAACCTTCTTGTTTGATCCTGACCTCGGGCCATTCCCACAGAATCTCCATCGAGTGGAGGTCATCGAGCTACATGAGTCGCTCTCTGGAACAACTCGAGCATCTATCGGGAGGCGGGTTAAGGAGAAGTGGAGTGCCACATGAGGGCTATGCCGACCCCATCATGAACGACGGATCCGGATTCCACTCGGACATACCCGTTAGCAACCTCACCGAAGCTCGCCACTAGAGCCATTGGGGCAAGTGGCGTTAGCTCAACCCCTCTGGTTGCAGAAACCATGGATGGGTGACATAGGAAATCATGCGACCAACCCGACCGACCCCTAGTGGCTCGAGGGCTCGAACTGCCAGGTCGACTCAGGAACCCGACCGACCGCATAGGTTGCCATCGGAACAGCACGCAGGCGAACACCCCGATCGGAAGAGACACAAGAGTCTGCAGCGCCAAAAAAGAATACCAAGGTGCTCAGGCTCTGACCGACTCCCCAGTCGGGCACAGGCTCAAGGACTACACCCACTAGGTGTGCTCACGTGCACCTAGCGGAAAATGGATTACCAACAAGTCTCCTCCTCAGGTGCTGGGCGCCAATGTCCATCCGGTGCGCCTTCGTGGCCCTCACCAGTCCTCCCCATGGAGGCTGGGTGCTCATATCCACTCCACACGCCTCCGTGGCCTTTGTCAGTCCTCCACATGGAGGCTGGGTGCCTAAATCCTACTCGGTTACCCTACGCAGTACAACAAACCAAGGGGGAAAACACCGAAGTTCCAATAACAGCCCGCCTCTACGGCACAATGGGTATAGGAATTACAAAGCGAATACAAGCTTTCATTAAGCCAAAAACACAAGCCCCTGGCTTTTACAATATCACAAAAACGTGTGTGAACAACCCCTTCATGGCTTCACAGAAGTCCCAAAGGGGCTCGTGGGCTCCTGTCGGGTTCATAAACCCGGGGTCCCCGATGGACCCGCTTCCCTACAAAACCTGGTCCGGTGGCGACACAGCGATAGCACACGCTTGGGTCGGCCTAGATACATAATGATAGGCCAAGACAACGATCTAGTTCCTGACCGGAAGGAATGACCGAGGTAGGATCATAGTTCAACTCCAACCCCTTTCTCCGACCGAGGATACGTTGGACCTTTGCTCGCTGCTCTTTCTCGATCGACACGGTCGGGGCCGACTGGGAATGACTGATTGGGGATGCCCGCTCGGTGTGGGCCTAGAGAGCAGGAGAAGTAGATAAGGTAAGGCACTCAAGTTAATCGCAATACCGAGGACCGTACCCTACCAAGCCCTGCGCACCTGCAGAACGGTGCCATCGGGGCAAGTCAGGCGAACACGGTAGAGCCTGCTAGACGCATTAGAGCATAAACAGTATTATGGGTGCCGTCGTTTGCCGTACCAGGCGAACATGGTAGAGCCTACCAAACACGTCTGAACATAAACAATATTATGGGCGCCGACGGCCATCCCATACCCAATGGCGTGAGCAACAAGACTAGGCAGCGCACGTATACACACACTCTCTCTCTCTCGACTTGTAAGGCCATCCCCTTCAACTATAAAAGGAGATGAGCTCTCTCTAAAAGACCCCCCCTGAAGACTGGACGACTTGAGGACTCGACTGTTCAACAGCTCTAGAGCGCGACAGCTATACAGTCTACACGCTCTCAACAGCTGATAAGCTCGGACACACAGAGCACACGCTCCGATACTTAGCGCACGTTTGAGCATCTGTCACTCTCGGCCACTCGGTTCAGAGTCCGACCGGGCCTCTAACAACCCCCTTCTCATTTCTTCACTCGTTTGTAACCCCACAGCAAACTTCGAGCACCTGGGCTCAAGAATAAAGTCATGACCGACTGAAACTGGATGTAGGGCACGTTGCCTGAACCAGTATAAATCCTGTGTCATCGCGTGCTAGGCCACATCCGATCACAACGCACGACAAAACTACAAATATTTACTTGTTGGCCACATTTCGCACCGACAGTTAAACAATTCAAGTATGAATCATGAGCATGTCATTCTTTTAATAAACGCCATGCTTTTTTGCAAATGTACATTTGCCTGATAACACCCTTGCATTCACCAAATATTTATATGTTAGAATTAAGTCATGTGAGTACGAAATATACTCACGGTGCTGCCGTTAACTTGTTTTGCAGGTAATCTCGTCTCGGTCGATTTGAGCCAATGCTCTATCCACCGCTGCATAGTATTCCTTGGAGTGGGCGATTTCAAGTGAGCTACAAGTTAACTCCGATATTCATGTATAAGTGAACTCGAGATGTTAACCTTAGATGGGATTAGATATTATATTGAACTCTTGTATTTTGACATGAATTATTGGCGAAAGACTTCCAATTCCTTAATCATTATTGTAATAATCATGTATTATCCATTGGGTCATGTGCTAGTTTATTACTTGGATTGTTGTATGCCACTCAACTATATAAGATCCTGAAGAGGAGGTGTGGATGGCGCCCTCCTGGAGGATCCGTGTCAGTTGGGAGCGGCTCAGGTTGGTCAAAAGGATGACGCCTATGTCTTCCCAACCAGTACGGGGAAAACCCTTCTCACAATTAGGGTGAAACCCCCCATTTTCCAATCTCCAACTTACACGACAGTTTGATTTTCAATACTGAACTATGAAACCGAGTAACAGACATCCTCCACCTGTTGGAACCGGACAGATTTGATCATTTGGCTAGTTTTAAAGGTGGTTTTCTATTTTCTAAAAGCAAAAAATACATATGATTCATTCTCTAAAAATCATGACTAATTTATATTAGATTAGAAAAATATGAACTAGTACCATTTCCAGAAAAAAAATGTCATCTATATGTTAGTGCTCTATTTGCACGGTTCATTTTCTAGGTGTCTCATTGCATGTAATCACACCGTTATTTATTTAAATCATTGTTTTGTGCTCTACTTCATGTAATTATGTTGATTGCATGACTAGTTAGTTGCATGATGTGCAATCAATGTAAAGTAAAATGCTAGCCATGCAATGCTTAAATATATTTATACATATGGTGGAGTATGGCATCTACTCCCTCCGTTCCAAATTATAAGTTGCTTTGACTTTTTTGATTTATCTATTTTATTATGTGTCTAGACATATTATTATGTCTAGATATATAACAAAATTAATGTAACAAAAAAAATTAAAACAACTTATAGTTTAAAACGGAGGGAGTACGAGGTCGTCTTCCATATCTTTCTAGCTATCTACTCATAGTCTGCCAGATCCTCTTGATTGATCTCCAAGCAGCCTAGTACAATGCAGGATAATAATTACATAAATAATGAGCGTAACTATAGCAATAAAAGAATATGAACATAAGTAAATAAGTTCAAGATAATTATAAATGGATCACCAAACGCTAGATTATTGTTTTAGAAACAATTGGAAATACGTCGCATACAACACAACTGATTGCAACTAATGCAGTTATAACCGTAGAAATACATCCATGAGTTTTCATCCAATCCAAGTCAACTTAGCCCTTGTTTAGTTCGGCCGGAATCGTCATTTTGCAGTGTTTAATGTGACGGCAAACACTATAGTAATTTTGTTTGTATTTGTGAATTATTGTCCAAACATTGACTAATTAGGCTCTCAAAAGAGTTCAACCAAGCTCTGCAATTAGTTTTTATTTCAATCAAACTCCATACATTAGCAAATTTTTTGATCTTCTTTTTTATCTACAGTTTTAGACTCTAAATGCCTTAATAAGCCGTGTTCAGTTGCAAAAAAAGTTTGATGATTCATGAAAAATCTTCGATTTTTACATAGTAAAAAAGTTGGGAGTTTGGGAGAACTAAACACCGCCTAATTAGTTAATGAAAAAGAAACAAATATCTGACTACCTGTACTTTTTCCTGCTTGCTTGGACTAAACGAGGGCTAAAAAGAAACTATATCTGACTACCTTGCATTTTTTTTTTTTTGCATGTTTGTTAGAGTATTCGTTTATTTGTTCTTCACTCTGGAAGAAAAAAAAAGATTCAGCAACGAGCATAAATGTGTATGTAAATCGCTTAGTAGCACACAAAACGAGAGAGAAATCTATCGAGACGAGCTCAACCAAACGCCGCCTATAAATCCTGCGGCGGCGCCTGTAGTTTGTTCATTGTCGCCATGTAGTCAAGTACCCCCATTCGATTCCCACAGGCGAGAGTGAGGCCAGCAGATAGAACCATCAGGCGTCAGCCATGGCCACCACCGTGAACCCTGACCCGGAGGCGGCGCTCGGCGGCGCGAAGGAACCGAGGGGCCCAAGGTCGCTGCTTGCGCGCGCGCGCGACAACCTGGCGTTCCAGTCGGTGTGGCCGGAGCTGAACGGCGCCATGGGCGACCTGGGCACCTACATCCCGATCGTGCTGTCGCTGGCGCTGGCTCGGCACCTGGACCTCGGCACCACGCTCGTCTTCACGGGCATCTACAACGCCATCACGGGGCTCATCTACGGCGTGCCCATGCCCGTGCAGCCGATGAAGGCGATCGCCGCCACCGCGCTGTCCGACGCGTCGTTCGGCGTCCCCGAGATCATGGCCGCCGGCATCCTGACCGCCGCCTTCGTGCTCCTCCTCGGCGCCACGCGGCTCATGCAGCTCGTCTACCGGGTCGTCCCGCTCCCCGTCGTGCGCGGCATCCAGCTCGCGCAGGGGCTCAACTTCGCCATGGCGGCCGTCAAGTACATCCGTTACGAGCAGGGTCTGGGTAAAGGGTAAGTCCTTGGGCCGACGCCCCTGGACCGGCCTCGACGGCCTCATCCTGGCCTTCGCGGCCATCTGCTTCATCCTCCTCGTCAACGGCGCGGGGTCAGAGAGCAGCAGCAGGAGGAGGAGGACGGGGACTGTCCGCCGAGAGCAAGGCACCCATCCCGATGAAAATCAACAAGAACCAGAAGAAGAGGAAGAGAGGCAAGGTGGTGGTGGCTGGCGGTCTATGGTACGGCGCGCGGCGCCGGCGATACCGTCGGCGGTGATGGTGTTCGTTCTGGGCGTGGCGTTCGCGGTGGCGCGGCACCCGGCGGCGGTGCGGGAGCTGCGCTTGGGTCCGTCGCGGATGCGCGTGGTGCGCATCTCGCGTGAGGCGTGGAAGCAAGGGTTCCTCAAGGGCGCGGTGCCGCAGATCCCGCTGTCCGTGCTCAACTCCGTGGTGGCCGTCTGCAAGCTGACGCGCGACCTGTTCCCGGACAAGGCGCCGTCGGCGACGCCGACGTCGGTGTCGGTGACGATGGGCGGGATGAACCTGGTGGGGTGCTGGTTCGGCGCCATGCCGTGCTGCCACGGCGCGGGCGGGCTGGCGGGGCAGTACAAGTTCGGCGGGCGCAGCGGCGGGTGCGTGGCGGCGCTGGGCGCGCTGAAGCTGGCGCTGGGCCTGCTCCTGGGCGGCTCCATGCTGCGGGTGCTCTCGGAGTTCCCCGTGGGACTGCTCGGCGTGCTCCTGCTGTTCGCGGGAGTGGAGCTCGCCGTCGCCGCCAGGGACATGTCGTCAAAGGCCGAGGCTTTCGTCATGCTGCTCTGCACCGCCGTGTCGAATGTGGGATCCAGCGCCGCGCTCGGGTTCCTCTGCGGCATGATCGCCCACGGCCTGCTCATGCTCAGGGCATGGGCCATGGGGGTCAGGCTCAGCTAGGATCATCACTGATCTTGATCACCAGGTCCTCCGTTTGTAAATTGTGAGCTGTGATTGTCTGCGTGTGTGTTCATACATTCCCCAGTCTGCTACTCGTTGACCGGGCAAAATGTCAACTTGAGTAAATAATGTTAGCAAAACATCTCGTCAGACCAGCTTCGTTCAAAAATGTCTAGCTGCCTACTGCATACAACCTTCTCCGGCTGCTTTGTTCGCTACAGTACATAGCTTCACCATGGAACAATCATCAGCTTTGCTCGCCATCCCAACACCACGGCTAACTGATCATAGATCAGCTGGTCAGGTTCATGTGGTGAAACATGACCAACTGGATTTAAGTTCTCAACTTGCTTGTATTTTTCTGTATTTATTTTATGATTTAACGGCGCTATATTTTTAATGATAGGCGACGTCTGTATCGACAGCGAGACGTCGTGAATCTCGCTCAGTCAGCTATGTGCGCTATCGCGGCGTTCAGCGTTTAGCGCCGCTATTTCCGAATCGATGTCCATGGGACAAAGTCAAAGCCCATCCACTTTCGAGTGCTTGCTTGGCCTCATGTCTCGAGTCAACCAGTGTCTCAAATAGCAGTTCGGCTGATGAAAATCAGCGGTGGCGGTGGCGGCGGCTGCTTCGCCCAAGCCTGCGACCGATCGTTGCTTGCCTCCTGCCTGAGTGCCTGAGCGCGACGTCCTTCGCCGTGGCTGCGACCAGTTCAGTTGCTGGATCGCCTGAAGCTGTGGACGACGGGTAGTCCGAAAGCTCCAGGCAACCCAAGCAAACTGCAAAAGCAACTCTCCTGATCCTCTGATTCTCGCTGTCCTCCTTCCTCTAATGATGTGTGACTTCGTGTCAAATTTGTTCAATTCATCCGAAAGCTCCAGGCAACCCAAGCAAACTGCAAAAGCAACTCTCCTGATCCTCTGATTCTCGCTGTCCTCCTTCCTCTAATGATGTGTGACTTCGTGTCAAATTTGTTCAATTCATCATTTGCAGTGACTGATTATTGATTGATCTAGTGATTTGACTCATATGAGGTTTCGAATTTATGTGTATTGCATGCTAGTAGCGAGTACAGGGTAACTCCATTTTTGTGATGATGTAAAAATATGCTAAAAATGGCCAGATTGCTGATGTTATGGGGGCCATATTTCCATGTTTTTTGAAAAAAACCCGCTAAACGGCTATAGCAGCCACCATAGCTTCTGAGCCAAGCCTCGCTAAGTATTATTGTCCGCGATTTAAAACATTGTAATACAATATTTTGTAGTTAACATTTTTTAACATAATGTAGTTAACATTGTTATGCACTAGTTGTGGTTATTATGAGACAATTTAGGAACAAACAAAATATAAAACTACAGCAATGCAGCGTGAGATACTCCTACATGATCAAGAATTCCCTTTCTATGTCTTCATCCGCCAAAAAAAGATGAAATGGCTAAAACTAACAAAAAGGTACTCCACAAACATGTGCTATTTATTTGGCAGCTAGGAGCATCGTTGATCTTGATCACCAGGTCGTCTGTTTGTAAATTGTGAGTTGTGAATTGTGATTGTCTGCGTGCGTGTGCATACATTCCCAGTCACTACTTGTTGACCAAACAAAATTTCAACTTGAGTAAATAATGTTAGCAGCAAAACAACTCGTCAGACCAGCTTCCTTCACAAATGTCCAGTTGTCATTAGCATCTGCTTTGTCCTCTACGTATAGCTTCACCATGAATGAACAAGGCTATGCGCCCAGTGTTTAAATAGCGGACTAGCGCCGCTATAGGCTATAGTGGCTAGAGTGAACTGCAGCTAGGATATCACTCCTTCTGACGCCATTGCAGCTACGTGCGCTATCGCGGCGTTTAGCGTTTAGCGCCGCCATTTCCCAATCGATGTCCATGGATCAAAATGAAAGCCCCTGTTTCTGGTGAACCAGCGTCTAAAATAGCAGTCGGCTGATGAAAATCAGCGGCGGCGGTGGAGGCGGCGGCGGCGGCTTCGCCCAAGCCTGCGACCGGCGGCCGCTTGCCTCCAGCCTGAGCGCGACGTTCTTTTGCCGGGGCTGCGGCCAGTTGAGTTGCTTTCTATAGCTTCATGCACCAAAAAAAGATGAAATGGCTAAAACTAACAAAAAGGTTTACTCGACAAACATGTGCCGATTTTGTCTGCAGCACAGCGACTCGCCAATTAGCATGTTGATCACTAAGGCCCGTTCGTTTGTGCTTGTTTGGTTTATAAGCCGTATTTTTTTAGTCAACGAACAGTATTTTTCTCTCATAACAAATCAGCCAACAGTACTTTTGGCCATGGCTTATCAGCCCAACAAGTCCAAGTGAACAGGACGATTAAGAAAATTAACTACACTGATTTGGTGGATGAAGAAACCTATATCAATATTCAAAATACTGCCTTTCGCCCATTACTGGAATCAGCTATTTCAAAAATTCTAGCAAAAAATGGCATCATTCACAATCAGCTGCTGCGTTCCATAAAATCGGGAGATGCTTCCCGTACGTCTGCAGTCAGAGTGTCACAGGAAAAGGTCCAGGCATCCAGCCCAGTCTAGAGCAGAAATATCCTCCTGACTCCAACCAAACAGTCCACAGTGCCAAACCAAGCAGTGATGGAACTGATGAGCTTCTACCCACCGGCAAACAAAGCAATCACCAAGATCACACGCGCCTGCCTCAGTAACATCACATTCATTTCCGTGAATCGCATCCTTTACATTGTTCACAAACCATGGTACATTCTAGCCACATTACAAATGGAGAACAAGATGCTAGTCCCTGAAGTTACCATGCAACTAGATTCGAGTTCAATCAAACATAGTTTACAAGTTGAAGCCTGGTTTACTCTTTCTTTGGTGGGATGTGGTTGCCGCCGGTTGCAATTTTGAACAGATAAAACGCGGACATCACGGCACTACAAGGAAAATTCACAAATTAGTGCCATGAAGCGATTTTCTATTTGCACACAAAAGGAAAACAGGTGGGCAGTGCATGATAATCCAGTGATGCTTCCAAAGTGTTGAAGCTGATGTTTACCTGAGACCAGCGACGACACCAGCTGGCATAATCTTCGAAGTCTCAAGGAATCTTTGCCCCATAACGTAAGTTAAGGCTAATGCACAAACTGTTTAACAAAAATTGCAGAGTCAGTACAGAAACAAGATAGCAACAAAGAAAATTGCAGGCAGGAGAAAAGTATCTCAGAAATTTATTTTGCATATCGCACTCAGCAATTCATGTTTAGTATAAAGAATACAATGCGTTTGGCGTCTGTTCTGTTCAGTCTTTACGGGAAACAACAGAACTGTTGAAAGTGCCACCTTTTTGTGGTCTCCTAATAATTACCATGTTAAGCCCAAAATGTTTAAACACTGATAAGATATACCATAACAGCTTTGGTGGTAAGGTAGTGATGTTGTAGTTAATGGTTTAAAGCCTCATCAAATCTGTCGGCAGCAGCATTATCCAATGATTTGGTTCTCTCCTCTCAGGACCCTCATTCCATAGTATGCTTTAATTGAGATTCAAGATACTGAAGATCTTATCCAGGATTCCATATTCATTATGATCCTATACAAGGATTTTGGAAACCCCAAATTTAAACTTTACAAGTAATTCTTCAAGCTTTTTAATAGAGTGTTTTTCTTGGAACCAACCACTAAAGGGCTGTGAAAAGATGAAAGAATGCAAGAAGCCATTCCATCACTAAATTCCAAACAAATGTAAGAACTAAGCTCTCCATCAGGATTTCCTAAACAAATAGTTAGGAACTCAAGATCAAAATGCTCACACAAATATCTTGACAAAAACAATAAACACAAATTAATAGGACTGTGAGCATAAATTTGTTAACATTCATGCAAATTTAGTGTATAGAAGTTGTGAAGTGCTGACAAGCTGTTAGTGTGCCAAAACAACTGGAATGGAGAGTCCACCATGGAGAAGGAACAGTTCACACTACACACATTATAGTTGGTGTACTCATAGGACTGAAAACCAATGAAGCTGATTGAGCAGTTGAAAGCTAAATGGAAATGAAATGCTACTAAATGTGAATTGAGTAAACGCGTCTAAATAAAAACACAATTTCCCCCAGTTTGGAGCACATGATTTTTTTCCCCTAATTCCTTCAGTATATGCATTGGTTCCTACATGTTCCTGAAAATTCCTGCAGAACTGCTACATTCCAAACAGCCCTAATTCCTAGGCATGCAGGAAAGGATTGGGTTGCCTCGTAGTGGATTGTGTCTACTACTACAAGAGTACATGTACAGACTTATGCCTATCCACACAAGACTATTACAAACGTACGTGTACTGGGTATTCTCATGCCTCCCTCCCCTCCCCTATTTTAGCTAGGCATCGGCGATGCCTTGCCCCCAGCAAATGCAACATCGCCTAGGTAAAGCCTTCATGACACCTTAAGAATCTACTGCTACAAGAGTACATGACAGAGTGCAGACTTATGCCTATTCGTACAACTAGCAAGACCATTTGTCTTGATGCTTGAGATGCTCACAAAACTAGTCATTAACCAGCCATTACGAACTTTGGGTTAAAAGTATCAAATTCATTAATCAACATCAACACATAACTGGGATGATTTTCCACTGTATTTACCAGTAACAAGTAAATATTAGTATTTTATCCCACATCTGGGAGTCAATTAGGTTCAGAAATTAAGAGCCTGATTTGATATACAAATAGATGTATGATCTGATACAGGACGCATCATGTCGGTACAGAAAGTGACCAACTAGTGAATATTTGTAGTTTTGTTGTACGTTGTGATCGGAGGTGGCCTAGCACTCAATGACACAGGATTTATACTGGTTCAGACAACGTGCCCTACGTCCAGTGTGGATCGGTCGATGACTTTATTCCTGAGCCCAGGTACTCGAAGTCTGTAGTGGGGTTACAAACGAGAAGGAGAAAGGTGAGGTGTACGAGAGGCCCGGTTGGGTCCGACCGGAAGGGCCGAGAGCAACCGGAACTTCGCTATGAGCTAGGTGTTTTAAGCGTGCGCTTGAGGGGTTGTGAGCTATCGATCTAGAGAATCTCAACTTCAAGAAGTCGACCTCCTTCGTTGAAGGGAGCGCATCCCCTTTTATAGATGAAGGGGTGGCTTTACAGGTGAGAGGAGAGTACGGATGTTACTAAGCCTTGTTGCCCACGCCGATGAGGACAATGATGATGGTAGGAGCCAACAATACTGTTGATGTCACTATAGAATGTCAGGTGCACATGGGAGGTTACGTTGTCTTCTTCAGGAAGGGTAGATGTCGGTACCTGCAAAATACTGTTGGTATGTGAGGAGCCCTACCACGTGTACCAGATATGGTGAATCCTAGCGCCCACAGTACTATCGATGCCCAGAGGTATGTGGGGGCTTTTTGCCGTACGGGAGTCCAACGGCGCCCACAATACTGTAGACACAAATGTCGGCGCCTACAATACTGTTTGTGTCAGGGCGGTTGTGGAGCACTTTGTTCGCAGCGTCTGAGGTATGGTCTGGTATCGTGGTTTGACTTGTCTTGTTGTCTTCTCCGTTCGCCTGGTCCTTCCGAGCGGGCGTCCCGATCGGATGGCCCTGGGCTGCCGCGCCGCGCAAGTCGGTGAAGAGCGGTAAGCAAAGCCTTCCTATGGGGTCCCTGGCCGGAGACGCGGGTCGGAGAGAAGCGCTGTTTTGGGCGAGCCTTCCGATCGGAGAGACCGCTGAGAGGCGGTGGTGTGTCCGGCGAGTGCTCCGGTCGGAGAGGTGGGCCGAAGAGGTTGACGAGCGGGCGCTTGTTCTTTTGGGTAGACCTTCCGGTCGGCGACCGGACTGTCCTTCCGGCCCGTTGTGTTTTAGGCTCTTAGGCCGGCCCATGAACTACATGCTGTTTTCTTGGGCCGAGCCCTGGCGTGGAAGCCGGTCCCCGAGGGACCCCGGGTTTATGAACCCGACACATCAAAAGCAATTAATTTACCCATAAAAAGGGTCGAGGAATCCAATGATCATTAAGCTGGCATTGATATGGCATAACCTACTGATATGATATCTTAGTAAACTAGTGCCCACCCCAAGCCTTGTACTCATGTCCCACATGAAGCAACATGCAAGAGGCCCCGACAGTGAGCAATACAAGCCACACCACACCGCTGAAGAGGTTATGGCAGTGGAACTAGTGCGTGCTCCATAGGTTCAACACAATGCGACATTTCTAAATGGTTAGAACTTCGAACTTGGGCAAACTCGGACATGAAATGCTGCCCTATTGGCCTATTTGATATTCGCAAACACTGAAACACAGCAAGTTCGTTAGAAACGCGGAGAATCCTGAACTCAACCAAATCAAATTACTAAGCACTGCCCTCATTGCATGAGAACTGGCATCTCATAGATCCCACAATTCCAGCCCATTTCCGATGATCAAGGCGGCGATCAACCGCCCGGCCCGGCTACAAATCAAGTAGTCTTATTTTTATCTGCTCCTAAATAAACGAAATGAAAGGACAAAAGAATGAGAAGGGGGGGTGGGGGGCGGGGCGCGTACGCGTCTCGAGCGCGAGGGCGACGTAGGAGTTGCGGCGCTTCTCGAAGGCCTTGAGGCTGACGAAGCCCGCGAGGAGGAGGAGCGCGCCGGCGCCGGCGCCCCCCGCCAGGGAGGCGGTGCTGCCGCGGCGGAGGTAGCCCAGCACGCCGCCGGCCAGCACGGCGAACCCGTAGGGGATGGTGAAGCAGAAGTCGTGCATCTTGGGGAATGGGGACCGGAGCTCTCCCAGATCTCGCGGCGAGCCTTCTGTCCCTCCCTCGTCGCCCTTTCTTCTTTTGGTTTGGTTTGGTTTGTTTTCTCGGACGGATCGGAGGCGAGGCGAGGCGGGAGGAGATATAGACGAGGAAATCGTCGTCGACCAGACCACTTGCGGTTGCGGTGTGCGCGTGGCGCAGAGACGGAGGAGGGGCAGTCTCGTCATTTCCTGAGGGTAGGTGGCCAGAAAAGCGTGCCCGCCACTCGCTCGCTACTACCGCAGTCACCAGCGCACCCGGAACGAAATTAAAAAAAGATGTAACGCTCTGCGATTCCTATCAAAAGGAGAGAGAGCGCCTTGGAGAGAGATGGAAATCATTAAAACACTCTCTAACCAAGTCCCTATTTAAACCCCGATAAATGAGAGACTCTTATTTCTCTCTTCTAAACTCCTAGATGTAGGAGTTCCTCATCCTCTCCCATGTCTTCCTTTCTCTCTTCTCATAAAACTGACAAGTGGGACCAATAAACATGACTCATATCAATACAATGTAAAAGTAGAAAAATTTAGGAGATCGGTTGGAGTGCGGTAAGGAGTAGGGGATGAAATATGGATGAGGAACTCTCATTTAAAGGAATAGGAGGGCAAAATTTGAGAGTTTGGTTGGAGTTGCCCTAACAAAGTAAATAAAATATCATCATTGTTAATGTCTTAACTTGAGTTGATTTTGAATATATTTATATTTACGGAGAAGAGAGACTAGATTAAAATTATACTGAGTTCAAATCCCGACTTTCAAACAGGTCTTAATAAAAGTTGTGCATAGAGATTATGCCAAACGAACATGGGTTTATATCTTGCTACCTATCTAAACATGCCAAATTACAACTCCACTTTACTCTTAAAAACATGGAAAAAAAAAGAGTAAACCCATTTCTAATTTTTGGGATAATTCAGAGTTCCAAATGTGAGGTCAAATTATAAAAAGTACACTTTTTCATTACTTTTAAAATCTTGTTATTACATCCCTTCCATATCCGATCCAAAACATATTCGAATCGCAGCCTATTCGGTTGGCAGCCTGTTCGGTTGGCTGGTTCGTTTCGTTGTTGATTCATAAAGAAGTACTGCTGACTAGTTTGTGTGAGAGAAAAATATTATTACAGCTAGAAATTTATGATTGTTTACGACAGTCCACAGTCAAACGCACGGGCTGTCCATCGGAGAAAAAAAACTTCCTCCAAACCCTAAACTCGGCCAAACCCCACAGGCCGTCAGTCAGACAGGCCCCCAACCGTCCAAGCTCTCACCCGGCGGCCCCGAGACCCCAGTCCCCTGCAGTCCACCCATGGCGGCGGCGAGCCAGAGCGATGCGCCTCACCGGGAGCCCGGGCAACGCCGTCCCATGTGCGGCGTCTGCACGAAGCCCCTCCGCCTCTGCCTCTGCGGCCGCCTCCGCTCCCCGCCGGTGGACAACGCCGTCGGAGTCACCGTTCTGCAGCACGCGATGGAGGCCCACCACCCGCTCAACTCCACGCGCGTGGCGCGCCTCGGCCTCCGCAACCTCGCCGTCGTTCAGGTCACCGACGTCAACCACCGCGCCAGCTTCATCCTCACCACGCTTAAGGCCGGCGGCGGCGCGGCGGCGGCGTCGGGTCTTGCAGGCGGTCCTGTGGCGGCTCATTTTGGAAACCATGATCGGTCTGACGGGGCGGAGGAGATCGACTTGCAGAATGGCGGTGACCTTGCGTTTCGTCGTGATGGGATTTGCGCCAAATCAGATCGAAAAGATAGTGCGAGCTGTGATTTTGACGGGTCCGGATTGAATGCCTATGGTTATCTGGGCGCTGAAGACATCAGTTTTGGTGATTCTTTGGAAAGGTTGGATCTTGGGGACCTCAATGGTGGGATCTTCTGCGATCTTGCTGGAGAGGTTGGTTCTCTTAGTTGCTGCCACAACGATGGCGGGTGTGTCAGATTCATCAAGAAGACGAAGAGTGATGGACATCCTGCAGGTCTTGAAAGTCCTACCTCTGCAGCAAACCAGATAGAGAACTCTGTTGGTGACTCAACTATAGGTGAAAGCAGCCATAGAAGCGAGGTGGGGTTGACGTATAAGGTAAATGGTAATGGTAATTTGTCTCATTCTGTAGTAGCAACTGACTCTGACTCTGACTCTGACTCAGGAGAAGTTAATGGGATGGTTAATGACTGCAACGGTATGGGAAAAGAAATAGATGAAGTTAGTGCTGCTATTGGACAGGATTGGACCAGGAAAAACATGGATAAGTGCACTATTGCGTACACAGAGAAGGAACTAAGGATTGATGTTGAACGTGGAGTGAAACCCAAAATCAGATGGTTATCAAGAGGACCACTTGGTGAAGTAGCTGTCTCAAATGGCTTTCTTGTCACAAAGATACAGATGAAGAAGTGTAAACTCACTGGAGAAGTAACAGTGTTTGAGGAATTCTCAATCACCATACCACCAAAATCTGCTTTGCTATTTCCATGCCAGCGGGCAATCAGCATCGATGCTTCAGGTTGTCAGGTACATCATTTGATTGTGTTGGATGGCACTTGGGCAAAGGCACAAAGGATGTACCATGAGAATCCATGGTTGCAACTTCTGCCACACGTGAAGCTGGAGTCAGATAGGGTTAGCTTGTATAGTGAGGTGAGGCATGAGCCAAGGGCTGGGTGCTTGTCTACCATTGAGAGTATAGTTGTTGCCATGAGGAAACTGGGAGAGGATTCAAAGGGATTGGATGATCTCTTGGATGTTTTTGAGTCGATGATTGCTGATCAGCGACGATGCAAGGATGAGAATGTCAAGCAAAAGCTGAAGTCCTAATCATAAAAAAGTCTTATCATCGTCAGTCTGTTGTCTAACTTCATGATGACCTCTGGATGCATTTTTCAGTCCAGATGACATATATATGTTACTTCATACTGAGAATTTTTTAATGCCGAAACTTCATAGTTAGATGGTGTTTTCCATTTAAGCTTTATCTCATTTTCTGGTTAGGGCAGAGCATATCATTGTCGGTTTCACCTTCTGTGATCAGATCTGACTCTTTTCTCATTATTGCTAAGCTCTCAACACAACTATTTTGTAGACTTGGACCTATGGTAATCATTTTGAATGGGATGATGATACATCAGATATGTGATACAGCACTGCATTGCTTCTGCTCCTATTCTCCTATTCTTCTTAAAAAACTGCTTACAATAAACTATTTAGTTGACCCCCTTCACTGATCTTTGGCCAGTTATAATTTTCTTGCCATTTCCAATGTTCCATGCCATGAAGTTTGCGACAACAAATTAAAACTGAGTTGCTGAGAAATTTTTTTATTGTCATGGGAATGCCTATTTTTCTTTCTGCCATTGAAATTTTGTGCGTCTCATTCTGTCAACTCTCAGTCTGCTTCCACCATTTTTGACTAAGTAAAGATTTCCCCCCCCTTAAAATTATCATGACGAGTATGCTGCTGGAGGTCCTTGAGAATTGAGATTGCACAATAAGCAGGTAAGCCTGCCTAGAAAATTCCTTTCCCCAGACTCCATGCTATGTTGGAGCTTCTGGCATTGGATATGTTATGCCTTTTGTTTAATAATTATCATGAACAATGGAAATACTATGAAACATGAATTGCATAAAAAATGCAGGATTTGTGTATTTCTGTGCGGGGTCTGGGGAAGGGTGTCAGTGGCAAGCCTTACCCTCGCCTGTGCAATGCGAGGAGACCGCGACTCGAATCCGGGACCTTCCGGTCACAGGCGGTAAGACTCTACCGCCTGTTTTCCTATGAACAATGGAAATACTATCAAACATGAATTGCATAAAAAATGCAGGATTTGTGTATTTCTGTTTTCTATAGACGGTTTGCGATGTACACCTTTCTTTTTTTTTAGATGAAAGAAGTTATAGTCTTGTTTTTGCAAATAACAGAGGTTAACTCTAATTCCCTCTATATGTGTGCTATGTCCTATTGGTCAAGTTTACACTCTATGTTTAAGCCCATTTGTTTATCAGATCCTCATTTCACAGCTCTTCCTACAGTTACATTTTTTCCCTGCATGGTGTTCAGTTGTTTCCCTTGATGTTATGGTATTGCAGTGCTCATCAGATAAAATAAATGAGTATCCTGGTTTATGTCCTGAACAAGCTAACTCTGACTTACTGCTTACTCAGGTTCAACTCCAATTTCGTTTCATTTTTACTGTTACCATAAGCAACCACTTGCACGGCCATATCTGGGTTGGCCTGGCTGTTTCTCATTCCAGTTTTTTCTGCATTTGCCGAGAGGGTCCTTTTTTTACCTTAAAGAAAATATGTCGGTTGTATCTGTTGGACTTGGTAGAATCATAATATTCACTTGCTGGGTTTCTTTCTCACAGGCTAGTGATTTGCATCTGTAGAAGAGCTGATTGGCTTTTAGCTGCCTACCATTGGCCTATTATTCAATACAAATGGTGAGATACCACCTGGATATGTTTTTACTCCTGCTAGCACAAACTGTGTGTAGATTTTTTTAAAGGTTCTTTTTTGCTAAATGGGCAGGCCTGGTGCAGTGGTGAGAGCTGTCTCACTGAGTCACCAAGTCGTGGGTTTGAAGCAGCCTCTCCATAGATTTTGCGGGGGAATGCTTGCCTCGGTTTTTCTCTTCCCCAGACCCCACTCATGTGGGAGCCTCCGGCACTGGGTATGCCCCCCCCCCTTCTTTTTTTTTCTAAATGGGAACCCCTTCAGCTTTTCCTGTGGTAACATTTTCTTAGGCAGTGGAACACGCTACTGTGGCCAAACTTCAGGTGATTAGCACAGAGGTGTCACCTTTTTAGTGGGGACACTTCCTAGTATGGCTTGTATGAGGTTTCTGCAACTCTACCATTGAATCTTTACATAAATGCTCTGTAATTGCATTGCATGTAATATCTGAGCATGGTGGAAGTTGTATCTTTCATTTCGCTGGCCGTCGTAAGAGCGGTTGGAAGGAATGAGAGGATGGCATAATGATGCCAACAAGATATTTGGCTAAGAGATCATGGTTTATAGGGTGGTTGTCTGTCTTTTTTTTTTTAGTTTCAGTTATTGTTCCGCTCTAGTGCCAGTTTTGGTCCCAGTTTCAGTTCTATAAATGGCTGGATAGCTTGTCGCAGCTCAATTAGTAATTTAACTGTTTTTTCTTAAAAAAACATTTTAGTTGTTTTTATTTTTTTATAGGATTTTAGTTCTTTTTAGCTTGTCTACAAATCCAATATTCTAAAAGCACTTTTGCAGATGAATTCAATTATACTGCTTTGAAAAGTTAAATCATTTGAAGGAATTATGAACAAGGGACAATGATCATGTTGGCTCTATGCATCCTAAGATAATGATTGGTTGTTTGCATTAGTCTTGGTCTGCATTAGACCTTGTGCAATACAACCTAAGCCAGCACAAATGTATGCAATGTCTTTGGTGTTTAGTTGTTCTATCTAGATGTTGTGTTTTATGTATTCGCCTCCATGTTTTAATAGAGGTCTCATGCTTTTACTAGAGGTACGGGCGTATGGCAAATGAGAATATTTCTTTTTTGTATAATTCATGTTTTGAGCACTGTGTAAGTTTGCGTAACAACCTCTACAAGGAACCAAATGGGCAAAATATAATGCACCACTCTGGATAAATGTTAATGCAGGTAACCAAACAAGCCATACGGAGCCTGTATGTAATCAGTGAGTATCACTTTGCAATTGTAGGAATGTTTTTTTTCTCCACCAGTTGCTACAGTTAAACTATATTCACGTTTTTCTGTTTGAAAATATCCATAAGTATTCAGTTTGAACAGGTTCAGCAACAGGTCATGGATAATATCCCTAAGTATTCAGTTTGAACAGCAAACCCGTTTCTGTTCCAGTGCAATGAATTAGGTGGTAAATACTTTTTCTACTCCAATCTCTAAATATTTTCCGAAACAACGAAAAAGTCGCAGATCCCAAATTGTGGTCAGAAGTTGAAGCACATGCATCTTGATGTTTTTTTTTCTTCCCGAACGCATTCATCTTCACGCTTAAAATTTCTATACACGTGCATCGCGACGTTCTATACACGCTTAAAATTTCTATACACGTGGAATTGATGTTTCGGCTGCTCAGTTCTCGGCTCGTTTCAGCTTATTCTCTTGTAGAATACTATGAAATAATCCAAAATCTGATCAGCCGAACAGGCCCACACCTTCTTTATTCGTCAGGATAACCGGTACAAACTCCATCGAGAAAAACGACAAACCAAACATGTTTTATTTTTAAAAAACGTTTACAGTTATTGTCGCTACTCCTATATCGTATTCGTATCGCAGAGCTCCAACACTCTGGCACTCTGATCAGCTGTCACCAGCGATCCGCACGTCGCAGCAGCAAGATTCCAAGATATCGCGGGGGAAGCAAGAGCAAGAGGAGTCAACGCACGAATGGCGGGCACGGCGGCGTCACCGGCCTCGGGCTACGGCTCCGACGGCGTGTACCGCTCGCCGCGCGCGGCGGCGCCCATCGCCTCCGAGCCGGGCCTCTCCCTCGCGGACCTCGTCCTGCGCCGCGCCGCGGCGTGCCCCTCCGCGCCGGCGCTCGTGGACGCCGCGACGGGCCGCGCCCTCACCTTCGGGTCCCTCCGGTCAGCGGTGCTCGTCGCGTCCGCCGCGCTCTCCTCCCGCGCGGGCGTCCGCCGCGGCGACGCCGTGCTGCTCCTCGCGCCCAACTGCGTGCTCTACCCGGTCTGCTTCCTCGCCGTCACCGCGCTCGGCGCCGTCGCCACCACGGCTAACCCGCTCTACACCCCGCGGGAGATCGCCAAGCAGGCCGCCGACGCCCGCGCCAAGCTCGTCGTCACCGTCTCCGGCCTCCTGCCTAGGATCGCCGGTCTCCGCCTCCCCACCATCCTCCTCGACGGCGGCGACGGCGACGGCGCCTCCGTGCCTTCGGGCTGCCCCAGCGCTAGCAGTAACGTCACTCTCTACTCGGACCTCGTCGCCGGGGTGCAGGAGGCGGAGTACCGCCGCCCGCCGGCGGTGGGGCAGGGCGACACGGCGGCGCTGTTCTACTCGTCGGGTACGACCGGGGAGAGCAAGGGCGTCGTGCTCACGCACCGCAACTTCATCGCGGCGGCGACGATGGTGACGTCGGACCAGGACGAGCTGGGCGAAGGCCGCAACGTGTTCCTCTGCTTCCTGCCCATGTTCCACATCTTCGGCATGGCCGTGGTCACCCTCGGCCAGCTGCAGCGCGGCAACGCCGTCGTCGTCATGGCCCGGTTCGACGTCGACGCCGTGCTGGGCGCCGTCGAGCGCCACCGCGTCACCTACCTCTTCGGCGCGCCGCCGGCGATGATCGCGCTCGCCAAGCATGGCGGGGGCGGCAGGTACGACCTCAGCTCGCTCAGATGCATCGGCTCTGGCGCCGCGCCGCTCGGCAAGGACGTCATGCTGGCTATGGCTGACAGATTCCCCGGTGCTGACATTATCCAGGTGGGTTAGCATGTGGGATCGTGCAACAATTAATTAAATGCTTAACATTATGGGATTACACATCACATCATGATCTGATGATCCTTAACATTATGAGAACAGTTGACACCGTAGCCTGTGCACATGATCCCACGAGCTGACATCCTAGCCAGAGCGTGGCCCGAAATTTGAACACGTTCGATTGCAGTATTTTTTTACCTAAAATGTATTTAGCATTCAAAGTTTGTCCCAAAATAGATGTACTTCTAGTTATAGTCCACCTAGTGCTGGTAGTTTTTTCTTTCTTTCTCTATTTTCAAAGTGCAATTATTATATGCTGAAATAGCTTTTGATATGAATAAATATGTAATTTCTATATAGCATTGATGTTCTCAAGAATTCTAGATACACTTATTTTTGAGACCTAGGGAGTAGATACTAGAGAGAGAGAGTACTACTAGTACTACTTTTTATTTTATTAGGCTCAATGTGGCATATTTTGACATGCTAATCTAGGAATTGAATGGTGTGCTCACCTGTGATTGTAAAGAACAATGGTAACATTGATTGCTCTTCTGCAGGCAAGCCTGATGAGCTGCGCAAGCCCTGTATTTAGAATTGTGACAGATTTAGGTGATTACTAAAACAGCACAGTGATAACTGTGTTGAACATGTAGTATTTGTTGGAGTGCATCCTGTTTTATCTTTAGACCAGACATATACTCCCCATGCTGTTGAAAATGCTGAAAAATGTTTACTTTTTTTGCGAGGAAAAAAATGTTTACTTCTACTTTTGCTGCCATTTTTTTGTATCAAGAGTCATGATGACAATGATGCTACCTATAAACTCATCTTGCAGGGTTATGGTATGACTGAAACCTGCGGGATAATATCCCTGGAGTACTTACAAAAGGGCCGCGCCTGTCAGTTTGGTTCAACTGGAGCACTTGTCACAGGAGTTGAAGCAAAGATTGTTGATGCAAAGACAATGAATCATCTGCCTCCGACCCAACTAGGAGAAATCTGTGTTCGAGGACCAAACATAATGGAAGGTAAATTTGAATTATGGTCTGTGTAAATCTAAACCTGTCATTACGATATGGATTACCATAACATCTATAATCAGAAAGGGAGCTGTATTCACTAAAATATAAGACATCAATTTCTTGGTCAACTATTTACAAATTAAAATACCGAGCTCACTCAAATGATATTGCAGTGAAACCCAAGCAACTGTCAGTAGTTTTTTTTTTTTGGCATTGCAGTTGTTTATCGAAAACTAGGATATGCCAATTGCTAATGACTGACATGATTTGGAAGGAAAAGGCAGCTAGTGTTTTATACCAAGATGCTCCATCTATTAGATATGTATAGCCAATACCACCTCCTACAAAGTTCCCTGTCATGAGCTATGTGCAAATCTACAATGTTTCTCACCGACAACAGGCCCAAATGCCCGCCAAAACTTCTTTTTACTTATTTAATTGGGGGAAATTGTTAATAGGTTATTTCAACAATGTGCAAGCTACTGAGTTTACAATCAAACATGGGTGGTTGCATACTGGTGATCTTGGATACTTTGATGAAAGAGGCCAGCTTCATGTTGTCGATAGACTTAAAGAGCTGATTAAGTACAAAGGCTTCCAGGTAAAGAATTTCAGTTTTTTTTCCTGAAAATTCTTTTCAGTTTTAGCAACCCCCTTTTCTTTTAATCATGTGAGGGAAAACTAGTTTTCCCCCCTCGTACCAGAAATTTTCAAGTGAAACAGAATGTCCGTAGGCCCATTTTTTCCGTAGGAACTTTATATCTTCCTTTATTTACTGGCAGATTGCTCCTGCTGAGCTTGAAGGATTGCTTTTGTCTCATCCAGAAATTCTTGATGCTGCTGTTATCCCGTAAGCTGAACAACTTAGATTCTAGTTTTTATAGCTTCTTATAAGAATAGAAATATCTTCAATTCTTTTGTTTTCTTGTCTCGTAATTTTTGGAATCTACTTTCTCCAAGGTATCCTGATCCTGAAGCAGGGGAAGTTCCTATCGCTTATGTTGTACGATCACCAAAGAGTTCACTGGCTGAAGTTGATGTCCAGAAATTTATTGAAAGGCAGGTGATGTTGGCTAGAACTCAAGCTTAGTTGTGACCAGCAACTAGTTTTACTATAGTAAAAAAGACCATAGTATCTCACCCACTAATAGAATGAAACATTTGTAACTCCTGAAATCCTGAATGGATGATGTTCTGTACTCCTGCATCAACTGAATATGGCCCTTCTAAATTCTAACACCATAATGACTTAGGCCTCGTTTAGTTCATCTTCCTAAAGTTTACTCTCTATCCCATCGAATGTTTGGACACATGCATGGAGTATTAAATATAGACTAAAAATAACTAATTACACATTTTGCAACTAATTTACGAGACGAATCTTTTAAGCCTAATTAGTCCATGATTTGACAATGTGGTGCTACAGTAACACATGTGCTAATGGCGGATTAATTAGGCTTAATAAATTCGCCTTGCAGATTACTGACGGATTCTGTAATTTATTTTTTATTAGTATCCGAACACCCTATACGACACCTCGTGTGACATCCGATGTGACATCCCAAAACTTTACACCGAATTTAAACAATGCCTTATTTCAGGTCGCGCACTACAAGAGACTGAGGAAGGTAACGTTTGTGGACAGTGTATCAAAATCTGCTGCGGGAAAGATTTTGAGAAGAGAGCTCATCGCCCAAGTCAGATCATCCAAGCTGTAGCAAATTGATCTTCTCGATTTTATTACAGTGCTTGTCTTCTGGGTTCTGCTAGATACAAAAGTATAGAATCTCGGCTAAGCGCTGTAAAGGTTTATCTATCAAGTCACTGTCAGGAACCACACATTCAGTCTATACATGCCAGACACAGTTTTTTTTTAATTAAAGAATAAAGCATTCTGGCCTCTATAATATCCACGGATGAATGAGTATAGCCGTACGCCGGATACTAGGTGCAGGCCATGGATGATGTAGACAAGTACGAATGCAAGCGGGTTTGTTGCCGAACCTGCAAGTCGGCCATTTTAAACCCAAACCCGCCTCGAATGATTTATTTGTGCGTTTGCAGATCGAACCCTCGAATCCCTCCTTATAGCATACTGTATAATGGAAGAGCTATCAAGCCTGTGTGAATGAATCAAAACACAGTAATCTTTCAAATATAAGAATGATAAAAGGTCATTTGATACCATGATTTACTATCAACTCCAGGAGACCGCTTTGCAAGATATGGTTGTAGCGGTCTCATAGTTCTCGGAGAAAGTGGCCTTTACCCGGGCACATTGGTAGTTGTGTAGTCCTCGGATTGATAGCAAACAAAATGTATGTGTATCCCTTTTATTTTCTCTTTTGTGTAAGGTTGCGTGTCATCTGGCCGAGAGGATTTCAAGGTGATAAAATGTGTGGGCCTGGCCCGTTCCATCTCCAGCCTACTAATCACGGGCCGCTACACTCCCACGGGCCTCTCTCACAACTCCTGCAGCCTACTTACCGAAGGCGCCAGTTTGGGTTTTGTTCAGATCTCTCAACAAACTAGGTTTATTGCATTCCTACTAGTACATCGTAGAACAATTACTGTATCTTCCGATATACGGAAGAAATACTCCTTACTAAAACATCATCTTCAGTCCATTACAACACCGTCGTATACAGAAATGTCACTTGCTACAAACATCCATAGTTGTGCACAACAAGAGCGCTCAAAGCAGCAAACACCCTCGATCAACCAGTATATACAGGCAGACAAGCAGCACAACGCACTAACGTTTAGGTGTTAGACGATTACAAGTAGCACGCATCGCATATATACACAGTACATCGCAGGTCCTTTTAGACTACGCTATACTACTAGTACTGGTAGCATCAAGGAGACATTAGGATCTTCCTCAACTCACGGCTGCCTTCCAGGATGCAACCTGAACCAGCAAGAGAGTTGATCCACACGTCATCAGTTCTCACGGGCTCTTCGTCGTCATTCCTGTGCCAGGTCCAGTGGGCATGGGTGGAGTTCACGATCTTTAGCTCGCCGTGCCCAAAGCTCGCTTCCCTGAAGACTGACCAAGCTGGCTTCGGGTTACGATACCTGAAAACGCCAAGAATGCTGAAGTTGCTAAGATTCAGAGGCACAAATACAGTGGTGGTCAAGTGGTACCTGTGGGCCAAGCCTTCACGGTTCCCACCGTCCCCAATAGTTATGTGAACAGCACCACAAGGATCAAGTATGCCATTGTAGACTCGCTCCTGCAGGAAGAGTGAAATAACCACATGTAATTTTCATTCAGATCGACCAAATGGTTACTTGCTCAAATTTGAATACTTCTGCAGACTGCAGTTCGGGGATATATAGGGAGTCATACCGCACGTTCATAAGCATGGACATGACCTGCTATTACCATATCCACATGAGCAGCATACAGCAAAGGCTCCATTGAAGCCATCATACTGTCACCTTGACCCTGATGAGCCCAATTGCTATTGTACCATGGTACATGCAACAACACAATGAGCCAGGGTGTCCTCTTTCTATCAACCTTGGCAAGATCAGCCTGAAAAGAAGAGAAGTTAATATACCAAAAAAAATCAAATCTACTATCAGCAAGAATAGCTGAGGAGAGGTTTTGAAGTTAAAGACATCCTCTTTAAGTTAAGACAAATAAAATATACATTGACCATAGATAAAATAACTAGTAATTAAAATTCAAGATGAGCAATACACTAGGTATTGAATTCCAATCATTAGTCTATCTTTACTCTTCTTAGTAATGTACTGTTAGCAAAAACATGGTTCCTTTCAGTATACACAATCCCTTCTCCCTCCAAACAATTGTAATGCGCTCTGATATGGATGTTATCACTACAGAGTTTCATACCTTTAGCCAAGCATACTGATCTGAGTTATCATCATAATCTGTGTATGAACCTAGCATTATGAAGTGTGCACCTGCAACTTCAAAAGAGTAGTACAAATTTGATCTAGATCCACTCTCTTCATAAGGCATTTTCCATCGTGCATTATAAGATTGAAATCCTGACTTAAAAAATAGAATCTGCTCCTTCTCATGGTTGCCTTCCGTCACCATCCAAGGCCGGTTGCTAGCAAGTGGCTCCACCAATGTGCCGAAGGAATCCCACAAATGTTGCATATAATCAGCATAAGAGAGATCACCAGGGAGTAAAAGCATATCATGCTCACACTGCTTAATGTGATTCAGGGTTGATGTTGTCCAACTAGTCTGACCAAGATCACCAACAACAGCCAATGACAGTGGAAACTGGGAGGGCGGGGTCTTAAATTGGAATTCTGGACCTTGGCCTCCACATCGGTAGTAATAAATAGTGTTGTCTTCAAGAGGTCCGACGACAACATGATGAATTTTTCCTGAGCTATACAATAAGTAGCTGTAGGATGTGCTTTCTCCTTGAGATTTCATTGTGTATGTACCTTCTTTGGTTCCATAGTCCACCACAGATGGGACAGAGTTATCATCAGTAATCCATGTTATTCTCATGTGCTTTTCTCCAGCTAGTGAAATGTGCACCTGAAAATCGTGCCATTACATGAGTGGTTCAAGAGCAAATATTGTCAACAATAAAAGGAAGTAAAAACACTAGTAAAGGACTAAGCAAGTACTAATGAACTGCGCAAAGGATCTGCTGCAAAGAAATTTAGCTTTGGAGAACAGATAAACTAATGCAGTCAATTACTTCCTTATATCTCAAATTATGACCCTCTTGTTTATCATGGACATAGAGAAGCTAGGATATCCATCAAGAAAAAACCCAAATAAGAAGGCCTAAGACATCCATATGGCACATTAACAGATTACCCATGAATACTAACACAACTAGTTATTTTTATGTGCCAATAATTAAATTTGCCATCAACTAACCTCATGAAAATTAAGCATTCCCTCAACTTCATAATACAAGGTCAAATTATACTTCTCCCAGGTTTAAAATGGTGACAGTTTAGGTGATTAGTCTGCTCTTATCATATGTAGAGCTAATAACCTGCTCCTGTAAGTAGGGAATCATTTAAAATGTGTCCTTGAATTTAGTAGAGGTCTAATGAAATGGATGGACGCGCCATTAAATTCAACTGGTCATGCCAAGTTCCAAATCTTTTATATTATAGCTAGTGACTAAAAAACTACCTTATGTTTCACACTAAAGATGCTGAAAGACCTACAGTGGATGTTAACATCTTCAACATTTAGGCACCAAGTCGCATGTAATGCAATTAACATTTGGGTGTAAAGCCATAAAATCCAACAGAAAGCCCTCATCAGGGTTGTCGCTGAGTGGAGTATGGACATACAAATGAAAAAAAAGGTAGAAATCTGGAAAACAAAAATTAGCCGTCCAGAATCATGATTCAACTATTTAGCGGTGGTTTTTGTAGGCTTCATGAGCTTGTGGTCTTATATTATCTGTCAATGTTCCTACAAAGTATGAACAGCCAAGACGGACTATAAAGGATAAGAAAGAAGAAAAACATTGCAGGACTAGTAAACTCTATGGTCATAGGAACAGCCAAGACGGACTATAAAGGATAAGAAAGAAGAAATACGTTGCAGGACTAGTAACTGTATGGTCAGAACTGTGTGCCGCTAACATGTTACCAAGTGGAATGGATATTGAATGCACATTAGTGAAGTGCCCAAGCATGCACTGATATAGAGTTTCTGCATTATCACACTGGAAAGTTGAACTTCAAATACCTTCAGGCTTCATAGGTTAGTTCAGCCTAGATCTATTATTCTGAGGCCACCCCACAAAGCTCCTAGCCTCCTGGGCATCTTAGAAGCAACAATTAGTGATCTCTCCCTTACATCACTAAAAACATGGTAAAATCAACCAGGAATGAAGTTGATTTTGATTTAGTTACTAATCGAGAATAGCGACTGAGTGTACCATGCTAGTCATGACTAGTTTGGGTTGGAATTGGCATGACCTCACTCATCTCTATAAGACGAAATGAGGGCCAAGCTCAGCCCATCCATTGGGCCACGTCAACAGGAATTTCTCAGCCGATGGATCATAATCGGACGGTTTAAATCAGCGTTCTGGAGCCTTCGTCCTGCCTCCCCGTCCTCGCACCGACCACTCTCGCCTGCCGAGCCGCACGCCGCCCGCTGCCTCAACCAACCCCACGGCGAGGCCCACGGGCGAAACCCACCGGCAAGGCTGCCGCGGTCGCGGCCATGACCACGAGACACCGGCTCTGGTGCAAGGGGGGCTAGTTACCAGCGAGACAGCAACAGCACCAGGCGTGCCAGCCCGCCTCCCTGTTCACACCCATGGAACCCACCTCCCGCCTACTCACATCCACCGCAATCGCTGCCTCCCTCCTTGCCTTCCCGACGCGAGCTGCCTCCACTGTGTGGCCGCAGCGGCGAGCATGCGCCAACTAGCGGCACCACCGTACCCTCTGGCCTATTCACTTCATACTCCTCGCCGCCTGCGTCTCCCTCCACCATGCACGGCCCTCGTCTGGGGGCTGGGGCTGGCCCCTTCCACAGAAACACAAGGTGGAGGCCATCCTCGAAGCGGCAGAGACACGAGTGGAAGACCCGCACCGATATGGTGGCGGTGCGAGCGGTTGGGCTCGCGGGCGCAGGAGCACGGTGCCGTCACAAGCCACGCGTGATGATGCAGGCAACCAGCACCAATGCTTCGCAACTCCCCCGCACCCTTGTGCGCAATCCCACGCAGCAGATCACACAGTCCAGCGCTCCAGCAGCCATCGACATGGACGACACCCAACCACCGTTTGACGAAATGCCTCCAAGGCAAGCCGTTCACTGAACAGATGTCATGCTCGCGTCCTTGGATGCACTGTCTCGCCTTGACACGCAGGAAGCAATGGCGGCACAGGCTCAGTTCCCTCCACTACTTTCACTTTCCCAGTGTTGCCAAACTACCGGAAGGAGGTGATGGTGGAGAAGCATGAACTCGCAAACTCACTGCAATGTCAAGGTAACCGTGGGACCGTGACTGGCTTAGTGGCAATCCAAGGTCATAGACATGCTTCAACAGCATTACCTATGCCTGCATGCTGAAGGTATTGAGTAAACGGTTCTGAATGTGAACCTGTTCAGAAAGCCACTACTAGAACCTATGGCTGCATTACACATCAGTTATAAAAAATCTCTGTCAACCAACAATGCTCCTGCAAGCACGAAATTAGAATTACCTTGAAAAAATATTTTACCCACGAACTAATGCATTTTTTATTTATACTTTCTTCCTGTGCGCATAAGTCTTTTAACAGTCGTCCCTCACTGTTGATTAACTAAATCTAACCACATGTGCTTACAGAAAATACATTGGATATGAAGCAGGCTCCACTTTTTTATTTCTTTCGTAGTACATATTATGCACGATTGCCCTTAGGCACCATGTTTTCTACAAGCCAAGCAATTTCACAAGTATAGGTTTTAAAAGTATATAAAAATTAAAAATTAACAAACGATGTATTTTTCTTACATGAGTAACTGCACAAAACATATGTACATGTTACCATATCTTCTGCAGATTTGCTCTGGTGTCTGGGTTAACATATATGACTGAACAAAGAAAGCAGTAGACAGCAATGTCAATGTCATGGCTGTTCTACTCTATTAACTGAACAAGGGACAAAAATGTATCCATCCTTGTGTCCTCTCTGTTTGCGTGAGAAACAAAACAATATATACATCCTCTTTCAAAAAAAAAATATACATCTGGGCTGGATGCATTTCATTTCCACTCTTTTGCTTGGCCCTTGTATGATTCATTTTAAGTGTGGTGGTGCCCTGTATGATTAAATGCATCTCTTTTGTCAAAACAGTATCAGATTTGCAATAGTCATAAGGTTTAACCATACTTCAACTAAGTCTACCGTATCATAGTCCTATGGTTAAGCAAGAACTAATCAATCTACACTGCCATTGAAAGACAACATCTATCTAATATGTTCATGTTTTAATTGATGTTCCATACAGTCTGGATGTAAGTATTTGATACATGACATTCAATGGTAATGGAATATCTCGCTAGAGCTATCATTTATTCATGTCCATGAGACAAATAGTAGCTTCTTACCCTTTCTTTTTTGCAGATATAAACTTAAAATGTTTTGTAACTTACACAGCTATGCCTGGAAGGTTCAATACACCAGCAAACCTTTCTTACCTATTGATATAAATTATAATTTATGAAAAAAATAATTTTAATTACTCCAAACTTACTGAGCAAATCCACTGCAAATGAATTTATGAGTTTTTTCAAACTGTACATTAATAGAAAAAGAATTGTACTTCTCTTTCCCCACAGATGCATATACTTAGACTCTGACGCTAGTTGGCTGTTTTATCTCTTCAAGAATGCTAACAACATATCATGGACTTTTTGTTCTACCCCTTCAAGAAGGAAATATATGGACCTTTTGGTGTATATATTGCATTGTACTAGATCCAAGATAGAGCACCAAAATACTTCAAGCTTTTGTACTCACTGGTCTGTTCGGTTGTCTGTTGAAGCAGCTTCTGCTGGCTGTGAGAGGAGGCAGCAGCAGCAGCAGCCCCATCCAGCAGCTAACACCCATACGAGTTAAGATCGAACACAAATATATACTCCACTTAACTTCAATACTCAAAAGAAACTAGGCTGGCCCATTTAGGTGGTCAGAGACGACAAGGGGAGTGAACATTCGGCGAATTGGACGAACGGAGCTATTTCTGAACACAGATACCGAGGTGGAACCATTCAATACACAGTAAATCAGCTCAAACCCTTGAATTAACATATTAAGTGTAGTTAGTAAGGGGAATATGCTGACAGACTTGCACCCAAAAAAAAAGAGAGAGATGTTGATAGATAGCCATAAACAGCACCAAATCGACTACTTCGATCCAGCCGAGCATCACTAGATGAAGAAGTATCCGAATAGGGCCGGCTGCTGCCAAAACAAGAAAGGTCCCTTTGCTCGACCAATCCCCAGAACACCCCAAAATTCAGCTCAAGGTATCAAATCGATAGGGATGAGGCACGAGATTTCACCTGCTGCGGATCGGAGGCAGAGGACTCCTTCTTCTTGCTCCAAGGGAAGAGGCTAAGGAGTGCCTTGCGGTGGCACCGCGCCGGCGGCGGACGGACGTAGTCCTCCCCCACTACCGGAGCCCCGGCTGCCGCGGCGGAGGCGCAGGAGGATACGGCGAGCAGGAGTATCAGGAGGATGAAGGGGAGGGGGAAGGGGAGGGGGAGCGGAGGCGGCGCGGCCATGGCAGGAGATTTAGGTACGGCGGACCAATCTTCCACTGGGCTGTATCCTCGTACTACTGTACGACGGACTACCTCTGAAAGACTGAAAAAATGTCAGGTCATTTCTGGTAGAACACAGTTCAGCCTCCGTGTCAACTGTCAACGAAGGCGCCATTCTAGCACAATACCATGTTTAATATCTTAAGTTTCATTAATTATATATAAAAAATCAATATTTATAATACCGAATAAATACTATTAAATTAATTAAAAAATATATTTTCATAATAAATTAATTTAAAATTATAAATGTAAATATTATTTACTGGAAACTTCTTATCATGAATAACTTTTCATGGCACGCAACGTATAGGACGAAGGTAGTATTTTTTCTCTCTTTTCAACTGCTGGACTGTCAACGGACGCACCAATCTTTTCTTTTTCTTCTTAAAAAAAAAGATGTGTTTGAAGCAGACATTTGCTCAAAATGTGTCATGCAGAATTTGTTTGAATGAACAATTAAAAGCCTAAAAGACACAAGGGAACAAAAGTAAAAACACGATAAAATGTGTCTTCCAGAAGTTGCCTGACAGCCTCCGTGCTGGAAGCAACATTTGCTCAAAAAGCATCACGCACCACCAGTGCCCATCAAATGAATCAAATCAAATTTAGATGAGACGCGCACCATTTCAGAACCACACCCCACTTTGCCTTTTCGGCTGCGCCCTTCGCACCATTTCACAACCAGAGTGACACTTTCATGACTGCAGAGGAAAAGTGACGCAATCACTGGCCGAAAGCCGAGTAAACGAACACACACAAAGTTACATAGGTTACATCACTCGATGATGATGCGCTTAAATTAAACAGGCGCACATCACGACCAACTAGACAGGATTCCAAGATGGTCAAACTTTGTCAGCGTTCAATCTGTCAATATCCATCGCCTTGTAAAACTTCACATCCTACCTGTGCACAGCTACCTGCAGAAACTATGGAGAAAAACTACGAAAATACAGAAACTGGGAACCAAAGGCACCTACATCGTGTTTCACTTTGCTCGAGAACTTCTGGGGATACTTTTCTTAAGGACTTCCCTTCCCACATACATCTGTAGGTAGCCCTGCAAGACGAGTGAATGTTACATTAGCCAATTAATCATGGTATTACATCATTGCAGTACAGAATATACTGTAACAAGGATTGGTAATCTACCTTAACAAGGGTCCTTATATTTTCAGCTTCATCGGACAAAATTCTTGGGATGTCTATTTCTGAGTGAGCCCAGACGGCTGCCACTTTATCCACAGCCTTCTTCACTACAATCTTGTGGACTTCCCGGGATAGCAGACCGTTTTCCCACAGAGGTTTTACAAAGCCTTTGACAAATTCGCACAAGGCGCACTTGAGCGCATTCATTGAGGTGCTACTTTCTTCGACTGCGCTTAGTTGCGGAGGCCCAGTATTTGACTCGGAGATCTGCAACTGAGTTGCTGCATCAGAGGTACCGTCTTTGCAAGCTTCTCTGGTGATTTGGTTTGTTGCCTCAGCCTGATTACACTGTTTCTCCTCTACTTGCTTGAACTGTTCTCCCTTTGAAGTGGGTCCAGTTAATGAAGCTGAAAGACTCATAGAAATGCTCTGGGGTTTCAGACTGTCTGCAGTTACCTGGCAAACCGGTTCCTCAGGTCGTGCCCTAAAATCTTCATCACTGATCATACTAGGCGAGCAATTTAAGTCTGGTATTGAAGGACGTAGGATCCGATCATCTTGTTTAGCAGCGCCAAAATGAATTGTATCAGAAGCACGATCCTCTGTTGTTATCCGTTGATTTGATGCGATCTCAACCCTGCAGGCTTGAGGCTGACAATCCTCCTTTCTAGCTTTCGCGTTCAGCTCATCTTCAGTCTCTGCCAGCAGGGAACATTCTTGCTCCTTCCTTAAAACATTATCATACGTGGTTTCCTGTTGGTTGTCCCTACAATCATTTCCATCTAAACAATTTTCGAAATCTATGCAGTAACTTTCACTAGACCGATTGATGGACTTCTTTTGGGACATGTTTGCAGTTCCTCTAGGCAGCATTGATCCATCGCATGAAGTACTTCCAATCTCATGATCTGGAACCCTTAGTGCATTTACCTTCGAAGTGCCATGCCTTGAGCAACTAGCAACAGTCTCTTTGTCAAGCAATATTGGGTCAGTATACATACCAGTAGATTGTTCAGCCAATTTGGCACCATGGCCTCCTGCTTTCTTTTCACATTTTACACCTGGTTTCTCTTCCCTTCCTGCATCCGAATCAGCATTATTTATCTCCTGTTGAGAAATATTCTGATGTGCATTATTATCACAGTGCGAAACAGCTGCTTGATCCACCTTACAAGTGTCAGAACAACCATCCAAACTACTATGCACCTTGGGATGATCAGTTGATACCTGCCTCCTGTCAACAAGTTTTTCCTTTTCTTTAGGTTGTGCAATTTCAAGAGGATTTGCTTCTGGCAGAAGCTTGAGACTACACTTCAGTCCTTTCTCAGCTGTTGTGTTTTGCGGCCTTTTGTTGCATTTACTGTTACTAGGGAATTTGATGGTCTGCTCTAACTTTTTGTTAGCTCTTCCTTCACCACACTTTTGTAGTTCATCAGATGATGTTGCACTACTAAATTGGTCAGAACACTCTGAAGCAGTGTCATCTTTATTATCTCTTTCTGAGCTAGAAGACGCAGCAGGTCCTCCACTCCTCACTCTTCTTCCAGTTGACATCTTGCTTCTTTGTGCAGTCTGTCGTTGGTCAGCTTTCACGATGTTATCAGCCTTAGCAGCACTATTCTTTCTTAATTGCCTTTCTCTCCACAGGATTAAACAATCTCGGCGAAGTGCCTCAGACTGAGAAACATTATCTGATATTTTCAGTTGTATATTCCTCTCTGTATGGGTGACTGGAATATGCTGCCGTATACCTCTTTCAGTGCAACCATCAACATCGTTGTCAGATTCTAAATCCATGTCTTTACTTCCTTCGCTCAAATTTGGTGCGTGTGATGAAGCAATAGTTTTGCTGCACTTGGGATTTAACATGTTTTTCCCATCACACTTTGTTGAGCTGCTAGAAGCGGGAGCTGTAGCATTCTTCTTTGGGTTGAAGTTCCCTTTTGCTCCATCTTGACACATTAACTTGGTTATTTCAACATTTCCCTCCCGACTATCATTTCTCATCTTCTCAGACTCAACTTGTTGTCGTTGGTCCTGCTCAATGGAGCAGCGGAGCCTTTTAGATTTGTCCTTATTAGCGTCATTCTTCCTAGCTTTCTTTCCACCCAAATGATCTGCATTCCTTCTCCTGCTATTGTTTCTATCATATTTACCAGCACAAGCACCATTGTAAGTGTTTCCAAGGAAATCTTGTTTTATAAATTTGCTTTTTACTACCTTGCCATTATAAGCATTTCTGAGATTTCGACCGTTATCAGAGCATTCATGAAAATCTTCATTGGGAGAAAGCTCAGGTTGCTCATGGTGGATGGGACGAAATCCATTAACTGGTCTATTGGGGTGAGCTTTTGCTACTTCATCCCTTTGACATGATTGACCATGTGAGGGGTGAATAGGAATATGCTTACTTGAAGATTGAAAATTGCACAAGTAAGACCGATGTCTTGCTGCATCGATCTCAGAAAAATGGTCATCCAAGAATTTAGTTGGTGGATATCTATCATCATGATACTGTCTGTTCTGACTGCCACTCCCCTGGTTAGCAGAATAATTCTTCCTACAACCTCCTGCTGGATGTATCTGTCTGTGAGGTCCTTTTGCACAATGAGGAACATGATCGAAGGAAGGGATTTTCTTTCTCCTGGATTAAGAAACAAACTATTTAAATGGCCAGGACTAAATAGTATGAAAAGTTGTTGGAAATGCATAAAGACAAATATTTAAGGTCAGAACAAGAGATTACCGGTAAGATCTGGTACATTCCGATGAATGGTTGTGGCAAGCATGATATTGACCATGGCGTCCACCATAACAACAGCAAGATAGATGGCATCCACCTACTCCATCTTCAGGGCCATAAATCACAGAAGAATGTCGGTGACCATGTGATGGCCCCAATCTGCATGCCAAAGCATCAAAGTTCCACAAAACTGAAATGTTTGGTATAAGTAACAATGAGAATCCAAGCTTGGAAATAGGTGCACACGGCATACCTCTTTACACCATACGTAGCAAAGTTACAATATCTATTGCTCACAACTTCTCCAGTTCTGTGCAAATCATAACCACCTCTAGGTTCAGTCAGAGAATCTTCTACCCTGTTTTCACATCACAATATCACATAAATCCAACAGTAGGAGATAAATTTGAATCTATAAAACTAACAGCAATATCAGCATAGCATGGAATCTGGAATTTAATTCATGTGTTGATATGTTGATGAAGAGAATAACCTCTCAGGCATATCCAGAGGCAAGTGCAGGGTTGCAACATGATCAGGCTGCTCCCTTGTTGCTTGATCACTTTGACGAAGGATTAAGTTTTCCCACTCATACTTCTCGGAGCGCGGATAACTTTGTGATGCTTGTCCAAAAATTTCTCCATGTACTGATGACAACAATATCCTTTTTGAACCCATTTGTTATCCAGCTGCACTTGCATGAAGAGGACACTGACATGAAAGCTCAAATGTCACAGATGGGAAGCTGGTTTGAATCCTTATTCTTCTCACTTGCTTCCTAGCAACAATACCCAAAGATAATCATTGGATAAATCTTGCAACATGGCCCTTGATAAGCAATTTAGCAGATGAATTACCAGTTTCTACCAAGGATCACTTTAGTTCATACTCCCTAAATCATCCTTCAAATATCAGTAAATGGTAGCATCCGACCCTATAATTATGGCATAGGAAAATAGTAATAAGTAGAATTGAATGGTAGAGTCTTCAGTACACGTGAAGTCGTGTTCTAAAAAAATGGAGTCTACAGTAAAAACTGAACTGTAAAATCTGGCATCTGGCTGAAAGAGAGTCCCCGCATTTCCTTTATAGGGCATACCGGCATACTATCACTGGCCACAAAGGATAAGGAGCTTATAGAGACAAGAAAATGGTAGAGGAATAGATAGTATATGTGATTAATAATGTCTTGGCAAGAAGGGAGAGAATAGTTGTGTTGTGTTTACTCAAATGTCGAAACAGAAGAGATAGATTGGTGATGGCAAATGAGTGGACAGTCCAAACAGCATGGAAACCTTATATTTTGAAGGAAAAGCAAAATGGCAAAAACAAAAACTATACCTTAAATTTTAGAACAGCTGGAGTTTGATGTAGGAAAACAAATAAATGCAAAAGTTGACATGTACGCGTATGTAAATTTTGTTTCCGGTTGCCTAATATGCATTGACAATAATAATATATGCATAAGTCCTGCAATCATGCGTACTACTTAGTAATTAAAAGGCATCTGAATCTATACGATGGTAAATACAAAGTCCATATCTACTCCAAGCCTGCGCCAACTACCATGCTTACCCTTTCGCCCTTTCGGTATGACTTCAAATCAACAAGAAAAGATTTAAAAACTGTATAAGCAGTGCCATCAAAGTCATCATCAACGTATGCTAAAATTTTAGGTCAATACTCAAACTTTGTTATATGTAGTAACGAGATAAATCACAAATAAACCTTATTGAAAGATATTTTTTCTTGAAAGAAAAACTCTGGTAGCCCCACATGTAATATTAGTTGTTTCTCATAGCAAATGATGAGTTTCAATGTGAAAATTTATTTGGTAGCATGTAATTTATAGCACTCCTCACATTGCTTAGAGATCATTTTTTGTACGAATTTGTTACATTAACTAAAGAGATATTCAATAGGACCCAGGAATAATTTGTGAGAAATGCCCCAATATATTTTGTGTATGTGCAAAGTAATATATATCTGTAAAAGACTTGAATTGAATACTACCATCATTTTTGTGATAAATAAATAAGCGAGACAGCATGATTTTGGAGTTAAAATTCTTGAATTTGGAGTTAGAATTCTATTAATGTCTTGTGTTCCACTTGGTAAATATTTGATACATGTGGACCTTGTGGTAAAAAAAACATATGGAGTACTACTTTCACATCTAAGAAAAAATGGCATCCACAAATATGCGCACAATAATACCGCAAACAAGCCAAAAGCATCTCCCTCCAAATATAGAACTGTAGAAAAATGTGACACTACCAAATTGAGTCTCTAACCTTTCCTTAATACATTTGACAACGAAAGGAAGGGTTGCATCAGTAGTGCCAAGCGTCCCAGCCCTGTTCACTTGGGCTTGTTCTTTTTCAGCCAACGAACAGTATTTTTCTTTCGCACCAAATCAGCAACAGTACTGTCAGACACGGCTTATCAGCCCAAGCGAACAGGGCGAAGGACACGCTTGGCCACCACCGACCAAACAGCAATGCATCCCAGCATAACGCCCAACCCTTCAATCTTTGTTTTGTAAAACAAACATGAACTTGGCAATTGATCCCAAACAGAAAATGCCCAATTTATGAGTGAAAGGCACTGTGCCCGGCAGGTGGAGGGAGACGGCCATAGATGCGAATAGACTGAAGTAATGCTAGTCTGGAGCAGAACTAGGAGCAGTCCATGCATGGAAGAGTGGAGAGAAGAGCAATACCTTGTCGTCCCCGCAGCCGGTGTGGATGTGTGGAGTTCGCCCTGGCCTCAGGTCATCGGCGTCACAGATTAATCTGAGATCCATAGAACATCGCACGATGATCAGATAGGCGATGATGTTCACGTGACACCAATCAACCTCCAGACAAAGAACTCAGAGAGCCAAACATGAGAACCAAAACCCCAAAGTAGTAATCGATGATGCAAATAAATGCACATTAATAGAGAGAAATCAATTAGTAGCAGAATACAAGAACGGGCGATTTTACGGGAAATAAAAAGGGAAGCGAAAAAAAAACTCAATTTAAAAGCACAATAAATAGAAGGTAGAAATAATGCAAAGGATTCGAATCTTCATTAAGTACTACTCCAGTGCTCTCAAAATCTTTAAAAGAAGATGCAAAAAAAAAAGTGCAAAGAACTGGAGCGAACAGGATAAAAAGCCAAGATCCCACCTTGGAGGCAATCCGCACACTGGGGTGGTTACTGTTAAACCCTAAACACTCGCCCCGTAACCGCCAGCGATTGCACCGGCGAGATAAGAGAGGAGAAGGCAACCGTTGCAAGACGAACGAAGAGGACGATCGCGAGGGAGGGCGAGGAGTTTACCGACGTCAATGCCGGAGTCCCGATTGGAGGAGGCCTCCAATGAGTACGAGGAGTCCGAGTCCCGACGCGAGAGCGGCGGAAAGGTGGGGGCGGCGCAGTGAAACGGGAGGAGCCGAGGAGGAAAACGAGAGGAAAACAGGTGGAGGCGTGATAGAATTAGAAAATGGTTGCATTGAAGTTTTTATTAGACCTTATCCAAAGTAACTGGGTGTTCGATACAGGTAAGGGGTTGATTGGTCGCTCCTCTAAACTTTATATTTTAGTAGTTGTTTTATTAGATGTTTAGATATATATATGGAGTATTAAATCTAGACTAATTACGAAACTAATTGTATAGTTTATGACTAATTTGTGAGACAAATCTTTTAAACCTAATTAGGGCATGATTTGACAATGTGGTGCTACAATAAACATATGCTAATGACGGATTAATTAGGCTTAATAAATTCTTATCGTGGAGTACTGACGGGTTCTGTAATTTATTTTTTTATTAGTATCCGAACACCCTATGCAACGCCCTCACGCAATATATCCTAAATTTTAGTCACTGGATTTAAACACCCATAACTAAACGTTAGTCGCGGTCACGTCTTATGTTTGATACTAATTAGAAATATTAAATATTGACTAATTACAAAAATAATTCCATAAATCATGATTAATTTGGGAGACGATGTGATGTTAAAGTATGCTAATCATGAATTAGTCGTAGTTTATATAATTAATTTTATAATTATCTCATGTTAAGTCCTCCTAATTGACATCAAGCATTTGATTGGGAACTAAACTTGATTGGAGATCAACCACTCAACTTACGCAGCGTCTTGATATTTTGTTGCACGTGGTTATTTTTATGTTTGCCTCGTGATCTTATATGTCTAGTAGAAGTATAAAGTTGAGAATATTTGTTTTGCGTGTGTGCATAGTAAACCTATACTATCTACTCTGAACATTATGTATACAAATAACAAAACATAAATAAATTGCACTGCAAAAACCTAAATACATGTTAATTCAGGCATCAATCAAACTAACTTATAATGGACCATTAAACGAACGGTGACGTAGCATCTATTATAAATTTATAATAATTATTAGTATTATAAGAGAATAAAGAATAGTTTCATCTATTTTATGTATTTGCATTTTTACTTTTATCTAAATATATTAATCACGAGAGAGAGAAAAAGGATCTTCACTATATATGTTTGATCACAAGAAACAGAAAGAAAAAGATCTTAACCGCTAGTAACTTTTTTTTTATAAAACCGCTAACAATTTTTTCTTTTTGATAAAACCGCTGGCAACTTGCTGTACTCCTATCCAACTGCTACTACTAATCTTGTATCTCTTCTCTCTCTCCACACGGTTTCTTCTTCTTCTTTTTTCTTGCCCACATGGTTTCTTCTTCTTTTATTTTCTTGCCACAACCACAATATTATTACTACTCACTTCGCTGAACCGTTTCCACATAGTACCACTGCTCGGTTCTAAAATACCAGATATTTTTACTGCCCCATTATCCGAATATTAATAGTTAAATGCAGATTTGAATGGGCCTCAGTCACAGCTAGATAAAATTATCTGTGTCCTGAGAATGATAGGGACTGGTGGACGCTAAGGGCCAGTTTGGTTACCGAAAATTTTAGGTAAAATGACAATGTAACGTTTTCGTTGTTATTTGTCAATTAGTGTCCAATTATAATCTAATTAGGTTTAAAAGATTCGTCTCGTGGATTTCGTCTAAACTGTGTAATTAGTTTTATTTTTTATTTATATTTAATGCTTCATGCATGCGTCCAAAGATTCGATGTGACGGAAAATCTTGAAAAAATTTTGGGAGGGAACTCAACAGGGACTAAAGTTGTGTTTGTTTGAGAAATCTATCTTTTTCTCACTTCATACTTTTTTTTGTTTGCGGAATGAAATATATTGATCCATCATCATTTTATTCTTCACAAATTAATAATTACTATATGTATGAGGATTGAGTTAGCTTCTGTCAAAAATCATGGATGAACTCATAATGCACCCTCTCATAAAGCATGGGGTCATTCTAGGAGCCAAACACAGCATAAGATACTAGATCGGAGGCCGCCACTTTGCATCAAGGGCCAGTGCCCAGTGCTAGATTATGTTAGTACAGACGTCTTATCCTCGACAAGAATGGAGTACATCGTCTACTACTTAAAAAGTAGTATGATTAAATTTAATATAAATATAATAAAATGTAAGCACTCGCATTAAGGTGTGAACTTCAACTCAGATAAATAGGTTTTACTATAAATAACTTAAACAAATAATAACATACACACAGTTCACGACCACTAGTGTTGCAGTGAAGGATTCTACTCGGGAAAAAAATATATATACAAGAAAGAGAGAGCAAAACGGTGCTTTGGCGACTTATGAAATGGAAGTGGTATTTTGGCTCAAAAGAGTAGCGCACCTTGTACATTAGGGATACGTCCGGATGCGGATTGAGATAGGAAAAGGGAAATAGATTGGCATTAAAAGAGAAGGTATGGGATACGTATGCTAGTCTTTATTTTCATATCAGCCCATCATGTTTTCCTACCACGTATGGATCGTCGTCTATTAAGATTTTTCATCTCTGTATATACCTCCATGTAAGTTGTCGTCTTGGGATAAGAAAAATTATAAATCCTCGACGTTTATAACCTCACCCAATATAGTGAAGATTTGCTGGCTAGTACCCATTGTTTTTTCCTTTCCTTAAAAGGGTTTTCCACGTTAAAATCTCGTGTCCCCTGTGTTTAATCTATTGTTTTTCGTCGTTTATATTGCCTATCGTTTCTAACAATTTCCCTATCCCAACCACTATTTTTTATTTCCCAAACACCATAGCCCTGTTCGCTTGAGCTACTTTTCAATCACGGAACAGTGTTTTTCTCTCACAACATTTCAGCATAAACCAAATTTCAGCATAAGCGAACAGGGATATTGGTTTCCTGTTTCTCAAATATGGACCAAATATATCCCATAATTGCACTCCTTATTTCCCTATCCCAACTATCATTTCCCATTTCCCAAACGCCACCTATCATTGTAATCGCAGTGTCAATCTTATACTGTTAATTTACGTGAATACTAAAGATTAATTAACAATCAAAATAAAAACTATTTTGGCTTTGGTTAGGACGAGCTAGATGTGACATGATCAGAACAAGTAAATCCTATTCCCTCCAACATGAATACTCGGGGAGGCAGCGAAACCATATTACCATACCGTTGCATTTGTTTTTTTATGTATTTGATTAAAATCAGATTTTTTTTTCCTTTTTATGATGGGGGTCGTGGGTCCGTGGCATGGCATCCATATATCCATGGCTTTGACCCTGCCTGGCAGGGCGTGCCGACAAGCGAGGACGTGATGGCGTGGTTTAGTATTAGTACGTAGTACGGTCATGTCAGAGGCCGCTCGCTGCAGCGGCCCAGCGAACAGGGCAAGGGGTCATGGTCATCGGCTTTCACAGGCCAGGGTCATCAGATGGACTTTAACACCGTAAAAAAGAAATCTATTTATGCTTGCTCGTATGAATATTAAATGTTGATAAAATGCTAATTGCATAATTTAGTTGTGTGTGAGGGCGGCAACGCAACAATTAGTACCAAATAAAAACAAACAAGAGTAACTACAGTGTAGCAGCTGGGCAGCGGGAATCTGCCTAGCCGCGGCCCTCCGAAGAAATCTTTTGCTTGCTCGTCTGGCTTTGCTGCTCTATTTAGAAGCGGCAACATGAGAGAACTAGCAGCTGGGCAAGTTGTATGTTGACGTTGGTCCAATGGATATTTAGAAGATAAGACAGATTGCCTTATTTTTTCACTTTTTCTGTCACATCAATGTATAAGATCTAAATAGAACATTAAACGTAGGTAAAGAAATAATTAAACGTTTTATTGTAAATCAAGGCAAACTTTTTGTTAGTTCATGATCGGATAAATTTTGTCAATTTGACGAAACGTAACATATTTATTTGTATTTGTTCCACCTAATTTCTAAAAAGTTGCTCTGATCTGCTCATCGAATGTTTGCGTCCCGTGCATAGATCATTAAATGTAGACGAAAAGAAAAACTAATTGCAATTTGGTGGGAAATTGCGATATTTAACGTTTTGAGCCTAATTAGTCTATGTTTGAACACTATTTGCCAAATAAAACGAACGCATGTAAAGTAGCCCCAAAATCCAAATTCTCCAACTAAACAAGGGCTAAACAAGGCCTAAGTTGGTAAACTTTAGTCGTTTTACTGTTGATCGTTTGACACATGTATGGAGTATTAAATATAGACTAATTACGAAATTAATTACATAGTTTACGACTAATTTACTATACGAATCTTTTAAGCCTAATTAGTTCATGATTTGACAATGTGGTGCTACAGTAAACATATACTAATGACGGCTTAATTAGGCTTAAAAATTCGTCTCGTAGAGTACTGACGGATTATGTAATTTATTTTTTATTAGTATCCGAACACCCATATAACACACTCCCGACACATCTTCTAAATTTTAGTCACTTGATCCAAACATCATCTAATAAGGGACTACAAGTAACTTGCATGCTAACGTTAAGAGAGGATAGAAGAGATAGGAGAAGTGATTATAAGTTTATAGTCAACTTATGTATGAGATCTAAAAAATTTTATGAAACTGATAAGTGGGTCGTAAGCCGCCTACGAGCAGACCGATGGATTTGCCGTAAGTTTGAATACAGCTATTAGCCTTGCTCCTAAGGGTCTGCTGCCGTCCTTTTTGTTCACCAGGAACTGAAAGGTTTGTCTGCGCCTGTGCCGGGCAGGCCAGGGACAGGGGGGGCTGGCTGTGCCTGCCAGCGCCCAGCGCCATGTGCTTGTATTGCATTTTCCTCCTAGGCCAGGCCTAGTCCCAGGTGCGCATGGAGATCGCTGTGGATACATGCACAGGCTTTGGGCTCCGCCGCGTGCCGAGCCAGGTTGGAGTCACCTCCTCCCCTCCACCATGGCCACGGGCCACCATGCATTTCATTGTCATGTCACCCTCCTCTTGCAACACTCGGAGGCATGTGCGCATGACACGGTCCATCGGCGACGGCCACGGCCATCTCCACGGAGCAGCAGCCGGCCGGCGGCTGGGGCCGACTCCGCCCTCCGCCGAGACCAAGACCATGGCCATATAGGCCACGCGCCTTCACAGCAGGGGCCGAGAAGCCCGTGCATGAATCTGATGAGACCGATGTCCAATGTTACTCGATCGAGTCCTCAATCCGGTTCTGGACACCAACGTCGTCAACAGTTCAAACGAAATCAATAGATGGCACGACCAGCCACATAATCAATAGATATATAAGTAGGTGACAAGAGGGCAATTGAGCCTTCCAATACGTATTAGAACATAATCAATAGATGGCACGATGTTTGGATAAAATCTTCGAGCCACTAATCGTCTATATAAATGTGTAAGTATGCTCCGTCGTAACACATAAACAAAGGGGGGGAAAAACGAAATAAGAGCACATCCAGCAAGCTCGACAGGTGGTTGGCACGCCGCAACAGCACCATGGCCATCTTTTTCTAAAGAAAAAAAACGGTTGCTTTGATTTATTATATACAACTGTGCATGTACGAGGGGCACGACCAGCCACAACCTAAACTTAGGAGGTTTGGGAATCTACATTACGCTATTACAAAGTAAGAAGATTGCGACTGTTAGTGGCTTAACCACGTATCCTTTATTTTATTTCAAAGAAGAGGACGTGCTCCAATTTCCTGTGGCCCCGTTCGACTGGCTGAAATTTGGCTGAAATTGGCTGAAAAATACTGTTCTGGCTGAATTGTTGTGAGAGAAAAATACTATTCCGACTGAAAAAATAAGCCGAACAAGTCGATTTCTAGGTAAGCCGAACGGGGGCGTTCGTTTCGGACATTATATACGACGTCAGAATTCATTTTCGGCTAATGAAATCTTATATAAATATAAACTAATGATCCGTCCGGAACTATTCTGGAGGTCATTCCCCAGAAAGTAGAAAGTGTACAGGGCCTTTAGATAATCGCGTTTATTTGCTTCCATAATATCCAAAGCGTCCGAATCGCCAAGCACCGCAGCCTATTATGCCTTCCGACGCCATGTCAACCTTCACGGTAAGTGATGCTGTGATGGGCATTCAATCAAGACCAATAGTTTGTTTCTTTTCATTTTTTAAGAAATCGTTCATTTCATCAAAGAACCGATTGATGTGAGCCGCCGTTGAAAACTTCAAATCCACCTTTCTCCAGCGACATTGGCTGGAGCTTTGCCTATCCACGTATCCAGCACCCGCAATGTTTCATCTACGGACGAGTGTTTTCACCTGTAGTGTGAGAAAAAAACACTTCGCAAACAGTACGGCTCACGACAGCCCTGTGTCTTCGCGCCTAGAGGCCGCTGCTGCAGCAGCTGAGCGGCAGGAGGTGTCAGGGGGTGATGAGACGAAAATCTTTTGCTTGGTCGCGTGGTTTTTGCTGCTGCCCGTATCGTGGTGTGGGTGCGCGCTTGCGGCCGCCGTGGTCAGCGGCATTCAGCGGCAGCAGGGCGGTGGACTGCAGGTCTGGGCGAGAGCCAACACGGCAGACTAGCCGCGCGGCAGGGGAGGGTAGTAGGGCCGCGTAGGGGAGAGGCCGGGAGCCCGGGAGGGCAAGCCTACTCCTGCAAGCAGGCCAGCAGCCGGGCAGCTATAGCCTCCTAGCGCTGGGAACCAGAGGATCCGCCGACGTGCCTTGCTGGATTCGTTTGGGTGGCCAACCATTTAAGGGGGTGTTTGGTTCCAGGGACTAATTTTTAGTCCCTGTCACATCGGATGTTTGACACTAATTTGGAGTACTAAATATATTCTAATTACAAAACTAATTACACAGATGGAGACTAATTTACGAGACGAATCTATTAAGCCTAATTAATCCATCATTAGAGTATATTTACTGTAGCACCACATTGTCAAATCATGCACTAATTAGGCTTAATAGATTCGTCTCGCAAATTAGTCTCCATCTATGTAATTAGTTTTGTAATTAAAATATATTTAATACTCCAAATTAATGTCCAAACATCCGATGTGACAGGGACTAAAAAATAGTCCCTGAAACCAAACACCCCTAAATCTAGTGCATAAACGGCATGTTCGGCTCTTGTCGTCTCACTTGATTTAACTTATTCTCTCAAGTAATACTATTGAATTAGTCGAAACCAGTCGATACACAGTAGTTTTATGTACCAGCCGAACATGCTGTTGTTTAAATGTGTCACGTCGGACATTGCGTATCGCTTGAGATGTTCGAATATTAATAAAAAATAAATTACAGAATCCGTCAGTAATATGCGAGATGAACTTATTAAGCCTAATTAATTCGTCATTAGCACATGCATTAATGTATCATCACATTATCAAATCATGGATTAATTAGGATTAAAAGATTTATCTTACAAATTAGTCGCAAACTGTGTAATTAGATACTTTTTTACTCTATATTTAATATTATATGCATGTGTCTAAACATTTGATGGAATATGAAGTAAACTTTAGGGAAAGGAACTAAACGTGGCCTAAGTATGCTCAAAGAAATTAAAGGATTCTCAAAGAAATTTTGAAGAAAATAAATCCTGAATAAAAGAATTCACATTACAGTGTTTAGAACGAAGAAAAGTTGAGTCACTTTTCTAAAGAAGAGGAGATCAATCGTGATAGTGCAAAACATATCATGACCAAGCAGAGGCAGGCCTCGCGGTAGAGCGACGTACAGTAATGCAAGACAAGCAGCAGCTGGAGACCGGAGTCTGGAGTAGTGTGTGCCGGGAAAGTGGGAACCGAAAGGAAAGGTTTTTCCTGCGCGGCTGTGCGCCTGTGCCGGCTGCCCGGCCAGGCCAGGGAAAGGCTGGCTGTGCCTGCCAGCCAATGCCATGTGCTAGGCTAGACCTCGCTGGAACTTATCACCTCATTAGATATGAAACATCATTTCGGCCAGATTGATATAAACTATGACTGAAAATATTATTGATTGGTTTGATACGAGAGAAAAACACTGTTAGATGACTGATAAATCAAGACTTATAAGTCAGGCTGCTGAACAGGCTGATGGGCTCCGCCTCGGTGAAGGTGTTCAACTTCCTTCCAACATGCTCTTTCCCACGCGGCCTCGCATGCCGCTTGCCCAGACTTTTGCCGAGCCAGATTGGTGACCTCCCACGGCCACCAAGGCCTTGTTTAGATGGCTTTAAAATTCTAAGTTTTTTAGATCTCTTTATAAATCAAATTTTTATAAGTCAGACTGAAGAAAATGCTGATGGGCTCCGCCTCGGTGAAGGTGTTCAACTTGTAAATCAAGATGAATCTTCCCACGCGGCCACGCATTAGTCCATAATCGAACAAAATTTGTCGAGCCAGATTGGTGACCTCCCACGGCCAAAGGGCCAAGCCATGCATGTCATGTGATGCCATGACATTGACACGGCCATCTCCACGGAGCAGCCGGCCGGCCGGCCGGGGCCGAGTCCGCCGAGAGCCCGATGTGACTTTACGGAAGTCGCCATAGCCCACGTGACTTACGGCAGGGGCCGAGTACTTTCGACACGTGTCGTCCTGATTCTGAGACGGATGTCCAACTCACTGATTTTTGTTTCCCCTGAAGAGGAGAGGCTCGGAACTCTCAAACGAAAAAGAATGGGGAAAAAAAGACGAACTTTTCAAAACGAAATGCCCGCATCGTATCATAGGAAGCTGGTAAAGATGGCGACGGGCACAATTTTAACGGATAAATTGTATATAAACCCGCACCCACGAGCTGAAACCACACCCATGCCCGTGCCCATTACCCGTGACGGATACAATAGTGTGCCCGCACCCGCCACCCGCAGGCACAGAATACCCGTGGGCACACCCATCGGTCCGCCAGATATTGAAAACAGAGAGTGAAAAGTAACAACTAAGTAGCTAACAAGGCAATTGGATAATATCAGTACAGTACAGAACATGACAATATCAAAGTCTACACCAATTATGGTTCATAGATCACACTCACACCGTCACACAGGACACAGTAGTACAGTATACATAGTTCAACTTCAACAAGCTGCTATCAATTAGAGTCAACACTCGTGATGCATGATTCTTTCTTTATTTCTTCTTCTATGTCTTCAAGGCAAGACCAAAAGGTATCAACCTTACCATCATCTTGATATGCAACAAGGTATTTTTTTATGTTAGTAGCTACCGCATATAGATTACAGGTTTTAAAATATATAAAACATAAAAAATGACCATTTTTATTACCTTTAAGCGAGTGACGAAGCTGACTTTGGCTACACATAAGAGCTTCCACCATTTGAGGAGTAAGACGACTGTGATGCTCACTTAAAACTCTACCACCAGTACTAAAAGCTGACTCGAAAGCTACTGTGGTGACTGGAATAGCCAAAATATCACGAGTAATCATCCTCAAAGTTGGGAAACGAGTTCCCGCAAACCTTCCACCAACCAAGAACATCAAAATATTCACTCTCATTATGAGGAAGTGGTTCTTTATCCAAATAGCGAATCTAACTCATTCTTGGCTTTAGATAAACTTAAAGTTTGTTTATTTGCAGCAAGTGACTTGAATATGGACAGCACAACCGCTGCACTAACAGTAGAAGAAGCAGCACCAAAAGATGATGTACCCACACCCTCTTGGCCAGTTTGCACGTGGTATTCACGCATCAACTCTGTTAGCAACTCATAGCTCTTTTTGACATATTTATCAGCTTCATCTTCACCCAATAGAGCAATGTAGCAAGCTTCCAATATTATCATCTTAAGACGTGAATCAAGAATAACAGCTAAAGCCATAAGACCTTGGATGTCAGACCAATATTTATCATGCTTCTCTATCATGGCAATGGACATTTTCCTAATTATCTCATTTTCATATTCTTTCCAAGAATTAATTGTGACGGCTGGGGTGGGGAGATGGAGGGGATAGAATAGAAATGCTGAACATGAAACCTAGGGTTTGCTTTCTTATATACTATTGGCACAAGGGACCCACATGTCAGGGCTCTGGAGCGGGTTCGCGGGTCTAGCGGGCACAGGTACAAGTTTTTTTTACCCGCCAAATTTTACCCATTGGGTTCAATTACATACCCTCGCCCATGCCCATGGGCACAACTCCAAACCCGTACCCTCGCCTTAGCGGGTTTATGCCCGTGGTATACGCGGGTAATCTGTGCCCGTTGCTTGCCATCTTTAGAAGCTGGAGTCATCTGTGGTGTCCAATCCAATGCACAATCTGAACATGAAGGTGGTGCTGGAGCTTTCACTGGAAGGCTCAAGAGGAAGGCCGTGCCTATGCGGCTATGCCTATGACTGGGGAAAGAGATCGGACAGGGCTGTAGAATCCTACTCATTCCATGTTTCTCGTTGCGCACTCAATTTGGCCCAAACCAGAGTCATGCCCATTTCGCACGAAACGGACCCAAAATTACGAGGCTACCCACCTCATGCAACTTGAATAGAGGGCCGCTGGGGCAATTATACATCCGAATTAACGCTTTATACTCTGAAATCGTCCTGCAGGGTACTACGATACAAGCACCGGTTACAACCACCTGAGCCGTTTTTAAGTGTAGGCAGCACAAGAGCTTGTTCGGTTCATCCTCAATCCGAGAGGATTGGAGGTGATTGACCGGGATTTTGACTTGTAGGGGATATTCTAAACATTGAAGGCAGCAGCACTAAGCTTCATCCAGGAGACTTCTCCGGTGGGGCATATAACTGATTTCACCGGTGGAGACTGAAGAGCATCGTCTTCCGACTGCAACCAAAAACTCGTTGGAAATTTCAAATGAATAACAGGTCGGTGCATCATCACTACAGGCTACAGATACAAATCCTAATAGCTTACTTGTGAAACTATTACCTTAACAGTTGCTCCTGGATACACATTCATAGAACAGAGAATGAAAGCGATTCTTCATAGTTCATCATAAATGGGAGGAGCAGCAGAGGAGCAGGAACATTTGCTGGGGCAGGTCCATGTTGGGCTTTCGCTACCAAGTCCTCATCTGATAATGAACCTGATCTGATGGCATCGTCCAGTTTCCTTTGTAGCGTCAACAGGCCAATACGTCTCGAGACAACATAAAGTACCGCCAAGGAGAATATGATAAAACCGATAGTCAGGATGATCCTGGGAAACAGATCTTGTTAGCAATTGGCTACGACAAACAGAAACACAGGTTTGTTACTAGACAGGTAGAAAATTTGTCTCTTAGATAAGAAGCTTATTGCATATCACAAAAGCACCAGGCACAGTTACTTCATTCTAAGCATTTTGGCATGAGATCTGAACTGCTGGGAATGAGGAACAAAATAGTCATACCAGGAATGTCACAGCAATAATGTTCCTTCAAATAAGGTTCATTACACACTTCTCGTAGATGCATACTACAAGTATTTAGGACTGGGGATTGGAGTTTGCTCCAATTCTGATACTTTCTGTTTCCACAAGATTGTGCCTTTTCTTTAACAAGCGGGAACGCATTGTTTGCCAATGGATCATCTGGACCAAGGCCCAGAGCTCATAGAGGAAGCAAAGAAGGCCACCAGACCTGTTTATTCAATGACAGTCTGATGTGTGTCCTTTGGCGTTACAGATGCGTCCAGTGTTTATAAAAGCTTTTAAGAAACTTGTAAGTTCACACAAGTTTTGGTTTAGTTCCAAACTTGTGATTATATGGAAATTAAATGCCAGCATGTTTTCTGCAAGTCACTTTTCTTTGTTATTCTTTTTGCCTGATTAGCTGTAATGAATCATGTATTTCCTAAAAAAGATAGACCGGGATACAGTTGTTTAATATGAAAAAAAGTACCGGTTCAAACAATCCTGACAAATGATAGTTCAGTACTGCAATATAGCACTTATCACAATTTCTATGAAAGGAGCCAGGGATGTGGTTCAATTTTGAAGGTACTCAACTACTCATTCAGCAGAATGTGTCTACAGAGACATGCCTTTTAGCTAAATGGCTTGAGTATAAAATAAGAATGTAGTCTATACGATCACGGATCACATTATACACTGATCTGCAGCAAGTTTAGAACTGTACAAAAGAGTGAGAGTACCTACCTATCAAGAACATCTTGCCGTTGCATCGTGGAGAGCAAACCACGGGTACGCATTAGCAAAGAGCAGTGTCCTTGATATTCACCTTCAGCCTTCCGGAGAACACTTGTCGATTCGTCTGCATAATTTAATAAATTAGTTTGCATGGTACAATTTGACTATGATGATTGATGATCCTTAAAATGAAGTCAAATAAGAAATTTTTTGATTCATACACCATGAAGTGCATGAACATTCTATATTTTCAGCCATAACAGAATAACATCCTATAGTTAAATAAAAAGGAATATTTGACAAATTAAATATAAATATACAGAACAAGTACATGGCTACAACCAAGCAGTTTTATTTGCTCCACTGTGAGGCATCACAAGAACATTAGTGCTCACTCCATTCCAAATTAAGACGTTTTGACTTTTCTAGATACATTGCTTTTACTATGTACTCCTCTAGACATAGTGTATATCTAAGTGCCAATGTTTTTAAGGCGGTAAGGCAAGGCGAGGCGTGGTGAGTGACTACCGCCTTACGCTTAGGCGACTAAGGTGTGAGGCGAGGCAACGCCTTATGGATTTAAGAAAAACTTAAAACAACAGTTTAGAGTAGTAGATGATGAAGAAAAATGAAAAGGAAGGAATCCCCTCCAGCGTTGCTCCTCGTTCTCCACCACTCGTCCGCCTCCGCTCGTCTCTCCGCCGCTCCACTTCCCTCTGCGGCTCCGCTTCCGTCCGTGGCTCCTCCCCTCCCTCGCTGCTCCCCTTCCAGATCTACAGTCGCCGCCATCCCCTTCCAGATCGAGCAGCCGATGGCAAGGAGAAGGCGGAATCGAGCAGGCGACGGCGAGGAGACAGCGCAATTGAGCGGAATCGACGAGGAGGCGGCGGAATAGAGAGGACCCGCATCAGAATCGATGAGGAGACGACGGAATCAAGGGGGCATCAGCATGTGCATAAGGCGACAAGGCGCCGCCTTACCCCTAAGGCGAGCTTGGAGCGCCCCGACGCCTAAGCGACGCCTTAAAAACACTGCTAAGTGCATAGCAAAAGCTACGTATCTAAAAAAGCCAAAATGTCTTATAAGTTAGAATGGACAGAGTACATTACAATTAAGATCAAGCACATTGTACAAAACCGATTTTAGGAACCGACAAAACTCAATCATTCTAGAATGATAAAAATTATAAATAATATACAGATTAACGGCTTAATTAAAATGCATACCGAATGTTGCCAAGGTACTAGCGCTTCTTTCCACTTCCTGTAAGCATTTATAATTTTATATCAATTAGCTTCAAGTTTATGAGCAATAAGCCATTAGGCATACAAGCTAACAATTGAACAAGTGGACATGCAAACCTGAACCATCATCTGGCGAGACCGTCGGAGGCTCTCAGTGATACTTTCAGCAGCAGATGTCACTCCAGCCTTTGTCCTGAATCATTTAATAGGTCAGAAATCACATTATATGGCAAAACTAGATGTTGCTTGGATTAAAAATGTAGAAGGGTGGTTCACTATTTACTGTGATACAAGAGAACTTATCTAAACATGAATGCAAAAGGATGGCCTTTTCATTAGTGAAATACTGAAATGCATTAATACAGCAGCTCTTAATTGTTATTCCACAATTCTTAGTGTATAATATAGAAAACTAGAATTCACAAGTGACAGCCCATTATCTGCTTTTTCAAATTTCAAGTAAACTTGACGGGAAGGAGCACAACGCACCCCCGCTTTTTTAATTAAGAGGATGCAGGGCTCGAACCTGGGTCGCTGGACTGAGAGCGAACTCCAGTAACCAGTCGCCCATGAGTGCGCCAGGAGTTACACAATGATAACTGGATAAGAGCACTTCGGATGCGCATCACAACAACTTCACAAATCCAAGAGTTCATCGGCCTATGGATCAAGATACAAAGTGTCCACCTACACCCCGAGGTACAGAACTCCATTACATGGAAGTGGACAGCGTACGGAAATTACTCCACCCGCTCGGCATATAGGGTTCAGTTCCGAGGCACACATCGGAAGTTCCGGCATGATCTCATTTGGAAGGTGAAAGCGGAGAATAAATGCAAAATCCATGCTTGGATTCTCATGCAAGACAAAATGCTAGCGGCAGATAATCTATAAAAAAGGGGTGGCCTCACCAAGACCATTGTGTCTTGTGTAACGGTCCGATGGAGACAGGGCTACATCTTTTTTGCTATGCCCCTTCGCTACAGCCGTTTGGGATCAAGTTCTATCCAGGGAAAATTTCGCAGTGCAACTCCCACAGCAAGAAACTCTCAATTGCAGAATGGTGGGAGCAGACTGCAAGTAACATACCAAAGCAAGACCGCAGGCGCTTCAATGGAGTATGTATTTACATTTGGTGGAATCTATGGAAGGAGGAATAGGAGGATATTTGAAAATGAGTACAGGACGGCGCAGCAAGTCGCCTCCTTGACCAAAGAAGACACAGTGTAGAGGCACAGGGCTGTGGCCATTGCTGGGGAAGCCAACTAGTTTAGAGAGGCGAGTTCTTTTTTGGTCCTAGGACCAGAGGTCTGGCACCATGAGTGCCACTTGTACATAAATCTCTATTTTTCCTTACTTAATTGAGCGGCAGAGCTCCTGCCTTTTACTTCAATTCAAATTTCAAGTAACCTGGATTTGATGAAACCAGATGGATGGGATACCCATGTAACTGACTAAAATATAAAAGCTCCTTAAATATCCCATATATATTGGCTTAAAGGAAAAAAGACCTCATTGAAATCAACTTACTGGATATTATGCCTACGGATGGTATGACTCTTCGCCACCCCCAGAAGAAGTGCCCTCTAGAGAAAAGACAATTAGAAACTGATAGCCAAGTTATAATGACACCTGCAATGCTCTAAAAAGGTGGTAGGGTGCCTACCCATTTTCTTGCTAACTTTGCAAGGAGTTGCAAAAAACTAAAGCAGCAATAGTTTCAATGGTGCTTCTGAATTTAAAAACCTCTGAGAAGAGATACTGCATATAAAGAATAGGTCCTTAAAAATTAAAATGAATCCTTAATCTTTCACATTGCATTGGTGACACTTAAGAAGCATGTACCACTCAGACAGCTAATCACTTGGATCAATATCATCAAAGTCCAGGCAAAATCACATACCTCCTCTTGAGCAGCTTGTCTAATGTTATCTTTTGCTTGTAAGTTAGCATTCCTCAGGCTAACACGAAGCCTGCAAAAACGTTCAAGATTTATACAAAAAGTAGGCTAAGAAGGATAACAAAAGTAAACAAACTCCAAGACTATCTTACTGTGACAGAACCGTCCAATTTATACAAGATCAAGTACGGCTGTCCCCACCAACACGTTGACACACGCATACTTTCACTTATATAAACCCGGTACTCCGCCGAGTGTCACGAAGGACCTCGGTAAATCAACATCACAACCAAGATCGCGTGATTAAGCAAATACACATCACATACGCAGAGTTGCAGCGGAAATAATATTATAAATGTGTTCACAAATAATAGTACAAGTTTGGATTTCAAAACCGATTAGTGAAAACAACATAGCTTTCAAATGATTACATTAATATAAGTTCCAAATACATTGCTAGCATAAGTGACATCCTCTGACAAAAGCATATAGATGAGAAATAAATATGGAGTCACCGAGTCCACCGACGGTTAGCCAGCATCTTCAGCAGGCCGAGAACTTCACCTGCAATGGTGGGATAAACCCTGAGTACTCGAATGTACTCAGCTAGACTTACCCGTCATAAACCAGAAATAAATTGACACCAAGGAGTATGCAAGGCTTTATAGGTGGAGCTAGCTTAATAACATTTTGCATAAAAACCAATAGTTGAGCTATACATTTTACAAGTCAGTAACCAAGTTAATTATAGCTATTCATCTCTAGATTAGCAACTAACATGTACCAAACATGTGGGATATCCTTTAGTAACAGGCAATAGTAACCATAGCCGGTATAATGTTGTAACATCATCATCATCATTATAACCATCAAGTTCAATTAAGTGTCTCTACGTTGCCGCTGCTCAGTCAAGTTCTCACTATTCGGGAGAGACGGCGATTCAAATCGATTCCTACCCAGCTGGGGAATTATTCCTAACATAAACCCAATCAACCTGATCAGTGGTTGCCTCGGGTCACCTTTGGTACAACTCAGGAACAAATTCGTGGGTCTGCGCAGCGCCGCACTCTCAGGGAATCCACTCTGCCAGGTGGTCAATCTCACCTTTGGACTTACGCCAATGGCTTCCCGCACATCCTTACTACCGCCAGAGTGCGTACTTTCACTTTTTAGCTCTCGGTCTGAGTTGAGCTACTCGGCTTCGCGGCCGGAACGAGTTATCTGGTCAACTAAGTGATAGTCATGCGTTCAACATGACATGAGGACGTACAACGCATCGGTCCTTAAACGACACAGATGGGGATAGATCCACACCCAAGACCTCCATGTCTTGTTGCTTCTCTATCGACATCCCGTCCGGTCTCCATTTGTTATTAACATATGGTTATTTTCATGATAGCAAATATAGCCAACCGTGCTTTGGTATCCACCTATATCTCGTAGGTGACAGGAAATCACCTGACTTTTATTGGTCTAAACATTGCTAAGCATACATTCGATCTTGGACCTACATAGGGTTCAAGGTATATTTCTGGACAAGGTAGTTCTATGCATCAAGTGGTTCCAATCAACTCTTATAACCTAATGCATCGAACATAAAGAACTCAAGTGATATTTGTAAAAACATAGGAGGCTTAGAATGCTCCGGGGCTTACCTATGAACCAACACTAGGTCAGTGTTTGTTAGATGACACTCGCTTTGGTGAGTATCTCCCATCCTAGCACTTGTCTAGTCCTTCCATCTTTGGGATAGTTCCACCATACACCGTTTTGGGTTTGGCTCCAACATCACGTCCTTCACGTGGTTCATCTAGCGTACCTAAATGAGATGAAAGATGTAAGTGCATGAATATGAAAAATGGTAATATGAGATGCATCACATAATAGCATTTAAGGCAAACATAAGATCATGCAAAACATAGACACATAGAGTTATTTAACTAAATATCACACAACATATTATAGAGGGATAGCAAGCATATTAGGCATGGAATACAAGTGAACTTAAGTTCAGATATTGCACACATGCATCGATCAAGAACTAACCAACATGTTTAGCCAAAACAAGAGCAAACTAAAGCAATCACCTAGCACATGTATAGAAATCTGGACAGCAGCACAACAGTCACTTGTTTTATCCATAACTGGAGATCCAGACATCCAAAGAAGGTGATCCTAGACTTTATAGAAAGCTAATGAAATTGTCTACAACATTGTTATTATCACCAAAAGCTTATTCCAAAGCTAAATAGGTCAAACATGCCAATGTTTTAGATCTGCACAGAACTAGGATAGAAAAGTAGTAGTAGTTTCAAAACGGCATAACTGGAGTTACAGACATCAAACAAGCATGAACCTTAACTTTATAGAAATCTTATTAAATTATCTAAAACATATTTATTATCATCACAAGGTGATTCCACCATTAACAAGGTCAATCAAGCACAATTGAGCACCTCTGTCCAGACTTGGATAGATTCTGCCATGCAACTTCACATGCTTATAATTGGAAATTTAGACCACCAAAAGGAGTGATCTTTAACAATTTGGAAAGCTCATGAAAAGCAATACACTTCTTCTATTATCTCCAAGACATGATTCAAAGCTTAGTTAGGTCAAACAACACAATCATTCAGATATGTAAAGAGAGCATGCAAAACCTGATAGGGAAATTATAAAATTTATAGCTCCTAAATTATCAGGCCTATGGTCATGAAAATTGAACAAAAGCTAGATTATGAAGTTACCTACAACTTTGGTATTAACCACAACCACAGCAAACATCATTTACACCATGAAAATAATTGCACAAGCAAAACTGCACCTGCAGCCCAAACAACAGTGGTACAATTATAGACAGGAAATTGATAGGAATTTTAGAGAAGCATAACTAGAGTTCTAGACATCCAACAAATATGAATCATAACTTTTTGAATTAGAGTTTTTGACCGATTGAGGCATTTTCTTAGACTTCAGCTCAACACGAACCCTTCATGCACTAGTGGAGGGACGGGCTTTACTCCCGATAGAGAACCCCCTCTAGTCCCAGTTCCCCCACTCGGAAGTAAGCATCCGGGACTAAAGGGGGTCCTTTAGTCCCGGGTCGGGAACCGGGACTAAAGGGGACCGGTGCATAACACCAACTGGGACTAAAGGTCCTCCTAGCTTTAAAAAAAATAATGCCTCCCACCGCTGCGTCCCGTGAGATTCGAACCCAAGACCTCATGCGTTGCCTCGCGCGTAGCTTACCACCCCACCTACACAACACATCTAACAATGGATGGGATGCTTCCCTTTTGAACTAACCCATCGAGGGACCTTTAGTCCCGGTTGGTGTTCCCAACCGGACCAACCGGGACTAAAGGTTGGAGGACTTTTAGTCCCGGTTGGTGGCTCCAACCGGGAGTAAAGGTCCACCTTTAGTCCCGGTTGGAGACAACAACCAGGACTAAAGGCCTCTCTAGTCTCGGGCGCAAAAAATGCCGGGACTAGAGCCTATTTTAACTTCGGATGAAAGGTCTGTTCTCTACTAGTGATAGACTTTTGTTGTAGAGTTCAATTAGAGTCATTTGGGTAAGGTAGCAAGGTTTGGTCGACATCTCATATTCCCATTTACTTAATAAAGCAATCCAAGAAAGATTATAACTTATCATTTTATGTGACTTCTTGATTCCAAACTTCATGAAACTTTTCCACTGGTCAAGATAGATGCATGTTGATGTAATGTACATGAATAAGCATGTTTAACATTACTCTTGTATAATCTTAACAAGGGTACCCATGTAAATAAAGGTGTGCTGTCCAAGTTTAAGTTGGAGCTCACTCTTATAGATTTGATCTTGACACATTCATCACCACTTAACATGCCATGTTTGAGCTCAAACCCATTGCTTAATGGGTGACAAACACCTGGGGTTTTACACTTACTTCTTGTGTTGTTCATCCCATGACTTCGGTGTTGCTTGGCCAGACTGCACTTCATCAAAAGTGGGAAGCTGCTGTGCTAGAAGATCAAGCCGGAACTGCAGTGACTTGAGCAACTGCAGAGCATCCTGTGCAGAACCATTCAACCTCGGAAGAGAATTTGCTTCCTCTGTTCCTTTCCCTGCTTTCCCACATGATTCGATTGCAGTAATGTTCTCCTCAAGCTGTGAAACTGCTTGGCTCCATTCTTTCTTCAGATTTTCAACAGCTGGTGTGACTTCGTCCATCCTAATATCTTAATGGATCAAAATCATCAGATTTACCATGCTGGCATGTGAAGAAAGAGAACTGACAACTTGTAACATAAACAGAATTTATGTTTTGATACATGGATAAGTGAGCACTCCTGAAAAACTAAGTTCCTTAGGAAGAAAAAATCCTCATGGTGGAGGATTACTATTCCTTAGCCGTGCATAAACGAATAGCCATGACATGTGGCTAGAAGAAGTCATTATAATCCAACTAGCACCATCCCAAGCCCCAAATATGCACTGATGAGCAAAAAAACATCATAGCCTACAAATACAAAACACCATTGTCTTACTCCCACTCCCCGATCTCTTCTTTATATTGGCTATTATGGTTTTCCTTGATAAATATTGCTACGAGGCAGGTCTTTATTCAAAAAAGAAAACACAAACACTGCTCACTATGGAGAAACCAAACTGTAACCTTAGTAGGATTAACCTAGCCAAATATTATCAACTGAGATGGGATGCGAGAACGCCATATTGAAAAGACACCAAGAACCTGATTGTATAAGGTATAATAAAATCATGTTATCTGTGTTTGCTGAATCTGTGTCAAAATTAATTAAACTGTCAAATGTGATACATACTCAAGAAAGACCAAACCGTCACTATCTAAGTAGGCGTAGCAATATATAAGAGCATCTCCACCAGTCCCCCAAGGCCCCAATTCCCACCCCCAATGAGGAAAACCTGTAGTTTAAGGGATATGAGAGCTCCAGCAGATCCCCATTCTAGCCCCAATGAGAAATTTTTTTCTCAGCCCCTCAAAATCCATCCTCCAACCCCCTCAAAGATGTGGAAACCACCTCCCCCAAATACCTGAGATTTTTGGCGCGAGCTCTAACTGCCGGCGCCAGGGACGGAGACGGGGACGCCGGCGGCAAGATGTTGGCCATGGGCGCCAGGGATGGGGACGGGGAAGAAGACACCAGCAGTCAAGATGCTTTGGCAGCCTTGTTGCAGCTTCTCGTGCTGCCTTGCCGCAGCTCCTAGTGCCCCTACTCGCGTCGTCTGGAGGAGTTGGATGTGAATAGGAGCGGCGGATGAGGAGGAGTCCGGAGGAGTGGGATGGCCGGATGGGAAGAGGAGCGGCGGAGTGGTCGTGATGGAGGAGTAGCGGGTGGAGATGCGGCGCTCGGAGCCAGGAAGAGAAAGAAACGGTGGGAAGAACAAAATAAAAAAAGGATTATATTTTTTGTCAAAAAAAGATTATATTTGAATGACAAATAGATAACTAGTTTTAGGTTCCGAGACATGTTTCTCCTGAGGCAACAGTGGGTAGACTTAGACCCCGAACTTCATCTATATGAATCTTAGGTTGTGTTTGATTGGGACCCGAGGAGATGAAATGGTTTTATTCATGTTTTCAAGGATGAGATGGTTCCAATCCGCTATTTTATTGAAGGGATGGAATTGTCTTTAGTTTGGCTGAGGAGATCTGAACGGTGGGTAAGGACTCCATGACATGAGCCTAGCTTGTCACGCCGTTATCTTCTTCTTCCTTCTCTCTCCACATGGAGCCCTGACGCCCCCCGCTACTATACATCTTGGAGGTGTAAGAATCATTCTTTAAGAGGATCTATGTTTAGGCATCGTGGTGCTCTAACCCAGAATGCATGAATCCAGGTACAAGAGGAGTGAAGGACAAGTAGACGAGTCCTCGTAACTCATAAGTGCTAGGGCAAAAAATATAAAGGGGTGCCAAGCAGGCCATGGTAGTGGAGGAGACTCCTGGTTCTGGTGTTTCCATGACGTAGGACCCATATGAACAATTGAACTTTGATTGTGCATAATTATCCTAATTCTTATTCTTAGAGCTAGAAGAGATGTACGCACCACAATCAGTTTGCTTGAGCATGGCGTAGCCGATGCTAGTGGTGAGAAAGTTGGCATTACCTATTAGAGGAGAAGCCAATAGTCTGGGAGGGTGTGGAGCTACAAGAATAGCAAACACTCTAGCAAGGTTCCTGCTCAGTTGCTTGGCTCAGATAGTGATGAAGAGACAGCACGAGCCCATCAAGGGAGAAGACCATTGTAATGCTAATACCTTGGTCAGTGTAGTGTGAGAACAAAACCGGCAAGGCATGATGTCACGCTCCAAAAATAAGCCGGTGATAGCGCCGTATGTGTATGAAAATTTTAAATCCTCGTACATACACAAGGCAAAAAGAGACATCAAAATCCGTAAAGCACACTTTATTAATACTTTGTATCAAGATTACACTTTATTAGAGTCTATATCTTCACAAGGCAGCTATCCTTGTGCTTTTATTTTACGCAGCAAAGCTACACTACCCGGTAGATGTCACAGCTATGCCCACCCTATGCGTACTAGTTCTTCGGGCGCGCCCATACGCGCGGGCCACTGGCCACACGTATTTTTTGGAAAAAAAAAAGATATAATCAAGGAGGGCCTGTATTTCGATTTGAGAAAAATCTGAGGAGGTTTTCGAAAAAATCGTTGAGAGTGTCTCTGGAGTGCGGGTTGATTTTTGATAAAAGGAAGGGTTTTTTTGCAAAAAAACTGGAGCTCATCCGTTCTGGACTGCGGGTTGATTTGAAAATTATCTGAGGTGTTATTTGCAAAATATTCTGAGAGGGCCTATGGAGCGCGGGTTGATTTCCCAAAAACATAAGGGGTTTTTCGTAAAATGACTGCGCCTCGCCCGATCTGGCCCGTCGATGCGGCCGATCGAACGGCCGGGAACGGCCGGCGACGTGGCGCTCCGTGTGGGCAGCCTGGCCACACGCTTTCTTGTCTTTAAATGTCTTTATTAGTCCGCCCAACAATACTACTCTCCTCTCTTTCTGCATATGTCAACAAGAAAAGCTAGATGAGTACGTTTACACATACTCAGCAAGAATAATAAAGAGAATAACATGAAGAAGAACCATGCGTTAGTGGTAATAACTAGTGCAGAGGCTTATCGTCACTATCTTCCGCTAATAATTATTTTATATGGTGTTACCCTTCATCTGAGAACCATTTTACCACACCCTACTTGAGGCTGAGTGGACCTATTACCTACCCTGATGGCGACAACATTATTTTATGTGCCATATCAGTCAATTATGAACCGTCTTTCGTTTGCTTATAGGTAACATAGAGCATAAAAATATAGATCAGTTAGCTCGGTTAAGATGGTTAGTCGACAAGCACAGTCTTGCCTTTACACGTTAATTTATCTGGTGACTTCTTGCCGTAGCTGTTCCTGCTATTAAACGGTGATACATTACTAGTACTAGACGACATCACTGTTACTAGTAAAAGATGACGTGTAAAAGGTAACTAATCAGGTATAAGTGATATTTAATGGAGTAATACTAATAGTCTCATGCATGGTAGTATAAATAATCTAGCTACACACGTCATCATGTTAAGATGTAGCTGCATATTTGAACAGCTAGCTGAGGCCTAGAGTGATTAAATCAGAAGCTAGTATGACTGCTACAGCCTACGGTACTACGAAAGAATACAATTCTAGCACAGTGTGTATCCTAAATCCTATCAATTATATAGATAAAAAAGTATCAATATTTATGATATTAAATAAATATCATTAGATTAATTATGAAATGTATTTTTATAATAAATTATTTTGGGGCTGTAAATGTGAATAGTATTCATAGAAATTTGGTGAAATGTGAATCATTTTTGCTGGCACGCAACCTATAGTTATATTCTTTTGTGGACAGAGGAAGGAGTACTAGCAAATGGGGCAGTACCTGCTTCTACCTGGTCGTCGCTTTCACTTCAGCAAGCCCCCAAGAACTAGTACATTGTTGCTCGATGTGTGTGTGTGGTGTAGGTCTGATCAATGTGTAGGGATGGAGGGCATTTTATACTAGCATGGGAGTGTTCTACACAACGCTCGTAGTTGGGACGAGGATCAGGCCGTAGGAAAAAAATCAGTCGAGAGCTATCTTTTTTACCGTGTGTTCCTGCCCAGTAGAAATATCCATCTGAGTTTATCTCTTCTCCGTTATTTTTCTTATTTCCTTTTACCGCTCGTTCGTATCCGGATAGAAGCTGATCCAGTCGCATGCGTAGCTTTGACATGAGCATGAGGGTGCAGGCTGCCTGCTAGCTCATTCATATTTATTTATTTTTCTTTTTGATTTTACACATGAGCATGAGGGTGATTGTCATTGAAAACATGGTGAAGTTATTGTTCCCAGACATGACACTGGTGATGGAGCGGTATGATGGGGGAACATGCACCAATACAGAGTGTGTGATATGCTTTGGTCGTCAATGTACCACAACTCCATAAGTGCACCCAGTCCCACCCAGGGCCGTTGTGTCTAATCATCTCGAGAGTGTTCGGCTGGCATGAATTGGGCACTGTAGCAGCTGGTTTCACTGTAGCAGATGGAAAATAGTGGGAGAAAAACACTGTTCTAGCTGGGAAAAAAGAGAACCCAGCCAGCCAGAAACGGCCAGCCGAACACTGTTCACCTATCTTGAGCAGGGCCAAATTTTGGACTTCGATGTCGACGATGTTGAGCCACTTATAACACCTGTAGTGTGCTAAAAAATTGAGGCTTCGATACTCTCTGCTAATGGAGCATCGCTTTCTTGCATAACGAGGATTGGTCTAAACAATGAGACATCAAAGAATGTACAAGCTTCAATGCTCACTTAGATGGTTGAATAAAATATTAGTATTCTCAAGTCACATGGTCGCTATTGGAAACAGGAGGGGAAGTGGTTGTTGGCTCGCGGGGGTTGTTTTTAACTCGAGAGTGGGTCCTATGCCTTCCAAGCATCGATGCAACACATTGCCACAAAAATCTAGGTCCTAGCATCGTGTACATGTGGCGTACAACATTGTGAATAGGCGCTAAAGATACACAACAGGGAGAGAGAAAATGAGAAGAGTAGGGATTAGGTTAAATTTTAGAGGTGTATGCACCAAGCTTCAAGAGGATAGATGTCCTAGATGTGCAAGCATCGTGGTGTTCTAACACAGAATGCATGAATTCGGGGACAAGAGAAGAACATGTGAGTGATGCCCTCGTTAGTGGTTGGGCAAAAAAAGACATAATAAGGGAGTACCAAGCTCACCACTGTGGTTGAGAAGCTCTTGGTTCTTGTTGTTCCCATGGCACAAGACCCAAAAAAAACACTTGAGAAGCATGCTACAGTCGGTTTACTTGAGCACGATGTAGGCCCCATTCGCTTGAAGAAATTTAGAGGGATCTGGAGGAATCTGGATGAATCTTGGAATTTGTGAGAGAAAAACACGGTTCCGGATGAAAAAAGAAGCGGATCAAGCCGGGTTTAAGGGCACACGAACGAATAGTAGACGACGATGGTGCTGAAGGTTGTCATCGTCCCATAGAGAAGATGCTAGAGAGGGATAGGAAGCACCTGTCGAGATCTCGCCCCCGTTCTTGCTCACCTATTTGGCTCAGACAATGGTGGACAGGTAGCACGAGCCCGTCATGGAAGAAGGCCATTGCAACCTAATCCCTTGGTTGGTGCAGTCTGAGAACAAAAACCGCCAAGAAAACGAGCCAAATGACCCGAGGGTTGACTGTTTTGTCATGCCAAAACATAGTGGAGTCACCGTTGGCGAGCACGAGCCAGTGATGTAGAGTGATATGTTGATAGCATGATGTAGAGCATGCATCAATAAAGAATGTGTGGCACATTTTGATCGTCGATGGACCAGTAGCGCACCCAATTCGCCTAGAGGTTGATGTGTCTAATGATGGGGTTGTTCACTTGCCTTGAGCAGGAGGGCCAAAGTTTTGGACGATGACGCCGATCCTCTCTCATGTTATCCAAAATATCTCTCCTCGTCAGGAATATTTTGTTCAAATGGAAAGCATGAATGAACCAGAAATGCCGATAGCTGCACAGAAGACCAAGCAAGCCCCAAACCAAAACCCCCACGACAAGCCAAAAGAAAGAAATCCACTATCTCTTGGCTCCTTGCTACCTCCACTCTCCACCGCATCCTCGCCCTCGCATGTCGCTGGCGAGCCAGCGTAATCAATCGCCAATGCTCTCCCGCCGCCCACCGTCCCAGCCGTCTCCAAACTCTCCGCGTCGGCGTCGCCCAAGACCACCAAGCCCAGGCTCGCCGCCTCCGCCACCGCCCTCGCCCCCGCCGCGACATCCGACGATGCGCCGCCCGGCGGGGGCGCTCATCCGCTCCCTCTGCGCCGCGGGGCGCGCCGCGGAGGCCGCGCGGGCGCTGTCGGCCGCGGCCGCGGGCGTCGTCGCCTACAACGCCATGGTGTCGGGCTACTGCCGCGCGGGGCAGCTCGCCTCCGCGCGCCGCCTCGCCGCGTCCGTCCCAATCCCGCCCAACGCCTACGCCTACACCTACTTCCCCATCGTGCGCGCGGGGCCGGATCGCCGACGCGCTCGCGGTGCTCGACGAGATGCGCCGCCGCGGCTGCGCCCCGATCCCGCCCATGTACCACGTCATCCTCGAGGCCGCCTGCAGGGGCGGCGGATTCCGGTGCGCCGTCAGGGTGCTCCAGGACCTCCGCGCCAGGGGCTGCGCGCTCGACGTCGGCAACTGCAACCTCGTCCTCAACGCCGTCTACGACCAAGTGTCGGTGGAAGAGGCGCTCCGCCTGCTGCCGGACCTGCTGCCGTCCTTCGGCTGCGAGCCGGACGTGGTGAGCTACAACGCCGTGCTCAAGGGCCTCTGCATGGCCAAGCGGTGGGGACGTGTTCAGGACCTCATGGAGGAGATGGTCACGGTGGGCTGCCCGCCCAACATCGTCACCTTCAACACCCTCATCGGTTACTTGTGTCAGAACGGCTTGTTCGAGCGGGTGCATGAGGTCCTCGCGCAGATGGCGGAGCATGGGTGCACGCCGGACATCAGGATGTATGCCACTATCCTCGATGGTATCTGCAAGGAAGGGCATCTCGAGGTCGCGCACGAGATTTTGAATAGGATGCCTTCCTACGGGTTCATGCCCAATGTAGTTTGCTACAATACTGTGCTCAAGGGCTTGTGCAGTGCTGAGCGGTGCGAGGAAGCCGAGGAGTTGCTGGCTGAGATGTTTGACAAGGACTGCCCACTTGATGATGTCACGGTCAACATACTTGTTGATTTCTTCTGCCAAAATGGGCTGGTGTACCGGGTGATCGAACTACTTGAGCAAATGCTGGAGCATGGATGCATCCCAGATGTCATCACATACACTACAGTGATCAATGGCTTCTGCAAGGAAGGGCTTATCGACGAAGCTGTCATGTTGTTGAAAAGTATGGCCGCCTGTGGATGCAAGCCGAATACCATAAGCTAAACTATTGTGCTCAAGGGTTTGTGCAGCGTGGAACGATGGGTGGATGCTGAGGACCTGATGTCTCAAATGATTCAGCAAGGCTGTTCTCCGAATCCTGTCACATTCAACACAGTCATCAATTTCTTGTGTAAAAAGGGACTGGTTGAGCAGGCCATTGAACTTCTTAAGCAGATGCTACTGAATGGATGCAGTCCCGACCTGATTAGCTACAGCACAGTGATTGATGGGCTTGGCAAGGCTGGCAAGACGGACGAAGCACTGGAGCTGTTAAATGTGATAGTCAACAAAGGGATGAGCCCAAACACAATCATTTATTCGTCAATAGCTTCTGCTCTCTCCAGAGAAGGTAGAATTAGCAGGGTAATTCAGATGTTTGATAACATCCAAGATGCCACGATAAGGTCCGATGCAGTGCTCTACAATGCAGTTATTTCTTCGCTTTGCAAAAGAGGGGAAACTGATCGTGCTATTGAGTTTTTGGCATATATGGTGTCCAGTGGATGCATGCCCAATGAATCGACCTACACTATTCTTATTCGAGGCTTAGCAAGTGAGGGATTTGTGAAGGAGGCACAAGAGATGTTGATTGAGTTGTGCTCCAAAGGTGCTCTAAGAAAGCACTTGATGAAGCATTTTGGTATTGTATGAAGTATAAACTGATAGTTACTGTTTGCAAGTGCTGGTGTTATCAGGATTAGTTTCTAATTAGCCTGAAAGTGTCATCCACATTATTTTGCTCTTCTAACCAACCCGTGGTGGTTAGGTATGATGTATCACGCTGTTTAAATACAGGCTTTGATAGATGGACACACAAAGTCAGGATGGAAGACTTTCATATTCCTAATTAGTGGCAGTACCTTTTATTGGGGAGTTTTTGAAGATATCTAGAATACAAAGACATCAGAAGATTTAGTCTGACGTATCAAAATTGATGAGTAGTTTTTCAGTTATTTCAGTAGCTGATGAACATAGTGCACAGAATTTCTGTACGGAGTTCCTTTCTTTATGGGAAAACAACTTTTGAGAATACTATGGACTTGAAAAAAAAGCTGAAACGGAAAGAATGTCCCTACCCCTGGGTGAGCCTGTAACCGAGTAGATTGAAATCATATTCGCATAGTTTACTGTTTATTTTGTGTATATAATTGTGAGTTTTACCGCCTGGTGCAAGCGGTAGAGTCTTACCGTCTGTGACCGGAAGGTCCCAGGTTCGAGTCGCGGTCTCCTCGCATTGCACAGGCGAGGGTAAGGCTTGCCATTGACACCCTTCCCCAGACCCCGCACAGAGCGGGAGCTCTCTGCACTGGATACGCCCTTTTTTATAATTGTGAGTTTTCTTACTATATATTACCTTCTGCAATAATACCATGGACCTCACATGGTAGAAATATCTGGATTCTAATAAAAGTAGTCTTTGCTTACATGCAGCATGTCTAAACGTTACTGTTTATGCAATACTCAGGAATGTGTATTGGATGTCAAATTGCAAGTATCCCTACTTTTAAAGCACTGTTACCTCCTTCAATTTATTAATCAGTAGGGCTTGCCCCCCCCTGTTTCCATAAAAAAAAATTAAAGCACTGTGATCTGATCTGACTGCTGCTTTTCAATTGTTGATTCTAGCATATTACTTTCTCTCTTGGCCCTAATTTGTATTCGAAGTTGAACAGCCCTGAAGGAAGGGTGGAGATGTTGATATCTTTGGCAATCCTGGTGGTTTCGGCTACTGTGATTCAGTTGCTGAGCCCAGCCCAGCACAATCAGGTTTGATCTGTTTGGCATAGAAGCATGCTCGGAAATAGAATTTGCACAAGTGGGCACCAAAAGGGTAGCTTTGGTCGTTAACCTTTCTATTCCATTTTCTTTGTTTTGAAATGCAAAGTAGTAGTTATTAAGTGGGAATTAGGTTGATCCATGAACCTAAAGAAAGCAAAACCTGCATCTCCACTGATGGCTGACGCGCACCAAGCTGCAAGCTTTACAGTTGTACTGAAATAATGTCGTACAGTTTTCACAAATTTAATGTACTTTGGACTTCAGGGTAATTTTTCTAGATGCATTACATTTTATCTGTAATGCCAGTCTTTAAAAAAGAACATCCGTAATGCCTACATGGGAATAGCCATCATACTCCTACCATATCCATGTCTTGGGAATAGAAAAAAAATAACACATGGATTTTGAAAAGTGCAACTTCGTTTGCAATTGTAGTGAAAAACGTGCACGCTCAACAGTCAAACAAAATTTCACTAGTCAAATTTTAAGAATAAATCCTGTTCCGTGCTGTCATGATTTCGATATCCAACCTGCTTGAATTCGTATTTATGGTCATATTAATTGTTTTCGCCTTTTCTGTTTAGCAAATTTGAACATAGGACGAAAAGGAGGTGACTGTTTTTCTGACCATTTTCATTTTTCCTGTTTTTTTTAACCTGTTTACTTTGTACGGATACCCCGCTTTGGGAAGTCCAGTAGTGCAACATACAGAGTAGTTGGCTAGACACCCAGACCACACCGAAGCAGCCCATTCTATGGTGGACTAGTAGTTGGCTTGATGTGTCGTGAACTTATATCCTTTTGGTATGAATTACAATTTACATATGTGTTGATAATGTTGCTATGTTAGGTTGGTTAAATCTATATATGTGAAGTCATGTTTCTTGGTTCTATGTTAGCATTCCTGTTTTGCCTTTTTTAGATTTCTACCATTATCAATATGTTTTTGTTCGAATTGGTTTGTTTTTTATATTCCATAAATCCTATTTTTGACTTCCTGATTTTGATTTTAGTTTCCCTAATAAAATATAAAAGTGAAAAAAGAGAGGGTCTATCTTAATCGACCCCGTTTGTTTTCACCCTAAATCTTCAAAGAGTATTCCATATAATTATAAGCTAATTTGCTAATACTACAAATTTAGATTTTCTTTGGGATATTGTGGTATGATCGGGTCCAAATGTTGGAAGAGTTGAAAAAAAGGAAACTGGGATGGCTTAATCCTGTGCAAACTTTGTGGAAAAACAAAAACCAGAGATCATATTTTCTTTCGATGCCCTATTGCAGTGTTGATGTGGAGCTTGTATCAGAGATAATCTTGGCTAGGATAAATATCCACGTTCGCTTTTTTTTTTGTTGTTGAACAACAATAAAGCATTGCAGTGCATAATCACAATAGGTGTCCCATTTACTGGAGTGTGTTGGGGTCTCTGAAAAAACAGAAATGATTGGGTTTTTTCAAATGTAGTAGCTTATAAAATTCCTGGTTTTCTTTGGCACTGGAAAATCCTAACAAAAATGGAGGCTGGGGCGCATCTGGAAAAGGTGTTGCAATAGCTTAACTAGGATGGAGGACGAGGCAAGTCATATCTAGAAAAAATGCTGCAACAGCCTAAAAGAGTGCCCGGAAGAATGGTGAAGAAGGTAGAAGCATTTTTGCTATCTTTAACATCTCCACCGGTCTACTAATAATCTATCTCCCAGTATATAGCCATTAAGGTAGCTCAATATTTTTTTTAATATTGGAAGAATTGAACAGTACCTCAATATCTCTCTCAACACTCGTATGAAAAATAGACCCCTAGGTGTGTAGGAAAAACAGATAGCTGAAAAGTGATGGTTGTGATGGTTCCTTTTAATTTAATGACGAATAATAGAAATATCCATGGCCACCAAAAGACATGTAAAGTATTGGAAAACTGCTGGGGAGAAAAGAAATATAGTAACCTCTAATATAATAGTTTTATATGGGGATAGGAGGTATATGAAAACTGCCAGAGATGCTCTTAGCAGCTTCCTGTCTCATTCTAGATTTTACTGAGTGGGGTGAGGTTCTTGAGAAGAGTGGTTTCTTTCTTTTGATGTATAGGAGGCCTTGATCACTAAACATTGTAATGATGCATTGATGCTGGTATCCCAACCTAACCTTTGCTTTCAATATAAGCTGGACCAATGGTCTTTGGTCTAAAAAAAATTCTAATTGTTAATATACTTTCAAAAGGGCACAAGATGCGAATTAACAATTGTCCGAATATTAATAACGATTGTCAAGCGGCAATACAGGACAACAAAATTGCTAATAGTGTATATTTCATAGAAAATTGTAAAATTATCAAGTCAAGCAAAGGGCTTATTTGCCTGGTATTAAAGCCGGCTAATAAACCGACTAAAACTGCTTTTGTTGTGAGAGAAAAAATATTGTAGATTCTAGCTGATAAGTTCTAACACGTAGCCGATGGACCACAGTAACAATTTAACTTTCTCTAAGATTCCAGCAATATACAGCCTGTTCGCTTGCTCGTATTTGGCTTATAAGCTATGACTTATCAGCCAACGAATAATATTTTTCTCTCACATCAAACCAGCTGACAATACTTTCAACCATGGCTTATAAGCCAAACCAGCCCAAACAATCAGGGCGAAGATCGTGAAGAAAATTCCTTGCGACATAACTTCTCGAACAGTGGAAAAATGTCCAATCCAGTTACAGCTGAAACACTAGTCACTCTAGGCCTTGGCAAAATTAAGTTACAACACAGGCTACGTGTACAAGGGCGTTGGAGCAATATAACACAAGCAACCGTCGCAGAATTTCTCATGCCAATGCACCTAAGCTGCTGCCCCAACTACTTTGCGAGCAGTTTGCAAATGATCCTCCCGGGCCATCATTATTCTTACTGCAAAGGGAGAAACAATACATCTTAGCGGCGCACAATTGCATGACTAATCAACAAATGTCGTGCTAGGGCCTTGAGAAACATGCTTTACCTGTTGTGGTGGGGGCTGCTGTGGTGGCTGCTGCTGGTAATTTCCATACCCTGGATATGGTGTGTAGGCGTACATGGTAGGATCTTGAGGGGGCCGAGCATAACCATATGGATCGTATCCTTGGGGATACCCATAATAGCCACCACTCCATTGGTTCTGCTCTTGCTGAGGCTGGAATAAAAATCCAGCAAAGGGAATATGAACTAAAGCACTAAGTAAAGGGCACACAAATTTGATAAAAAAAGTTACCTGCTTGTTTGCAGGGCTACGACCCCATGAGAGCCTTATGCTCTGACCTCCCAGCTGGCTTCCATTTAGCACCCTTATGGCCTCCTCAGCTGATGCCCTGAAGAAATAGTTTTTTTTAATCAAGAAAAAATCCATGTAGTAGTATCTGGTTCAGAAAATTTTTAGAAGCATTTTCCACTATAAATTTCAAATCCTTTTTCATATGGTTTAAATTTACACAATACACTCCTAATGTGGAATGTGGAATCACTATAACCAATTGGGTGCTAATTTTAGCACTAAAATATTGACACAAAAAAGATTTCAACATGTAACTGGATACTATAAATTGATCTGCACAATGCACTAAAACCGAAATAATGAGGCTATCGAATAACAACACAAGAGTATACTCTTCATACCTGTTAGAATATTGGACAAATCCACAACGCTTTCCTACAGGTATTTTGACATAGAGAAGCTCTCCGTATGGACTGAAGGTTTGCTTCAGAAGATCATCAGTCGCACTCGGATCAAGACCACCAACAAATACCTGCAAATAATGAAGTCTAGAAAATAAACATCCATCATGCAGCTTGAAAAAGACAAAACTATTTACAGATACCCACAGTAGTATTATTTGGATCGCTATCAGAATCAGTTCCTTGGGTATTCTGGTAAATAGCTGCAGAAGAATGGAAAGAGTAAGATACTTCACATTTTGGCTGTAGTTACAGATTCGTAAGCAAGTCCTGAATATGCCGAGAGTTATATGGTGATCCATAAACATTTGAAATTTCAACAACCAATCATGGGTGGTAACAATGCAAGTATGCCATGTGTCAACCTGATCAGATCATAACAGATACCAAAAATGACTTCAACCAGATAGTCCAGTCACAAGATGCAAAACATTGCATTCAAAATTAGAATAATCCAACAATATTCCAGGTACAAAATAAAATATTGCAATGAAGATACACTACTAACAGTCCTAGCAAAGTTTTTGTTGACTGCACTGTTGAGTGAAAGAAGGATCCAATGACAGTCACGGCAGAATTTTTGGAGCAAAAAGGTATCTGCCTGCCTCATATGTCAACTAAGGTCATTTCTTAAGAAACCATAAATTGCTTATTACTCAAAAATGAAAAGGACATAAATGCATAGGAAAATGAAGATATACCAAATCAAAGGACTGAAGCTACTGAAGCAACAGCTATGACACATAGAAAAATAGCAACGCAGGACACAATAGCAGCGTATTCAAGGCTTCTCATAAAGAGACTAGGTGAATCGATGCCAAGTAAATGAAGGATTGAAGATACAAGAAAAATAAGCAGAAGCCTGCCTTATCTATCAAAAATTGTACAACAGAAGAGTTTATATGGAAATACTTACAATTCCATTGACAGAAAAAAAATCCTAGATAAGGATGCATACCACTCGATGGCTGTTGTTGTCCACCAGTATTCTTCTTGTTGGATGCTGGTCCAAGGCGCATGGGCCTGCTCGAACAGTATTGTCCATTCATTTCAGTCATTGCTCGTGTCTGTTCATCCAAATCTGCAAACTTAACAAAGCCATAGCCTTTCGAACAGCCAGTAGTTCTGTCAAAGACAACTTTTGCACCCTTAACTGATGGATAACGACTCTTGAACGTATCTTGTAGAATGAAATCTGTAACATCCGAGGCCAAGTCCCCAACAAATATAGTATAATCTGAACCATCGTCTCCACGTTTCTCACCAGCCCCACTGGTAGCCCAATTCAATTTGAAAGGTTGATTTACATTAGGCATCATTTGACCATTATAATTCGGCAGAACTTGTTCGGCTAAAGCATGGTTGCCGAATTCAATAAAACCATAACCCTCAGGTTGCCCAGTCTGCTTGTTCCGAATTATCTTCACAGAAATAACCTGAACATTATACAAGCAAACAAAACATTAGGCCAATACATCACAATGGAGTTCCTCATACAGTAAGTATGACAAGGCAACAAATACGATATCTGATCTAAAATAAAATACTATATCCTGGTGTAAGAGTCTTCGCTTATACTCAGACACTCGGTAGAAAATTCTGCAGCAAGAGGCAACATGTCAACATGTGTATCTTTCATGGACCTTACTTAATGTTAATAGATGGACAACTCAGCTTGAAGCGGACACACATGAATAGGGTGAAATACTCCCTCCTTCCAAATTTAAGTGCTCGTTTGCACTTCAAAAATTTCCCAAAATACTCGGTTCTCATAGGCCTGAACGAGCGCAGCAGTAGCCTGGAATCTTGGAAAGTTCAGACAGAGCAGTGCAGCAATAGTAGTATTTTATTTCCTCTACGGAACAAGTAGCCACGGACGGACAGGGCTGGAGGCGTGGAACTCACCCTGACCACACATTTGCTGGGCTTGACAATATGCACTGTTACTCTGTCGGTCTGGCTGATCCGTACAGGACGGCAGCATAGGGGTAGAAAGGTAATTTGCCACCTCCACTAAGTTGCTGCGTTGAACCTAGACGTGCGGTTATTGTGGGACGGAGGGAGTAGACAGTAGATGAAAGGGGTAACTTTATACAAGACAGATAAGTTCGTTCTTCTTGCCTGATCTCATAACTTATAATAATATGCCTTTTATAAGGCTGACTCAAACTCTTAATGATCCAATGTAAGCAAAATAACCACTCGAAATATGATCCTGAAAATCACCCAAAACATATTGAAAAAAAAACTGAAACAAACTAATAGATAGAAGGCAAATTGCAATTACTACTTCGGATCACAAAGCAAAACTGGCGTATTTCCTCTTAGGTACTAGTTTATGAAATGTTATTTTGACAAGAAAGTCATCTATAAGGATTTTAGATTCATCTGTACTAACAATTGGAATTCATAGTACAAAAGGATCTAGGCCACCATGACATTTTTCAAACAGTTTGAGGGTAAAAACCTACACATAAGACCCAGATTCTTTACCATCTATGAAAGTGCATTATATTGAATTGGGACAAGTTTAGAGTCAACCATACAAAACGTCAAGCCTTGAAACTTATGAGGCCAAGAAGGCGCAATAAACTTGTCCCATCAGTCCTTTTTTTCAATATTTCAGTGTCTCCCTTCAAGCTGGGTCATACTACCATCTTTGGTACTGTAATTACCTTGTCATGAAATAGTCAATGACACTGAACCCATGCAGGGTCATACTACCATCTATTGATATGTGCTCTCCTAGTTACTGCAGTTCAGTAAATGTAGCAACTTTATCATTACACTGGAGCAACTGACAAGTGGGTATAAACTAACCCTTCCATTTCAAACACATGGATATAGTTCTTTGAGAATAACCATTAGATCAAAATTCATAAGAGAATATGACAGAGTAGTAGACTCCCAATAACAACAACAACAACAACAACAACAACAAAGCCTTTAAGTCCCAAACAAGTTGAGGTAGGCTAGAGTTGAAAACCAGCAAAAGTAATCAAGGTTCAGGCATGTGAATAGCTGTTTTCCAAGCACTCCTATCTAAGGCTAAGTCTTTGGGTATATTCCATCCTTTCAAGTCTCCTTTTATTGCCTCTACCCAAGTCAACTTCGGTCTTCCTCTGCCTCTCTTCACGTTACTATCCTGGCTTAGGATTCCACTATGCACCGGTGCCTCTAGAGGTCTCTGTTGGACATGTCCAAACCATCTCAACCGGTGTTGGATAAGCTTTTCTTCAATTGGTGCTACCCCTAATCTATCACGTATATCATCATTCCGAACTCGATCCCTTCTTGTATGACCGCAAATCCAACGCAACATACGCATTTCCGCGACACTTATCTGTTGAACATGTCATCTTTTCGTAGGCCAACATTCTGCACCATACAACATTGCAAGTCTAATCGCCGTCCTATAAAATTCGTCTTTTAGCTTCTATGGTACCCTTTTGTCACGTAGGACACCAGATGCTTGGCGCCACTTCATCCACCCTGCTTTGATTCTATGGCTAACATCTTCATCAATATCCCCGTCTCTCTGTAGCATTGATCCTAAATATCGAAAAGTATCCTTCCTAGGCACTACTTAACCTTCCAAACTAATATCTTCCTCCTCCCGAGTAGTAGTGCTGAAGTCACATCTCATATACTTAGTTTTAGTTCTATTGAGTCTAAAACCTTTAGACTCCAAAGTCCCCCGCCATAACTCCAGTTTCTGATTCACTCCTGTCAGGCTTTCATCAACTAGCATTACATCATCCGCGAAAAGCATACACCAAGGGACACCCCCTTGTATGTCCCTTGTGACCTCATCCATCACTAAGGTAAACAGATAAGGGCTCAAAACTGACCCTTGATGTAGTCCTATCCTAATTGAGAAGTCATATGTGTCTCCATCACTTGTTCGAACACTAGTCACAACATTGTTGTACATGTTCTTAATGAGCCCGACGTACTTCGTTAGGACTTTATGTTTGTCCAAAGCCCACCACATAATATTTCTTGGTATTTTATCATAAGCCTTCTTCAAGTCAATAAAAACCATGTGCAGGTCCTTCTTCTTCTCACTATACCGCTCCATAACTTGTCTTATTAAATAAATGGCTTCCATGGTTGACCTTCCGGGCATGAAACCAAATTGGTTCATAGAGACCCGCGTTATTGCGCTCAAGCGATGCTCGATAACTCTCCCATAGCTTCATAGTACGGCTTATCAACTTAATTCCCCGGTAATTAGTACAACTTTGAATATCCCCTTTATTCTTGTAGATCGGTACCAATATACTTCTCCACTCGTCGGGCATCTTGTTCGATCGAAAAATATGGTTAAACAGCTTGGTTAGCCATACTATAGCTATATCCCCGAGGCATCTCCAAGTAAAACAATTGCAAACCTTGAATTATTCACTCCGATCCCAAAAGTTAAACAGATTCATGGTTGTTGTTACTACCTTCATCATGGAAAATACTTTTACAATTCATAATTTTAACTATTTCAAAAGGTATATTTAACAAAAATTGTAAGTCAAATTGTCACATTAGTGATCCCACTACGCATATGCAAATCTCTTACATCCAAGAAAGCAACGCAACATAGGCGATAGAGTTTCAAAAAGAAAATTAAGTGAAGTAATCAAAAGGAACAATTTTTTATCACATTTTTAGTTGTACCAACATATATCATTAAAGCAGAGGTCTATAACAAATCACCAGTTCATCAGAATCTAGCATCTCTGTCTAGATTACGTAACTATTAACCTATAAACCTTGGCAATGGAAATATCATGTGAACCATCCGAACCTTGCAACGTAACATGACATAATATGAATCGTGTAAACAACAACAACAACAACAACATAGTCTTTCAGTCCCAAGCAAGTTGGGGTAGGCTAGAGTTGAAACCCACCAAGAGCACCAAGTCACGGTTCAGGCACTTTAATAGCTGCTTTACAAGTACTCCTATTCAAACATAGATCTCTAGGTATATCCCAAGCTTTCAAATATCTTTTTATTGCCTCCCCTATGTCAATTTCGGTCTTCCTCTACCTCTCCTCATATTATTAGCTTGGCTTAGGACTCCAATGCACTGGTGCCTCTGGAGGTCTCATTTGGACATGGCCAAATCACCTCAACCGATGTTGGACAAGCTTTTTTTCAATTGGTGCTACCTCTAGGCGATCACGTATATCATCGTTCTGAACTCGGTCCATTCTTGTGTGACCGCAAATCCATCGCAACATGCGCATTTCTGCAACACTTAGTTGTTGAACATGTCGAATCTTTGTAAGCCAACATTCCGCTCCATACAACATAGCCGGTCTAATCGCCGTTCTATAGAACTTGCCTTTTAGCTTTTGTGGTACCCTCTTGTCACAGAGAATGCCAGAAACTTATCGCCACTTGATCCACCTTGCTTTGATTCTATGGCTAACGTCCGCATCAATATCTCCATCCCTCTGTAGCATCGATCCCAAATACTGAAAGGTATCCTTCTTAGGCACTACTTGATCTTCCAAACTCATATCTCCCTCCTCCTGTACAAGTCCGTCAAAGTCGCATCTCATGTATTCTGTTTTAGTTCTACTCAATCTAAAACCTTTAGACTCAAGGGTCTGTCGTCATAACTCTAGTTTCCTATTTACTCCCGCCTGGCTTTTGTCCACTGACACTACATCACCAGCGAACAACATACACCAAGAGATATCCCTTGTATGTTCCTGGTAACCTCATCCATTACCAAGGCAAAGAGATACGGGCTTAAGATTGACCCTTGATGAAGTTCAATTTTAATCGGGAAGTAATCTGTGTTACCATCGTTTGTTCGAACACCAGTCACAACATTGTTGTACATGTCCTTGATGAGGGTCACGTACTTTGATGGGACTTTATGTTTGTCCAAAGATCACCACATAATATTTCTTGGTATCTTTGTCATAAGCCTTCTCCAAGTCAATGAAAACCAAGTGGAGGTCCTTCTTCTGCTCTCTAAACCGCTCCATAATCTGTCTTATTAAGAAGATTGCTTCTGTGGTTGACCTTCCGGACATGAAACCAAATTGGTTTGTTGATATCTACGTCGTTCCTCGCAGGCGCTGCTCGATGACTCTCTCCCATAACTTCATAGTGTGGCTCATCAACTTAATTCCCCGATAATTAGTACAACTTTGGATATCTCCCTTGTTCTTGTAGATTGGTACCAATATGTTTTTTCTCCACTCCTCAGGCATCTTGTTCGATCAAAAGATATTGTCGAAAGATATTGTGTAAACAAAACTATGCAAACTTTGAAAACTCATAAAAAACTGTAGGTATCTAGTATGAATCTGTAATTATCCAATCAATTGAGTCAATAACCTAAATGCAGTCAAAATGAACATGCTAGCGGTACATGCAATATGAACAATTTGCATCATGTACTACAAAATCTAATAAGTGCACTGTTAAGTTCAAATCTAGCAAATACATGAAAGTTAGCAGCAACTCGTTTTACAAGAAACTAATCCCAGATGAAGAGTGACAAAACTAAAGGTGCAAAAAACTTACATTGATCTTATTAACCATATATCACAAACACATAGCAAGAAAATTGTCAAACACATAGCTTAAGTGAACAAAAAAAAAACTATTGTGCTCCCCAGTTGACAGGCTTTGTTGTTGTTTGTTGTTGTATTGTGCTCCCCAGAATAACAGAGTAAATCTATCAGCACAATCATTACCCCATGGCAAATACATATGCTAATGTTAAGAGCGCAAGAAAAACCATAACACAAGCCCCCTGTTGGTAAGAGGTTACCACAACACCAGTTGTTAGGTGTTGTCCAAAGAGTAATATTAAGATGCAGCTAGAAAGGAATTATCATTCCTGAAGATGTGAACTAATTCTTTTATGAAACCTCACAACATCCCTCAAAGATCTACCGACATCATTTGATGTAGTACGGTGGAATTTTTCCTAGGGGCTACAACAGGCACATGAACAAAATACACACACAAAAAAAGAATAAATTCGAAGCACCACACAGTTAATACAAAAGGCTAAAAGAAGAAAACAAACAATGAAACAAACAGCATATATGATTTAAATCACCTCCTCAGCAGATGAGAAGCTATTATGTAGCTGCTTGCTGTGCCATACTAGCTGCATGACCAATTAACGGTATATAATACCTCAGTTCTATATATGGTAGCTTCTACTATGGCTTACCAGCTTTGCTCTAAAATTTTGAGCAAAAATCAACCAGACCTAATAAAGTAGTAATACAAAACATCTTTTGTCCCTATGTCGACACACACATGACACGGCTCGTCACTCGTTAGTCAAGTGCCGCTATACAAAGAGGATCTAGAACTTGTTAGTGGACTAGGTCTCATTGCACCATATTGCAGCCACCAACTGGACAGCCAGTGAATAGGTACATGCTTGATGGACTAATCTGGTGTGCACACAAATTGTGCAGAAAAAAGCTTTGAGAACCCTCATTATCCAAGTGATTTGGGAGATATGGAAAGAACAGAGAGTGTTCCAGCACAAAGAGTTGTCTGCCCTTTCACTCTTTGAAAAAATTCAAGGATGAAGCTAGAACTTGGGCACAAGCGAAGGCAAAGAAACTGTCTCAGATCGTGCCTACCTGTATGGCTGATCTCAGCCGTTGTTGTAAATGGCTTTTGCTTTTGCTTTACCCTTAAGTGATGTACCTTTCTTTCTATCAATAGAAACGGGAACTGTCTCGTGCCGGTTCAATTTAAAAAAAGTAATAATACCAGCCGAACAAATAATGAGTGGCGGTAATTTTTGCACTTAAGAATTGGCAAATCCAGATGCCAAATCCATTGCGGAGGCAAAATAAGAAATACGTAACTTCACTATGCACGTAGATAGTAACATAAATTCGACACACTTTCCTTCATCAAACTCTTAACTAACGGTAAATAATAAATTTACAAGCAGCAGTGAGGCGGCAACGGAGCATCACCTCGCCGGCCTGGGAGAAGCAGCTGTAGAGGTAGTTCTCGTCCATCCAGTACTGCAGGTCACCGATCCAGAGGGTCCTGGCCTCGTCCCCGGCCCCGCCGCCCGACGGTGCCGGCGCCGCCTGCGGCGGCGGCTGGCCCCACATAGCGGGAGGCGGAGGGCCCACCTGGTAGAACTGCGGGGGCGGCGGCGGGGCATGCCCCGCCTGGTAGTACTGCGGCGGGGGCGGCGGCGCCATTGCCCATTGCTGCTGCTGCTGTGGCGGCGGCTGCTGCATCATGGCGGCGTGGGGTGGAGCTGGTTTTGGAGTCAAAACCCTAGCCACGCGAGGAGAGAGGAGACTGGGGAGCGCGTGGGCCAAACGGATATGGATAAAAGTTGCGGCCGCTGAGGTTGCCTTAGCCGTCTGATCTAGGATGGACGGCCTGGATCGGCCCTACCGGATCTGGGGAAAGAAAGCGACCAGTGCACGGTGGTAGTAGCCTGGAACGCTGAAACGGACTTAGCACGGTTCGGGAAAAAGCTCAGATGAGCCCCTTTTTCCTTTTTTTGGTGTTTGTTTAATTTGATTGATGTTTCATCTAAGAGCAGAGCTTTCTACAAGCTCCGTTAGAGTCTCATCCAAGTTTTCAAAAGAGCCTTATAGGAGTTTAAGTTTCAAGTGTTTTTTATCCAAATCTAAAGACAACTTTATTATGCGAATAAATCATTTTTTGGGGTCAAGTTTGAAGTTTCATGTGAATGTCACAAGCGACCAGTCAAGTTTCGTAAGTCATGTCCAATATTAATCATGTTTTAGTGGAGTTTCATTTATGTTTCTACAGCGAAAAATCACAAGATCAACCTAGAAATCCAAACCAAATTAAACAAGGTTATAAAATAAAAGTGCCCAAATTTACATCTAGATGGCTTGAAGCTGGTGGACTCCATTGATGCACTCAAATATATTGAAGACTGCAAGGTTCTCTGGAGATTGATTTGTCGTAAAAGGCTCTTGTGCTCATCCTTGCCAAAGATTGGTGAAGAGTAACTCTAGTGAAATTGGGGTTTGAAGAGTATCTTATGATCTAGACGGGCTAAAGTTTAAGCCCTCAAGTAGAAGAGACAACCTTTCGAGGTTTATACTTGATAGAGATGCGGTGATCCAAGTGCTTGCTTCAATGTGGACGTAGGTAACCGACAAGTCAACGAACCACACGGACAAATCTTATTGTCTCCATCTACTTGTGCTTTTCATTGTGCCTTTACATTTCATAGTGTACAAATATTAGGCCTTGTCACCATAGAAAGTTAACTGAGTTAGTTTTTATCTTTTCTAGCGACATAGCTTAGTGTTAATCTTGCTCACTAGGTAGTGTAGTATTTGCTCACCCCAGGCTCACTAGACGCTAACTTTTTTGGAGTATGCAGCTCAATAAGCTCTATTACTTGGCGACGTGGAAACTTGTGGCCCAATCCGTGGATCGGCCGGCCCACTCGAATCTCAGCATGTTCTCATGCTCAACCCACATGGCCGGGGCCGTACCTGTACCTTGTACCTGTACCAGGTTTTCGCGTTTTGGTCGTTGATGATGAAACCACGGCATTCTCCATCCTCAGCTGTGGCTTTTGCCCTTAAAAGCCAAAGGCTCAACCAAAAGACCGAAAAGTCGAGCTGCTTTTGGTTAAAAAGCAGCTTTCACTATAGTACAAATCCAAAAGCACCTCTCCCTCTGCTTTTGAGCCCAAAAATTACCCACATGCCACTAGTTATGAAAGCGAACCGTTTTTCTCTTCTATTATGTTCGCCTCCAACTCGCTCCTCGGAGGCTCCGACACGAGCGACGCGTTCCCTGGGGCCGGCGGCGCCTCCCTCCCTGCTCCGGCAGTCGCCGGCTCCGACGGTGCCTCCCTCCCTGGCTCTGGCGGGGGGCATCCCTCTGTCCCTGCTCGGCAGTCCCAAGGGCCGTCTGCATCTCCCACAAACCCTGCTCCGGCGGCGCCTCCCTCCCTTCCTAGTTCCGGCAGGCACGGGCACGGCCTTGCTCCGACGCGGCGTGAGCTCCTTTCTCCTTCTCCATGGCTAGCCATGGACGTGACCTGCCCTGCCCCGCCAAGGGCTCTGGCGACAGCCTCGGTGGCGCGCGGCCCCTCGGTCGGCGGCCGCCGCCCTAACCCCGATGCGGCCGCAGCCCTGCCGGTGGACGCGTGCAAGAGTTCTGCCTATGGTTGCCTGCGAGAGGTCGAATAAACTCCATGTGAGGCTGACGAGTAGGGTCCACATGTAGGTGAGAGAGTATGGTAACAATTTGTACATAAAAAGCCACATCAGCTCAACCAAAGAGCTTCTGGCTTTTCTCACAGCCCACATCCCGCAGCTACTTTTTCAAAAGTCATGGCCTACGGCTGCTTTTTTAAAAACCACAGCCCAACCCAACGTGGCCTGAAAATGCTATCGCTTGACACTCCCGGTCCAACTGTCCAAGCTCCCACGTGCTTCACAAACGCACGCACTACTGAAAAATCTTCGAATTTCATGTCATATGTTCCATTGACGCCCGACTTTTACTGTATCGATCGATCACAACGAATGCAGCAAAGAAGTTTCCGTCCCCTTTACACATACTACATCTGTCCGCGTTCGTCGACAGACAGAGTTGAATTGCAATTCGTCGCATTGCATGTGCTGCTGTGGATCACGGCCTGTCCATGGACATGGAGGTAGTGCTGCACACTGTTCCTCTGTGCTGGCATCACCTCACCTCCGTCCTTCGGGTTTGGAACGGATGGACGATCTATGGCTGGACTCCGTGGTTTATAAATATAAATACGCCCATGGTCTCGCCATTGACAAGATGGTCCAAACCACAGCGCTGGATCAGTGGATCGGTTCTGCCTGCTTGCCCACCGCGTTCGCAGCACCTCTCCACGACCCCTATGACAGGGCCTTCTATATATATGCCACGCGAGCTCACGGTTCCCCAGTGTCAGGGCCCACGCACATTGCTATGCCTCGAGGGTTACTCCTCCGTCGGACCTCGCGCCGCAGGACGACGACAGCGAGGTGCACCGCCCGCCCGCCGCAGTACGAGCAGACGACCGCGTCACGAGATGCGGTGCCCAGCTTCCCCATCTGCTCCCCACTCCGCCGGTCACGGTGGCCTGGTTTCGGGCTTCCGGCCATACATTCCGAGTCGGCGGTGGTGTCCGAGGAAACCTTAGCCGCCGTCATCGCTCAGGTCTTTGCTACACCGTCTCTCTCCTCCACTTCATGTTCTTGCCACCCTTCGCTTTGCTCAGTCGCTCCAGTTTGCCCACGGCCTTGCCCGAGCCCGACCCAGATGAGGTTGCAGCTTCTCGGTCTTTGGCAACCCTTTTCTGCCGCAGCATCCCCGTGAGATGAAAAAGGTCGGCACAGCACACTGGATCCCCAGTCTAAATCTAGATCTCTGTTTACTTTTCGCTATGCTTCTTTCACGACGTCGTGACATTTCTCCATTCCCTCTCTCTAATTCATGCCTACATATCTATATGAGTAATCGTTTGCCATATATGTTTTGCAGGATATGGATTCCCTTCCCATCTTTTCTGGTGGTTGTTCTAATCGATCTTACGTTTTTGTTTTTGACTTATTTTCAACTTTATTATCAACTAATCCAGAGTTCCAGACCTTCTGCTCAACCATGAAGAGCCAATGTTTTTGTTCCCCTATATACAATTGTAATTTCCTACCCGTGCTCAGCATAGTCGTTCCCAGGTTAGAGCATTATGGCCAGTTTCGATTCACCTTTCTTTCTTCAATGTGTACATGTCCATATCAGTTAACATAGTTCTTCTCATGCAAGGTCATTCAGACGTGTCTATTACAATTTCCATTCCAAAACTGATCTCTAAGCATCGTCATCAAAGTAAGTGTATATTGTTGTTTTTCGGACCAAACTGCTTTTTCCCCCCTGACCTAATATCTAGACTGTATTATCAGGACCTTGCGGCCCAAACTATACATCGATGCATGCTTCATGTTTCTTTGACAAGATAATAACTCTGTTACTCTCTTTAGACTAAGCGGACTATATATGACTGGAGGAAATTCCTCGTCTTTGCAAAAGCTTCATATGACATCCAAGGTGGGCAGGGACCTCAAACACTCTTTTTAGCCTACGCACAAACTGTTTATTTCTTTGTGTTTTTTTGGGTGGAAAGATCGTCGTGTACCTAGGAGTACACGATTGTTATTGTAAATAATGTAACGTTTTTACTTACTTTCATCTCATTTGTTGGGCACATACAAGAATGATAAACCTTTTTCCGCAAACTGGCTATTGCGTTGTTCTCAGAAAAACTAATTCTTATGCTAATTAAAAGATGCTAACGTTTTGTTATGCGACACATTGTTTTTAGGTTAGCCTTTTTCTTCATCATGGCATCCGCTGCATATAACTTGCTCTCTCTTTTTGTCTATCAAATGGCCTGTTCGTTTGGCTTATAAGCCGTACTTTTTCAGCCAACGAACAATATTTTTCTCTCACAACAAAATCAGCCAACAATAGTTTTAGCCATGGCTTATCAGCAAAACTAACAGGGCAATAATCCTCTGCCTAGCTTCACCCACATTTATATCCATCAAATCACACACGCCGGCCTCTTCTTGTGACCAATGCTGCAGGAGACGAGCCGCATGGCCACCTTGTCACCGAGCGCCGCGCCAGCTCCAGCCGCGGCAACCGCGGCGGCCGTCTTCTTCGTCGTCGCGTTGATGATAGCCCTGTACCGGGGCAATAACAAGTTGGTGACGATGACGACGTCCAAGGACGGGCCACCGCCGGGGCCGCGGGGCTGCCGGTGCTGGGCAACATGCACCAGATGGTGGCCAACAAGCCGGCGGTCTCCCGGTGGCTGCACCGCCTGCTGGCCGAGTCCGGCGGCGGGGACCTCGTGTGCGTGCGCCTCGGCCCCGTCCACGTGGTGGCCGTGTCGTGCCCCGCGATGGCCCGCGAGGTGCTGCGCAGGAACGACGCCGTCTTCGCGGACCGCCCCGCCACGTTCACCGCGGCCGCGTTCAGCGTCGGCTACCGCAGCGCCAGCATCGCCCCGGCCGGGGACCAGTGGAGGAAGATGCGGCGCGTGCTCACCGCCGAGGTCCTCGCGCCGGCCACCGAGCGCCGCCTCCGCGCCGCAAGGGAGGGGGAGGCCGACCACCTCGTGCGCTACGTCCGCGCGCTGTGCTGCCGTGCCGTCGACGTGCGCCACGTTGCCAGGCACTTCTGCGGCAATGTCATCCGGAGGCTCACCCTGGGGCGGCGCCACTTCGCGTTCGCGAGCCCCCAGCCGGCTGCGGCCGCCGGTCCCAGGCGCGACGAGGCGGAGCACGTGGACGCGCTCTTCGCGACGCTCAGCTACCTCGACGCCTTCTGCGTCTCCGACTACTTCCCGGCGTTCGTCGGTCTCGACCTCGACGGCCACGAGCGGGTCGTCAGGCGGGTGATGAGGACGCTGAACCGCCTGCACGACCCCGTCGTCCAGGAGAGGGCCGAGGAGTGGCGTCTGCTGCGGAAGGCCGGCGAGCGACGCGACGTCGCCGACTTCCTCGACGTCCTCGCCTCGCTCGACGACGCGGCGGGCCGGCCTCTGCTCACCGTCGAGGAGATCAAGGCGCAAACCATCGCAAGCTAATCCATCTACCACAACACACACATTCTCCCTAGCTACTTGCCGAAACAAACGTAACAACATGGTGTCATTGACTGTACAAGTACCCTTTAGTGCTGACAAAAAGCTTCGTAACACGGTACATGCTGACGAACCAACAAACGGAAAAAAGGCAGCAAGTAGGGTTATTATTAACTGGTGCAATAGTGAAGCAATGTAGAAGTTCCTTGCTTTATATATGCTGCTGACTGCTGTGAAAGCTAGCTGGCTGGCCACCAAGTGCTGAAGTACTGTCTTCACAAACTGACACACGTGGAGACATACCTTCATCTCGCATCTACGTGTGCACGTACTTTCTGTGACTCATTGAGACGGGTTCAAGCGCCCCCCACACCCAACTTCACGGGTGCTTGCATTTTTCTGTATTTATTTTAGTATTTAACGGTGCTATTCTTTCCGTAGTAGGTAACGTGTCCGTCGACAGCGAGACGCGCGCTCGTGTATATGAGCGTCTGCAATTGGGCCTCGCAAAAAAAAAGTATTTGCCTCACAAATAGACGCTAGAGCGTTCACAGTTTAAACATTCAGTTTCTATTTTGGGCATCACTCTAAACATACACTAGGGAAGGCCTTATATTTTCGCTTCATATTCATGCCTCATCATGCATGCAGATGAAGATCCACCTAAGCAGTGACCGAACAAGCACAACATTCAACACGCGTGCAGGGCATACATAATGGGCAGGCATTGCTGCATATGCATCCAAGTACGTGGGCACGGACATATACAACAATGGGCAGGCATTGCTCATCGCTGCATATATATGCATGTGGGCACGTTCTTTGACTGTACGTGACGTGGCACCGATCGCGGCCGGGTAGCACGACCATACGCTTGCATGCAGGACATCATGATTGCGACGGTGGACAACCCGTCCAACGCTGACCGAGATGATGAACCGGCCGGACGTCATGGCCAAGGCGATGGCCGAGCTCGACGCCGTCGTCGGCCGGGACCGCCTGGTCGTGGAGGTGGAGTCCGACGTGCGCGACCTCAACTACCTCAAGACGTTCCGGCTGCACCCGTACCACCCCTTCAACCCGCCGCGCGTCGCCATGGCGGACACGACCATCGCCGGCTACGCCGTCCCCAGGGGCAGCCGCGTCGCGCTCGGCCGGAACCCCAGGGCGTGGGACGACCCGCTCGAGTTCCGCCCCAAGCGGCACCTGCTGCTGGCGGCGAGCGGCGTCGTTCCATGTCACTAGGCAAGTGGAACGCGAAAGCCAATTCAAGAATGAATTGCTTGAAACACAGATTGATGGACGTACTCCTGCGCCCAGATTGCATTGCATTGCATTGCATTGCATTGCAGAGCTACCTCGGTACAAATTTAAGCTCATTCAGGTGAACGAGCAGAGATGGCTGCGCATACTGTGGAGCTATGAATCCGGTCTCAAATGCTTATGCCTGTGGGCAGAAACTGCTGTTCTAGGATGCCAGAGCCAGACCGCTACTTCAAGCCTCGTTCTGTCCTAGTTGTAGCAAGTCAGGAGGGACATGGAGATGCTCGGAGTTATCATCTCCTAGGGCATGCAGAAGCAGGGTATAAGAAATGGAAATGCATGCGCTCATATGAAGAGATTATATATGGAACAACTGTACTACCTTTCTTAGGTTCAACTTTACCATTGTCACTTTTCTTTGTGTTTAGGAAGCGTGCTGATGACGAGACTCATGAAGAGATATGGCTGCGATATCAAATGCAAGCTCTTAGCAAACTGTCAAGTTACATATACTTCACTTATGACTATAACTCAACCACTCAAGGACGTCCAGAAATAAAACAAGACACGTAGTTTGCTAACCTTTCTGGCTTTGACCACCTTTTTCTCAAGTTCAGCCTTGGCACGTGACTGCCGCCGTCTTAAAAGACCATGGTACTGCTTGGCATTTACATAAACAGGCTCCTCGGATACTTCAAGAGGTAATGGCATTCGAGATTGAGTCCGTCCAGGTAGCTGAAAATGAGCCTGCACAGACAACGTAAACGTAAGGCGCTTTATACACTAAAAAAGAAAGAGTACGTAGGGCGCTTTATACATTAAAAAAGAAGAGTACTACAACACAAGCGGAAGGGAAATGCTTTGAGTACAACAATTTGACTACAACAACGGAAGTACAACCATGCACCTAAACCGTTATCATCCATGTGATTTTAACAGTTGGAATCTTGAGTTGTACGTGTAGCAGCGCTCTTTGTTTTTCCAAGTTAATTCAGGCAATTCGGTCGAGCTTTGAACATAGAGGTATTGATAATACATGATTACATAAATTGAATAAAGTGAAGATGAATTCGTCTATTCAGAGTGTTGTACTTGATCCAAAGACATCTGAGCACTACCATCCATAGTTACGACAACCTTACTTTTTTCTTCTTTTGACACCTCTAATGGGACAAGCTGTAGCGTGTGTTCATGTGCACATACACACCAACCCTACACATGCACACAACCAAACGTTTCTGCTTACCATAGGTTAGCATTTTTTTTACCAAAAAAAAGGAACACAAGTATTTTCAATTCAATTTTGCTTCCATTTTCTGGATCATGTGCTGTAATTTTAATAGGAAGCATGCTCATAAGACTGACAACTGTTCAATACATCTCCACTCTCTTTATCTCAGATTTCTCGCGCATCTATTAACGACCTGGGATTTATGATTGTACTAGCTTCCCTTCTACTGGCCTTAAATCCTAGTCAAGTAGTTGGTTAGTCCTCAATCTGATTTTTTTTTCTTCTGCATGGCCATTGCATCTGGTTCAGGCTACAGACTGCATGCAACATGGCAGTATTAATCTGATTATCTGAAGCAAATTTTGGTACTTGTACAGAAGGTGGGACAGGGGAAGTGTTGTCTTCACTTATATTTTCTTGAGCTGCAACCGTTGACCTCAGATTTGTCCAGGTGCTGCAGCCATCTCCTGTCAGCCCTCACTTAAATGATAGGCATTTTGAATAGCCGATAATTTTTCATCTGTGATATCTTGCCTTATATCACTTATAACTGATGACTTTATTCTCGTGAAAACATTGAGACTTCAGCTGTTACAAAATTAGTTGCATAATGTTACCCAATTGGGATTGGAGAAAACATCCTGTGGACTACTTGTGTGTGATAAACTGCTTGTCACTACTAGCTGTTTAATTGGTCTATAGAAAATTTGTTACTGCTAATATCAAGTTAATTTCGTACTGCTTTGGCTATTCGTTAGAATGCTGGTTAGTACTAGTTGTTAGTTACTGTTTTAGCAAGCTGTACTTGAGGTACAATTCTGCTTTGGTGAATTATCTGATTGCAGCCTTATGCCAAAAAATATGCACGAATCGTACTGGTACTTTTCTGGGAGCTCATTTACCAGCTTGCAACTAGACCATTCTGAACTTGTTATGTTCCTACAAGTATTGGTTTACTATATATATGCAACAAACATGAATATAACTCTTGTTTCCATCTTTCATGGTTCATCTGCCATTCTAAATTTGTTATGTCCCTACAAGTATTGAGTGGTGATGGTTTAATATTTTTCGTTGGAAATCTGAGCATTAGTCGCTAGTCATTTCTTTTTTTTTATGTAGAGGGCAGCTGGAGATGGATCCTCTCAAGTTTCAGCAAACCTATACCACAAGTCATTTGGGCTGCAACCAGCATGTTTGATCAGCATGTGTGCTGTGGAGCAAAAGTATTTTCGTAGCAACCATCAAGTAACAAGATTATTATAGAAATTATCTGGTTTCTGCCATCTAGAATGTAGCCTATGTTGGTTGTGCAACAAACACTCCATTTTGCTAAGTCAGTGCCTATGCTATGTAGGGTCTGGTGCAAGCGGTAGAGTCTTACCGCCTGTGACTGAAAGGTCCCGGGTTCGAGTCGTAGTCTCCTCGCCTTGCACAGACGAGGGTAAGGCTTGCCACTAACACCCTTCCCCAGACCCCGCACAGAGCGGGAGCTCTCTACGCTGGATACGTCCCTTTTAGTGCCTATGCTATGTGCTAGTATGAAAGGCTGTTTAGGAAGCAGTAGCTTCATGTTGCTTGGTCTACTTTATGACTTAGGGATATAGTAGCATGTAGCATCATACTAAGATGTATGACTTTTCTATCAACTTTAGTTGTCTGCTGACTTCGTGTTGCAGTTAAGGCAGTTGCTTCATGTATGACTTAGGTTGTCACATGTTGCCAGATGCATGATTGTGTACACAAACCTTATGACGTGAAAAGTATTTTTTTCTGTTGAGATGTACATTCATGTAATTCTTTTGATATTTGACTTTGCTGAATGATGTACACTGATATGGCGTACAAGACAAATTAGATGTAATAAATATTGACCTCCATGTGATATATATGTGTTTGTGTACATTTATGTGACGTGGAGGACACTATATTAAGCTTGAATCCGGGTTTGATATGTGATAAATGTTTTCTCATCGTATTTATTTTTTTAGTATATTTATGGTGTCCTGTTGAACAATCTGTCGCTATAGACACATGGACTATTGGATGATCTATCGGTATATGCTCGGTAACAGAGCATTTGTTGCTAAAAAGTAGCAATAGACTATCTGTCGCTATAAATATTCACAGACAATCTATCGTTAAAAAAGTATTGGCATGTTCATTTGGTTGGTTTCTCGGATTTGGTTTGGAAATTTGGTGGTGCTAGTTTATTGTGAGAGGAAAACTTTGTTATATTTGGTTTGAAAATTGTTTGAAACCAACAATTTAACAGTTGATTGTCTGTTGCTAAAGATTTTTAGTAACAAAACTTAATCGTCTACACAAGTCTGTCGCTATAACCTTTTAGCGACGGATGGTCTGTCGCTATATCCGCTTTTAGCGTCAAATCGTCCATCGTCAATCTCGGTGTTGTGGTGTAGTGGACTTCGATGTCCATGAGAAGGTTGCCAAAGGCGTGATGAGCACCCTTGATCGACTCCATGGCCCCATCATAGATGAGAGGTTCCATTACCGTCGTCAGAAAGTTGGCAAGAAGAAAGATGTTGAAGTTGAAGACATTCTTGACGTGCTGGTTTCTCTTGAGGATGAAGATGGACAGCCACTGCTGTCCACTGATGAGATTAAAGCACAAAACAGTGGTGACTGGTGAGTCATATTATTGAAGGGCATATTATTATCTTATCATGAAACAACTAATTGATTAATTAGTATGTTGTATATATATAGGAACTGATGTTTGGATCAGTGGTCTACCCGTCAAACACAGTTGAGTGGGCCCTTGCTGAGACGATGAACAAACCTGACGTGATACACAAGGCAATGGAAGAACTGGATACAGTCGTCGGGGAAAGAGAGGCTAGTCCAGGAATCAGACATCTGCAGTCTCAACCATCTGAAATCATGCATTCGAGGGGCCTTCCGCTTGCACCCTTAACATGCGATCAACGCGCCCCGCGTGGCCACGTCGCCTTGGAAGACACCACCGTCACAGGTTACCTGATCCCTATCGTAAGGCCTTGTTTGATACGCATGTATTTGTCTCAATCCACATGTGTTGAAGTAGATTGGAGTGAAATTAAACTAAATTTCATTCCGTTACACTCCAATACATATAGATTGAGTTGAATACACATGCATCAAAACAAGACCTAAGCCGAAGCCGGATCGGGCTGGGCAAAAACCCCAGAGTCTGGCCAGAACCGCTTGAGTTCCGGCCTGAGCGCCATCTGAACGATGGGGCTGGGGTCGTCGTTCTCGCAGAACCAGACCTACGCTTCGTCACCTTCGGCACCGGGAGGAGAGGCTGCCCTGGTGTATCGCTTTGTACCTCCTTCACAATGCCTTTGTTCGCCAGGCTTTTTCTGGGATTCAGTTGGACCAAGCACCCAGGTGTTGGCACTGTCAGTCTGCAGGAGTCGCCTACTAGCCTTGCACTAGCCGCGCCCCTTGTTTTGCAAGCTAAACCACGCTTGGCTGCTCACCTCTACATGGAAAATTAAGTGGAACTGTGGAAGTACTGTTTTCTCTAGCCAGGACCACTAGCGCCTTTGCGAATTTGATGCTTATATTACATTTGAAAATCATCTCTCTTAAATCTTATATTGTCGTTCAGAAGATAATTTTTATGATATTTATTTTTTCATCAGTTCATAGCATGCGGATACCTAGTAACATTTAATTTGTACATAAGCCTCTTCCATGTGTGCACAAAACATCTCATTTATACTTTGAAGGAAATTTCTTGATCTTCGAGAATTATGTTATATTTCCTTCTATTCCGAATTAAAAGTGCATCAACGTATCTTTTGAGGTAACATTTATAAGTGATAAAACTCATGAACAACACAGAAAACATTTTGGACAACTTATTAACGAATTTATTGAACAAGAAGAAATTTAGAAGGTATATTTGAATTATATGAAATAAATCACAAATTAATTGGATAGAAGCAGGCTGCACAGTTACATAGAGGCAGCATATGGGCATGTGTTATACTTTGACCAGGTCGGCACCTAGTGCCACACTGACCATGTATTCGTCCTCCCCGTCTGCTTCCGCGAGTGTGGGCCCACTTCGACATTTCTTTTCGCACGCACCCACCCTTCCACCCACTACCCTGCTTCCCGTGCGCCATCACTGTTGGCGGTCCCTAAAGGCTAAATCCGACCGTCAAATAAGATAGAAAAAGAGGAGAACTAGCATGCCTTATTCATATATTTTATTTATATTAACATATTTCCACATGTATTGGAGAATAAGTGTTTTGCAGGGCACATTTATGAAAACCACCGAAAACATGCTCAAAATGCGCAAAGGAATAGAGCGTAAAGCTATCCTGCGCAAGCACTAAGGGGGATAGGCCCACCTACCTAACAAAATTGGGCCCAAGGACGCACAGACACGGCCCAGGCCCAACCAACCACCGCTTCGAGGAAGACGGTAGCGTGGAGGCGCCACCTGGGGTCGCCCGACCCCAGGGGCAACCCCAGGGGCCGCCAGTCCCGAGCCTGCACGTGGGACCCCTCATCAAATGCCCCATGACGGTGGAGGGCTGATTCTCGGGAATATCCCCCCGCAAACCGATGTAGGATTCGTATATAATAGAGGGAGAGGCTCCCCCCGCCAACACACACCACACTTGGCGCCTCTCTCCCTCTCTGCTCCAGTATTTTTACTTTGTAGTATCGTCGGTGCGAAATTTGACCAATAAGTAAATATTTGTAGTTTTACCGTGCGTTGTGATCGGATATGGCCTAGCACTCAATGACACAGGATTTATACTGGTTCAGGCAACGTGCCATACGTCCAGTTTCAATCGGTTGGTGACTTTATTCCTGTGCCCGGGCGCTCGAAGTTTGCTGTGGGGTTACAAACAAGTAGGAATGAGAAGGGGGTGTTAAGGGCCCGGTTGGACTCTGAACTAAATGGGCGAGAGTGACGGGTGCTCTAACATGCGCTAAGTATCGGAGCGTATGCTCTATGTAGCTGTCGAGTTCTAGAGCTATTGAGTTGTTCGAGTCCTCAGGTCGTTGAGTCCTCTAATCGTCTAGCCTTTTTTCTTGGAGAGAGAGTGCATCCCCTTTTATAGTTGAAAGGGATGGTCTTACAAGTCAGAGAGAAAGAGAGAAAGTGTGTACGTGTGCTACCTAGTCTTTTTGCCCATGATGTCGGGTACGAGATGGTCATCAGCGCTCACAATACTATTTATGTTCAGACACATCTGGTAGGCTCTACCGTGTTCGCCTGGTACGACAAACGTCGGCGCCTACAATACTGTTTATGCTCTGACGCGTCTGGAAGGTTGTATAGTGCCCGTCTAGCATGGCCTGGTGGCACCGTCCTATAGGTGCGCAGGGCATGGCAGGGTACGGTCCTCGGTATTGAGGTTGACTTGAGCGCCTTACCTTATCTGCTCCGCCTGATCCCCGAGCCCTCACCGAGCGGACGTCCCCGGTCAGTCGTTCCTAGTTGGTCCCGACCTTGTCGATCAGGAAAGAGTAGCAAATAGAGGTCTGGCGTATCCTGGGTTGGAGAAGGAGGTCAGAGCCGGACTGCGGTCCCACATTGGCTAGGCCTTTCGGTCGGGGACCGGATCGTTGTCCCGGCATATCATTATGTATCTGGGCCAGCCCAGGCGCGCGTTGTCACTGCGCCGCCTGCTGGGCAGGGTTTTGTAGGGAAGCGGGTCCTTTGGGGACCCCGGGTTTAAGAACCCGACAGGAGCCCTCGAGCCCCTTTGGGACTTCTGTGAAGTCGTGAAGGGGTTGTTTACACTTGTTTCACAAGTGCACCCGGTGGGTGTATGGTTGTGGATCGCCGTCGGACAAGATGGAGCGCAAACGCAAGGGTCTGGCGAGACAGAGCACGAACCCAAGGGTCAGGGGCGGCCGAGGGGTCGGGCGAGACGGAGCATGAACTCAAGGGTCAGGCGAGACGGAGCGTGAACCCAAGGGTCCGGCGTGGCCGAGGGGTCGGTGGAGACGGAGCACGAACCCAAGGGCCAGGCAAGACGGAGCCCACGACCTTGGGGTCAGGCGAGATAGAGCACGAATCCAAGGGTCAAGCACGGCCGAGGGGTCAGGCGAGATGAAGCGCGAACCCAAGGGTCAGGCGAGACAGAGCCCGTGGCCTTGGGGCCGGGCAAGATGGAGCGTGAACCCAAGGGTCAGGCATGGCCGAGGGGTCGGGCGAGATTGAGGTGAGCGTAGCCCCTGAGCCTGCAGCCGACTAGAGAGTTGGTCGGAGGTTGAGCACCTTGGTGCTCTTTTCTGGGGCTGTGGACTCTTGTGCTCTTTTCGGTTGGGGTGTTCGCCCGTGTTGGTTCCAACCGCAATCTACGTGGTCGGTCGAGTTCCTATGTAGGGATCTGGCAGCTCGGGCCCCCGGGCCGCATTGGGCTCGGTAGGGGTCGGCCGAGTTTTATGCGTCACCCCATCCGCGGTTTCTGCAACCGGAGGGGTTGAGCTAACGACACTTGCCTCGATGGCTCGAGTGTCACGCTCGGCGAGCTCGCTAACGTGTATGTCCGAGTGGAATCTAGGTCTGTCGTTCATGACGGGGTCGACATAGCCCTCATGTGGCATTCTACTGCTCCTTAACCCGCCTCCCGGTAGATGCCCGAGTCATTCCAGAGACTGACTCAGGTGGCCCGCTGGCCTCCCCTCGATGGAGATTCTGTGAGTTTGGCTCGAGGTTAGGATCAAACAAGAAGGTCGAGATGACTCTATCCGCTTCTGAACGGATCGGGCGAGGGCCGCTGGGGCTCATCTGTGTTTTCTCTCCTGGCTCTATTTGACGCGAGGCGGCCTCGAGCCCTTCGTGGGCCAGCCTTCGAACCTCAGTCGGTCGTCGTTCATATTGAATGAGACGACTGTCACTTCGTGATGCGACGCGAAGCATTGTGATGCAACAATTGCATATGCAATGCTTTGATGTATGGGATGAATGTATGGATGAATGTATGAATGCATGCATGAGAATGGATGAATGAATGATCATGCACTGGAAAAGCAGAACGCGGGTTGGTAAAGTTACCTCGATGGCTCGAGTGATGGGTTCGGGGAGCTCCTATCGGATATGTTCGAGTGGGATCTGTGTTCATCGTTCGTGATGGGGTTGGCATAACCCGCATGGGGCATCCCACTGCTCCTTACCCGTCTCTCGGCAGCCGCCCGAGCCATCCGATCGACTTAGGTGACTCGTTGGCTTTTCCTCGATGGAGATTCTGTCGAGGGCCCCTCTTGACCCTGCCTGGGAAGGCGGAGGGTCGTTTGCGTGTGGTTGTGCCTTATTTCTCGTGCCTAGGTTGCGGTAGTGGTGGGCCCTGCCCAAGCCACGCCCCGTTAGCCAGGTGACATTTCATCGAGCAGGCCACGTCCTGTCAGTCAGGGCCACGTCCCGCCACACACCTTTCCGTGTTAAATAGGGGGAAGGGAGAGGATTTTTCTCCTATTCTTTCACCTTTCTTCAACCACTGCCATTCCTCCTTCCTCCTTTTCGCCAAGTCTATTTGTGTGCCACGGTGGTTTCTAGGATAGAGGAGGGTAGAGCGAGGGAGAGGAAAACTCACAGATTCATTCCAACGTGGATGAGGAGGTGCTGGCCGCCTTTGCCGAGAAGGGGCTACTCCTGTCGAAGGAGGTGGCGCATTGGAGGGCTCCTACGCCGGGGAGGTTGTTCCGCAACACCGGGTCGACGGGGTCGTCTCCTTCCTTGCCTTCCATGAGCATGGGCTCGGGTATCCCACGCACTGGTTCCTACGTGGGCTCCTCAATGAGTGGGGCCTATAGTTATAGCACCTCAACTTGACTGGGGTACTACACATCGCTGGTTTCATCACCATCTGTGAGGGCTTCCTCAGATGGAGCCACATGTGGACCTCTTCCGGTAGATTTCTAGCGGGCGAGCCCTGTCCAAAGGGAAGCCACCTAGAAGCGCACCGGTTGGGGGGTTTGCCCTACAGAAGAGGCTGAAGCCATTAGTCCCCTACCCCACGTACTCCCCCTATGACTATAACCGGGGGTGGTATGGTGAGTGGTTCTACATTAGGAACCCAGCGGAGGCGCCATTCTCGATGTTCACCGGGGAGAGGCCAGAGTGGAGGGAAAGCTGGTCATGGGGTCCTACCCGTCGATAGAACAAGTTGGAGATTATCGAGACGGAGCTTCGAAGGCTCATGCGGCATGGCCTCGACGGGTTGCGAGTCTTCCATACCTTCTTCCACCATCGGGTTGCCCCGTTGGCGGAGAGAACGCGACCGATGTGGGAATACTCTGGCCCGGTGGATCCCGACCACACATCACCGAAGGAGTTGCCAAAGGCTGAAGTCTAGAGTCATCTCGATCGGGTGCTATAGTTGAGGGATGAAGACTCCCTCGAAGGGACGCCTGGTCCCCTTCATGCCGTGAAGCTATCCAATTGGTATGTTTTTCCCCGTGACCTTGTCCTTCTTGTTTTGATGTTTTGACTAATTTCAAGTTGCCCGTTTTGAAGGGACTCGCGGGCTATAAATCCCGGCTGCATCTTTCAAGAGGGCCAGAAGGTGTGGTTTGGCAAGCTGCCCAGAGGGAGGCCGCGCTTGCCATGAAGAAGAAAGCCGAGAAGGTTCGAAGGAGGTTTGACAAGGAGAAGGAGATCAACCAGTGGGTTTGGGGGGGAGGGGAGGGGTCGAGAGCCAGAGTGACATGGAGGTGGAGCTTGAGTCAAAGGAGCCCACAGAGATGGGTGATGACACGAGTGCCTCAGAGGATGAAGGACATAGGGGCGCTGTTGTGACCTCGGTGGAGCACCGTGAGCTTGTGGCCGCATCCGTCGGCTGCGTGCATGATATGGAGACACACGGCGATGTTCTTGAGTTGAGGAAGCACACCGCAAGTGAAGACACTGCCCTTGAACAAGAGGCGAAGCGAGCATGGTCGCTGTGTCCTTTGGAGGCATCGTCGGCTTCATGGCGCCTTGCTTCGAGTGTGGCGGAGCACGCCGGTCGATTGGGGGGACATGATCGTTCCCTTGCGTCTTTGGGGTTGACGTGTGTGCATGACCCCCAATGGGGAGATGCCTCGCCCGTTGCTCTGGTGGTTTCGCTATGAGCTGGCGGTCGTGGCCGTTAGCGGGCCAATCAGGGACCGATCGGGTCGCCTCCTCCCTCTGCCTATGCGAGGGGGTGTGGGTCATGACCCGCGAGCCATCCTCGTCTGGTCGGCTCGTCGCCAGCCGGTTGGGGCTTTAGGGCTCTGCCGCTTTCATCTGGGTATGCATTCATGCTCCCTTTTGTTCTCATAGTTTGAGTTTTTGAGTGTGACTAACCTGCACTTGTTGGATAGTGGCCAAGGGCTGGTGGGACTAGGAATCTCCCCACCTACCATGCAAGAAGAGTGGAGACCTAGCCTACAACTGGTCGTGATGAGCGGCGGGGGAAGCAGGTTGGCGGCGGCACGACCTTCCTTAGTGGGGGTTGCGTCTTCCTGGTTGGTCATGAGAACGGCGACAGCAGTGGTGGTGGTGATGGCGGCAATCCCCATGGTGACGGTGGAGGTCGGGTCGGAGGTGACTCTCACGGTCCCTCCCCCAATGGTTGAAGAGGAGGAGAGGAGGGAAACCGGGCTCCCTGTCTTGCCCAGCGGAGGAGCGCACGGTTCGCCCACCTGGTCAGAGCTGGAGGGGTCCGGAGAAACTACGGCTAGGCTAGAGGTAGAGCAACCACTAGTGAGCCATGGAGTCCTGGCGATGGACATCCTGTTCTTCGGGGAGGAAGACACCAAGGTGGAGGCACTAGCCATCCCACCATCCTAGGAGTTGGTGATGATCCGGCCGTCGCATGATACTGTGATGGCTGGATCTTCCAGCGGGTCGGGAGTGAGCCACGAGCTAGTGTGGCCTTGCCCTAGAGAGCCAGGAACGGCCCGGTTCATCCTTCATGATGAAGAGGAGGTGAGGCTCTGGCACCTGCTCGGGGAGAGTAGACCGTCGATGGAGTCCGATCTCACCCTTACCAAGGCGAGGCTCAAGGAGGCCTTAGAGAGGGTTGAGCTCATCCATCAGGCCGTGACTGTTGACCTGCCACACATTGTAGAGGTAAGTTCTCTATGTTCTTGGTGTTGTCTTTGATTCCTAAGCTTTTAAATGGTTGTCTTAGCACGCCTGCTTCTTGTCTCGCGGGACCTAGAGATGATGTTGATCCGTAAGTCCCGATTTCTTTGGGAGGAGCATGGTCGGATGGAGCAAGAAGTGGTGGCGTCATGGTGGGTCGACGAGCTTAGGCACCAGCTAGAGTTCACCCGCCATGAGTCTCAAGACCGGGCGGCCGAGGCGACAGGAGCATGGGCGGTAGAGCTGCGTGCGGTCGAGCAGGAGACTGTTGCCGAGTGGGAACTTGATGCAGTGAAGGCCCACTTGGCGAAGACCGAGGTGGTGCTCCAGAAGTCCTTGGAGGCTCTGGAGGCAGAGCGGAAGGCCTGGTCAGACACCGAGCAAGAAGTGGTCGCGCTCCGAGGGCAAATGCTCGGGGCAGAGGAGTCGAACGCTCGACTGTTCGAGAAGGTGACCCGACAAGAGGAAGGGCTCTCCATTCTCAAAAGCGCTCGCCTTGGTATGTATATGTTCTACCCTTGGTTGATGCCTTGATTTTTCCTTTCCTTTGCTTCTGAATTTGTCATCTGTTTCTAGAACTGGGTGGAAAGATTGGCTCTCTGGAGCAAGAGCTGGAGATGGTCAAAGCGGTGGTCGGTCATGGTGCCGAGGCGCTAGCCCAGTCCCTTGAGGAGCGACACGCTCTCGAGGGAGAGCTTGACCAGATTCGCAACATCACACAAGTGGTCATCTCTGAGGTGTTCGAGTTGGGACCGAGCACCAGTACGCCTGCCGTCCAGCTGGCAGAGGTCCCGAATGAAGTTTTGGCGCTCATCTCCGATGGCATGTTCTACGGGACGTCGGGGGTGCTGACCTCGGTGGTGACCCATCACCTTGATCTGGACTTCACGGCCATCTATAGAGGATACGCCGATGGGTGGAGCGTAGATGAAATCCATGCGTTGGGGGAGAGTTTGGTGCCATATGCACAGATGGTCACTGAGCAGGTCACCGTGCAGTGGGTGATGGAGGCTCGCCGTTCGACCATGGCCAAAGACATGCACCGGGAAGATGTTATCCAGCCTATGGAGGGAGCAGAGGTCGGGTCGGCGGCGAGCATCGTCCCGACCGTAGCCGAGCTGCCTTCGTCCTCGTCAATCATACCGTCAGCCGATGCCGCTGGGGGGTCATAAAAGAATTAGAGTAGAAATAGTCAGTTTATATAAAAAATGAGTTCGTGGGGGAGCCCCCGTGTGAACAGTTTTACATTCGTGAATATTTCAAGTTTGTTTTGTGATGGAATCACTCGTGAGGGGAAGCTTGTCCCATCTGCCCTTGGTTTTGCCCTTGCGTAGCTTTGTTTTTTGTCCTTTCTTTTTCGCACCTGCCCGTTGGCCCGTACGCTACAACCTTAAGAACCCAGGCGTGGCCCGCGAGGCTTAGTTGCTTGTAATCGTAGGTCATGGTGGGGTGTGATCGGTCGGGAGGTTAAAACACAAGTTACGTAGGGTAATCGAAGGAACGGAATGCCCTTTCGTTTGGGTGACGCCCTTTTGTTTGGGTGAAAAGTATTACTATATGATAATAAAAAAGCAGGGTGGTATCGCACCCCCGTGGAGCCCCCGAGTGACCCAGGCCAAGAATGCTTGGGCTGGGGTGCTGTAGGAGCAAACGTTGAATGTAAAGAAAACGGTAAGACCGAGCTTTAGGGGAAGAAACGACATAACTATTCGATGGTCCTTGTGTTGGTGAGAACATTGCCGTTGTCGTCCTTCAGTTAGTAGGCGCCTGGTCGGATCACCTCGGCCACCATGTAGGGTCCTTCCCATGGTGGAGAGAGCTTATGTTTATCTTTGGTTGACTAGGTCCTCCAGAGTACGAGATCGCCAACCTCGAGGATCCTCCCCCTGATTCTTCTTTCATGGTACCTACGGAGAGTTTGCTGGTAACAAGCGGATCAGATGACGGCCATCTCACGAGCTTCTTCGAGCAGGTCGATCGCGTCCCGCTGAGCCTCTATGGCTCGGTCTCAGTCGAAGGCCTTTACTCTTGGGGCACCGTAATTGAGGTCGGAGGGCAACACTGCTTCAGCTCCGTAGGCTAGGAAGAAAGGGGTGAACCCCGTGGATCGGTTTGGGGTCGTTCTCAGGCTCTAAAGGATCACTGGGACGTCTGCAACTCATCGCCCGACATACTTTTTGAGTCGGTCGAAGATGCGGGGATTAAGTCCTTAGAGGACCATGCCATTGGCCCGCTCGACCTGACCGTTAGTATTCGGGTGTTCGACCGAGGCCCAATCGATCCTGATGCTGTATCCATCATAGAAGTCCAGGAACTTCTTCCCGGTGAAGTTTGTTCCGTGGTCGGTGATGATACAGTTAGGAACACCAAACCGATTGATGATGTCAAGGAAGAACTTGACCGCCTCTTTGGAGCGGATATTGGTGATGGGCTTCACCTCTATGCACTTGGTGAACTTGTCCACCACCACGAGTAGGTGAGTGAAGCCACCTAGGGGTTTTTGAGGGGTCTGACCATGTCGAGGCCCCAGACCATGAATGGCCAGGTGATGGGGATGGTCTGAAGCTCCTATGCTAGCAGATGAGTCTGTTGAGCATAGAACTGGCATCCTTCACACCTGCGGACCACTTCCTCTGCATCTCAGAGTGCAGTGGGCCAGTAGAAACCTTGGTGAAAGCCTTTCCCGACCAGTGACCTTGGGGCCGCGTGATGTCTGCAGATTCTAGCATGGACCTTGAGGAGGAGCTATTTCCCCTAGTCGGTCGGGATGCACTTCATGAGTACTCCCGACGGACTACGTTTGTAAAGTTCGTTACTAATGGTGCCGAACGTCTTGGCGTGTCAAGCGATTCATCGCGCTTTAGTCTTTTCCAGTGGGAGAACCTCCTCGAGGATGTAGGCAAGCAGTGGTGCTCTCCATTCGACCGGATCAAGTGCCATCACGGCGATGTCGTCGGGTGACATTGCCATGGAGGCGCCAAGGTCGGAGCCTCTGAGCACTCGGTCGGGGTCGGGGCACGTCGGGGGGTCGGAGCCCCCGAGTGCCAGATTAGTGTTGGAGCATGTCTAGGTCGGATCCTCTTGGATGCGGGTAGATGGCTCATGTAGGTTGCTTACAAAGACCCCATCGGCGGGCGGTTCCCATCTGGCCACCAATTTTGTGAGGAAATCAACAACATCGTTGTCCTTTTAGGGGACATGATGTAGTTCTATCCCTCGAAACTTGTTCTTGAGCTTGCGCACCTCCTGGCATTATGCTACCATGAGAGGGCTCTTGCAGGTGGACTCCTTCATGACTTGGTCGACGACCAACTCCGAGTCGCCGTGGACATACAGCCGCATGGCGCTAAGCTCGACGGCGATGCGTAGTCCATTGATGAGGGCATCATACTCCATGACATTATTTGAGGCTAAAAAATGGAGATGGATCATGTAGCAGAGCTGGCTCCCATCTGGGGAGATCAGAACCACTCTACCCCCAAGCCGGGTGCCATGATCGACCCATCGAAGTACATCGTCCAGTACTCGTGGGTGACGTCCGAGGTCAGGAGCTAGACTTCCGTCCATTCGGTGATGAAGTCGACAAGAGCCTGAGACTTAATAGTGGTGTGGGGGATATACCTAATGTCATGGCCCATGAGCTCGAGAGCCCATTTGGAGATTCATCCTGCGGCATCACGGTTGCAGACGATGTCTTCCAGTGGGTATGAAGTGATGATGATGACTTCGTGATTGGTGAAGTAGTGTAGGAGCTTCTGGGTTGCCATCAAAATGGCGTATAGAAGCTTCTAGATCTAGGGGTAGCGAACCTTGGCATGCATCGTTGATATGTGGCGCCAGCGTTCTTTAGACCAAAAGGCAAGGTTATGTAACAGTATGAACCATACGGGGTGATGAACGAAGTCACGACCAGGTCGGACTCTTTCATCGCGATCTGGTGGTAGTCTGAGTAGGCATCTAGGAAGGAGAGGATTTCACATCCTGAGGTGGAGTCGACTATCTAGTCTATGCATGGCAAAGGAAAATGGTCCTTTGGACATGCCTTGTTGAGTCCAGTATAATCAACACACATTCTCCATTTCCCATTCTTCTTTTTCATAAGAACTGGATTAGCTAGCCAGTCAGAGTGGTATACCTCTTTGATGAATCCGACTGCCAGGAGTTTGGCGATCTCCTCGCCTATGGCCCTGTGCCTCACATTGTCAAAGCGACGCAGGCGTTGCTTGGTGGGTTTTGAGCCCGAGAGTATGCGTAGTGTGTGCTCAGCGACCTCCCTTGGTATGCCCAGCATGTCAGAAGGTTTCCACGTGAAGACATCATGATTGGCGCATAGGAAGTCGGTGAGCTTGCTTTCCTATTTGGCCAAGAGCTTGGTCCTGATTCACACCGTCCTGGTCGGGTTGGTGGGGTTGATCTCCACCACCTTGGTTTCCTCGGTTGGACGGAAGGTGCTTGAGGAGGTCGGCTCGTTGTAGTCGAGGACTGCTGGAGTCGCTAAATTCCCAAGCTCTAGAAGCTCGGTGGAGTTGATGACAGCAGTGGCGAGCTCGTAATGCTCGCGGTCGCACGTGTAGGCGTGCAAAAAGGTGCTACCCATGGTGATGATGCCGTTCGGTCCTGGCATCTTTAGTTTGAGGTAGGTGTAGTTGGGGATCGCCATGAACTTGGCGTAGCATGACCGCCCCAAGATGGCGTGATAGGACCCCAGAAAGTCCACCACCTTGAAGGTTAGGACCTCCGAGCGGAAGTTGGCTCGGTCACCAAATGTGACCGACAGGTCAATCTGCCCGAGTGGATATGCCTATGCCCCTAGGATGACGCCATGGAAGGGAGAGCTCACTAGGTGGAGCTTCGATCGAGGGACACGCATGGCGTCGACGTAGAGAATGTTGAGGCCGCTGCCTCCGTCCATCAACACCTTGGTGAGGCGCTTCTTGCGGACGATGGGGTCAATGATGAGCGGGTAGCGACCCAGTCAGGCAAGGTGGGAGGGATGGTCTCTCTGATCAAAAGTCATTAGGGAGTCTGACCAGCTAAGTAAAGAGGGGATGGCCGACTCAGCGACGCATGCCTCTCTGTAGCGTACCTTATGCTGGCGCTTGGAGTGGATGGCATCGAATCCCCCAAAGATCATGTCGGGTTCACAAACCCGGGGTCCCTCAGGGACCGGCTTCCATGCCAAGGCTCGGCCCAAGAAAATAGCATGTTGTTCATGGGCTGGCCCAAAGGTCTAAGAATACGATGGGCCGGAAGGACAGTCCGGTCGCCGACCGGGAGGTCTGCCCGAAAGAACGAACGCCCGCTCATCAACTTCTTCGGCCCACCTCTGACCGGAGCGCTCGCTTCGAGCATCAGCCGCCTCCAGGCGGTCTCTCCAATCGGAAGGCCTGGCCCAAAACGCTGCTTCCTACTCTGACCCCGCGACTCCGATCGGGGACCCATAATAAGCCTACGTACCGCTCTTCTCCGACTGGCGTAGCCAGGGCCGACTGGAGCCATTCGACCGGGGATGCCCGCTCAGAAGGGACCAGGGCCAAACGGAGAAGGCAGTGCACTAAGTCAAACCACGATACCGGGACCATACCCTATACGCCTGCGGAAATAGTGCTCCATGACCGCCCTGACACAAGCAGTATTGTAGGCACCGACATTTGTGTCTATAGTATTGCGGGCGCCATTGGGCTCCCATACGACAAAAGGCCCCCCATGCCTCTGGGCATCGATAGGGGGCGCCAGGATCCACCATACCTAGTACATGTGGTGGGGCTCCCCACATACCAATAGTATTTTGTAGGTATCGATGTCCACCCTTCCTGAAGAAGCCACCGCAACCTCCCACGTGCACCTGACATTCTACAGCAACATCAACAGTGTTGTGGGCGCCTACCATTATCCACTCCTCATCGGCGTGGGCATCAAGACTTCGTAACATCCGTACTCTCTCCCTCTCACCTGTAAAGCCATCCCCTTCTTCTATAAAAGGGGATGCGCTCCCTCCAACGGGAGAAGGATTCTTCTTCAAGCTTAGATTCACTAGATCGATAACTCACAACCCCTCAAGCACATGCTTGAACACTTAGCTCATAGCGGAGTTTCGGTCGCCCTTGGCCCTTCCGGTCGGACCCGACCGGGCCTCTCGCACACCCCTCATTTCTCCTTCTCGTTTGTAACCCCACTACAGACTTCGAGCACCTGGGCTTAGGAATAAAGTCACCAACCGACCCACACTAGACGTAGGGCATGTTGCCTGAACTAGTATATATCCTATGTCATTGAGTGCTATGCCACCTCCGATCAGAACATACAGCAAAACTACAAATATTCACTAGTTGGTCACTTTCTGTACTGACAGATCATAAGGCATTCCTCGGGGCCGAGGAAGCCATGTTCATCCTTGCCCGTCATGCCTCCTTTCTTGGCCACCTCCTCCTTGCCTTTCCCTTCCTTTAGCTTGGCGGCTTGCCGCAGGAAGCGCTTGAGGAGCTCGTATTCCTTGTAGAGATGTTTGACGGGATAGGCATGGTTGGTGCATGGACTCTCCATGAGCTTGTCAAAGTGGTTGGGCTAGCCCTGCTGGGGTTGCTTTCCCATGTGGTCAGCCATGGCGACCAAAGCTGGGTTGGCCGATCGGTGCCGATCCTTCTTGTTGTTCTTGCCCTTCTGTGTGGAGGGGCCCTCGCCTTGGTCTTTGCGCTTGGCCTTGCCCCTGTCTCGACCATCGCTAAAGACCGCCCCGACTGCCTCCTCGCCGGAGGCGTGGTTCATGGCGATGTCAAGCAGGTTGCAGGTGGTATGGGGCTTCACACAGCCGAGCTTGTGGATCAAGGACTTACAGGCTGTCCTAGAGTGGAACGCGCTAATGACGTCCGTGTCAATGACATCAGGAAGGGAGTTGCACCTCTTTGAGAACCTATGGATGTAATATCGTAGGGACTCGTTGGGCTCCTGCTGGCAGCTCTTGAGGTCCTAGGAATTCTCAGGATGGACATACGTCCCGTCCCCTAGAAATTTCGAACGAAGACCCTCTTGAGATCCGCCCAGTCGCAGATGTTGTCGGGCGGAAGGAATTTAAGCCATGCTCGAACATGCTCCCCCACGTAGATGGGGAGGTACTAGATGATGAAGTAATCATCATCCACTCCTTTGGCTTGGCAGGCGAGCCAGAAGTCTTCGAGCCATATACCGGGGTTCATCTCCCCAGTGTATCTGGCGATGTTGGTGGGCGGTAGGAAGCGCTGTGGGAACGACGCTTTTTGGATGCGACAACCAAAGGCCCGTGGCCTCGAGCCATCTGAGCTATGGCTCTGGCCATTTGGTCGGCCACCATGTCTGGGGTGCGTGTCCCCGCACTCCTCGATGGTTAGGCCGAGGCCCGTGCCGCCTGCTCTCGCCACCACTCGATGGACGTCATCATCGTGCTGGGCATGGCGTCGATTGTTGATGATGTTGCGAGCATCATAGTTTGGCTCGAGCCATTCACACACAGGTGGTCGGTGTGGAGCGGGTGCCGGGTCGGGCTACGGTGCAGCCATGGCTTCCTGCCCCATGCCCAGCAATTGTAGTGGTGAGTGGATGGAGCAATTCGACTGGTGCGGCCCTAGTCCCATGGTGGGGCAAGAGGCCATGAGCCAGTGTCACGATGCAGAGCTCTCCGCCTGCTGAACAACGGCGGTCTCCACCAGTGCCCAGAGGTTCTGGTGGATTACCTGTTCTTAGGGGTCTGCAGGCTCGGGGAGGCCACGCAGAAGCATCGCCACAACAATGATGTTCTGGCTAGCCCGAGCAAACTGAGGGGGGTCGTTCCCTCCATCTAGGATGTTATGTTGGACCTGACCGGTGCTGCACCGAGCACGCCAGCGTAGGTTGCGGCTGGCTCTGCTGCCTTTATCATAACTCCTTGCCGTGCTGTTACGCACATGCCAGGGCCTTTGCACGGGGGTCTGGAGGGGTGTGAGTCTACAGAGACTCCACTACCACCGGTGGTTGTCCCGGGGCGTTCGCCATAGTGCACTCCCGGGACAGAGGGTGGCCAGGTGCCATGATGTCATCGATGCTAGAGGCGTCGCTTGCGACCTCATCATCGACGAGGTCATGGAAGGAGGCGGGAGCATAGCCTGCCATCCCCATGAACTCAGACGTGAGAGGGGGCAGCGTCAGCATCCTTCAGAGCCCCCACGAGCATGCGTCCAAGGTGGACACAAAGCCGTAGGGGAACCGGTCGCACGGCGGTCGTGATGGGACAATGGGGCCCCTTTGGAGTGTCGACAGAAGGTGTTAAATAGTAAGTAAAGAACAATATGTACATCACTCACCGTGGGGTTTGTGCCCAGCATGGGCTCGAGGTGAAGAGCGAGTGTCTTGATGTTGATGTCGTCGAGTGGCCCGGGGCTGGTGGAGGGCGCTCCTCCTCCAGTAGACGCTGGGACGAGCGCCTTCTCATGGAGGAGTACGCCAAGGTGGTCGGAGATGAAGTCCAGGCTTCCGAAGAGGAAAGTCTAGAGTGGCTCAAAGAATGGAGGAACCCACATCTAGATAGGCGAGAGCATGGGAAACTCTAGCGAGCCAAAGCGAATCATATCACTCGAGCCCGCCATGCTAAAAATGGTGGAAAGGTGGGCCATTCGATGACCAAAAGCGTGAATGCATGGTGTCTTCCCCATGGACGGCGCCAACTATCGGTGTGAAATTTGACCAACAAGTAAATATTTGTAGTTTTGTCATGCGCTGTGATTGGATGTGGCCTATTACTCAATGACACAAGATTTATACTGGTTCGGACAATGTGCCCTACATCCAGTTTTAGTTGGTTGATGACTTTATTCCTAAGCCCGGGCGCTGGAAGTTTGTTGGGAGGTTACAAACGAGTAGGAATGAGAAGGGGGTGTTAAAGGCCCGGTCGATCTCTAAACCGAATGGGCAAGAGTGACGGGTGCTCTAACGTGCGCTAAGTATCGAAGCATATGCTTCTGTGTAGCTGTCAAGTTCTAGAGCTATTGAGTTGTTTGAGTCCTTAGGTCATTGAGTCCTCTAATCATCTAGCCTTTTTTTCTTGGAGAGAGAGTGCATCCCCTTTTATAGTTGAAAGGGATGGCCTTACAAGTCAGAGAGAAAGAGAGAAAGTGTGTCCATATGCTACCTAGTCTTGTTGCCCACGCTATCGGGTATGAGACGGTCATCGGTGCCCACAATACTATTTATGTTCGGACACATCTGGTAGGCTCTATCGCGTTCGCCTGGTATGGCAAACGTCGGCGCCTACAATATTGTTTATGCTCTCACGCGTCTGGAAGGTTATATAGTGCCCATCTGGCATGGCCTAGTGCCACTGTCCTGCAGGTGTGCAGGGCATGGTAGGGTACGGTCCTCGGTATTGCGGTTGACTTAAACGCCTTACCTTATCTGCTCCGCCTGATCCCCGGGGCCTCACCGAGCGGACGTCCCCGGTCAGTCGTTCCCAGTCGGTCCTGATCGTGTCGATCGGGAAAGAGCAGCGAACAGAGGTCTAGCATATCCTTGGTCAGAGAAGGAGGTCAGAGCCGGACTACGGTCCCACCGTGGCTAGGCCTTCCAGTCATGGACCAGATCATTGTCCTGGCATGTCATTATGTATTTGGGCTGGCCTAGGCGCGCGTTGTCGTTGCGCCGCCTGCTGGGCCGGGTTTTGTAGGGAAGTGGGCCCATTGGAAACCCGGGTTTAAGAACCCGACAAGTATTTTGGAGCTAGGCTAGAGCTTATTTGAAGAGCTTGGACTTCTGAAAGTTGTTCGGTATGACAATATCGTCGACTCCCTTATGGCTTTGCTCTCAATATACCGTTGTTGCTATACTTATGATTTAATGCTAAGCTCATATGCTATTAGCTTAGTGTGTGAATCTCTATGCTCAATCAGTTATGCAATATACATGTTTAGGCTAGTCGATCTAAACTACCATGGCGATTCATTGTCCGTTCTTGTAATGGATGCTCTAGTAGAGGACTTCTAATAAAGACGGAAGTTCCTAGGCGACACTAGAGTAGTAATCGGTAGCATAGATGTGGTGTCTAAGCTTTTGGTTACCTTCGAATATGACTGTACTCCACGGAAGAGTGGGTAGGCGACAGGTGGTGACATCCCTGTCTGTCCCTTATAACCCCCCACGTTTGGGTGCAGTGTAGGAGTCTCAATTGCCTTATGCGCTTGCTAGCAGACCAGTGCTCGTCTGGTCTCCCTAGGTGCTTGGGTGCTTAGAACTAAGTCCTAATCATGTATTTGTATAATCATCTGCTAATCTCTGTATAGCAACACTTGGATACCTGTATGTCTGCTCCTATTTAGATTTTATTCTTTATTCTTTATTTTATCCTTGAGATTGGTTTGTGTGTTTCACACTATCCTTATTTTATCATGGCTTACCCCAGCTATAAACTTTGGTATATTATACAGCTTGTTATCTTTTTCATGTACGTAACAGAGACTTTTACACCTATGCCTTCCCTTGGGGAAATATAAATCATGATACCTTGAATACTTCCGGGAAATGCTACAGTATATCCGTGCGCTTGCGGATTATTTCTATATGCGTTAAGAAATACCAACAATCACACCACCCTGAGAAAAAGGAAATAGAAAATATGAGTCCCCGTTTCACATGCGACTAGGTGCCCCTTATGGTACAAACGATTTTTCCTCTAGGTAGAACATTTTTTATTACCCTTTTGGGGAAAATATTTTTCTTGGTTAGAAGCAACTAAATGTTCTAGTAAAAAACAATATTCTATGAAGAAGAAAGAAATTTCTCATGGTAAAAAATTAGGGGGTATGACCCTTTTGCCTTCTCAATAGCATATGCAATAAGTAATTCCATGTGAGGAGCTTTCTAGATAAATTGTGAGTATGCATAAGACATAGTTACCATGGTTTAGGATGTGGAATACTCTAGATCAAGATATTTTGCACGATGGAAATTATCTAGGAAATAGATAAGCGAGGGAGTTTTCTTATAAATATATAAAAATATAGAAGTTGCCCAGCATAAAATACATAAACATCTATATATATTTGAGTGTTAATCCAATTTACACCAAACCATAGTGAGTGAGCTCCCAAAAGGCATAGAAATAGCAATCACATATTTAGCATGATAATATAATATGGGTTGTTCTAGTGTTTATGAGTATGCATGAGTCTTATTTAGTAGTGAATGAAGTTGTTAGAAAACATGTTTATAATGTCATTTTATTTTATAATAGTTAGACATAATTATATAACAGAGAGCGACCCTAGCTACTACTGCTTTGGTGTGGTTTGTTAATGAGGAAGCCAACTAGTACGTTACTATTGAAAGGCCAAAAAGAGAAAACACCCATGATACACTTTAAAAAGAATGCATTAACCATTAACATTGAAAGGTAGATTAATATGAAACCATGGGGAAACTAATTTGGCAACTACATGTTCACATCACTAATGGACAGAGACAACAGGGCATGGGCAAACCAATTGCTGACGCTTGATGGCAATCGCATGGAATAGTTTGTATAGAGTTATATGTGTATGGTATATAGACCAGGTTTGACGAGACTGAATCAAATGTGAACAAAACGGACAAACATGCATATCCCGATGACCAAAGATCCAAAGCAAATTGATATGATAGATTCTTCCGGATGCAACAAGATCGAACTAGAAAGTGGTGGATACCTGATCCTGGTGATCCAGCGAAGCACAAGAGCCGCTCCCAAGTCAGCTGGTCTCCTCTTCAGAAAGATTAAGTAAGCTAGGTAGAAGAGCACTTTGCACGATCAAGAAGAAAGTGGGGATGAAGATGCTATTCCTACATAGATTCAATCAATCATGTTAGAGCATGCACACCGTAAGGTTATAGCATGCTCCCTTATAGGCGGAGGCAGCACTAAGCTTCATTGGCTATTAGCAATGCTCACGGAATTGAATGAACGGATAGGGTTATTCGCCAGATGGGTGAAGGGGATGGGCTATAAAATTTAATGAAAAAGACACAATGCCCAATAATATGGCAACTAAGGGCCAACTTCACTTGACCTTTGCTGCCTACCTAGCCCAAAATGCGAAATAGAGCTTTCTTCAAACCTTTAGCATCCCCAGCTCTAGGCCATGGCAGAAAAAATGGAGAGGGGCTGCGTGGGGGCTCCAAGGGCTCGTAGGGGTAGCGGTGCTTGAACCCCATGCTCCCATGATGTATCCACCCTAGCTTTCTCCATATCTCTTCTTTTTCACATCTAACTAGTAACATATAGAATTATATTGGTTCAGGCACAAGGGTACTCTACGTCCAATGTATTATGTGTTATTGCTTATGCATCATGTGCTAGGGGGCAATTCTGAGTAGGGATCACAACTATGTATCTATCGGTTGAGGATCTATTGAGGACCGATTAGGGGCTCCCAACTCCTTATGTAGTCAAGGGGTAGGGTTCCATATAGAGTTCTGATTGGGATAGAGGTAGTTTCCTAGTCGATTACAATGGATGAGTCGGTTCTCTTGTATATTTTGCATGTGCCTTATTCACCAAGTAGACGAGGTACCCCTATTCAATTGGACATCTTGAATAGTTATTAGGTGAGGCCATCCCCCTCCTAGTTGGGATATTTTGCTTTGGGTGAGACATCTGGTTTCCATGTAGTCATAGTAGTCCCTGAGCCTCTGTGCAATTCGAAGAATTATACAGAGGGTTTGTTGTAATTGAAGTATGAATGTGAGTGCTTTTTGCATCTGGATCCTCTGAGTGTCCCGGATGCTTCATGTCGCCAATCCTGAGTGCTTTTTTTGTAGGCATAGTTCACTAGGCTCATGCATTCAGACCTGATAAGTCTAGCCCTCAAAGAATTAGTTGAATGGTACTAAACTTGAGGCCGTTGCCTTCTATTGACCTCTTAGCATGTATTGAGCGCACCCAGTGCATGGTGTGACAACTTGGGTGAAGCCTCCGGTGGTCGTGTGACCTACTCAGGTGAAACCAGTGATGACATGCCCAAGTGGATGTGGCCAGAGGCGATGCTGGTGTTGGCATGGCCAACTCAGGTGAGCCCAGCGAGGATGTGCTTGAGTAGTTATTATGGTCAGAGACATTGCCACAAGTGGTGTGACTGACTCTTAGGAGCCTGGCGACAGCGTGCTTGAGTAGTCATGGTTGGAGACATTGCTGGTGGCATCATGTGTCGATTGTCAATTACCTCAGAAGTAAAGAAGAACTAGCATCACTAACATTTATATTTAGTTTCAAATAACATATTTCCACATGTACTTGCAAAATTTTGGTTGCAAGTTACATACCACGAAAAACACATGGAATAAGGCGAAGGAATCCACTTTCAAACAACCGACGAATCACCAACACACATACAAGGACCCAAAAGGCCAACTACACTCCAATTTGGCACAAACTAGAGGTCAACGGGGAGGAGCAAAGCCAAATTGACATTGTGGACCAGCCCATAAAGGATGCCCTAGGAACCCATAGGCCTAGGATCGGCTGATCCTAGCATCATTAGGGGGGGTCGGTCGATCCCCTCTAGGCTCCAACCGGGCACAACCACCTCAAGGATCTTCACAACATCATCTAGAGGGCCCCTACACCATTGGATCAACTGACCTAGGATCTAAAGGCTTGGTCAATCCTAGGGGGTAGGGCGGTTTGGCCAATCCTCCGGATCTCCTCTTAGCGTGATCGTTGGTGTGCCGCCTTAGGGGGTCATTCCTACCTATAAAAGCCCACTGAACCTCCGATAGGGCGGTTTGGCCAATCCCCCGAGTCTCCTCTTAGCGTGATCGTTGGTGTGCCGCCTTAGGGGGTCATTCCTACCTATAAAAGCCCACTAAACCTCCTTGTATTCGACACCACACAGAAGAGTTACAAACCCCACACTTTTAACCTTAGTTCACAAGTTCTTAGTGGAGAATTAGTCCTAGCAAGCTCAAGTAGATCAAGAGGTGTTCTTGGTGAGTCTAGCTCTCTAGTAGAAGCTTGATCATCTTGTAGTACTTTTCAATTATCAATAGAATATTCATCTTGTAATACTTTTCCTAATTGAATTTTGTAAATATAATTTTTACAAGCCTAGCCTTGCCAAGAAGAAATGGTTCCAAAATTTTTTGGCATTCTCCGTTGATATAGAACTCGCACTATTTTGAGTCCGGATACAAAAGTTATGACTATTTTAAGGAAGGCAATCTGAATCAGGGTTTTATGGGTGTGTTTGGTTCCCTAGCTTAGCCCCTAGCCAGGCTTACATAATGTAACTTGGGCCTATTTGGTTCCCTTTAGGGCTGCTAGCCAAGTTTGCACAAGCCTATTTTGTACGGATTAGTTGGCTTGCTGGAAACGCCAGCATCGCTCTTTCCCACAGAGCCAGGCTCCATCTAGCGCCGCCCGCGCCTGCTCCCCTCACCTCCCAAAATGCTCGCAGCGGTGACCTCGTGCCCGGCGCAGCCGTCGTCCTCGTCTCTAGCCATCATGATCAGATCCCAACGCCCTCACCACCCCTGGCCCCGGCCTTGGCTAGATCCTGGTGCCCTCGCTACCCCCGGCCCCGACCACAGCTAAGATGGAGGTCGACGAGCTTCCATGGCAGGTGGTGGAGAAACCTGGATGCGGTAGGGGGTCCTGTGTAGTGCGGCGGAGCTTCCATGGTGGCACGACATAGCATCCATGGCGGGCGATGGAGCTAGGCAGTACGGCAGGAGCTTCCATCCCATATGCCTCCTCCACTTGCATGCCCGGGAACTTGCGCTCGAACACCGCCAGGAGGTCCGATGCGAGCGGCGCGGCGGCCGTCATGATGGACCTAAGAGCAACGCCGGGCAGGTCAAGCTCGTCGGCCATGGGGCTCTTCACCATGGCCAGCATCATGGGTGGCACAACGGGTGTGAACATGACACGGTGCTGAGCAGATGCCGGTGATGGAAGCTTCCATGGCGCGGCGGAGCTTCCATGGCGTGCGGTAGGGGGTGTGTGACATGGTACTGCTACCATGCTTGCCATCACCGAGGTGTGCTGCTGCCATGCTCACCATCGCCAAGGTGTTTCCAATCCTGGCTCCATCATCGATGTCTCCAGCATGAGTAGCAGACGAGCAACGGCGGCGGCAAGTTCCAGCGCCAGCAGACGAGCAGCAAGAGCAACACGAGCATGCTATTATCACGAGCAGACGAGCAGCACGAGCATGCCAGCTTGAGCTCCACCTTCTTCTCTAGCTAGCTGCCTCCAAATTGAGCATGGTTGTGTGGCCATGGATGAGGGCCTACTGCCATGGTCGCCAAGGTGCTCGCCGACCATGCCCACAACCTGTTCGATTAAAGTTCTCAAAGGGGGTAAACTTACCATGTGAAGGAAGAGGTGAGTCTATGCAAACTAAACCAGATAACCAAACACACTGATTCCTATCCATGCTTAGCTAGTACAGGCAACCAAACAAGTGCTGCTTGCATTAGTTAAAGCTAGCTAGAGCTAGCATATCTTAGTTTTGCTAGCCAAGCCTATCTAGGAAACGAACCAAACACACCTTATGTGTACACAAGATGTGGATTTTTTATGGTGGTGGCGAGCATTGATGGAAAACAACGGAGGGATCACACAAACGAGACTTAAACATGTTCTAAACTAGCAACAAGGCCTTGACCTAGGATTAAACTCAACACGGAGGATTCTAAAACTAAAATATGCAAGACTATAGCACTGATGGTTGTAGGACTGGAGGTGGAATATGGGACAAAGGAGAAAACACTCGAACAAGGGTAAGGGATGGCGTCTTTGATCTTTCGTGAGGTGGGCATAACTATCGATTTGGTGGAGGCTTGACACACCGATCCAACTTCAAGCCACAAAAACATGAACCCTGCAACCTTAGCACCATGTCTCCTCTAGTTATCAACCATGCCACAATCTAGTTGACCTCGTTGAGAAGGCTAGTCCCTGTTGTGGATCAAAGAACACAAGCAAGAACAAGATAAATGCAACTCAAGTAAAGTGACAACTGCAGATGGATGATTAAGCACTCAAATTTGGGGTTTTACAAACTAATGACGTTGACTATTTAATGACAGATTGATCTAAAACAAAACCCCAAACACTAACTTGGACGACGACTACTGAATATATAGTCTAAGGGGCATCCAAGGACCCCTATTCATGTCCCTAAGGAGTTCCAACATGTTACATGGCCCAATGGCCCAAAAGATGATGAAGTAGCATCCTGATAGATTCTATATGTCAAACCATTTTGATGATTCATGTTGCTTCCTAAAGAGTTTTGATGTGGGACTAGTGCCATCTTAGCTTATGAAATTATCTTTCCATCCATAGGTATAATGTCAAAAACGAAGTTCGTATGCGACCTGGGTGTCCATTTTAGTGGCGGCTGCTCCTAGAGTTCAAGATGGACTCGAACTTGATATGTATTAGGCCTCCAACTTGGTTTGGATGCCCTTTCTGGCCTTCTAAGGAGGTGTCCAAGGTGATGGCGTGCAAAGGCTTTCTTGGTGTGTTCTCCATCTCCCTAGGGGCGTGCCCCAACTTAGGCCATGGTCCCAAGGATGAATATCGGGCCCATGACGATGACACAGTCTCAACATAAACAGTCACTACTACATGAATATTTTGCGAGGCGGTCAAAAACGATTTTATGAGGCGGGCACAACAAACGCCTTGGAGGAAAGGTCACGGTAAATGGTGGGTTTTCACAGGCAGGTAGAATGCTCGCCTTGGTAAATGAAATTCATAAAATAAAAAAAACAAATCTAGCCCACGAGCCTAGTGGCCCATCGAGCCCACCCGTCGGGATCTGCACCGCCGTCGGGAGCACCGCCACCGGATCTAGCCGGCTTCCCACAGTTGAATCCAAGCACGTACGGTGCCTCATCAGGCCACCCGCCACCGCATCTGCCCTCTCCATTGCCAACATCGGAGTGCGACACCGGATCTGCACTCGCCCTCCACTATTGCCGGCCACCCTCCACCGGATCTGGCGCAAGGAGGAGGTGGCGCCCTTCTCCACACCATCGCCAGCCCCCGGATCTATGCTCGGTGGTGGGGTGGAGGCGAAGGGCACCAAATCCGTGGTGGTGGCGCCGGATCCGGGGTAGTGGAGGTGCACCATCTTTGGGAAAGAAGGGGAAGGCCACCAATTTGGGGTGGTGGAGGTGCACCATCATTGGGAAAGAAGGGGAAGGCTTCCACCTCCACATCACTACCTCCACCTCGCTGCTGGTGGGGAAGAAGGGGAAGACCGCCGATGCTTCCACCCCGCTGCTCCCCTCGCCGAACGGCGGCCAGGGACACCACCACGTGGGGGATAGAGGATTCCCGTGCGTCGCCGCGTGGGGGAGAGAGTGGTGCACCACTGCATTGGGGAGAAGAATGGGCGGCATAGGGGAGAGGGAAGAGCTCGAGGGAGAGAGGGAGGGGCGCGGGGGAGACCGATGCTCATGGGAGAGAAGGGCGTGGGGAGCGTGCCACTCGATTGGCTGAGGAGAGGAAGAGAAATGAGTGAATGAAAACCCTAACTTTATGTATTAATATCATAGACGGTTATCGGGTCTCTCATGGGCCAGTTGGTCCTCAGCCTTTTTAGAGGCAGGCCATATAAATGACTACCTCGGTTAATGTATTAACCGAGTCGGTTGCGTTAGAACAACCGACTGGGTTAATAGGCATTAACCAAGGCGGTTGCTAGGCCGGCTGCCCTACCATGAATAACAAAGGCGGGCAATCGGCCCAACTGCCTAGGAGGCCTTTTTCTAAATGCCTCGGTTAAGTTTTTGTGTAGTAGTGAGTGGCAACTTGTCATGATGGTTTAGAGGCCTTGTCGATGTGATCTCTAGGTAAAACCAAGTCTATTTGAAATCTTATCAAATAAGCTTTCCACAGTGTACTCATTTGCTTCAATCATAGCCTGTATGAAAGATTTATGGACTTGGGAATGAAGTAGTGTGTTGGACTGCCGACGAATTGAATGTTTAACTTTGATGGACTTGCACTTTAAGATCGGTCTTGTTCCTAGCATATCCATGCTCCATCACCATCACTGTTGTTCTTTAGAACATTTGAAATACCTATATTAAGTAGCAACAAATTCTTACTTATTATGTCATTGTGCAAACATAGAAATGAGCTCACCTTGTTTTTAACTTTCATGGGCATATCCATAAATGTGATGTCCTCATCAAATATAGTCTTAATGACTCTTTGGCCACATTGATCCTCTGAGCTTGGTATGAGCAGCCATGACTTAGTGTTCGAGGGACGAGGAGATCACTTCCTTGGTGGAGAAACATCATAGTAGACGATAGGTGACCCAGAGAATCAAGTGTCGAGTGGCAAGTCATAGTGACTTGTGGCACTTGTATTTGTTGGTGGGAGACTTTGTGGCAAGCCTAATACCATGACCAAGAGCATATCCTTTGTGGAACTCTAAGTTGTACTAGGTGTTTTGTTTTTAGAAACCTATATCTCAAGATACATTGCCACATCTTAGGAGTTTGCCCCCTTTTGGCATAATCTCTTTACATACCACATTTATGTTTCCACATATGCTTCTTTGTTGACCTCTACCTTTCCAAGATTAGTTTAGGATACTTTATAGGATTGTTGGTGGTGGATTTGGTAAGTAAAGAACACTAGAAAATATACATGCACACCTTGCTAGTTAGTTTGTTTCTTTCCTAGTGCGAGATCAAGTAGAGCCTTAAAGTAAATCTTTAAGAACGCAATTCACCTTGTCCCATTCTTGGATTGGCCTTTGCATTCCTTACATTACTTTTGTATAGTTCTATTAGAAGACTATGTGGGTTTGTTTGAATTAGTTGTAAAGATTTGACCTTCATTAATAAAGAAAAGTTGAAATAAGATCATTCATTTGTATGTTTTTTAAAAAGTAATGTTTTCGAACATCACCCGTACCTTGTATGCACCAATCTTCGAAATCACTCTGCTAACAACACTACAACTATAGCATGTGATGCTAATGGACACAACACCATATATGATGTTTGCACTGCAACAAAACATTATGAAGGAGGTCCACACAAATCACGGGTAATTCTCATGAGTTAATCTAAGGATACCAAAAGAGGATGCTTCTTGTCCTCCCATTGGTTCAATCTCTTCCTAGCTTCTTCCACATAGACACAAACATGGAAGAAAAGAACACAAATGATCTAAATTGAATTTGTTCTCTTTACAAAACAGTTCCATAAATTAGAAGAACACAAACTCTCAATTTCAACTATTTGATGAATGAAAGGATGGTTAACATCACATATGTGAGATATCTTATATTAGCATCTTTTTTATCTTTTCCTACTAGTATGCTCAGATGATGTCTAAAACACACCTTCATGCAAAATGGGTTAAATCAGGATATATTTGGAGTAACTATGATTAGGCATATTCACATTTACCGTGCATATGCAATTAGGGTTGTTCATAATCGAAATACCATATGTAATACCCCACATTCAAATTTGCATATGCCCTAGCCTATTTTCATGTTCTTTTCGGAGGGGACACAATAGCTTTGATTCTAGGCTCTATTACAGTGGGATGAAGACAAAGAACAAATTGGTGACGCTTGTAGGCTATTAGAATAAAAAATCACGTAGTTCTTTTTTATCTAGTGGATGGTCTTTTAGTTACCGTCTTGTATTTTAGTTTGGAGCTTGTAATAATGTCACATCCAGCCTAGGTTGAATTTGGCACATGGTGGCCCATGTGTATGTTGTTGTGAAATTGTGAGGGTTTAGTCCTATCTTCTTTGTTGAGGTGGGTTAGACCAACATATAAAGTTTCTATAGTACATGTCACCATCCCCAGGTTAACCCATTTACGTGAAGTGAAGACGAAACCGTAAGTGGGTGTTTGGGAGTGTGTGGTCCACTTATTGTGTAGTGGATCTAAGCTATTTGGTGTAGCCTTTGTGCAGTGCATGGCATGACACATGTGCCGGTATTGCACTGATGGTCATGTGTCCCAAGAGGGAAAGTTCATGTTTCACCCAGTTGTGGATGTGATGGGCCAATGAGGACGTCGGGCCCTTGAGGGGGGGTGTACTTGTGACATCTGGACTAGCTTGAATTTGGCAGATGGTGGCTTGAGATTGTAAAGGTTTGGTCTTGTTACCATGATTACTGAGGACAGATTAGACCAACATATAATACTTTTGTAGCCCATAAAATTTCAAATATGGTAACGCTACGAGATGGCGTATAAGATGCCTAATGCCTCAGACTCAGTTGTTTTGTCCATCACAATCTTTGAGGGATCATCGCTAGGTTAGGATTTGAATCACTTTGACTATTTGAGCCCCCTTATGCTGTCCTTATTTCTCCAAGTTTCGGCATAAAATATATTATATTATGGTCTGAAACAAGCATTGTTTTTTACTGCAGCCTAATTTCAGATTTGCATAAGTGGACCCTCATACTTTGAGGTATCATCCATGTAATGTTATAATAACTAGCAAAGTGGCATGCCCATATATAATGTGGGTAGCTAGTTTTTTATTGTCACATTTGGATTTTCTACTTCAAAATAATTTCTGCAAATATTTTTGTTTGTTTGTATGTAATTGTTGCCTCTCTATATGCCCAATGCATCCATCAATACAAAGTTCATATACCTATCGGCGACAAATTCGTTAGCTTAAATTTATTGTTGCCACCCTCTCCTCTTTCCCTTTTCAAGATCTTATCACATGGTTGTGCAATTCTTCCTGACACCAAATCAAAGTAGACTTCAATTTTTTCTCTTGGTGAGCTCCATTCTTAATAAAACCATAGTCAAAATCTCTCAGAATTGTTGGTTCACTGGCTCTCTTACAAATTTAAATTTTGTATCATCTGTACTTTTTTAACCGATCTATAGCTATCTATTTTCCATAAAACATTGCTAGATTTATCTCAATGCTACTTGTGCCTACTAGTGGCATTGCTGGCTCAAGTAGCCACAAACAAACTATGTATCCATCACTAATGCCACTCAGCTCTCAGGAACCCATGTCACTATCACACTATTGTCGACATGTTGTGACCATGCTTGTTTTTGTTTGTGATTGACTTCTCATGAAGAAAAAAGGTGAGTGATTGCGTTGCTCGCATGCATTCTTCTCATGCATGCACATTGGAGGATTGATATGGACCAACTGCACATATAGTAAGATATAAGAATCTAATATATGTTTTTCATAAGTTCATCATAATCTTGGCTCCCAGATCCTGTTATTTGCCTAGCTCACCACCAGGAAGGCTATTAGATTTGAGCCATGACCGTTGAAATTGACATGTTTTGTTTGGTTATTTCGCCTTCAATTCATTCATGGTCGCACGCAAATATTATGTCACACTTAATATTTTATTCATTTTTTTTCTTAGCTTGGCTTCAAAACTATATATTATTGATGTCCTTATTCATGTCACTTAGTTACCGTGGGTTTACTTTCTCTATTATTGCAATGGATTTAATGATTTGTTTCTACAGCTCAATGTGTTGTAGGCCTTGTGTAGATGAAACACCTGGGGGAGCATGTAACACCCCAGGCCCGGCACACGGTCCAGGCCCACACTGCCGAGGTGTGGGCCCCACCTACATAGCAACCCACAGGCCCTTTTATCCTCGCTTCGCGCAAAACGGTTAACTGAAGGTTACTACGTGTCCTTGGCCTGGCTATTTAAGCTGGTCTGGTGAACCTTGAATTCACGTTATGGTACTAAACTCGCTACAGTATCCTAGCCCAACCGCAATTCGGCCCATGGGCTGGGTCTCACATCCACCCACCCTCAATGGATTTGACGTCCTCGTTGAGCTATCCAACCAGCTTACCCATACGGGACAAATGCTCATGATCGACTCTCTTGGCCACGTTCGTATTTCTAGTTCCAAGGCCCAGGTGCCATGCCCTCTCTAGAGCCATGCATAACCTGTTTAGACTTTCACACCATACGAAGCGTGAAACTATGAGAGTTGGCTCTGATACCATTTATAACACCCCAGGCCCGGCATACGGTCCAGGCCCACACTGCCGAGGAGTGGGCCCCACCTACGTAGCAACCCGCTAGCGCTTTCGTCCTCACTTCACGCAAAACAGTTAACCGAAGGTTACTATGCGTCCTTGGCCTGGCTATTTAAGCTGGTCTGGTGAACCTTGAATTACGGTATGGTACTAAACTCTAGTGCTACGGTATCCTGGCCCAACCACAATTCGCCCATGGGCTGGGTATCACAGAGCAAAGGACTTTTCTATCTTCCAGGTTTGTTTAAGCTTCCGCACAAATGCAATCCCTCCCATTTTGCCTTTTTTCTTTTTAAATTAAACTGACCCTCATATGTTTAGCCATATATAAGCTAAGCCCTTGCTTATTACCTTGGTTGTATCATGTGTTACTGATGGTGCCTAATTCTTATTTGCTCCATGATGATTTCCATCTCCTTGTCTTTAAACTGTCATGGCTGCAGATTCATATACATCATACATGTGAAACAACACTAATCCATTTGGTGATGCTTACAACATGTCTTTTCTGTTTGCAAAATTAAAGTGCGAGATTAATCCCCAAATTAAAGTGCAAAATTAAACTATCTTTTCTATTTGCATGTCCATTTGTTGATGCTTACCGCATGTCTTTTCCTTTATCCTTTATGAGTAAGATAGAAATCCCCAAATCTTGTGAGATTGAATGTATGTTGTTTTTAATGTGTTAGATCAGCTCGTATCAAGTTGAAATTTTTTACAAATTTGCAAATAATTGAAACAAATTCTAGCTGTTTTAGATCAATGAGCAGCATGCAGAAACAACAAAAAACTGAAAGTACTAAATTTGTACTGTTTTTTTCTATTTTACAGATCTACTCTACCCTATTTGTTGTATTCTTAAATTACTGAACCAACTACTACATGGCTGTAGGAAATCATACAGTAAACTACTGAACCCTGTTTGAATTGTGGCTAGCATCAGGGTGGATGATTAATTGAGAAATAGTGTTGGTAGGCTGCCACATCCATTTTTTGAGCTGAATCTTTATGCAGAGTGGTGCATAAAAATCCATTTCTAGCAATGCTTCTGTGTAGGACAATAGTTACCTGGCATGTGTGAGTTTTTTGGTGTGAACTTGATGCTTCTGTGCACCTGTGAGTACATTTGTGCAGGAGAATAGTTGGTCATGAGTCATCTTTAGTTAATCTCAGTTCTATTTAGTTAATTTCAGTTCTGAACCTAGGACTATCCTTAACTAGAACTTTGTTGTGTCTGTCCATTTTCTTATCACTTGCATGCAGTGTGAATCTACAGAGGTGCTGCTTGTGATCTCACACGTTTGAATGCTTAGTGTGTGAACCTGGTGCTTGTGTGAAGCTTCCTTGACATGTGAAGCCTTGTTAAGTATATACAGGAGATCAAATGCATTTGTTCTAATATAATTTAGTTCAAATATAATTTTACTCAGCCACATAGTTTACATGGCATATTGGATCACAACGTCTTGCATACATTAACCGCTCTAGCTTGTCTTTGGAAAGAATGAAATGAAATCCCCCACTGAGAGTCAGTTTCATTAAATTAAAATGTTATCACATGCAGCTAAATAGTTCTTAAACCATGCTTGCAATGACATAACAGGCATTGACCTTTATTTTGATGATTTAAATAGATTGTTCTCCAGCCCACAACTTGGAGTCGGATCGAAGCTGGAAACTTCATTATTAGCAGCTAAACATTAGAGCAACCTCAGAAGCTGATGCCACTTTTCTTAAGAGCTATGTCTGATCATTTGCTACTTTGACTTTTGCTATGTGCGCTATGCTTTGTTGTGCCATCTTAGAGACTATACCTCCTTCGCGTTCTATCCTATGACTGATTCGTGTAAAATTATGTATTATTTGGACATCTAGGGTCCTGGTGTAGGACTGTCTCATGTAAGTTATATATAGTACTATTTGGACATTCTCTGTATCATGTAATCTATATATAGTGTTTGAACATGTGGCAACTATTTTAGAAGTTAAGCCTTCTATCCAGTGTGCGTGTTACCATGTTGTTGGGCTAACTGTGGACCAAGTAATGGGAACAAATGCCTCTATTCCATTAACAAGGTAGAACCTGTCATTTATTCTTTGTCGACATTATTCCATTTCTCAGATAGAACTGTGGCCATCACTTGCGCACATGGGTGCGCGCCAATCACTAGTAGTTAAGATAGAGAGCAAGGACAAACTACCAAAACATGGTTAGAACAACATCTCACATGGAAGCAACAAGTGTAAGTAAAGAGCTAAGACTAGAGAGTGAGGGCAAACTATATATTGAAACACATAATCCATGTCGGAGCTCCACTAAGGTACGCTCTTAGTCACCAAGTCTCTCTCGGCCACTATATATTGAAACACATAGTCCATGACAGAGCTCCACTAAGGTACGCTCTCAGTCACCAAGTCTCTATTGGTCACGTTGTTGGATTTGCCTCATAAGGTTTCTACTAGCCAAAGGTTAGTTATGTGAGTCACAAAGTCTCAACACCGCCACCCAGCTTTTTTCGTCACCTTTGATGTTGTGTACACTACAGAGCTTCTCCACATGGGGTAGGGGGTCTTATTACCCCCCCCACACACATGATATAACGCTGATCCACACCCCAAGCATGAAGGGTCATTGCCTGGAAGACCACCCGCCTTTACCGGAAGATCACTAAGATCTAAACTACTCTAGATCACTAAGACACAAGGGCTTGATAGCCCATTCTCTCAAAGCACTCGGCCTAAACCTCACAAGGATGAGTTATAGTGTCTATTCTAGTATTGGATGTGATCTTGAATGTCATGAGAGGGTGGATGGACTGCAGAAGCACGTGCACTAATTAACTTAGCCTTGGGGGGGGGCACTAGCACACTAAAGTGAGGGAAAACATATATATAGCCCCATTCCTCTCAAAAATCCATTGGACAAAGACTGCCATTTTTATTCATTTCCTCATAGTATTGTTCCATAGAATTGCTACATATTTAGGTACATAGCAAAAGTCATGAATTTAGAAAAGCCAAAATGTCTTATAATTTGGAACAGAAGGAGTATGTGATTTTGTTTATTGATACCCATTGACCCCATCACGTTTTGTATGTCCTTTCAAAGTGATATCCAATCTAATGTGTAGCTCTATTTTTTTTCTAAGACTAACCAATCTTCATATTTCAAATAGAATTTTTAGTCTATAGATATATATTGTCATTAAAACCCAATATGGGTCTAGTTGCTTTCACTATTAGTGAAGCTTGAGAACAATGAGAACTTACGCTCCTGACTTTTAAACTGGGAATGACACCCACGCCGACAAACTATCGAAACATGGTTAGCAGATCTCACATGGAAGCAACAAGTGTAAGTAAAGAGCTAAGGCCAGAGAGTGAGAGCAAACTATTGAAACACATAGTCCATGTTGGAGCTCCATCAAGGTACGCTCTCAATCACCAAGTATCTCTCGGTCACATTGATGGATTGGCCTCATAAGGCTTCCACTAACCAAAGGTTAGTTATGTGAGTCACGAAGTCTCACCACCACCGCCCGGCTCTTGTCGTCACCTTGACGTTGCGTACATTGCGGAGCTTCTCCACATTAGGTAGGGGGTCTTATCATCCCCCACACACCGATATGACGTTGCTCCATACCAAGAACGAAGGGTCGCCTGGAAGGCCACCACTCCTTTGTTGGAAGGTCACTAAGATCTTAAGTACTCCAGATCACTAAGATACAAGGGCTTGATAGCCCATTCTCTCAAAGTACTCAAGCTTTAAGGCATAAACTGCACAAGGATGAATTATAGTGTCCATCCTAGTCTTTGGATTTGATCTTGAATGTTTTGAGAGGGCGGATGAAGTGCAGAAGCACTTGCACCAACTTATCTTAGCCTTAAGGTCACACTAGCACACTCAAGCGAGGGAACCACATATATATAGCCCCACTCCTCTCAATGAGCCATTGAAAAAATTCTGCCATTTTTATTCGTTTCCTCATAGTATTGCTCCATAGAATTATGCTATTCTCTTAGCACCTAATCTGTTCACGGTAAATACTCTGTTCTTGGATATAAATGACATGTAGCATTTGTACCCTGCGGGTCACCTAATTTGTGTTTGCTCCAAATTAAAACTGCATTAATATTGAATATCTATCTCAACGTACTCATGCATGACAATGTAACGCTAGCTTTAGGCACAAAACTACACAAAGTCCTACTAGCGAATTTTCCAATGTCATCAATAGAGAGCAACCCACTTGTGTTTCAGGACTTCCAACAAAAGTTATCACTGGCTACTATGCAGTCGCATCAATGAACGATATAATGGAACATAAAGTTGAATTGAGCGATTGAAGAATAGAATTTAAAATTTCAGCCATCTCCTTCTACACATTTCAGGATATGGAATTGCTACTTGACATCGAATTCCGTCTCTGCTAGCTGAGCCTGCCGAGGGGCATCACGCACTACAGCTCATATCCATGTCTCTCATTCTTGGTTGGGCAACATGGAAGACTATTTCATTCTTGGGCTGACAATAGAGGAGCCTTGCCATCATTCCATTTGTTTAATCTTTTCTGTGCTTCTTCAACCTGCATTCGAGGAGAGATTCGGAATGAATTCATCTCAATACATGTAGAAATGGCTAAGAGGCAAGCACTGATAAACTGGATGAATTATCGTTTCTTACAAAATTGTGCTTCCTATTTGTATTGGCTTTCATTAACATAGTTACCTCTCTATGAAGATTGTTATCGGTGAACAATTAATTTTGAAAACTTCAATTTACAGTATACACAAAACCAAATTGGAGTAAGTTATTGCAATCTGTACCTCTTTGGTCCAGTTGGTCCTGTATGTAACCCACACCAGGATCACGGTCTGCATGAAGGTGCCCCCAATCATACCACTCCAAATACCCTGCAATCATATATCAAACAAACGCCTGATATATTAAACGTCAAGACGAAGTGGCGAAGAACCATGCGCAGAGTCTGTATTGTACGTACCGCTGCTCCGAGGTCAAAATAGAATCCTAGGAGGCACCCAAGGGGGATGCCGACGATGTAGTAGCAACCGACATTGACGTATGCGACGAACGCTTGCCATCCACACCCCACAGCGACCCCTGCATTATACTCAGAAGATTTATTTGTTTATTGTTTGCATCAGTGTGTCATATATACCGTAGAATGGAGGTTTCAGTTAAATATATAAATGTGCCATCCATCTAGGAGCAATGCAGTGTGCTGTGCTGTATACTGTGTATGTACAGAGTAGTGACTGACCAGAGAGGACGGGCTGGATGCCGTTGAGGATGAGGGTGACCGCCAGCAGTGGAGTGAGCTGGGAGACCGCCCGCGACACGTCCTCGCCCTCGGTGAAGATGTAGCTGATGTAGTCCCGGCACAGCAGGATGACGATGGAGATTAGGACCGACAGGACGAAGGAGAGCAGTGTCACTACCACCACAGAGAAGGACGCGGACTTTGGGTTGCCGGCACCAAGCTCGTTGCTCACTCGTACACTGAAGAAGAAACAGACAGAAATTCAGTTCAGTTGCCGGCACAAAGTTCAGTTCAGTTCAGTTTTAACTTTTGGAAATGGAAAAATGCAAGGTTTTTTCTTTTCCTTGCATCAGAAATTCAGAACAGGAAAGGGTCTGTTATATATATATATATATATATATATATATATATATATATATATATATATATATATATATATATATATATATATATATATATATATATATATATATATATATATATATATATATATATATATATATATATATATATTTACCTGGCTGCTGCATTGAAGCCAACTGATATCATGAACACCCACCCTGTAAGTGTCATGCTGCAACGCCCGCCGCGCGCGCAGAGAATTAAAAAAAAACAATGCAAGTCAGTTCTTGTCTGTCAACAATTAATAACATAGTTCTATATATGCAACTGCAATAATGCAGGTAAGGTGTAATTACTTACCAGACAGAGAGCGAGGATAAGGCAAGCTCAGGATCCTTGAGGAGCCCGGCGATGAGCACGAGTATCTGGAAGTACCAGGTCTCAAGGCAAAGCATAACAGCCGAGGCAAGCGAGAGCTTGAAGAAGCTGGGGAGCCCCGAGAAGGCCTCCCACGAGAACCCGGTCCACGTGAGTCGACACCGCTCGCTGGTGACGATGTAGACGAACTGCGCGGCGACGATGACCCACCAGCTGAGGCTGAGGATCAGCGACGCCCCCAGCAGGCCCAGCCCCCACTGGTAGACGGCGAGGTAGCTGAAGACGACGTGCACGACGAGTGTCGCCGCGGAGATGTAGGCGCTGGGCGCCATGATGCTCTGCGCCTGCATGAACTTCTGGATCGGGAAGTTGGCCGCGTACGCGAAGATCTGCGGGATGAGGCCGTACACGAAGACGGCCGCGGCGGAGGCGATGGCCGGGGACTCGCCGAGCAGGACGAGGAGGGGCCGGGAGAAGGCGTAGATGACGGCGAGAGGGACGCCGGTGGCCATGAGGAGGATCGTGGAGCGTTGCAGGTAGATGCCCAGCATCTCGTACTTGTGCGCGCCGTAGGCTTGCCCGCACAGCGTCTCCACCGCGCTCCCCATGCCCAGCTGCATTTGCATTGTGCATGCACCGAGCACCAACGGGCGTCGTCGTCAGTTCTGATCAGTTGTTTGTTTTGTTGATTTGTTCATTCAATTCAACTCAGTTATAGTCCAGCACAGTTATCTAGCTTAGCTGCCATGTTGTTGTCAAAAAAAAAAAAAGAGAAGAAATTGGACTAGTATAGAAGTGTGGTTGTGGAATGGCAACATTTCCCAGCTTCACAACATGTGGCTGTGTCGCCCATTCGAATCTACTTTCTATCTATCTATCTACCTGCTCCAATCCCATCCTAACTGGAGTATTCTATTCCGGTGGAGTGTGTCTGGAATATATATATATATAATATAGCAGGAGTAGTACGTGTGTGGTCCCATGGCCACGCCGTGCCTCAATGGTTAGCCTCAGCTGGATGAAATGAGATTTTCAAGTCAGCATCGGTACTTTGTTTGCTTGTCAAAGGAAAAACAAGGCTAATCACATTTTTCATGCATGTAACTTGTGGAGGGGCCCTCCATGTAAACGATGCCAACTTTCATTTGTCAATGTTTTCCAGTTCAGCTAATATATATGCCTACTTATTACTTGGCGCTCGAATGATCTATGAGCCTCGCAATCGATCGGAGGCAGATTGATTCGTGGTAGTACTACTTCTGAAGATTCGCATATGCATGCAAAGGGAAAAAAACGGTCCGACAGGTAGACTAGTACCAATCACGGATAAATAAAATAAAAGCCGCAATCATCGAACGGTATTTTTTTTTAAAAGCAAATCAGCCTAGTCAACAAAATCGGCAGCGGGGTCGGGCGGGCGTACATACCATGAGGCCATAGGCGAAGACCTGGATGCCGGTGTTGCCGAGCGAGGCGGCGGCGAGCTCGAGCGTGCCGAGGTGGCCCGAGAAGATCTGCGTGGACATGGACATGAGGTAGTTGATCATGTAGACCAGCACGGCGGGGGCCGCGAGGCGCACGAGCAGCCGCATCTCCACCACCGAGGCCGCCACCATCCGCCGTCCCCACGGCAGGGAGGTGTCGCCGAGGATGCTCTCCAGCTGCCCGCTCACCGCCTCGCCGTGCCCGCTGCCGGGCGACGGCGGCGCCCCCGACGCGCTCAGCCCGAGCAGCGGGCTCTCCAGCTTGCTCTCGCCCATCGTAGTATCGATCTGCTGCTGTCTGTCAGCGGTCGTGCGTGGTGCTGGCTCGATCGGCTTTGTGACGCCTGCGCGTGCGTGTGTTTGTGGGCGGCTCCCTCTCTATATAAAGCGACGGACGGACGGACGGACGGACGGAACCGTTCCGTTGCGTGGGGAGTCTGTCTGCTGTGCGCAGCGCACGGCGGCACCGCAGCTGGCTGCTGCTCAGCCATACATCCAACCAAACACTGTCAAATCGACGGACGAGGGGCGTGCATGGGGAGTCTTGCCTGCTGATGTACGTGCGCACCAGCCGGCACCGCAGCTGGCTGCTGCATGCTGAGCCTGAGCGTCCGATCCGTCAATCTGAGCTACCACCTCTCTCGAGATCAGAGCGTCGGTCACAGGAGTACATGTGGAATCGGTACAGTAATAGGAGTAGTTGGGGTGATCGGTTGAGCGACCGCTGTGTGCAGTGCAGCCCATGAACTACCTACTCCCTCCATCGTCTAAGCAATTTTTCGTATTAGTTTGGGACCCGAGTTTGGCTTCTCGTACGTACTACGTATTTGATGCTCATTGGCTGCTTTTGTCTGCATTTGCTCCTTAGTTGTTCATTAGCTGTAACTTCTTGGTTGCTCCTTGTCTTAAATATAAATCAACGTTATTTATTGCTCCTTGATCATTACGTCGAAAACTAATACGATAGAAGCTTATGCATGGATGGAGTAGGATCGGAGTAGCCATCAATAACCGCTACACAGCCGAAGCTCGCAGCGGCTGTGATACGTGTGCGCCGCTTGCTAGCTGCGAGCGGCACGTGGGACAAATAAAATAAAATAAAATAAAACGGCGTCCTGCTTCAAGCCTTTGCGTCACTGATGACGATGAGCGTCCTTTTGTTTCGGCCATCTCAACTGGGTGAAACGGCGTGGTTTCATTTCGATTCACGCTACCTACCACCACAGGCCACAGAGCACGCTGTCCGTTTCAAATTTGTACCGAGTCGTTTTAGCTCCGTGACAAAGTGAAACTCTTTTTTTTCTTTTACCATACACCAAGTTTTTTTATAAAAAAAAATACCTCAAACATCTACAACATCAAATTAGATACATTATTAGATACACTATATATGAAATATATTTGATAATACATTTTTATTCAATATTGTATATATTATTTTTGATAATACATTTTATGCAATATTGTATATATTATTTTTTCATAATAAAACTTTCTAAAAGTTAGATAAGTTTGACTCGGGAGAAATAAAAAACAACTTAAATTTGAAATGGAGAGAGAGAGAGAGTAGTTTTTACCATGCCCTTTCTCATGACATAGTCAAATCTTCATGACAACAACGACCAAGAGCTCCTCTCTCGCTGAGCTCCCGCCGGTGGCCACCCCGGTCCCGGCCACCACCAACGGCAACCCTGCGATCAGCCTTCCTCCCCGCTGCAAGGTCCTTTGCAGGGATGAAGCTTTCGGTGTCAAAGCTCCTCTCTCCTGCCTGTAGGGCTCCGCCTCATAGCCTTTGTGGCCTTTGAGAGCTCTCCCAGCGGAACCATGGATCTCCTTGGTCTCAGCTTCAAGGCGGGTTGTGGTGTTCAAGCTGCAATTCTGCAGAAGTTTGGTCTTCAGGTTTCGCCTTCTGATCCTTCTCGTTCTTCGTTTTTTCTTGGTTGCTTCTTTTGGCAGATGCAAGTTTTGCCTTTTTCCCAGACGGTTGGCTTGATCCTCCAAGCTACCATTAGGGGTTTGGCGTTCAATGTTGTTCAACTTTGCGATCGTGTTTTTCGCTTCTCGGTTTCTTGAAGTTGGTGGGTTTTCATATCTACAATCTCAGAAGCTCTACCTGTGTGAATGCTATAAGATCTTTTTCCATCTTTGAGGCAATGGAGGGCCTCACTTGGATTTGGAGTTAGCAGACTTCAACAAAGAAGAAGCAACATCTTGGTTTGTGATCAAGAAGAATGAACCTTCCTCCAAGCCTAGGTCCTTTGCAGATGCAGTCAAATCAGGACTTCTATCAGGTGCAAACTCAATCCCCTCAGAGTTTTGGCTTTTCATCGTCTAGAATTCCCTAAGCGCCCTAGTTCAAAACAAAGAGTTCATGTTCATCGTCAAGCTCAGACAGTTCATCCTATGGCCCAATCAGGGTCCGGTCAAAGAAGAGAGTCTCAAGTCCACAATGCAACTAGCCCAAATTTGAATTTGAGTTTAAGTCAACCAGCTTAGACACAATATCTTTGGAGGGGAAGCTGAAAGGTCCTAATGGCTAGAGGGTGGGTGAATAGCCTATTAAAAATTTCTACAACAACACTTAACAAACCGGTTAGACAATTATGAGGCGAAGCAAGTGTTGCGCTAGCCTACTAAAATTGCAAGCCACCTACCACAATTCTAGTTTATATAGTTTCTATTCAGACAATAGCTATGTCACTATACTAAGTTAGTGTGCTCTCAAAGGCTAACTAAAGAGCCACACTAACCAAACTAACAAGCTCTCACAACTAGCTACACTAAAGAGCTTGACAACTAGTTTGCGGTAATGTAAAGAGAGTTTGCTACACTAATGAACCAATCAATCACAAGAATCAATATCAATGAAGACCAATCACCTCAGAATCAAAGGATGAACACAATGATTTTTTACCGAGGTTCACTTGCTTGCCGACAAGCTACTCCTTGTTGTGGTGATTCACTCACTTGGAGGTTCACGCGCTAATTGGCATCACACGCCAAACCCTCAATAGGGTGCCACACAACCAACACAAGATGAGGAACACACAAGCCACGAGCAATCCACTAGAGTATCTTTTGGCTCTCCATCGGGGAAAGGTCAAGAACCCCTCACAATCACCACGATTGGAGCCGGAGACAATCACTAACCTCCGCTCGACGATCCTCGCTGCTCCAAGCTGTCTAGGTTGCGGCAACCACCAAGAGTAACAAGCGAATCCCGCAGCAAAACACAAACACCAAGTGCCTCTAGATGCAAACACTCAAGCAATGCACTTGGATTCTCTTCCAATCTCACAAAGATGATGAATCAATGATGGAGATGAGTGGGAGGGCTTTGGCTAAGCTCACAAGGTTGCTATGTCAATGCAAAATGGACAAGAGAGTGAGCTTGAGCCAGCCATGGGGCTTAAATAGAAGCCCCAATGAAATAGAGCTGTTGTACCCCTTCACTGGGCACAACGCGGGGTGACCGGACGCTCCGGTCATATTGACCGAACGCTGGACCTCAGCGTCCGGTCACGTGATGCGTGCCACGTGTCCCCTCTCTTCAAATGTGGATCGCCCGATCTCAACGGTCAAGTGATGACCGAACGCAGCAGCTCAAAGTGACTGGACGCTGAACCCCAGCATCCGGTCGTTTCCAGTAAGCATCCAGAGATGACTTTTCACGACCAAACGCATCCAGTCATGCTCGACTGGACTCACCCAGTGTCCGGTCACATGGTGACTCTTCTGTGCGCTGCCACATCAGCAGGACCGGACACACCCCTCCAGCATCCGATCACTAAGTGACCCAGCGTCCGGTCAGAGACCAACGCCAGCGTCTTCATGCTCCACCTGACCGGACGCGCCGGTCCTACCGAGGCCAGCGTCCGGTCACTGCGTGACCAACTCTTTTTCAACTCTATCTCCTTCACCCTTGCTCAAATGTGCCAACCACCAAGTGTATCACCTTGTGCACATGTGTTAGTATATTTTTCACAAACATTTTCAAGGGTGTTAGCACTCCACTAGATCATAAATGCATATGTAATGAGTTAGAGCATCTAGTGGCACTTTGATAACTCGCATTCCGATACGAGTTTCACCCCTCTTAATAGTACGGCTATCAAACCTAAATGTGATCACACTCTCTAAGTGTTTGATCACCAAAACAAAATAGCTTCTACCATTTATAACTTTGCCTTGAGCCTTTTGTTTTTTTCTTTCTTCTTTTCAATTCTAAGCACTTTATCATCACTATGGCATCGCCATCTTTATGTCATGATCTTCATTTGCTTCACCACTTGGAATGTGCTACCTATCTCATGATCACTTGATAAACTAGGTTAGCACTTAGGGTTTTATCAATTCACCAAAACCAAACTAGAGCTTTCAGAAGCGTTTTTGGGATTTGCTCACGTTGCCTGTCTGACAAGCACCCTCGTTTAGCATGCAAGAATCCTATTAGATGCTTGGCCAGTAACAGATGGGGACATATAGCAGTCCATTGCTCTGCTCAGAGTGGTTAGAGAGGCACGCGGGAGGTATCTTCAAGTCGCAATAAAAGAAAAGCCGTTCTTGCGCAGTCCAACTGGTTTTCCGAGGCTACACATGTGACTTTTGGGCTGTGCACAAGCGGCGCACCGCAATTCCCCTCATTTGCTGATTGGGGGCAAGCTGCTCAATAACTACAGAGCAGCTGGAGCCAATAGAGGTACCATGGAACCCAATTAGCACCTTTCTGACGCTGGGTCATGAAACCAATCCACCCCACTTCTTAAAGAACCAGATGCCAAGAGATATTGTTTTACCAACACGTGACCCTCCAGCTTCCCTAGGTTTTAACGGTGCTACAACAGTGCTACACCCCCGTACAAATGAAGGCAGAACCCCTGAGAAAAACCCCAACCCAGCTTCCACAAACTCGACTCAGATCTGCTCTTAGTGTAAACAAGCTTCGATCATAGCATTTCAAAGAGCTGACCCGTCTCCATTCATCCCCCTATGGCATGCACTTAGAGGAGATTCCCAACAGACTGTTGATGGTTCATGCAGTTGCAAGCTCTCGGTCGTAACCTCAGAACAAGAATGTGGCCATCGCGATAATCAATCCTCTTCCTGGTAATCCACTCAACAGCATGTGCATATCACAGATATTTAGCCATGTCATCTAGGATAAGCCTTGGTCTGTTTTAGCACCAACCATGAGAGGGATGCTTACGTTACTGAGACTCCACACCCTTTTGATGATGTCAACATTTCCTTCACGAGGCATAATCAGGGTAGAAATTAGAGGACTTATTTTAACCAAGAATGTTGGTTAATGCTATTGGGGTTACATTTAGATTATGTCGATTAGGAATATGTAGAGACTATTCTTGCCCCCTTTGCTAGATTCATCAACGGATATACCAGTACAAGATACAAGGCAAGAGTGTTGATCAGAGCAAGAGTGGTTGATCTTGAATCAGTACCACAATTCATTGTGTTTTCAGATGCTCCCGGTCCTGGCTATGAAGGTGAGTCCTAGACCATCCAATGTGAGGTAATCCAGCGTGAGATGCTAGGGGTTGGGCCTCCTAATGAGGACCCTCTCCTAGCCCAACTGCAAATTTAGGGAAACCTTTCTTTTGATTTTTTTGGCTTGGGGGCAACAAGCAGTTGGTCAGCAGCAGGAGAACAATCAGCAGCAAGGACCCAACAACATGTCGCAGAATGCCCCCAATGATCAGATTGAGGAAAACAATGAGTGGCCCAACTGGCCTAAAGAGTTGCCTACTGCACAGCAGCCAACACCTAGAATAGCTATCAACCTGAACTTGCCACCCCCAGCCTTTGAATTTGACCTCAATGCTGATCCCATGATGGATGACCCTCAGGAAGTACTGATTCACCCAGGTGCTCAGGCTGGACAGCATCAGGATAATTGGGAGATGCTTGATCAAGCAAATCAGGTTTAGAAAGTGCCTATAGAACAACCTGCCCCTCCTGTTCTAGCTCCTCTTGTTCCTCATCAAGAGGTAGATAAAAATGAGATTGATGTGGCACCTATTCCTGTTCTGAATCAGCTGAACAACTTCCTTCACTTGGAAATACTAGAGGATGACCTCGTGAATGAGGAAGAGATGCAGATGGCTCAAAATGAAGAAGAAATGCAGATACCTCATGAAGTAGAGATGCAAGTAGCTCATAATGAATAAGAGATTCAGATGCTTCAGAATGACCAAGTAGATGGACGGGCAGCAAATGGGGCCAGATTAGGATAACCATATCCAACTAAGCAAGGTCATAATTCACTACACCACAACACTGTTTCACCGTCAGACATCTGACGCTAAAAATTATATTTGGCGATGGATGATCTGACGCTAAAGATAACTCAGAGACCATCTGACGCTAAATCCTCATTTAGCGATTTAATGTCTGATGCTATAGGTATTCATTTAGCGTTGAACCATCTGTCGCTAAACCAAGTATACCATCAATATGTCTGACGCTAAAGAAAATGGGCCCCATGCTAAGCTCACGTGCCCCACCTCTATCAAGCTCGCTCGCAGATTTTGTTTGGCCCATAAAAGAACCTAGACTCTCCTCTCCCCCAAAATCCCCTTTTCCCTTATCCCTCCCTCTCTCTCTCTCTCTCTCCTCGTCTCCCGTGCTTGACACCCAAGCGCTCCGCTCGCTAGAGCCTGCCAGACGCCGGCGGCCGCCGCACCGGGGCCACCGCTCCCCAGTCCACGCCGCCCCCTCCTGCTCGTGTCTCAGGCTTGTGGGTCGCTGGCTCCTCCCTAGGCCGCCCACCCCAATGCTAGCTCACGGCTAGGCCATGCCGCCCAAGGCCACGCCGCCCGTAGGCCAAGACACGGTACCTGCAGGGCGCAGGCCCAGGCTCGGTAGCACCCTTCTCCAGAACTGAGATGAGAGTTCGATTTGTCCCAAAATCTATATTGATTTGTGGATTCAGTGGGTAAAGTGTTAACTTAGGATTTCACAGGAGTATGAAACAATGATTCTCTGATTTGCTTGTGCTATGGATTGCAATTGGACTGATCTAGTTCCTGGGTATGCATCATTATTTTCTCTCTATTTTAAACATCTATCTTGTTGTTGTGCAAAGTCAGCACCTGAACCCTAACTTAAGCTATTTGGCTATTTGCATCCGGATCTAACCTAATTACAAGTGTATGCATGCTTACTAACTTCTTTTTTTGCAAAAATTATCGAAACTGTTAACTTATGTAAGTAACTAACCCTAACTTAAGCTATTTGACTATTTGCATCCGGATCTGATCTAATTACAAGTGTATACATGCCTACTAACTTCAATTTTTTTTGCAAAAATTATTGGAAGCATAAGTAATTGTTAATGTATATTTATGGATAAACTTTGATGTGGACTTCGTAGCAGATCAGAAGTTCAATATGAATATTGACGTTATAAATGGTAGAGCATCAAGTGCGTAGTATCATACTGATGAAAAATTAACTGAAATACTGTGTGGGAACGTCTCTATCTATGTCTTGTTTTGTAGGAATTATATTTCTAGAATTCATGTGCAAGCAATGCTACATAGTAGATTCTTGTCTAGGATGATTTCAACATCAGATTAATTATTCGATCCTCTACAAACTGAGCACCATGTTGAAAGTGATCTAAGCTGATTCTAACTTGTATATTTTTCCAGCTGAATTTTTCTACTGCAATAATGGTTCTCATTGATGCTTCTATGCAGTGGTGCAAAGGTTGTGTGTGTCTTCAGCAACCGGTGAGTACTTGTAAGTTAATGGAAAAATGGCATACCTTTTTGGCTTTCTCTAGACTCTATCTTACTGTTGCAGGAAACGAGGATAATTTTGTAGCACAACACCAATTGTGTGGGGCTTGTGGCTGCATGCCTGCATCACCAACATGTAGGCAAGCAAGCAGGTCGACAAAGGTGCAGCTCTCATCCAGTCCTCATATTTGTGAAATGTCCCTTTCTAGCTACAAAGGCGTTCTATTTATCCTAAAAACTGATTGTCTGCAGCAGGCTCATCTTGAAGGATACAAAATGCTTATTGATCTAAAGGCTACTCTTCACCAGAGTAATCTGAACCCTGAGAGGCCTGGTATTATCTTTTTTTCTTCTTTGAGTAGTGACTATTTCATGGAAATCACTGCAATTTGGTTTCATGTGTCTATTTTTTTTCTCGAAGGAGGCAAAATGGATATGCAAGTCCTTGTTTGAATTTATTCAATGAATACTGCTTAAGTTAACTGCCAATGTTTTTTATGTATCTATTTCTTTATCAGTCTAGGTTTAAATTGATGTTCTTTCCATTAAAGCTATTTGCAAGGGCTCTCCACACCTTTTTGCTTCAAACTTCTCCTTTTGGCCTATACTTGCAATTACTTTCAAGCTTAAGGCACTATTAGATAGCTAGATGTCTTGTAGAAAAGAATCATATTTCATGCATGCATTCACTTGTGTTCCTAAGAAGTCTACATTGTATGCAGCTCTAAAATGTTGACATTTACGGTGTGCATGAAGGTTTTCAACACCTAACCAGAAACATAGTTCCTAGGAAAATGTTTATCTGGTACCCTAATGAGACTAAGAATCAGAGTCATACGAAGGGTATATAAGGCAATATTTGTAGTTTTTGTTTGATATGTTCCTGAGATTCCTTACTATCTGTGTAGAGGTACCACTAATTATAACGTAGGATGTACCATTATTTGGCACCTAAGGTATGATACAATTTTTGGTATCTTAGATACCAGTTTCAAGCAATAATTTTTGTACTTCTTGGTACCTTTCTGAGATACCAGAATGCTAGTCATGTTGAATACAAGTTTTGCCTTCCTCACCTAATTACATCAAAACTTCTTTGCTGCTCAATAGAGTCCATTTGGCAGTAGCCCAGGGGGCCTAGCTTATTTGGTTAGCTTATTTGCTCTAAAATATGTCTAGGAGAGGAAATTTCTTAAACACTAAGCTTTGCTTGGGGATTGAGAAGAAAATGCTAGTCTAGGATCCAAACACACCCTTTGTTTCCATTTCTGCTTGAAATTGTTTTTGAGTTTCCATGGTAACAAACAACCTGATACAACAATACCTTCAAACCAAACAGTAAAATTAAATTAACCTCTGCCAATAATTCCCATTCCCACTTCCCACGTCAGCAATCAAACAACTGTCCATTCATTTTCATTTTGAAACCTTATCTGATGGTTTGCATGTTTATATTCTTTATTCCCTTTTCTATTTCTAGAACCCTCTTGCTTTGGTATCACAGGTGATTGTTAGTGTATTGAGTGGTCAATCTTGACATTTGATGTACATAGATTATGACACCAACCAACCAATACACTATTGTTTGGTTGGTTTGGTCATGACATTTGATTTACATAGTACATAGATGGTGACTTTCAGCAATCAAACTACTGTTATTTTTTCTTTGTTTGGTTGGTTTGGTCCCTGCGGCAGTTCATGTAGCTGTTATGGTCACCAGAAAAAAAATATCAATAATTTTTCATTCGCTAATACATGAGTACATGTCTGGGAAGGAATGTTCAACCGTTGAGGAACATTGAAAGTTGGATGTTGGCTGAGAACCAATGAATTATGATGTTTAATTGTCGTAAACTTTTAGCTTGTAAGACTTATGGTAACCATTCAATGAAAACTGACCAAAATTTTCAAATATGGACTAGCCTACCGTATGGTTGAGTTTAGGCTGAAACAGCATACAATACTTTCATCCTGCCTAAGGCCTTGTTTCTTTCATCCTGCCTAAAGCTGAAACAGACCTGTGGATGAAACAGACAGGGACTGAGTTCCCAGAGTTTTCTGAAGTCTCATCACAGTCAGGAACATATGCCATCGTTACAGAGTTGATGTGTTGGTACTCTGTACCTTGAAATTACAAAGCTTTATAGGACAAGTCTTATCCAGCATGCATGTCTAAGTTCAAGAGATCATCCTACAATTACCAAGGCCTTGATATATTTAGTAATATTAAGAGATTGTTGTTTTCCAGTGTTACAAGCAGGCATAATTGATTTTAAATATGTTCCATGTTTTGTAGCTCTCATGAGTGCATATTTACTTCAGGTTGGAACTGGTGAGAGCTTGGTCCCCCATAGACATGATGCAGCCCATTCAATTATAAACAAGACAACTACACCAATAAATGGTGGCCCTTGTAATCTTCTTGTCTTCCTGCATTCTTTTGGTTTCATATACGTTCCTTGCTTTAAAATTCTTATGGGTGCATCATTTATGGGTGCATATTTACTAGAGTTTTGATTACTCTTAGGCACAAACCAGAGGCATGTTTCTCTTAGTTGATGGGATACTTTACTGCTGAAATTTAAACTTGACTGAAAGTTAAATTGGTTAGAGGCATTTGTCACACTTAGGCGCAAATGAGGCCTAGTGCTTTAGATGATAACTCATACTGTACTTCAGTTTTACATAACTTGTCTACACTTTCTGATTCCATGGTTATAAAAGTAAAAAACTTAAGTGAAAAAATTTTGTTAGGCTAGTCTCTTGCTTATCGTTTCTAAACAAAGGTGTCTTGACCTTTTTACTGATATTTGTATTATTTTTAAGCTGAAAAGGATCCTGATTGTCTAGTTAAAGAACAGTAGTATTATTTTCAGATGCCGGGCCTCATTAGCAAGCAGAAGCTATTTAGTTAAATTGAATCGGTTGGGTAACGAAATTTAGAGCACAAGCATCTTCCTTTTTTTCTCAGAGCACAAGCATCTGATGCTCACATGTATGGGGACAAGACTAGTTAAGCAGCAAGGTGCTACTGGGGAGCAACTACGTCTTGTCCTTGAAGCTCTGAACCTGATCAGGGATTCACGGTAGTGCCAAAGATGATGCGGGCCTTGCCGATCGGCTGTGATGTTGGCCCCGAACTTGAAATTTAGTAGTAACTTTAAGACCTGTTTATCTTTGTATGGTTCCATTCACGAGTTTTCTTTGAACCACACATCCATGACCTTGCATTACTATTTTTGAATTTTGAACATGAATCTTCACTTTGCCTCCTTTGTATTGAAGACATGTTTACTCACTTGTGCAGCATGAAGGATGTTAGCAGCTCAATGGCGATTGATCACGGTTGACAAAGATCAGGTTTGTCAACTCTCTATTCTTCACATTACAAGCAACAACATCAGCTCGACGGTTTCTTTGAGATTTATAGAATGCTTTGCATGTGTGTTGTGATAGCACTAGATCAATAGCAACATGTGCTTTTTTTCTTATTTAGCCTTTGGTTTAATTTCTCTTGTTTAATTAATTAGAGCCTTTATTAGTGGCAGATTAGTAAGTTAAATCAATTAGAGCATTTAGTAGCCGCAGATTAGTAAGTTAAATCCATTATTTCCCATTAATTATGGTTGCTTCTAGATTTGGCGGGAAAGAGAGGAGGCGGAGGTGGAGGAGGCGAAGAGGAGGAACCAAATCTCTGAGGAGGAACAGAGAGATTTCTTTGGCGGAGGAAGGGCAACAAAGTGCAGAGGTTAGAGGTATGGACACCCATCTGTTCTTGCTCCTAGATTTGGCGGTTTGTTTTTTCGGTTTATTCTTCTCTGTTGGTCGTTTGTGACCGCATGAATGGGCGTTCCATTCTTGGTCCATGTTTTGCAGCTACCGTTGGCGATTCTGGGAGCTCTGGTCATCCGTCTCTTGGGATTTGCCTTTTTCTGGTGAGAGGCACGGACCGTTCATGGCTAGGTTGGGCCTGTTCTTCGCTGGTCGATTGGTATTTTGAGGGCTTTCTGGTTCTTGACGAAGTTGGCATCGCTCGCAAAAGATGCGCTCTTTCTCGAGTTCGTGTTCATGTTTTTAGCGATTTAGTCGCCCTAGAGGCTAGAGCGCTTCTTGCCGGATCTCATGACTCTGTTCCTCTTGTCTATCGGTGCATAGGGTTCGCTCTAGGCTTCCATGCGAAATGAAATCCATAAATTAGTGCCCAAGCCGTCAATTCTTTGTGGATGTGCTTGTTCCCTTCAACATCTGTGCTCGAAATGCCCCTGAACAGATTCGAGGGGGGTCCTATATTAGGATTATTTGCTTTGACTTTCCAAGAGTTAGGAGCACGTTGCCTTGATATGCTTGGGTTCTTGCCGAGGCATATGCGGCCGAGCTTTTTTTTTCTCTTCCATTCTAAGTTAGACCATTTAAAGGGGAAGCTTTGCTTCATGGATGAACATAGCGTCAGTATCTTTATGAGTATCTCGCCATCGGCTTTATATATTTAGAGAGGAGGGTCAAGATAAGAAAGCCTTTCGATTCCACGGCTAAACTTTGGTACAAGAAACATGAATGACTTCGCTTTTACGATGTTTTGATAAGTCGTGAGCGGTTCTTGCAATGTGTGTCAACTATTAGGTGATTTCTGCTCTATTTTTACATCCGGTTGCACTGCTTGGCTCATGACTTAGCCGTGTTTGCAAGTCTAGGAAGAACTTGTTCTCGTTTCTTACATTTTACCTATATTCGAGGGATGGGCTGTACTACTTGTTAACAAAAAGTTCAGCTCATTAGACATTAAGCCTCTGCCGCTGCGAATGAATCTTGCCATTGCAATATCTAGAACCATCCTCCGATCGATTTGTTTGTTAATCCACTTACAGGTAGCCTGATAGATCTGCTGCTATTGGGGGAGTTGATGCAAAGCTGAATTGCTGCACGTTGGATTTCTTCAGAGATGGCTTCAGCTGGTGTAGCCCCTTCTGGGTACAAGAACAGCAGCAGCACCAGCATTGGTGTGGAGAAGTTGCAAGATCAGATGAACGAGATAAAGATTAGAGGTGATAAGGTGAAGATGCAATGACATCTTGTTTTGGGCTTACTGTAATTTCTTCAAGATTATGTGAGAAATAGACCGTGCTATAACATTTGATGTGAATGCCAATTGCAGGAAGTTGAAGCAACCATAATTAATGGGAAATGGACTGAAACTGGGCACATAATTGTTACTACTACTGGTGGTAAGAATGGTGTTTGTGTATCTCAGAGCAATTAGTGCTTGACTTTGATGGATGTGATGTACAAGACAAATTGGATGTTATATGTATTGAGCTGCATTTGATATGTGTTTGTGTATCTTCATGTGACATGTGGACACTATATGAGCATTGAATATCGTTTTGATATGTGCTAAAAATTGTATTTTTTTCTATATTAAATTGTTCTGTTGAACAGTCTGTCGCTGTAAATGTAGGGAGTGTTGGATGATCTAACGATGAATGTGTGGTAACAGATTATCTGTCGCTAAAGAGTGGCAACAGGCTATCTGTCGCTGTAAATATTCACTACAACAGACCATCTGACGCTAAAAGTACCATCTGACGCTAAAGATTTTTAGCAACAGGACTTACAACGTCTACGCAAGTCTGTCGCTGTAACTTTTTAACGTCAGTTCGTCTGTCGCTGTAGCCGCTTTTAGCGTCAGATTGTCCATCGCTAATCTTGGTGTTGTGGTGTAGTGATTGAGGATGCCTTGCACCTTAGCTTAGCCACCCTGTACAACAATGCTACTCTGACAAACAAAGATCCTATCAAGAGTAAGGTGCTTCTGGAGATGCCAAAAGGATGGACAGATTTCTTTGGCTGCTTGCTATAGTCCCCTCCTCATTTTGATTGGGCAACCAAGCAGCTAATGTCTAGATTCTCTAAGCATCTGCAGCAGCAGGGGGACACCTCCACACTTCTGCTCCCAACAGTTTGTCGTGAATCAAACTCATGAGCAAGGTTTAACATAGCTCCAACTACCAAGATATGTGAAGAGAACTTCTCTGTTGAGAAGAATGATTCATCAGTCCTATGCCAAGAAAAGAGGAAGAAATATGAAGGACAATCCCCAACTATTGATTCTGAAGTCAGGAGGAGCCCTAGGGTCAAGGAGAAAAATATGGGATTCAAGACTAACCAATGCAGGGTGAAAAACTACTTGGATTGTTCCACCAACCCTCCTACTTTACCCCTGGAATCCCTAAAAAAGATTAGAACAGAATTTTGTCAGCTCAACCCAGATCTTCTTGAAGAACAGCTGTTGGCAAAAAAGAAGACAGCCCCAATAAGCAAGAGCAAGGGAAAGAACAGCAACTCTGCCTCTGACCATGCAGAGATGGGGAATACAGCTGCTGTTGATGAGAATAAGGATGACAACAGCAAGATCTCCAAGGATGATGGGCAAGTCACAAAGGAGAAGAAGTCCAGCAAGAAGGATGAAGATGCCTAGATGCCCTCCTATTTCCAGTCCCCCCTTTTAGTTTTCCTTTGTTTATTTACTTTGTAGTGGTTAAAGTCTGGTACTATTTGGTTGTGGCTGTTATCCACTGCTGGATCCCTTTAAGTTATCTTTTAGTTCTCTTTTTTGGCTTGGCTAGTGTTTTTTCCTCTCTTTTCTCCTTCGTGTGGGTAGGGAGCCCACACCCACACCCACACCCGCACACATTAGCATCGATCGTAGGCCGAAGCTCGAGGCAACGGACAAGGGTTTAGGGCTGGCGTAGAGACGAGAGGTAGGATTCGCCGCACAATTACAATCAAACCGCCGTCTGTGTTTATTTATTTATTATACAAAACAAACTCATTTTATATTCCTTTCCACCCATCAAAGCGGCCACTGTCTAGGAGTAGCTAGCATGGCATAGAGTCACGGTTCTGGTAGCTTCAGTTACATCATCATGCTCCTACATACTAGGATACAGTCACATGCATGCACCTAGGAGTAGCTAGCAAGGGATGGTTGCTTATTCGTCCGTCCGTTCTGCCCAGCTTGTGACAATAAAAAATTCAGTTTCTACCGCTAGCAAGTACTAGTATACGTTGGGAGACCAAGGAGGGAAGCTGAACACATGCTTTGCTGCTGCCCCGGTTCTCCCTCCTAGGCTCCAAGTCTCTCGTCCTTAGGCCCTCCACAATGTGCGCTTGAGTGATGCCCAAAAGAAGAGAGAAGATTCTGGAGTCATTCTCTCCATTACAGCGAGCGGATCCAACTCCGAGCGATGCCAGAAAAATGGAGAGCGGCGCAACTACTTGCGCCGGTGCCAGCCGATACCCAAATCATAAAATAGTATTTTCACCGGGGCCTCGTCGCTGGCTCCGTCTTCCATCACCGAGGAAAACGAAGGTCCGGATTCATCTTTATTTCGTTTTATTTCCTCGTGGATGGGTGGTGGGTCCCATGGAAGCGATGCGGAGCGCTCCCCACATTGCAGCCTATCAAGCGCGATGCCAGAATCAGAGGCGGAGTTGACGTATTTTTCTTGGCATCGCTCTACCATTGTGGAGGGCCTAAGCCCCTCCGCCGGCCGCAGCTCGTCCTCACACCCCTTCTGCTGTTGCTGCAGAACCGCCCTAGCTCCCAGGTTCTCCCTCCCAGGCTCAGTCTCTCGTCCTCACGCCCCTCCGCCAGCCGCCACTCGTCCTCACGCCCCTTCTGCTGCTGCTGCAGAACCGCCCTAGCTCCCAGGTTCTCCCTCCCAGGCTCGTCCTCCCTCCTAGGTTGGATTTGGAAAAATTACTGCCAAAATAAGCACAAAGTGTTTTGCTGGCTCCTTTTAAAGGACAGACTTAGCACCAGAAACCTACTAAGAAGGAAACATATGGAATTGGAAGACTATAGTTGTGTCCTCTGCACTACCTCTGTGGAAGAATCTTTGGTCCATCTCTTCCTCCATTGTTCATTTGCTGTCAAGTGTTGGGAATGGATTTATATTCAAACTTTCAACCAGCTAGATGCTTACCAGAACTTAGAAATGATCAAGGAACAACTATAGGTACCCTTCTTCATGGAGATTATCATTCTAATGTGCTGGGCTATCTGGAAGTCAAGAAACAACCTAATTTTCGACCAAGTTCAGCCCTCTTTGCAATAAGTGAAAAGGATCTTCATATCAGAGCTTGCACTGCTTCTTTGGCGTCCAAAAAGGAGTCATCTTCCCCTCATGAATCAGTGGTTAAACAATCCGGTTTAATCTATTAAGTGTGGCTCATTTTCTTTCTCTCCTTTTTTTTATTTCTTGAGCAGCCTTTCTCTGCTGCTGTTGTAGCTGTGGCTGCTTCTGTTGTTAGTGCCCCTGCTACCCTTTATTTTTGTACTCTTATTCAGTTCTGTTACTAATAAAATCTGCAGTAGGGGCATGCCCCTCCTGTTTCCTTAAAAAAAAAATCTTCATGACTAAGGGCTACTGGTTGAAGTTCACTAGGCTCCTCCAACATCATGTTATTCTTGAGTTAGGTTCTCCATTGGCTCACGTCACTTGCCTTTCAACTCCAATGTCATGACTTGTTTTTGTACATGGTTTTCTAGACCACTGTCTACCACCATGTCAAAACAACTCGATTAGCACCTTTCACAACGTCTTTGTATTGCCTCCAATGTGTCTCCGTTGACAAGTTCAACACATAACGTGTTCTATCCTTCCCAGAATCAAACCATCCTTTCATCGTAAACTCACTATAAAACTTATCCCTTGCATGGCATACAAGCTCACTAAGGCTATCTTTGACTCTTCTTATGACCTTCCATATTTTTATTATTCTCTAACACACTAAACTCTCCATCTACATTAATTCTAAGACGCAATATATCATAACTTAACTTCAACACCTATAAATAAATGAGGCCTTTTCTAAGACGCAATCATACGCTGGGTGGGTTGTTTTGAAATTTTCGTTTGTTTGTTCACGTGGCGCAGCCGCGCGCCTACCCGCCGCACGCTTTTTATCTTTTCTGATGATGAATTCTGGCGCCGCTTGCGGACACGGCCGGCGGCGACAGCGTCTTCAGCCTTTTCTGATGATGAGGGGAGGCTGCTTGCGCACCCGACGGCGCACGGCGTCTTCCAATTGAAGCCGCGCGCGCGCGAGCGCGACGTCCCAATCCAACACCCCACAATCCACATCGGGAGATGGCAATTCTTTGCCTGTTTGCCATTGTTTTGTCCTCCTCTCCTACTTTCTTACGCGAGACGACGACGACGACACATCGATCGGCTTATTATACAATCTATACTAGGTAGAGTATATGGAGAGCAGCATGATTGAGATTGACTAGCAGATTCCGCTGACGCGCATGCAGGAGACAATTCATTGACAGGGCATCAAATCGACATGTTTTGCACCAATCGCGTCCTTGATTGCCTTATTTCGTTCTGGTACCGTGCATTGTCAAATGCAGTAGTAGTACTCCGCGAATGGAGGCATTGGCTCTTTCTGTAGAGCATAATCTGCGCCACCACTCCAGCATGCAGAGCCTCTTGGCTCTTTTTGTACTACTAGCAACCTAGCACGGCGGCTAAGACAGCGGCTGGTTACTACATCCCTGGGTGTTTTTAGTTACTCAGAAGTCAGAAAAGCAAACCACCACACAATATCTACTCCCTCTATACTTAAAAAAAATGTAAAGTCGTGCAAGTCAAATTAGTTTAAATTTTATCATATCTATAATGAATATTAACATTTATGTCTCTAAGTAGATTTACTATAAAAATATATTTTATAATTAATTTATGATTCTTAAGTTGTATCATAAAGGTTGATATTTTTTTATATAACTTTGGTCAGAATTCAAAGCGTTTGGCTTTTTTTTTTAAAAAAAAGTGAGGAGTGCAACTTTTTGACTATTCTCTGAGGATCTACTCCTCGTCACATCACTTCATTTTTCTTATGCAAGTCACATCGTGGATATTTTTGAACAAGCAGGAGGAGCTTGCGCCCCTACTGAATTCACATGGATATTTCAAGTCCAATGGATCAAAATCAGTACAATCTTCTATCTGAAGTGCTAGGTCATACAATCTTCAGTTTCACCGACTTTTTACAAAAGAAGATACAAATATTTATGATATAAAAAATATATATTTATAATTATAATTGTTGACATTATTATTTATAAAACTTAATTATACTTATAATAGTTTGACTTAGACTAGATCTAGATATGTTTTTTTTTAACACAGAGGGATATTTCTCGTCCTGTTCGTTTGGGCTAGTTTGGCTTATAAGCCATGACTGAAAGTACTGTTGGCTGGTTTGGTGTGAGAGAAAAATAATACTCCCTCCATCTCAAATTGTAAGTCATTCCAAGAATCTTGGAGAGTCAAAGCTTCTCAAGTTTGACCAAAATTATAAAAAAATTACAAAGATTTATGACATCAAATAGGTATACTATAAAAATATAATTAACAAAGAATCTATTAGTACTTAGTTGGTATCATAAATGTTATTATCTTATTATATAAACTTGGTCAAACTTGAGATGCTTTGACTCTCCAAGATTCCTGGAATGACTTACAATTTAAGATGGAGGGAGTATTAGTTAGCTGATAAGTCATGGCTTATAAGCTAAATACAACCAAGCGAACAGACTTAATAACGGGCCTGCCATCCTGCTCTCTCTGGCCATTAACAGGTACGTAGGCCCATCGCTCATTCTACCTACAACGACTAGGGCCTATCTCTGGATGTACAAGAAATATTATAACAGACCTGTTGGTGTGGCATATGCCATGGTCCTGCATCGCCATATTTTGTATCTTCAATTCAATATATAACTTGAACTACATATAGATTTCGATCGTGTGGCTGCTAATTTTGATGGACATTTATTTCCCTTATTTTGAGAGCCTATATATGCATGCTGCAGATTTGGTTGGCCGGCATGTTGTGTCGTTTGCTGGGCACATTAATTTCTTCAGCTCACGGGTGTAGCAACCAAAAAAGAAGCGATTTTTTTGAAAAGTAAAAAAAATCCACTTGTATTCTCGGAATTCTCTAACTCAAAAGACACGTCAGTTCTGTAACCAAAATCTTCCTTTTCCGCTTTGCAAAATTTGTGAGATACGAACGAGTACATTCATCTAACGTCGGGACGTATACAAATTCTCCACGGCTTGATCGATATCACTGTTACTGTTATGGTAAAAATAAATCTAAACACTCCGGAGAAACAGTTGCAGGCAGGGTCTATATCTTGACGGTGACGGTGGTGATCGAAGCCGGCCGGAGATTGATGTGAATATCCATCCATCCAGTAAATTAATTGCCATTGCCGACCCCCGCAAGAAGGGGCTCCTCCGTCGTCGTCTTATCCTCCCATTTGTGTAACCTTTTCTGTGCTTCCTCTACCTGAAACATAATTATCCAAACAGAGACAACGGAAACAAGTAGCAACAACACACAGTTAGCAGAGCTTAGCATTCATGATTGAACCTAGATACAAAAGTAAAAATGAAAATGTATCTTTTATTCTGCAAGTTTTAGGAATTCCGACCTCTTTGTTCCAATCAGTTCTCAAGGTGACCCACAACAAAATAGCCGTCTGCATGCAAGTTCCTCCAATCATACCACCCCAAATACCCTGTCAGGAGAGGCATGAGTACGTCATTAGAGTTCATCATCATTCGGTATACAAAAATTAAAAAACATTACTAACTATGCATTTGAGCTCATTACCTTTACACCGAGCTTGAAGACGAACCCGAGGAGGGCGCCGAGGGGAACACCAACTATGTAGTAACAGCCAATGTTCACGTAGGCTACGAATTGTTGCCACCCACACCCAACAGCGACACCTTTTATGTGAAATATTTGCTTGTTAGAAATGTTCAAATCACACGGAGAACGAACTACTCCTACAAGTCATGATCAGAAATAATCAGTCGAGGTATCATCCATTTATTTCTGATCATGATGTAAGTTTGCTGTGCTCTCCCCATTCAATTAAGAAGGAAAGAGATGGGAAGCACTTGCCCAGCCACCACATGATTTCTAGGAGAATCGATCATTGCACGTCCTAAATATTGACATGACACCCACTAAAGTTGCTCGTAGTGCTTACGAGTCTGTATATACTATATAGTGTAAAATGTGAACAGGTCAATTTTTTTTTTTACGAGGACATATAGGCGTTTTCATTGGTTGCATGAGAGACGTGGTAGTATTTGGTAAGTCATTGATTACCTAATTCAAACTTAAATGTATCTCAAGCTTTATCATCATCAGACAAAAAGTAGTGGCCTGAGATAATAACCATTCTAGTGCAAACATCTAAAGTTCCTCATACTGAATGGATTGCTCAGTCAGTTAGAGGATAAATTATTCCCACTGACCTAATAATTAATAACTGGTCTATGCATGCATGTCAATAGGTATGACTAGAAAAGCTTCAAGCTTCTTAATGATGAACACAAACAATTGGTAAAGCAGGTTTTGGATGCTACGTTTACTAATTTGGTACGTAGTAGCATATAGCAGGTTCACATAAGAGATTGAGAGAGAGTCTCTGAAATCTATACCTGATAGAACAGGTTGGATGCCGTTGAGAATGAGCGTGATGGCAAGCAGTGGGCAGAGATCCGCCACCGCGTTGGACACCACCTCACCCTCTGTGAACAAGTAGCTGATGTAGTTGCGCAGGCAGAGGATCACGATGCTAAGCATGACAGATATCAGTGTGGAGACCGCAGTCACTACCCACACTGAGAAGCAGGCAGATTTTGGGTGGCCGGCACCGAGCTCATTGCTCACTCTCACGCTGGAAATCAATCATTCAGAAGTCAGTTAGCATACACAGATTAAACCAGTAATAAATTAAGCCTGGCAGCTGTAGTTTGTAGTTGAGTTGCGAACCTACCTGGCAGCAGCATTGAACCCTACTGAGATCATGAACACCCACCCAGAAATAGTCATGCTGCAGATCAGATAACACGAACAAGACAACAAGATTAATGTTTCTGATTTGACATGATTTTCTGGTAACGTACTACGCTACTACTCACCATACAGACAGCGCATCCAATGCAAGTTCAGGGTTGGGGAGCAAGCCGGCGATGAGCACCAGGACCTGAAAGTACCAGGTCTCAAGGCAGAGCATAACGGCCGACGCGGCGGAGAGCTTGAGGAAGTCCCACAAGCCCGAGAAGGCCTGGCAGGTGAATCCGGTCCAGGTGTGTCGGCACCTGGGGCTCATGACGATGTACGCGAACTGCGCGGCGACGATGAGCCACCAGCTGAGGCTGAGCACCAGGGAGGCCCCCAGCAGGCCGAGGCCGGCCTTGTAGACGACGACCCAGCTGAGCAGCAGGTGCAGCGCCAGCGTGGCGGTGGAGATGTAGGCGCTCGGGAGCACGATGCTCTGCGCCTGCATGAACTTCTGGATCGGGAAGTTGATGGCGTACGCGAAGATCTGCGGGATCAGGCCGTACACGAAGATGGACGCGGCGCGGGCGATCTCCGGCGACTGCCCCAGGAACACCAGGATCGGCTCCGAGAAGGCGTAGAGCACGGCCAGCGGGACGCCCGTGGCGCACAGGAGCACGGCCGAGCGCTGCAGGTAGATGCCCAGCATGTCGTACTTCTGGGCGCCGTAGGCCTGACCGCAGAGCGTCTCCACCGCGCTGCCCATGCCCAGCTGCGACAACCAAACTATTATGAACATCTGGTTCTTCATTTTGGTGGAACCGTGATTCGCGACAAATAAATTTAAACAGAAGATTCGGGCCAATTTCATGATATTGTGAATAAGGCCCATACATGCGAACGGCTTTACCTGACCAGTAGGCAACAATGATGCAGGCCCATCTATGCATTGCAAAGGCCCGGAAAATCTTTTGTTTTCATAATTTTTTTGAAAGAAACTTTATTTGTAAAAAAACAATTCGTTGATTTAAATTTAAACAAGGCTCTTGTCGCCGTCTTGCTCCGGCTGACAAATAAATTGCCTTACATTGGACGATTTTTGTCCATTTTCTACATTGGAGTATCTTAAAAATCTCCACTCTTTTATATGAGCTCAACTAAAGGCAAACTTTATGCGACAGCTATAGAGCTCAATGAAATCTGTAACTTTATAGTTCACCCTTATTTTGTGTACAATCATATTGGTGTTGAAATAATTGATATAAATTTACAGATATAGAAATACATATTTGAACATTATGGTTTTTCAAATAATTCAACAGTCATGTACATAACTTTATTAACCAAAAAAAAAACGGTGAGCTGTATCTCTATTCGGGGTCATATGGTCAGGAATGTTTTTTTAACAAATTGTTAAGATGTGGGCCACTCCTCTTCTTAAATTATATGGTGGTGCTGGTCACATATCACTATATCAGCAACAACTTAAAGTTCAAGCAGAAAATACAATCAAAAGTAAAAGACCTAATAAAAGACGGACATACTAATTTAAGATGGTATGTATTAAACCTTAATTTTACAGAACATCTTCACACATGTATATGATTCGATGTAAACTTAGCGTAGCTTAGTTGGTTAGGTTTTTGTTGTGGAATCTGTTCTTCTAAATTTAAGTATTTTTTAACATTGGTGATATCAATTTATTCTAGTGTTTTGCACCGTGCACACTTAATTGTAGTTTGTTACTAAAAAAGGTCAATTAATAATTTCAGCGAAAAACTAGAAGCAGATTTAATTTAGAGAGCGTATATATAAAATGGTAAAAGATTATTATCCATGCAACTAATAAGTGCAGGGTGAGCTAATCATTTAGAAATGCTTTATAATCTAACCATTTCGTCATCGATCTTGTGGTTTGGCTCATTTATGCTGGAAAGAGTCAAAAGGAAAGGACCAGAAGCTAACATTTGGAGGTTATGTAGACTACGACAGCCACCAAGAAACCAAACTAAAGCTGGAAGCATCGAAAACGATCACGTACGATAGCGACCGTTTTGTCCCTGCATGTATGTATGTATCGTCAATTTCTTCATGAACACAGGTGCCCGGTGTGACGGTCAGAGATCTACTAGACGTGAGGCCCAATTTTGCTAGCACTACTATCAGGTAGGCAACCAACGGGGACACCCTTCTAGAAAGGAAACGAGCACGCCCTAGACGACGAGCACTGCAGGATCGGAGGACGTTACGTGAAATGAAAGCGCGGGCAACGCTCTGCCCGTCGTCCGGCCGGCGCTCAGCTCGCTCGTTCCATGGCTCCATGCAGAAGCAGCCGTTCTGGCGCCGCCACTAGGCAGTACCAAGGTTTTTTTTATCGGCCGAAATTCACGGAAATTTTCGAAATTTTCTTTTTATCCACAGGGTCTGATAAAATTTGACATCGGTTAAATTTTTCTCTTCTTTCCTGCTTCCACACAGACAACCTAAATTCAGCCATACGACAATCCCACACTATAATGTTTTATTCTTGTTTTTATCTGTGAACAAATGATGTTTAATAGCTTAGGAATAGTTTCAAGTTAAATTTTACGGAATTTTTTCAAAATAATTTGATTTTTTTTTGAATTTGATCCGATATATCCGATATATCTTGCTTATCCTATTTATCCATGACCTTCAATAAATTTTTATTTCCGATAATGAAAACCTTGGACAGTACTAGCCAATTTGTTTGGTAGCAGGTCTCACTCAAAGGTACCTCGCTTCTGCTAGCGCCACTCTGATGGCGATGAGCAGCAGCAAGCCGGCCGGCCGGCCGGAACGCTGGATTTCGTCCGCTTTGCTTGCGGTTGCAGCAGCTCAGGATCTATAGGGAGGGCTCGCCGATTGTGTCGTCTCCTTTAATTTCGTCATGAGCGTCCCGGAGGTTGCGCGGTAGGATCGAAATGAGGTCGCTCTTGCTCAGGATCGATTAGTGCCCCCGGATTGGCTTGGCATTGCGAGTCTCACGACTAACGATGAGCATGCAGCCTGGGACACGGCAGCCTGCCCAAAGCACGGTTTTTTAGACCGGTCCGAGCACGGCACAGGCCGGTCTTGTGCAGGCCCGGGCCAGCACGGCCCCATGCACCGGGCCATGCCTAGGTCGCTTCCCAGGCATGCCGGGCGGCACGGCACGACCCAGTAAATGACCAAAGGCCCGGTGAGAAAGCCCCAGCAGCAGCAGGCCAACAGCCCACCACGCCTTCAGCACCCAGGCACTACAGCCTGCTCCCGCAAAAGCTCACCACGCCTCCTCCCTTAACCCTAACTTCGCTACACCCCGGCCCCTCTCCCACGCCGCCGCCGCGCACTCAGCTCCTCGCCTCCTGCTCGCTCGCGTTGGCCCCCTGCACCCGCGGACACACCGGCCTCCAGCACACAAGCACGGCGGACGAGCATGACGACGTCGAGCGCACCAACCTCCTCCACGCTCCCACGCGCTCCGGGCCTCCTCTCCTGCCGCGCGCGGATGCTCCATCACCGCCTGCGGCTGGATCTGCCTCGGCGGCGAGCGCGGGGCAGCCATGGAGCTGCGGCTACAGGGGCGAAGAAGCGACGGCACAGCCTCGACCTTCTCGACTTCTCCTCGTCCCTTTCCCTTGCAAGCGAGCCTCGGGCCAGCCCAATAGGCTTTTGGGCCCATGCTTTTCAGGCCAGCACGGCCCCAAAATCAGGCCCGGGCACGAAGGACTGGTGCGGCACGGCACGGCGGCACGCCGAGCCCTTCCGTGCCATGCCCTTTCGGGCCGTGCCTAGCACGGGCCCGTGCCGGGCTGGGCCGAGCGGCCCGTTTGCTCATCTTTACTCACAAGTCACCTCCTTTTTTTTTTTCTTTCTTTCTAGACTAGACTATAGACAAAGAGCTCCCTCCTGGCGCAAGTCGAGCGTGTCGTGTCCTGCAGTCCTGCTCCCATATTCAAACATCCCTCAACAATTTTAAACACAACTTGTATTTGGTCAAAACCTACCTACAATTCCAATGTGGGCCTCCCCTAGCCCAAGAATGAAGAGCTGGTTGGCAGAGTGGACGGCAGAGGTCGTATATATTCTACTCCTAGTAGTCCTAGTATGATACTGTCATCGTAACGTGAGCATATGAACCCGATTCAGGAAAAGGAATTCCCACACTTACTATTATTTTTGTTATAAGGCTATGTTCGCTTCAGTTTATAAGATAGAATCAATTTTATTTTTTCGTCACCAAACCGTTTTTTTTTTTCACAATAAATTAGCTCAATAAATCAGCAGCAAGATCATACTTCGTTCAATTGGTTCAAGAGGAACGTCCCGTCCCTACCTACCAAATTAATACCGATCAACCAACAACAATCTAAATTAAGCCCGGCGGCGTTTGCTGCTGCTTTATTTGCACTGCGGCAAATAAAAAATACTGCCGTCCTCTCGCGCTTTCTAATAATGCCTGCCTGCCTGCCACGCCCGGATAATCGATGGTAACTAACTAACTAACTAAAACAGTCTCATCGAGGAGCCCGGCCGGATAATCGGGAGAGAGGGACAACTAACTACGTACGCATCCATCCACGACGACAAATCAAAGCAATCAGAAGGCGGAGGAGAAAGAAACCTGCAGGGATGGATATGCATGTATGAGTATGACTGTGCGTGCGTGCAGTTGCGTACATACCATGAGGCCGTAGGCGAAGATCTGGATGCCGGTGTTGCCGAGCGAGGCCGCGGCGAGCTCCAGGTTGCCCAGGTGGCCCGAGAAGATCTGCGTCGACATGGACATGAGGTAGTTGATCATGTACATCACCACCGCCGGCGCCGCCAGCCGCGTCAGCAGCCGCAGCTCGATGGACGCCGCGGCCCACGCGCGGCGCGCCCACGGGGACGACGCCTCCGCCTCCGCCGTCAGGATGCTCTCCAGCCGCCCCGACGCGCCGTCGTGCGCGTCCGCCTCGTCGCCGGCCATGCTCTCCCGAGTCCCGACGACCTAGGCTATGTGTCTTGCTTGGGATGGAACCAAGGCGGGCAGGAAATTAAAGCCTGGGATTCCAAGGGCGAGTCTGATAATTTATCGCATCGCCCCTGCTATGCGTCTCTCGTCGTGCCACTGTGACTGAAGTCTAGAACGTTCTGCCCCCAGAGCCTATACGAATGGATAAGAAAATGCAAAATATTCCAACACGACCTAGTGAACTCTAGAATTCATCGTTGGCAACAATAATGTAACATTTGATCATTGCCATTATGAAAAATTAATCCGCATGCAACACCTTGCAAGAATGGTACAGTACATCTCTTTATTTTTTCTCCTTTTATAAAATTTAAAAAATATAATTTATTTTTATATCCATAATATAAGTTAATGTTGATAATAATATCACAATGTCCTATTAAACCTACATCGAATTAAACTACGGTACATTTTTTCTCCCGTTGCAAAGCATAAAAATATTTATCTCAAAAATATATATCATAACTTTAACTTTTTTTTACTATCTGTATGTCGTTATGCACAGTTAAATATGGAGTTCCATGACGTAATTTTAATCTAGGATAAAGTATTAGTTGCCAATAATGTCAAGGATTCATCTATCTACTGACAATTATATGACAAAGACCTCTCTTAATTTTTCACGTGATGGCCTTAGTCGGGGATTGTACTGGGACACGTGAACAACTTGAAGACACAGTCATTTTAACTGGTTTGGACAACAACCTACTCAGTATTTCAATTTATAGTTTGATTAGTTGGACAATAGTAATAAGCTCATCAATGTTCTAATAAAAATAATTTTTGTTTTTGATGAAAACTACATCGAGTGAGATCTTTATTTTCTAGATAAAGATAGATCAAGAGTTCAAAGACCCATAACGTTGCAATTTATTGTTTTTAACATTTATTCTATATATAAAAATAAAAAGAATTGTGAGGTACGCATCCGAAGGGACGTACGGATTGAACGGGAAATCGGACGGCGACCAGAAAAAAGAAAACGGAAAAAACGTGGGCAGAAAACGGAAGTACGAACGAAAAGAACATCAGAACCGTACGGGCGGCGACCACAAGAAAGAAAAAAAGGAGTTAACGCACGAACACTCGGAATCGGATTTGAAGGACGAAGGAAGGACCAACAGTTTACTCGTCGGTAACAAATGAATATCAAAACGGAAACGAAAATGGACCGAAAGTAATAAAAAAATGAACGAAGAATTTGAAAGGCAAATCTTTGGCATTATGGAGGGGCAGTTCGGCGGGTAAGAAAACCAGTCGAATTCCACTGTGCACGGCTGGTTTTCACTGTTTACTCTTTTCCAAATTCCTACAAATTCATTCAGATTCCTCCCAGGGAACCGGGTCTATGGAGGAGCAGCTCTCTCTCTCTCTCCCCTCCGGCCAGTACACGTCGCTCAATTATGCCGAAGAATTTTTTGAAAGGCGAAAGAATAAAACATCGTGCGACGATTGTGTGCCGAATACGAAGAAATCAACATTGGTTCACCCCGAACAGCAAACACCCGTCTCATCCCTTTGCTTCACATTTCCTCATTGGCTCAATGGTCTGGGCCCTGACATAATATTACCATTAGATAATGATTGCTGGAAAAGTAATAAAATTGCTTGGTTTGGTGTGTGATCAAGCATTTTTTTCATCTCCGGTAGCGAAGCACGAGCATTTTAGCTAGTATTAGAATAAAATATAAACTAATTCGAACTAAAGTGACACTGTTTTAGTGCGTGGTTCAAGTTCTCTGACAGACACTAATGTAGATGGCAGGTTCTCTTTCACACACACTTCAATCAATGTAGGCCGTGTTCGGCTGGCTGGCTGGATGATTGCCGGCTGGTCAGCCACCTCATAAAATCACTATTTACGTCCTGCCAGAACAATATTTTTCTCTCACAACAATCAGCCAAAACAGTATTTTTCAGTCCTGCCGAACAGGCCCGTAGATGGTAAACTGAAGGTTCAAAACCGTGATCCAAGAACTTGTCTTTTAGTGCACATAAACCTAAAGTTTATTATTTTCATATGAATTTTTCAAATGCAAGTTTGAATTTCAACTTTTTCGTGTGAGTAATTTGTACGCATTATGGATGTGCCAAGCTTTAATTTTTTTTAAATGACTAAAATATATTTTTTAAAATTAATTTTCATAGTTTTACATAGTATAGATGGTTTCCACCATATATTTTTCCTAAATATTCGGACAGACACTTTGATTCCGCCCACCGATAAAAGGGTCGCACAATGACCAAGCTAGTGCGACATCTCTTTAATAAAAAAGTTTGTACTATATATTCTCTTTCACACACACTTCAATCAATGTAGATGGTAAACTGAAGGATCAAAACGGCGATCCAGGAACTTTGTCTTTTAGTGCACATGAACCTAAAGTTTATTATTTTTGTATGAATTTTTCAAATGCAAGTCTGAATTTCAACTTTTTTGTGTGAGTAATTTCTACACATTATGGATGTGTGCCAAGCTTTAATTTTTTTAAATGACTAGATATATTTTTTAAAAATTAATTTTCATAGTTTTACCAAGTAGATGGTTTCCACCATATTTTTTTTTCTAAATATTCAAACAGACACTTTGATTCAGGCATTCAGCCCACCAATAAAAAAGGGTCGCATGATAACCAAGCTAGTGCGACATCTCTCTAATCTAAAAGTGTATATCGGTCCTATTCGCTTCGCTGAAAAAAATAAGTTGAAACATTGTCCGGCTGATTTGTTGTGAGAGAAAAATACTGTTCCGGATAAAAAAACAAGTTGAAAAAGATGGATTACAAGAGAAGCGAACAAAGCCACTGTATATGTTAGCCCTTTCCTCCAAGTTTTTACAAACATGAACAGTTGAAAAATTCAACATGTGCACTCACCGCACGCAGCCAAACCAAAGACGCCCGCAGTGACCTCAGGCGAACATATATGTTACCTACAGTTGCTGCCGTCTCCAGTTTAAAACTGTTCGAGATGGAGACTTCCATGTAAGATATATACACTTCACATACCTGATAGAGAGGACAGTTGCATATTATATTGCACGGAGGCTTCTAGAACAGTACTCCTGCTATGTCCAATGGTAAAATAGGATTAAATTCATCAATGATCCTCAAAGTTATCTTGAAGTGTCGTCTACATCCCAAAGTTCTCAAATGCATTTTTTTTCTTTCCAAAGTTGTAACTGGTTCATCTAGATCGAAACAGACATTTACCCGACCCACTGTCTTACGTGACATGGATATGACAGATGCAAATATGTCAGCGCTAAAGTTTCACCTTAAAAAATTGTATATTTTTTATACAATCTTGGATGAAAATGATTTTTACATAAAAATTGTAGCTCTTAACGAGATCTACAACTATGTAGAATTGTTTTTTTCACTTAAGATTGTTAAGATGCTAAAAATAATATAAAACTTTAGTAGCATATTAATCGTGTATCAGGGCCTATCGCCTTAGAAAATTCATATCTTTCTTGCAGTGAGATGTGATGTGTCAAAATGAAAATCAAATATAAAGTTATGATGTCATGGGATATAGTCTGCAATAAGAGTTCCCATAGTTTAAGCTACGATTTCAACTAATTGCATATTGGAACCTAATGAAGATATTCTATAGAGGGGACCAATGGATATGAATGAAAAGAACATACAAAGAAAGTTTATCTTGGCCGAATCAAGATTACAGAGTATTTATATGAATATCGGTGATAATTATTTTTTACTTTTTTTGTAGGTAATGAATACGATGTATATAAAACTTATATGTTCTAAGAGTCTAAACCATGCGAAACAGCAAAAGCATAGTTTGATGCATTGTTCTTGTGAACCAAGCGTCAATTGGTTGAGTTATTCGTGGTGAAAGCTGTCTATCTAGATTCAAGTTCTTGACTTAGGACAAATACTTCTATTTTTTAGATTATTTTAGGATTTAATGGTGACTTCATCAATATCAACATACGTGAGTTTCTGAGCCTTTCAGAATGTGTACGTTTATATTGATATGTTTGGATGCATGAGTCTTCAAATTCCGTCATAGATGGCCTTTTATGACGGATTTTGGGAATATTGTGACGAAATGAAAATATCATGTATCAACAAAACGGTAGTGCTAGCGCCCGGACGTCTGTCCGGACGCCCACGCCTGCACTCCGTTTCGCGCGCTCCACATGGAGCCCACGCCGCCCGAGCGAGAAGAGGGGAACGGGGTGGTTCGGAAGGACCCGGCCACGGCGTTGATTGGATGCTGAACCGACACCAGGAGGAGAACACACTGAGATGAGGCAGCAGAAGGTGAGGAGAAAGATGTAACACCCGATCTAGTTTTGAAACATCCAGATGCAACACTTACAACATACGTCTGAAGACAGATGAAACACTTTAAACATGCGCTAAAACACTTGCAAAACACACCTGAAAAACACTAGAAACCATTGTGTTAGAGATATGGGACAGGGGTACCCGTACCGCCCGTATATATGACCACCACCAAGCTATCGGCCCAGGAGCCGTCAAGGAGGAGGCCCGCAAAGGCTAACAAGATCAACCAATGTGAAGATCAAGGCAAACCAAGGCGGACGTATCTTGACGATAGCTAGGATCAATCAAGTGTAACAAACTAGGAATATAATCTGTTAGCCCGATCGCCCTCTCTGTAACACTATCTCTCCTGCCTATATAAAAGAGGGTAGGGACCTCGGGCTCGGGATCCAATCTTCCACCAATTCCATCTATCTCGTAGCTAAGAGCAACAACCCCTATAATTGAGCATACAAATACCAGAGCAGCCGCACCACTGGAGTAGGGTTTAGCGTGCACCACGCCCCGAACCAATATAAATCTCTGTGTCTCGTGTGCTACCATCTGATTCCGTCTACATGATCACGTTGCTGGATTTTGCCGAAGCAAAACAATCTGACAGTTGACGCGCCAGGTAGGGGCCTTTTGTGTTCAGATTCATTTTTGTGTTTTGGATGGCTATTCTCTATAGGTCGACTAAGGGTGTGATCAAGAGGCGGTCGAAGAAGGACGGCCATGGCGCTGCCACCTCTGCGCGATCGAGGGTTCCACGGCGTGGCAATCTCAAGACTCGCGTGACGTCCTCGGTGTCATCATCGCCCAATCAGCTCTACCTCGCCAGGCTCGGGGACGCGATCGACGCAGGACCACTTCAGCTAGAACATCACGTAAGTCGCTACGCCAAGTCTACTTTTTCTCAATTCTGTCAGGAGTACCTCCTCGACACCGCACGCACGATCTGGTGGGAATCACACCATCCAGATGGTGCACAACCATCACCATCACTGGATGCCATTTTGCCTAGATTCTTTGACAGGCTCAAGAGCGCCACGATGGCATGCTCCTGGGAACTCTTCTTGACACCCACGATCAACCCTAACAGGGCCGGGTTACCCCGGATAATGAAGAGAAATCGCAGAACCAACTGGCTGAGTGCTAAATGAAGCCAAAAGCTGAGTTATCGGGTAAATCTTGGCTATGCCATGAACCTTCCATGTCAAAACCACAGACACCTGGTGGCTCATCTTGCCAAAGATTGTAAATGTATCTTGCGACAGCCGCCACAACGACTCTCTCACAGGGCACCCCTCGAGGGGACAATCAATGGTGTAAGGGACACTCGAAACAAACCCTCAAACAAGTGATGATCATTCGTGCCCATACTAGGATCCGGTCAGATTCGGGACATACACCTGTTGTTTTGGAGGCTCACACCGCGGCACCCACGACGATGACCCGGTACCCTGGTCAGAGCACCCAATCACTTTCGACGAAAGTGACCAACCCGTACACTTGGTCGATGTCGGCAGGTTCCCCCTGGTTGTCAGCGTAGTTCTCGAGACTATCCGCGCCACTAAGATCTTCATGGATGGAGGAAGTGATTCCAATATGATATATTGGGACACTTTCGAAAGACTAAAGATCGGCACAGACAAATTACGCCCACTAAGGGGCCCGATCATTAGAATAGTACCAAGGAGACAGGTGATGCCTCTCGGCATCATAGATCTATGGGTTACATTCGGTGAGGCAGCAAACTCTCACCAAGAGATACTCCCCTTTGAGGTTGTGGATTTCTAGGACACCTATCATGCCATCCTCGGCATACCATGTTTTGTCAAATTCATGGTTGTCCCTCACTATGCGTACCTAAAGATGAAAATGCCAGGTCCCAAAGGTATCATCACGATCTCTGGGGATCTTCAAAATGCCTAACATTCTATCAATGCGATCTACTCACAATCGAGAACGCGGTCCAAAACTTGGATCCAGCGCAGTGCGAGCTCGACTACGTCCTCATGCAAGGACAGGGCTCGGGGGCTCCGACGCTAGCTCCACCGCATCTTGATTTCCAGTCTCCACCACCCGAAGAAAGGAGGCTGCCACCAGCCCAGTTCACAGCCTCAGAGCCAACCGTGTCCCCATCATTCATGCCCGGGGAAGAATCAAGGAAGGTCCGCTTGAAGAAAACCGACCCGAGTAAGACCATGAACATCGGGAGGAGCCTGAACTAGGCACAACACGACGCACTCGTCAAATTCCTAATTGATAATTAGGACATATTCGCCTAGAAACCCTCAGATATGCTGGGAATCCTAAGGGAAATCACCGAGCATTCCCAGAGAATCTAGGCCGATGCCAAGCCGGTCAAGCAACGTTTGAGATGGTTTGACGATGAAAGTCGCAGGGCAATAGAAGAAGAAATAGCCAAGCTCCTCGATGCGGGCTTCACTAGGGAGGTCCTACATCCAGACTAGCTTGCAAGGTCCGTCCTAGTGCCCAAAAAGAACAACAAGTGTAGAATATGTGTTGACTATACGAGCTTTTAACAAGGCACGCTTGAAGGATCCTTACCCCTTACCTTGTATAGACCAGATCATCGACTCCACTACAGGATTAAAATTACTCCGTTTCCTCGATGCTTACTCCAGCTATCATCAGATCCGGATGAAAGAGTTTGACCAACTAGCTTCTTCGCTCATCACCCTAATATGAGCATAATGCTACATCACCATGCTATTTGGGTTGAAGAACGTAGGGGCTACATACCAGCGTTGCATGAAGCGTTGCCTCCATGAGTATATCGGTAGAAATGCCGAGGCTTACGTCGATGACATCGTCGTAAATTCATCCAAAGCTGGGAACCTTATTCAAGATCTCTCGGAGACCTTCAATAACCTCCAAAAGTTCAAGATCAAGCTCAACCCAGAAAAGTGTACCTTTGAGGTACCATTCGGCAAACTACTCGGCTACATCATATCAGCTCGTGGGATTAAGACCAATCCAATGAAGGTTAAAGCCATCCTCGATATGGGACCTCCTCGAGTGTTAAGAGACGCCTAGAAGATCATGGGATGTTTGGCTTCCTTAAGCCAGTTTATCTCTAGACTAGGCGAGAAGGGACTCCCCCTCTATAGGCTCTTACGCAAGATGCTAGACTGGCGATGGACCCTAGAGGCTCAAAAAGCTTTCGACGATATCAAGGACTTCCTCACCAAACCCCCCATTCTGGTGGCTCCTCACGAAGAAGAGCCTCTACTCCTGTATGTCATAGCTACCAACTAGGTGGTCAGCATGGCTATAGTTGTAGAGAGAAAGGAAGAAGGCCACATTCAGACCATTCAACGACCGATATACTTCCTCAGTCAAATATTGGCCGAGAGCAAAACTCGCTACCCGCACATCCAAAAGATACTCTATGGGGAGTACTTGGCAAAGAAGAAGCTGGTTCACTACTTCGATGCGCACCCGATTACTGTGGTCACCTCCTTCCCGCTAGGAGAGATCATCAACAATCGGGATGTCACCGGACGGATAGCTAAATGGGCCCTGGAACTTGTGGCGTATGGCATCACTTATGTGCCACGCATGTCCATAAAATCCCAAGCTCTGGCGAACTTTGTTGCTGAATGGACAGAAGCACATGTTGAACTGGCTGTAGCTGACCTAGAGTACTAGAGCATGTACTTCGATGGCTCTTTGATGCTACAAGGAGCTGGAGCGGGAGTTGTCTTGGTCTTCCCCAATGGGAACCAAATGAGGTGCATACTCTATTTAAATTTTGAGGGTGCTACCAATAACATAGCAGAGTACGAGGCTCTGCTCCATGGGCTACGAACCACAGTCACCCTTAGAGTTAGAAGACTTGTCACCTTAGGAGACTCTGAGCTTGTCATTGGGCAAGTAATGAAAGCCTCAGCGTGCTACGACCACAAGATGGAAGCCTATTACGCTGAGGTCAGAAAACTTGAGGCAAAGTTTGACGGACTCGAGCTACGCCTCATCCCTCAAAGGGACAACGAGGAGGCTAACAACCTCGCTAGAATCGGCTCAACCCGAGACTTGCCCCTAGGCGGCGTGTTCCTCGATGAGATTATGAGAACGTGGCCATGTTGGGAAGTTGAAACTTAACCTCCCTCGAGCCGAGCATGCTCACCATCACCACGACCGTAGGCTCTAACCCAGACTAGGCGCAGGAACTCATCAACTATCTACGACATGGCGTCCTCCCTGTTAACAGGGATGAAGCCGATTGAGTACGTCGAAGAGCCAAATCCTATGTTATGAGAGATGACCAAATTCATCATAAAAGCATGAGCGGAATCTTGCAACGGTGCATAGCCACGGAAGATGGAATATAGCTCTTGCAAGATATACACTCGGGGGCTTGTGGCCACCATGTAGCACCAAACACTTTGGTGGGTAAAGCTTTTCGACAAGGGTTTTACTGGCCCACCGTGGTCAAAGACACACAACGCATCGTGAGGACTTGCGAAGGATGTCAGTACTTTGCTAAGCAAAAACATGCGCCTTCTCAAGAACTCCAAACGATTCCGATCACATGGCCCTTCGCCATCTGGGGACTTGACCTCGTCAGGAAACTCCCACCTGCCCCTAGGGGCGTCAACCACCTATTTGTCATGATTGACAAGTTCACCAAGTGGATCGAGGCCAAACCTGTAGCTACAGCTAGCTCAGAGGTGGCGGTTGAGTTCATCAAGGAGGTTATAAACCGGTATGGGACCATGAACATGATCATCACCGACAATGGCACCCAGTTCACGGGGAGCGCTTTTGTCAACTTCTCTGACAAACAACAAATCAACATAATATGGGCTATAGTGGCCCACCCCAAGACCAATGGTCAGGTAGAAAGGGCGAATGGTTGCATCCTTCGGGGCCCCAAACCTTGAATTTTTAGCAAACTAAAAAAGTTTGAGGGTAGATGGGTCTAGGAGCTCCAGCCAGTCCTATGGGGCCTACGGACCACTCCTACCAGGCCAACAAGGTTCACTCCCTTTTTCCATATCTACGGTGCAAACGCAGTACTACCCGAGGAGACCGGCTGCGCCTCTCCTCATGTCCGCGCCTATAATGAGGATACGACAGAGGAAGCCTTATAGGATTCAATCAACAGGCTCGATGAGCACCGCAGAACGGCACTCGTTCGCTCTGTAAGATATCAACAGCAGCTACGCAAGTACCATAGCAAGCACATTTGGCCACTAAACTTCATGCAAGGCGATCTGGTTCTACGTCGAGTGTAGACAACCAAGGGGAAAAACAAGTTTACACCTCCTTGGGAAGGACCGTTTATCATGGCCGAAGTGCTAAGATTAGGAACGTGTAAGCTGGCAAACATGAAAGGTGAAGTCTACACGAATGCCTAGAACATCAACTTGTTACGATGGTTCTACGAGTGAGAAAGCAGCCCTACACTAGGGCCTATTTTATGGATGGTGTACCACCAGCCCACAATAAATGCAGTAGGTCCACCAATAAGATGATCAGTATGAACCTAGGCTTAAACTAAGCACCCCAGCAGGTCACGCTGACCTGCCGAGGCACTCGGGGGCTACTCGATCAAAAAGTTTCAAAGAGTATACCACATTCAAGCAAATCATGTCATGGGTCTCCAATCAATCACCGCAATATGTTATGCTAACCTATTACGGTGATTCGGGGGCTACAACTGACACTACACTGCACGAAGCCACGAGGCTATTACTCAGGAAAACACCGAACACGAAGTGTAGCATGTCTTTATTCTAAGGCTAGTGCATTTTACACATCATTAGGAGCAGAGCGGATTACTTCCTCTACTCTCTAAGATTCAGCAATGGCACCTGCCGCACCCTAAACTCCATGGCCAGTGCATAGACATCGTCAGGTTCTTCCACCGGTGGAAACCCGATTGCCATGTCACGAAGGTCCTCGCTGCTCCGGAGTGTAGCGGCCGCCAATGCCAACGTAGCCCACGTGACGAACCGCGCATCGAATAACTTTGGTAAACTGCCTCAGGACATTGCCAAGGCGATCTTCCATGCTCACCCCCGCCGGCGAGAGCACGTCAATAACGCCACCACATGCCTCTAGCAAGGCAGCGTGTTGGTCCCGATATTGACCTGCCCTGACCACCGCGGTGGAGGAGTCAGCCGTAGCAGCATCATGGCCACGCTCCGTCTTGGTCACCTGCTCGGTTAGAACAGTGTTGGCATCATGAAGTCTCACCACCTTGCTTTGGGTAGCGGCTAGTTGCTCTTGGATGGCTAAGAAGCATAATTAGAGCAACCGCTCATCAAAGTAAGACATCTTTAGAAGGATGAACATGGAATCTTGCCGGGAATTTACCAAGAAGGTGTGCTTGGGCTTCGGCATGGGATGCCATGGCAGCGGCCGCTTCCCGCTCTGACCTAGCCATCGCTTCTTGTATGGCCACCAACTGTGCTCGGAGATGACTCGCCTCATCCTCGGCCATCGCGACTGCCGGTGGAGCTGCAGCTTCCACCGCCGCAACACCACCCGGTGATTCGGGAGGACTCATGTCATCAAGCACAGGAAGCCTAGAAGAACACCTAGTGAGAATTAGTACAAAGCCCCAAGTTCACCTGATTCGGGTCGATTCAGGAACTTACCCAATGAAAATAGGATGGATGGGTGAATAGCGCTCGCCTACCGCCCGTCTAGCAACCTCCGTCCTCGAGCTCCCCATGCTCTCCATTAGATTGGATCTAAGGGCATAGAGATGAAGGAAGACAAAGAATTAAAGAAAGGGAGGTAAGCTCAATAGTGTGTAGATAAAATCATGCCCATTTATGCATCCCTCTTCTTTATATAAGCAGGAACCGGCGCACGGATGGCATCCCAACCACACACGCTTGTGCATAGTAAAATGAGCCATCAACACCGATGCTCCAGCTTCTGATAAGCAAACTCACCCTCAGATCCTGAACGGTCCGCTTTCAATACACCCTCATCCGAGCCGGTGCAGGCGAGTGGTCTAACACTCAGATCGAGTACTCGGCTTGGCTCACCCCTTCAACAGGTGTAAGGGGTAGCAATTCATTCACTATCGACCCTACCCCTCTAGAGTCAGGGGGTATTCGGGAGGGTCACCAGTCTGACTCTAAAACCTCTAACACTCGCTGTCACGTAAATCTAATACCCGGACGAGCTCGAAGTACCTTATTTCAGCGGATGTGTGCCCCTTCGGGGGAAACCAGAAAAATGGTTGGCCCATGGCTATAACCAAAGTACGAGCTCCTAGAATCTAGAAAAAGAGTTTTATGACATGCCCCCACTGGTCTGGCTTTGTCCTGCCGCTTCCTTTTAGTGAAACGGACGTTCACTCATTCTACCCATTATCAGCTCGAAGAGTAACACACGCAACTGCTGACAGCTGCTTACGTGTTCGTTACTCGCCCACAGTGGTGCCCTAAACCGGGACACTGCTATATTGGCCTCAGGGCTCTGGGACAGCGTCCTCACTCTAGCACTAATGAGGTTCACAAAAATTCATATCATGTCGCTTGACAGATCTTGAAGAAAAACATGACACCCTTAGTGCTCATTAACAAATGGCCAGCAACAGGTCACTCTAAAAATCAACTGGCTTAGTGACGCACGGGCGATGGAGGTGCACCTACCCCATCCGCATTATTGTTTTATGACTAGGACTTAATGACGCGCAACCACTAACTACACGTCGGAATACGTCGGGAACCAACTTCTCAAGTACAACGGTATCTTTACCCTAAACCTGGCATCTACGATGTCCTGGAGGCCATGCTTCCGATTATCGGGAACACCACCCAAATGCGGCGTTAACAACATCCCGAGGGCTACGCCTAGGAAACTATGTTTCCCGATATGGGGTGTGCCAACCAAGTCAGGCACTTACAGCTGTTAGGGAATAACGTTCCTTGATGTACGGTGAACCACCGCCGCACTTGATGCTTGAAGAAGATTCTCGCTACCCAAGAAATGCTCTTGGTACTCAAACGGCAACATACTAGCTCCCTAATACTTGGGAATATCTAGCTGCACTACTCAATACTTCAGCACCCAAAGATGCTCACTATGTACTTATAGTATGCAGAAATTACAGGAGAGACAGCGACATCCTGAGGGCTTAAAGCTACATGCTAGTTTATCATTAAGTCCTACGGAGGCTACTGTTAGAGATATGGGCCAGGGGTACCTGCACCGCTCGTATATATGACCACCACCAAGCTATTGGCCCAGCAGCCATCAAGGAGGAGGCCCATAAGGGCTGACGAGATCAACCAACGTGGAGATCAAGGCAAACCAAGTCGGGCATATCTAGACGATAGCTAGGATCAATCTGTTGTAACAAATTAGGAATACAATCTGTTAGCCCGATCGCCCTCTCTGTAACCCTACCTCTCCTGCCTATATAAAGGAGGGTAGGGACCTCTAGCTCGGGATCCAATCTTTTATCAATTCCATCTACCTCGTAGCTAGGAGCAACAACCCCTATAATTGAGCATAAGAATACAAGAGCAGTTGCACCACTGTAGTAGGGTTTAGCACGCACCATGCCCCAAACTAGTATAAATCTCTGTGCCTCGTGTGCTACCATTTGATTCTGTCTACGCAATCACGTTGCTGGATATTGCCAGAGCAAAACAATCCTACACATTGTAAACATATGTAACATCCACATAAAACACTGGCAAGCATATATGTGAAACATATGCAACATCTAGATAAACACACTTGCAACATACGTCTAAAGAAACAAATGAAATATTAGGAGCATAAGCTTGCAACATGCATGTACGACCATTGCAATCTATGCAACATCCCGATCAACTTTTACAACATCAGTATTGTAACACCCTCGATGTTACGCCCTAAATCAAGTACTAAATCATGTCATGAGAATCGTGTTTATGTAATAATGCATGTGATAGGAGGTGTTGATAAATTTCTTGTAGCCTAAAATAATCAATAAAAATGTTAAATCAATGTTGATGCAATAACTCATGTACATCAAGCAGGGTTTAAAACCAATTTTTATTAAGCAAAAATACTATAGAACATGTGTGTGATACTTAAATAAAATTGGAAGTGCAAACTTTGTAAATGACAATGAAATACTTGTTGTTGAAAAATAATATTGCTTAGTAATATTTTCAATAGCTTAAAATGCAATTGAAATAGAGTTCAACTCAAAAAAAACTTAGAAAATTTCAAGCTTGTCTACAGCTAGACATTGCCAAGTTTAGCAATTTATTTAGAGAGATTGGGTTAGAGGGTGATGCGGTGTTTTAGCTCGGCTAAGCAGCCTCATGTATCAGTTTGATCGTGGTGAAGTCGGTTTCGGTTTAGAGACAATGGTTTAGTGGTAGTCGATGCTTTAAAATCCGTGCACAACATGCTCTCGGGCTAGCGCTCTGGGCTGGGCGCGGTCACCAGGCCGCGCGGGCGCCTCGTCGTGGCATTGGCGTGCTCTGTGTGTGCATGCGCACTGCCGCGCTTGGCTAGCCTGGTCGCCCACGCCGTGGCGTTGGCCGACTCCCGTCCGGTTGAATGACGCTGCTGCTGCCACGCTGCAGCGCTCTGTGCCACTGTCGTTGTCGCCACTACGGTGCTGTTGCGATGCTCTCTCTCTCTCCCTCCCTCCCTTCACCATAGCCTACATTGTTCCCTACGCGCATCGTTGTGCTGCTGTCCCACGGCCTTGGGGCCGTGCCGCTGGTGCTGCTGCTGCCTCTGCGCCCACACTGCGTCGACGGCGCTGTCGCTACTGTCATGTCGCCACGCTACGCGCCTGCCACAACACCGCGCTGCGTCGTTGGCCCACTTTGATGTAGCGTGCACGAGGCCATGTCGCCATCGCCTTGCCATTTATGGCACTACGACGCGTAGGTCATGCCTTGCCCTATAGAGCAATGATGATAGCCGCTCACCTCACCTACCCCGCTATGGCTCGTACCGCCCCTGTCGCATCGCGACGTCGCGCTGCCGCATACACATGATCGTGAAAGCATCTAGGCCCCTAGTTGGGTTTTGATGATTAATGACAATACATGATTACTATGACTAACGTGTGTTTTGTAGAGGCAATTAAGTTAGGTCATGGTAATGGAGATCAATTAGGCAATCATGGTGGTCATGCCCCTACGATGGAAATCGTTTCGGTTTTCAAAGGTTGGATGACAAGGTTAAGGATGGACTAGTTCTAAGTATCGTTTGGAGTTAAAGAGACACTTAGAGTAGTTTAGGACTTTGTTTCTCCTTTGGCCATACTATTAAGGGGGGTATGGATGGGTAGCTTGACCTAGGTGAGTCTAGTGGGTTTGGTGTGGTGCACACTTGCTAAATCTAGCACTAGGTAGCTCCTAAAAAGCCCTTAGATCAATTGGAGCAAACTTCATTTGCGTATGATCGAGAGTTGAAAGTGAATGGAGGGTCAAATACTGACCGAACGCTGGTTTCGGTGTGACCAGACATTGGCGCAGAGTCCGGTCAGTTCATTTGATCAAGGTGACATTGTCTGGTGCGACTGGACGCTGGCGCAGAGTCCAGTAAGGTTCCAGAGAGGGAAAATCATGACCGGACGCGTCCGGTCACAACTTAAACACTGGGTTTTGGGGAGAACTGACCGGAGCGTCCGGTCACCCCGTAGAGGCACATAACGGTTCGTTTTGAACACGGGTGTATAAATACTTCCTCCATTCATGTGAGGGGGTACTTTTGCTCATTCCAATAGCTGAGAAACACCCTTGAGAGTGCCAAGAAGAGCAAGGTCCTAGTGAGGTGATTGAGATTTGAGAATCCCAAAGAAGAGCCCTCATTAGTGAAAGCAAGAGTAGCAAAGTGTGCATCCACCCTTCTCATTAGGCTTGTCATGGTCAAGTGAGAGTTTGTGCTTGTTACTCTTAGTGATCGCCATCACCTAGATGGCTTGGTGGTGATTGGGAGTTTGGTGATCATCCGATGGAGCTTGTAGATGACCCAACTCAAGTTGTGAGCGGTTGTGGGTGATTCACCGCGACGGAGTGTCGAAGAATCAACCTGTAGAGAGCACTTGATCCTTGCACGGATCAAGGGGAGCTACACCCTTGCATGGGTGCTCTAATGAGGACTAGTGGGGAGTGGCGACTCTCCGATACCTCGGCAAAACATCACCGCGTTCCTCCTTCTCTCTTTACTTTGAGCATTTACTTTGAGCAATTCAATTCTTGTCATTTACATTCATAGAATTACCATGCTAGCGTAGAGTTGAAATATAGGTTGCTAAACTTTTGTGCGGTAGATCAATAGAAACACTTTCTAGGCACAAGGGGTTAATTGGGCTAACCGTAGGGTTTAATTATTGCAAAGAAATTTAGAATTAGCCCAATTCACCCCCCCTCTTGGGCATCTTGATCCTTTCAATTGGTATCAGAGCCTCATGCTCACGTTTTTAGACTTAACCGTCTAGATAAAGATGTCTCACGGGGATGGTCCTCCTCCTATCTTTGAGGGGGATGATTTTTCAAATTGGAAAATCCACATGGAGACGTATTTAGAAGCTCTAGATGTTGGAATACTTAGAGCCGCCTCACAAGGTTTCCCAAAACCTCGGGATGCCACACACCTACAAGGCGATGAGGTGAATTACGAAAAATGGAATGCAAAGGCTCAAAGCACCATCTTTAGAGGTCTTTGCAAAGATGTGTTTAATCGCGTACGGAACCACAAGGACACCCATGCACTATGGTCGGACGTTTGTGCGCTCCATGAGGGAACAAAGAGTGAGTGTGAGGAACGCTATCATCTCGTCATGAAAAAGCTTAACTCTTTTGAGATGCTTCCTAAAGAATGTGTTAATGAGATGTACTCACATTTGAATGTTATTGTAGAGGAAGTCAATGGGCTTGGACTCACTCAAATGCAACCATCCGATGTTGTAAGAAAAATCTTGAGTGTCCACCCCATTGATAAATATGGGCATATTGTGACCGTGCTTCATCAAGGTGATCTTTCCACCGCTACATAAACACAAATCTTGGGAAAGATCAATGCTCATGAGATGTGCATGCACATCACATCACAAGATGGCTCATCCTCTACTAAGAAGAAAGAAAAAGACTTAGCATTCAAAGCTAGCCAAGAGACGGGCAAAGCAAGGCTTGAGTATGAGAGCTCAAGTGACGATGAAATTGATGATGCAAGTCTTGCTCTCATGGTGAGAAGAACCGCCAAGATGCTAAAGAAGCTTAACAAGAGTGGCATCAAGTTCGATGGCAAGAAAAAGAAGTTCTTCACTAGCTTTAGAAGAAAGCCAATCTCAGAGATGAATTGCTATAATTGTGGAGAATTTGGTCATCTAGCACACCAATGCACAAAGCCCAAGAAAGACAAGTACAAGAACAAGTACAAGGGCAAGAAAGATGACTCAAGTAATGAAGAAGAAGATGAGAAGAAGAAAAATAAGCCATACAAGAAGAAGGATGGCAAGAAGAAGGACTTCCACAAAAAGAAGAAGAATGGGAAGACATACATCGTTAGTGATTGGCTCACGGATATTGATTCATCTAGTTGCTCATCCGATGATGATAGTGATAATGAGAAGGTGGCCGCCATTGTGATTGACTCTTCATCATCTTCACCGACACCACCGCCATTATCCTCTATACACCTATGCCTTATGGCCAAGGGTGAATGAAAGGTATCAAACAATGATGATAGTAGTGGTGATGAAAATGCTAGCAATGATGATAGTGATAGTGATGATGATGAATATGAATCACCTTCTTATGATGATTTTGTCAAATTGCTAAATCAATACACTAAGATCATTAGAAAGACTAGAGCTAAGAGTGAAGAGATTGAAGCTAAGAATGATTCTCTTTTAGCTAAATGTGATATAGCCATAAAAGCTAGTGTTGAGCTTAGAGAATCAAATGATGCTATGTCATCCAAACTCAAGGAGCTCAAATCTTCTAAGAAAGAGCTTAAAGATAAACATGATAAACTTGAGAGGATACACAATGAGCTCATCGCTAGCCACAACATGCTAAAAGAAGAATATACTACTCTTAAGATTAATCATGATAATCTTGTCATTGCTCAAGAATATTTATCCAATGAGCCACATGATGCTACTAACGATGTTGTTAAGATTGATATAGCTACATCATATGATGATTTGATCATTGAGAGCATTGAGCAAAGTTCTAGTAGCAAGGGCAAGCAAGTGGTTGAGACCAATAATTATGATGAGTATGTCAAGCTCAAGAATGACAATGAAAAGCTCAAGAAAGATCTTGAAGAGATCAAAACCCACAACACTATTGTGCTAGAAACTCTTAATCATGATGATGATTTGATTCTTGAGAATGAGAAGCTCAATGAAGAGAACAAGAAGCTCAAGGAAGAGAAAAATAATGATGCACTCAAGGAAGAGAACAAGAAGCTCAAGTTGGAGAAAGAGCATCTCAAGATTGGATTGAGCAAGTTCACAAGAGGCAGTCATCTTCAAAGTGAGCTACTAATAAACACCGTCATGAAGATGGATAGAAGTGGCATTGGGTACATGGCAAACAAAGAGAATAAGGCTCAAGCTCAACAACAACAACAAAAGCCAAAGCCAAAGAAGTGTTTTGAGTGTGGACAAGAAGGCCACTTTGCCCATAAGTGCCAAACACCACCACCACAACCCTTGCCCAAGCATGCTAGACCTTTTGCTTTCAATGCTCATTACATGCTTAGAAAGGATTCTAGTTTGAAGATGAAAGTCATGTTCTTAGGAGCTCCCAACAAGAATAGGCCTAAGAAAATTTGGGTAGCAAAGTCACTTGTTGAGAAGGTGAAGGGCCCTCAATAAGTTTGGGTTCCTAAAGCTTGATCTCTTATGTGTAGGTGAACTACAAGACCGGTGGAAGTCATTGGGTTATTGATAGTGGTTGCACACAACATTTGACCGGTGATTCTCGTATGTTCACCTCACTAGATAAAGAAGTAGATGGCAAAGTGGCAATATCAAATGATCATTCAATCTCAAATGTGATATATGTTGCTTCATTGAGCTTCAACTTACTATCTGTTGGACAATTGTGTGATCTTGGCTTCCAATGCTTGTTTACCGAGAAGGAAGTTGTTGTATCTAAGAAGGATGATGATCAAGTGATATTCAAAGGATTTAAATACAATAACCTATATCTAGTGGACTTCACCTACAAAGATGCTAATTTGAAGACTTGCCTATTCACCAAAACAACACTTGGGTGGCTATGACATAGAAGACTTGCTTATGTTGGGATGAGCTCACTCAAGAAGCTAATGAAGAATGATTTGGTGAGAGGGTTGAAGGATGTGAAGTTTGAAAAGGACAAGCTTTGTAGTGCATGTCAAGCCGGCAAGCAAGCTACAAATACTTATCCAACAAAAGCTTTTATGTCAACCACAAGAGTGCTAGAACTCCTTCACATGGACTTATTTGGACCAACAACATATAAGAGTTTGGGAGGAAATCTTTATTGTCTTGTGATTGTTAATGACTATTCAAGATATACATGGGTATTCTTCCTTCATGATAAATTCGAAGTTGCATCATGCTTCAAGAAGTTTGCCAAGAGAGCATAAAATGAGTTTGAAGTGAAGCTCAAGAAGATTAGAAGCGACAATAGGAAAGAATTTGACAACACAAATATTGAAGCCTATTGTGTGAAGTTGGGATCAAGCATGAGGTCTCCGCAACATATACTCCTCAACAAAATGATGTAGTTGAGAGAAAGAACCGGACATTGATCACTCTAGCAAGAACAATGCTTGATGAGTAGAACACTCCTGAAGCTCTATGGGCGGAAGCTATCAACATCGCATGATATGCATCCAACAGCCTATTCCTTCAAAAGTTTCTTGGCAAGACACCTTATGAGTTGCTCAACAGGAAGAAGTCGGACGTCTCCTTCTTTAGGGTGTTTGGTTGCAAATGCTACATCTACAAGAAGCGGCAACACCTAGGGAGGTTTCAAAGACGTTGTGATATTGGGTTTCTTGTTGGTTACTCATCAAAGTCCAAAGCATATAGAGTATTTAATCATGCCACCGGCTTGGTTGAAGAAACATATGATGTGGAATTTGATGAATCTAACGGCTCCCAAGGAGCACATGAGGATCTTGATGAAGTAGGTGATGAACCATTGAGGGAAGCCATGAAGAATATTCCGGTTGGAGACATCAAGTCTAATGATGATGAAGATGATGTACAAGTGATCAATCCACCTTCTTCATCAAGTGTGCCACAAGATGGTGAAAAAGATGGGAGAGTAGAAAATGAAGACACTCATGTCTCCCATGAGCAAATGGTGACAAAAGCACATGATGTTGATGCTCCACAACCTCCCCCTCAAGTGGTTCATAGAAGAAATTCACCTCTACTACAAGCTCATCCACAAGATCTCATCATAGGGAGTCCATCAAAGGGAGTAATGACTCATTCTCAAAAGCTTGCTTCGTTTATTAAACATCACTCTTTTGTCTCTTGTTTTGAGCCTACTAAGGTAGAAGAAGCTCTTCAAGATCCGGATTGGATAAATACCATGCATGAAGAGTTGAACAACTTCACTTGCAATGAAGTTTGGACTCTTGAAGAGCGACCACAAGGTGCAAGAGTCATTGGAACAAAGTGGGTGTTTCGCAACAAGCAAGATGATTAAGGCATTGTTGTGAGGAATAAGGCAAGACTAGTTGCAAAGGGGTTCTCTCAAGTTGAAGGTTTGGATTTTGGAGAGACCTTTGCACCGGTTGCAAGACCAGAAGCCATTCGTATCCTCCTTGCATATGCATCATATCATAAAATGAAACTATATCAAATGGATGTGAAAAGTGCATTTTTAAATGGCTTTATTAATGAACTAGTCTATGTTGATCAACCTCCCGGATTTGAAGACCCTAGATATCCTAATCATATTTATAGGTTGTCCAAGGCGCTATATGGGCTTAAGCAAGCCTCAAGAGCTTGGTATGAGCGCCTCTGGATTTCCTCATTGAGAAGGGCTTCACCATTGGGAAAGTCGACACCACACTATTCACCAAAAAGTTTGATGGTCATATCTTCATTTGTCAAGTGTATGTTGATGATATCATCTTTGGATCATCAAATGAAGATTCTTGCAAAGAGTTTGGTGAATTGATGTCAAAGGAGTTCGAGATATCAATGATTAGAGAGCTTACATTCTTTCTTGGTTTTCAAGTCAAACAAATGAGAGAAGGGATTTTCATCTCTCAAGAGAAATATACAAATGATCTTCTTAAGAGATTCAAGATGGATGAATGTAAGCCAATCAAGACACCAATGCCAACAAATGGATATCTCGACCTAGATGAGGGAGGTAATACGGTTGATCAAACTCTCTACCGCTCTATAATTGGTAGCTTGTTATATTTAACCGCATCTTGGTCCGACATCATGTTTAGTGTGTGTATGTGTGCTAGATTTTAAGCTAATCCTAAGGAAACTCATTTAAGTGCCATTAAAAGAATCCTTAGGTATTTTAAGCACACACCAAGCATTGGCCTTTGATATCCCAAAGGAGCTATATTTGAATTAGTTGGCTATTCCGATTCAGATTATGTCGGTTGCAAAGTTGATAGAAAGAGCACATCCGGAGGGTGCCATTTGCTTGGTAGATCACTTGTGTCTTGGTCCTCCAAGAAACAAAATAATGTGGCTTTGTCCACCGCCGAAGTGGAATACATTTCCGCGGGTGCTTGTTGTGCACAAATTCTTTATATGAAACAAACTTTGCTAGACTATGGTGTAGTTCTAAAAAAAATACCTCTTTTGTGCGACAATGAAAGTGCGGTAAAACTTGCAAATAATCTGGTTCAACACTCTCGCACCAAGCACATAGATATCTGCCATCACTTTCTTAGAGATCATGTTGTTAAGAATGATATATCATTAGAAGGTGTAAGGACCGAGGATCAATTGGCGGATATCTTCACTAAACCGCTAGATGAGGCGACTTTTTGTCGATTGCGGAATGAGCTCAATGTTCTTGATTTTAGCAACTTCACTAGAAAATGAGCTTGTGTTGTCTCTTGCATTGCATTGTAATATACAACATGTTTACTTTGTGGTAATGCACATAGGGCTTGTCTAACATGGTTAAGATAACTGCCGTAAAACGACTGAAGAAGCTTAACCTTGGATCAAACTTGACAAGCAACTAGACTTACTCTCAAGTATTGCATTGCATATGCATGAATGTTGCTTTGTCGTTTATCTTCAATTGCCCTCTTATTGCCTATTTTCTTAAAAAGAATTATAGCCTAAGGCAAAATATTTTGAAAATTTTGAGGGTTTTGAGAGAGGTCACTCACATCAGTCCCAATTGGTGTTTATTTGGATCTTATTGAAGTTGGGACTTGATTGGGAACAGGCAGCGCGAAGGAACTTTGAAGATTTGCTGAAAAAGAGTGACTGGACGTGGCACCAGACTCTGAAGTCCAGCGTCCGGTCAGTTCACAGAAGTTGAACCTTGCTGCGATGGAGTGACCAGACTCTGCTGTTCTGCGTCCGGTCAGATGGCGTTCCTACATCCGGTCGAGCGAAGGTGATCAAGGCAGTGAGGACCGGACTCTGGCTGCGTCTAGTCAGGGTTCACTGGACGTGTCCGATCATGGCTCCAGAGGTTTTGGACCTCTCTAGAGTCGACCGGACTCTAGGTGGCAGCGTCCGGTCGTTGCCACCGGAGCGTCTGGTCAGAAGATAACGTGCGGGATTCCAACTCTTTTCTCTATTTCCTTATCTATCACGGTGGGCCACCTCATATAACCACAGCGCCTCCTTGACCTAGCCCCGCATCCACGCCGACATCGCCGAACCCTAGCCGCGGCATGCTCCACGGCGCCGCATCCTGCGCTGCTCCCTTGCTCGCGCCTCGGCTACACACCGCCGATGTGCCAGCGCTATGCCTGCGCCTCTGCGCCAGTGCCACCGCACAGCCACTCCTCCTCGCACCCGCGAGCCGTCGTGCTGCACCATCACGTCCGCGCCCACACCGTAGCTCGCCCACGCCGTGCCCTAGCGCCGTTGTGCTCTGTTCCTACGCCACCTACAGCGCCACTAGAGCAGCCTCTTGCGCCTACATCGCTGCAACAGCGCCACCAGAGCCGCCGCCTTTCCCCAATAGTGCCACATTCACCGCGCAGTGCCAACCCTAACCCTAAATTGTCGTCCCGGTATTTCTCTGTGATCCGTTCCTTGTTCTTCGGTTCGTCGGTTCGTCAGGTAGCAAGCCCTTGTTTCCAATTTCGTATCTAATGCTTGCTTCTTAGGGTTTCGTATCTCTAGATATATTGTAATTATTTATATATCCGATCTATTCCATCGTGCAGTGAGTCGGTGTTTGTGAGGTCTCAGTGGCAGTTGTCAGTCAACTCGGGGCCAAGCTCGCGAGTACGGATTGAGGCCAAGCCTCAGAAGTGACAGTTGGCAGTTAATTTTTGTCAGCGACAGTTGTTCTTTAAAGCTCCATCAGATGGCTCGTGTCAAGAATGTCGGAGGAGGCCCCGGTGATGAGGATCCGAGACCCCCACCTCGCCTGCCTACAGATGCAAAAGGCAAGGTGACGAAGAAGCTAGCGACGAAGAAGTACAAGTACCCTGATGCAGATACAACGAGAGCAGCCGCAGTTGTAGAGGCCACAGAGCGCGCAGAGAGAGGAGGTGCTCGGAGTGGTGTTGTTATTGCAGATCCGCTTTCTCCAGCTCAGAGGGTCGCTGTCCAGGAGGTTGAGCATCATCATGGTGGTCCAGCTAGGACAGCCATGGTTGGAGGATGGCATGTGGCTATTGATGAGAGTCAGCCTCAGGGGGAGTCACAGCAGCAGCCACAGCCAGCAGAGCAGACTCAGGAGGGAGAGCAGGCCAAGGAGACAGAGCAGGCACCTCAGCCACAGCTTCACCGCCCAGGTCGTACTTGCACCCAGGTGACACCGAGGCCAGAGACACAGAGGAGGGGTTCTCGTCTGCCTCCTAGACCATAGGGTCCGCCTCCAGTGACTCACTTGGATTTGAGGGCCGCCACGGCCAAGCAGGTGCAGCAGCTCAGATTTGTGGACTTTGAGCCGTGGTTCCTATCGAGGAGGGATGACAAAGCTTCAGAGGGCTTCTACACACCACTACAGGAAGATTTTTATAATGCATATCTTAACAGTGGAGCAGTATTTAGATCTCAGAGGGTGTGCAACATTGAGTCCATAGTAGCAGCGGTTGGAGAGCATATTCGCCCTTACCTTTCTTACTTGCCAGGACTGACAGACTTACTTGGATGGATAGGCTTATATGTTCCATCTTGGGTCTGTGAGTTCTACACTACACTTTGGATTGATTCACATCACAGATTCATTCACTTTGCTTTCAGAGGCAGAGATTATAGGCTGATGAGCTTTAGGGTCAGAGAGATACTCAGGCTTTAGGAGTAGCCCATCCGGCTATATGAGGTTTGCTATGGATAGACAGTGCCTCCTAGACGCCCTCATGGCGGTCTTGTGCCCCCTACAGATCTAGTCCGCCGTTGCTTCATAGAGCCTTTCGGCGAGGGGTCGAGCAGGACACCTAGTGATCTCACTCCTATTGCTAGAGTGCTTGATGCTATTATGAGAAGGACCCTGCTTTCGAGGATGGGATATCATGAGGGCTTGACTCGCATACAGTTATGGATACTGAACTCTCTGATGCAGCAGACTGTGTATGACATTTGGGGTCTCCTTCTATCAGAGATGGAGGATACTATTGCAGAGGGGTTTAGAGGTCACCGACAGTTGCCCTATGCTCACTGGATTACTTTTCTGATTCATAGGGAAGTTACTATGAGGCCACCTGAGATGCTAGCAGAGTATAGTGATGCTACTATAGAGTTCCCTGCATACAACATGACTCAGATGATCCGCCATAGTGCAGTGAGGACACCTAGCCAGCCGCACCGTTGTTCAGATGTGCTAGAGACTGTAGCCCAGCAGGATGAGACCATCAGGGGTATAGCAGCTATAGAGGAGGAGGAGCTTGATGCTCAGCAGGAGGGGATGGTCGAGAGCGACCCCAGTGACAGCTCAAATGATGACTACCGAGATATCCCTCAGATGCCTCCTCGACGACATGACCATGAGGCCGGTAGCTCTAGTTCAACTCCACCTGCACCACAGACAGACCCTGCTCTACTTGTCATACTTGAGCGAATGAGGCAGAATCAGGCTTGCTAGGCTCAGGAGACCGCTGCTATATTTGCCCAGTTTCAGACTAGGCAGGATGAGTTCCAGCGACAGCAGCAGGCTATACAACAGCAACAGCAGGCCATGCATCAGTAGCAGCTCCTCGGATTTATGCAGCATGTTGTGATAGCTATTGGGGCTCCACCGCCACAGTCTTCACCCCAGATAGCCCAGCCTGCCACCACTTCTATGACTCCAGCTTTACAGCCTAGTGGGCTTTAGAGTCAGGGATAGACTGCTACTCAGTTTGCTTCACCTATAGAGCAGGTGTCCCAGTGGTTTGCCTCGCCAGTGCCAGCCCCGCAGTTCATACCTTTTCAGACGGGCTTGACACCGGCTCAGACTTCCTCGCTGCTAGTGCTAGAGACAATAGTTTCTAGGAGCCTTGGTGCTTCATTCAGTGAGTTGACAGGGCAGCCTACTCCGCCATATCTATATGTCCCAGGTCCTTCCACAGTTGCACCTATTATTGGGACTACAGAGATGCTCCCTTCTTCAGTTGCATCATTAGAGCCGCCTGCTACAGTCATACCTACAGGGTCTCAGGCCGCACCAGTCCTAGATCCGACCTAGACCACTTTAGCATCGCTTTTAGCTATAGAGGGTCAGATAGCTCAGAGCTCAGGATCAGATGATGATGGCACACAGTTCCAGCTCGCTCCTCGCACCTCAGCGCCCGACTCATTCGCTGCAGCCCCGCCGACCAACCCTTAGTTTTTGGTGTTTGACGCCAAAGGAGGAGAGGGATCGAGTGTGTTGGACTTAGGGGGAGTGACTTATCTAGGGGGAGTTTAGCTTATCTATTATATTTGGTTTTTATATGTGATACACTATTATGCATTCATGTGTTTATTTTCATGCATCGAACTATATTTATGTGATAGTGATATCTACGTGATCGTGATATTATGTGATATGTGACATGTGTGCTCTCTACTTTGAATTATTTATATGTCATATCACTTGTGTTATGTTCATTTGCTTTGCTTCTGCGTTTTACTTCGATACAAATGAGCTTTATTACTTGTACTCATGCTTATTTCATATCTATTGAGTACATCATGTTGGCTTGGGTCATATAAGCTTGCCTAACTCTTTTGTTCTTATTGTCAAAAGCTTATATGATCCAAGCATGTTAAAAACCTCAACTCTTTCACATACTCGAGGTGGTATTGTCATCAATCACCAAAAAGGGGGAGATTAAAAGCATCTAGGCCCCTAGTTGGGTTTCAGTAATTAATGACAATATGTGATTACTATGACTAATGTGTGTTTTGTAGAGGCAATTAAGTTAGGTCATGGTAATGGAGATCGATTGGGCAATCATGGTGGTCATGCCCCTACGATAAAAATCGTTTTGGTTTTCAAAGGATGGACGACAAGGTTAAGGATGGACTAGTTCTAAGTATTGTTTGGAGTTGAAGAGACACTTAGAGTAGTTTAGGACTTTGTTTCTCCTTTGGCCGTACTATTAAGGGGGGTATGGATGGGTAGCTTGACCTAGGTGAGTCTAGTGGGTTAGGTGTGGTGCGTCGCCGTGAAGCGTGCGCAGCCGCGTCGCGCTGGACTATCAGGCCGAAATGGTCGCCATCGGCCCTTTTCCTTTTCTAAACATTTTCTAATTTAGTTTCTAAGGTAAACTTGTAAATTCAATATAAAATTGTGTAGTTAACCAAAAATTATGAAACCAATTTTGTTAAGTTTCTAAAATCATGATCTATCTGCTAGTATATTTTGTTCCCATAGTTTTATAATATTTTCCAGAGTTGTCTAATTAATTTGAGATGCGTAATAATATAAAATATAAACTTGTAGGAATTTTGGTAATAAATTGGTGATAGTGTTGGCTCTGAAACTTTCACAGTAAATTTCTAATATTATTAGGTGCTCACTATAATTTTTGTAGCTCCATAATAATTAGTTTGCTAAGATAGCTAAATGAGCCCTAGTTCAAAAATATATGTTTAATCAATAAAATGCCGAAACACTTTGAGATTTCAGAACTAAGACATTTTTCTGGAGACAAAGCCTTACTTGACTACGTGGATACGTAGACTAGTATGTTAGTCATTAAATCTAGCTTGTTAGCTTGCAGAGCGTAATCGTATTTTAGAGTTGCAGTTACCGTTGATTAATTGCGTCTCTACGTTGCATCCACGTATATCATAATAGGAACAATGACGGATCATGAGTCGACCGAGGTTGCAGAAAAGATGGTGCCTTGATGATCGTGTCACCATGATGGAATGCTAACTTTTGGTTATATCTTACCCAGGCAAGCCCCGGTGCATAACTTCTATTATTCTGTACTTTATTTTATGCTTGTGAATTAAGTTTTAAAGAGTTGGATGAAAACCACTTATATATATATATACATATATATATATATATATATATTCTTATCCTATGAGTCCTACTAGTATGTCAGGATCGTGTAGATTGCTATGCCATATGATCCGGTAGAAGTCAAGTGATTACCTGTCACTCACGAGAGATAGGAAAGATATTATTGTTGTTATTATATTACTGTCACATGAAATATATATGAATGATACTTGGAGACCGGGCGGAATGATACTTTGGATCTGGACTTGGTTAGGCATTCGAGCGAGGCTCGGATTACACTTGTTCTGTCTATGTCGATTGAGGACCGTCCGTTGCTGTGGATGGTAGTCAGGTCACAGACTTATTATCCTGAGTACATACTTGCTTATGAGAGCTGGAATGCTTATTGCTCTCTTATCGTGAGTTCTGGCTCTTTTCGGGTTGACTGATTGGAGGCGGGGATGGTGAAGGTCTAAGCACCACACTGAGTTTGGGACTCAGGAGTGGGGGCTTGGAGTCCAAGTTTGGATGGGGACCTAGACCCCTTGACAGGAGAGTGGTGGGTTGGTTTTGCTTGTGCCTGGGGGTCAAGCGGGCGTGTGTTTTTGGTACCTAGCTAGGATACATCGGTTCGCGAATCATCGTGTGATATGGTACGACTTGGCTATGGTCTAGCACCATAGTAAGAACTAGAACTTGAAAGGTGATAAAATGATTCTGATTGCTTACCACCTGCTTGAAAGTAGCATATGTGCTTACATAGAATGGTTAATTAATGAACTAATGATGACTGCTAATAAAATTGAAGATAAGGATGCACGTTTAGTAATGCTTCCACAGATGCAAGAACCCACAAGCCAAATAAGCCTTGCATATCCTTAGAGTCTTTTATTTTCCTCCTGTCGGGTAAGTCTTGCTGAGTACAATCGAGTACTCAGAGTTTTATTCCACCTGTTGTAGGTGATCAGAGGATACTTAGAGCTGACTCTTGTGTGGGGAAACCTCCTGGTGGGCTCAGCGGGGATTCCTTTCGCGCTACGACCGTAGTGTATATTTATAACCCTCATGAAATGTTTTATAAGAAAAGATGTAAAATCTGTTAGCATCTCTTGTATATAAATGTCCGCTATGTTAATACCCTACCATGTCATTAAATTAATCCTGCTTCCTCTATAACTCTGATAACATTGTTATATTCCGTTGTTATAATAAATTGAGGTAATATTCTGGTACTGTAATAAAGTGATGTAAGAAATGACTTAAGAATGTTGTAAGCTTTATTCTCTCACTTATGTTCCTGATGGAAAAATATGGATTTTTGAGTTCTCCCTTGGGGTGTGCACGACGGAACTGCGTAGTTTAGTGTCCTCTCTTGAGTACTTAGTGTCTAATGGAAGACAAGTACTCCTGGGAGGCATTAGATTAGGCGGTTCTGCCATAAGTATGAAATACTTGCAACATACCTATGAAACATCTGAAATACTTGAAACATACGCTTGCAATATGCAGTTTCAAGCACAACGTCTACTTGTTGCTTGGACGAAATGGAGGCTCGTCGTTGCGGAGCTCGACACCTACGCGGAGCTCGATGCCGCGGAGTGGCGAGGGGTGATGCCAGCGGGCAGGCAACTATACGGTCCCGACGACTGGCTGTGCAGCTCCAACGATAGGGCGAGAGGGTGCAGTCCCCCACGGCGAGGCGCCCCCTGCGGTGGAGGCGGCAGTGCTGCCTGTGGCGAGCGCATGCGCTGCCCGCGGCGAGGTGACCCTGCGCTGAAGAAGGTGAGCAGTGGGCGGACGGCGTGGTGGAGTCGGACGCAAAGGTTTGATAGCATGGTGGATAAGGCCTTATGAACGATCGAACATAAGTGGATCAACGGGTGCATTCGGACGGAGGCGGACAAACGTCCTATTCTAATCATTATCATTCAACACAATTCTTGTAGTGAATATCTCCGTCCCCTGATTAAAAAGAAGTTTTGTTCTTTGGTCCCTCAATCCTGCCGCTTTCCCAAACGCCAAGTCACTTTTCGGGGAGGATGAGGCACGTGTACCACCAACCCGCCATGTCGCTCACCTAGCTCGCACCATGGGTCCTCCTGTGTGGTGGAGCACGACGCCAGGAAAGGGATGTGTCGAAGGCTAGAAAGTTATTGAAAGGGGAAAATCAGAAAAATATTAGACCCATGAGCTTCCGGTGGTCCTTTTTTCATTTGAGAGGGCTTCCGATGGTCCTTGGCGGTGGTGAATGGTGCTCACCAAAGGGCCTAGAGTTAGGCATGTGCTAGTGTTGGGCCGAATACATGACCCAAGCCCACGTTGCCATGCATCCCCTCCCATCTTCTATGTGCTTGGTTGTATGGGCCATAATGGGTCTATAGAATAGAAAAAGTCCTTGCCCTCATTTATAAAACTAGATTTTAAACCCTCAACTTTTAAAATAGATTGATTTTACGCCCTCAGCGGGGTTTTTTTAACATGGAAGATGATCCCCATTACTCAATAACTGAGGCCAAATCATTGGCCACCAGAACCGGGGTACAATTTGGAATACTATCTCGAACTGAGACAATACCCGAACTAAGCCCTGCTCAAGCAGCAGCTAAGGAATGCGCTACCAAATTACATGATCGAGGATTATGAACCACTACATTTGAAACAAAATTACCGTGAATCAAATCCTTAAGTTCCCAGATTAGACCACTTCTGTGCTTCGATCAACACCACCCCTGGACAACGCCTGAATCACCACTGCAGCATCAGTCGCTAGGACTATCTTCTGAATTCCCATCTCCACAGCTTTCTGGACTGCTTGCAGGCATGCAACAAGCTCGGCATGGTTGATGGTGGTTTTGTCTGACATGGTGCCACATCAGCCATGAAAAGGGTCAATTTGACCTTTTTAATAGTGTAGGGAGGTAAATCAGATAACAACTAAACTTTTTGAATATTTTCCTTGAAAATTTTATGGAACTAAAAATCCTAAAATCTATATAATCTTTAGAAAATCCATAGAAAGTTTATTTTAGATGAGAAAATTATGAAATCAGTTTTATAGTTTTTCTAAAATCATGCTCTATCTTATGGTGTCTAAATTAAAACTATATGAGTATCCTATGTGGACTCATATTGCATTTTATTTGCTAGTGGCTACTCTCATATCTATTATTATTAGTCTATATTGATAACCTAGACTATGAAAAAGTTCAAGTGACTTTAACAGCAACATAAGTGTCATGTAATGACGTAATCACATCATATTGTGGGGAAGAAGCACTTTCCTAAGAAGATGCACAAATAGAGGAAAAGCATGGCCAAAATAAGCTAGTCTGATTCACAACATATGCTAGTAAGGTAGTATATGTCACTTAGCCTTCTACTTGGTTCTTTTGGTCAACATGAGGGAATAGTTTTTTCTAAGAAAAAGATGACACATATCGGGCCACACTTTGGAAAACTCATGTTTAGCAATATTGCATAATAAGATATCCATATATATGCCTCGGCCTTAGAAACGCACGAGTATATTTGCCTGATATAAATAACAAACATGAGTATTTATAAAGCTGTAAATTAAACTAGATCGACTGTTTAGACTTTAGACTCCATGTGATGAAACCAGATCATATGAATGGAAGTCTCTGACTTGGGAACTAGATGGATTCTTTGTTTTTTTTTTGTTAACTATCCAATAAAACTTCTAGCTAGAATATTCTGGATCAGCTAATTATTTTTTTTAATAATGAGTTTCGTACCCTCATGACAACGACGTGATGATTTTATCCGTATCAGAATATGCCGGTTTATAAGTGCAAGATATGCATATGATTGTAATTTTTGTATTTTTCAAAGACGAACATATCTATATTATCTTGTCGACCGACGACCGTCAACCGGCCGGCGATTCACGAGTGACCGGCGAAAAAGCGAACGGAGGTTATACTTCGTGTCGTAATAACCGTTCGACTTTGTGCGGGCGCCCGATAGTCGATTGACGTCTGAATGCAGGAATGTACCCGTTCTGGAAGTGGGCTGGCTTCTTGTATTGTCTTTGAAGTTTTGAATAGGCCCAACACAGCCCAAACGGCATAAAAATCTTTGAGAAAAAAGTTTATTTGACCTTCTCAATTTTTATCCAAGTCCAATTCGTCTCCACTAATCGGGAGATTGTTTTTTTCTACTCTCTGTCATTTGAAACTGTCCGATTTTACTCCATGAATAATTAACATCAGTTTTGGCCGACGTGACGCTGCATTGGCGTTAGCTACGAGAGGATAAACTAGACTACATTGATAATTTCAGGATGTGTTGGGATCGATACTTTCGGGGAGGCCACCCCCTTAGCTCTTTAGACTACAACATCACTATCGCACATTATTTGACTCCGAGTGAATTACACAAGCTTTAGGCAGAAAAGAGGTGAAGAAGAAACCAAGATGTGACTCCTGAAGGGCAAGAAGTTGGGGAACCCCCAAATCAAGAGGTCTCAAAGATATGTGTCTCCTATGAAGGAATAACCTTTTGTGTATTATCGAGGGTTATACCAGCACGTTGTGGTTGACAATACTAGAGCAAACAAGCAAGGATCACAGAGTCGATGAATTTGACAAAAAGACCATTGTGCCCCCGAATGTGCTAAAGATATGTTAGGTAGTAGATTGAAGACATATCATATTTTTTAGGGTGCTTGATCGCCTCTCCTATAAATAAGGGCCTGTTAGCAACCGAGCCTCTTGCCCCGCACCATATGGCGTTGACGGTGGTGAAGGTAGTAGAGTTGGCAATAGACCATAGTCCCTAGATTTAGAATCCAACGGTTAAATATCTGATAGATTTTTTAACAAAAACGTTGTTGACGTATAAAATGCAATTCCAAAAATAATTATGATAATAGGCGTGATTAATCACACCATAGTCCATAGGCGCCCGCCATATATAGCACATGATGAAGTAATATAACAACACAAGCACGCATGCTCTGATGCTTGCATGATCGATCGTGTGTGACTGCATGCACATCATGGTATATATTATATATATATTATTATCCCCTAATACTAAATCCAATGTTTTAAATATCCGGCTATAGCTGTTTGAGACTGATAAAGCTATTTGGGCTTATTTAGAACTTAGCAACTATAGCCTGCTATAGTTTTATTTAACCTCCCATATAGCTATTTTAGAGGTCATCTATTAAATACCTTTGGTCGGAGATTTAAAACCTCGACTAAATCCAAATAATTCACCGATCAAAAAGCCACGACCTTGCGGTTATCGTTCCTGGCGACCGGCTCCACCGCTTCGTTGCGCGACGACGGCCCGCAGACCGACCCCATGCACCCCAGCAGGCCGCCGCTCTTCTTGCCCTGCCCGCCGCCGGCCTTGTCCGCGCCTTCCGCCGCGAAGCTGACTCGCTTCTTGCTCCCAGTCACCCCTGCCTGCTGCTGCTTGGTGCTACTACAGCTGCTTCCAACGGATGAGCTCCGCACCGGCGACGTCGCCTGGCTGCTGCCCGCGGAGGCGGCGGACCGCACGGCGGGGAACTGGTGCGCGCGGAGCTGGCCGTCGGAGAACACCATGCTGGCTGGCGACGCCGAGCTGTAGCTGACGACGGCGCTGAACTCGAAGCTCGCGTCCGTGGAGGCCTCCACCACCGCCACCGCCGGGGCGCTCTTCCGGACGCCGCCGCCGTGGCCGTTGTAGGTGGGGGTGGGGCGCCGGCGGGGCCCCAGCAGCTTACTACTATCCGACGACGCGCTGTCGACGTTGACGTCGGCTACATGGCCGGCGTCCACGGCCGTCATCAGCTCCTGCAGCGCCCGTGGCGACTTGCTCATGGTTTGACACGTCTTCAGCACCTAGCTAGTGGCAAGTGGTGTCTAGCTAGCTTCGCTGCACAACTTCTAGCTTGTGCCAATCGAGCTGCGAACCAGCAGTGGTTATAAATACGTCATGGCGCCCATGTAGATCCAAAGATGTGCTTGGTATAAGCGGCAAGCGTGGTGATAACATCAAAGAAGGTCTGGGTGCCGGGGGCTCGATCGGCATATCCGAAAGCGATGCGCGCGCTTGTCCAGTTGGTCGGCTGCCCGCTGCCGGGTGTACATCACCTCGTCACGGCAGCAGCCAGCAGGAGCAGCCAAGGTTTCAGCTCGTCGTCTTCCATATCCACAAGTGCTACAGGTCGCGCCTTGGATCCGCGACGCCGTAGGTTCCGGGTTGTCGCGAGGAGAAGAGATCGAGGCGGTGGTGGCCGGCCTACGCGGACGTCTGATTGACACTGAGGGTACTGGACCCAATCAGATCCACACGCCTGCTATGTCATGTGTTTGTTTTCTACGTAAGAGCTGACTGGGTTAGAATCTAAGCTTCGGTCACCAATGCCGACAGTATTTCAGTGTTGCCAACTTGCCATTTGAAAACGATTTCTGTAGATTTTCCTTTGAAACATTATGTCATAAAAGGAATAAGATCAGAAAAACCTTTTTGAGGAACCAGATCAGAAAAACCTTCGAGTATCCAAGTTCAATTCGCCTACTTATATAACCTCTTGAATTCTGAAACCAAATATTTAGTACCCAAAAGTACTCAAAACCATCTAAATTATCCCTAAAGTTGTTTGGAAGTGTTGTTTTGTTGACATAGCATGCCGACATGGATAATCATTTCCACATGGGATGCCACGTCACTCTAAAATTGCAACGTCTTCCTATTGATGACATATCTCTACTCCCTTCTTCTCTCTAACTCTCCTAATCACTGATAATCACCACATCAAGGAAAACCCAGCAATACAGAGGATGATGCACATGTGTGTTATTCATCAAGTAGGTGCCACCTGCCATGAGAGAGCAACTCTGAGTCTAGGTAAAGTTAGATTCCAAATTGTAAGATTTAGCCATTATGTAAAATATAAAATTCATCTAAAAAGTAGAGTTCTACAGCAGCCCTGATAAATTTTTCTTTATCCATATTTAAACCTGTCGTGTCATCTAATTTTTTTTTTACAAAAGATCTGATCGGCTTCGTGCCTTCGTCCACCGCCTGAAGCCTACTTTGCACGGCCAGGTAGAGTTTTGAGAGGGAGACCCACACAGAGACAGCTAGCAGCTAGTGCGTGCCACTGCGTGGCCTGCAGCGGCAGCCGGCCAACCATCGTGCGTTACTGCCAGCAAGGTCCGTTCCTTGTTCCTTGGCCAACACCACGTATGAAAACGGATCGGATACGAACGGATATCACTGATATTACATTTGTTTTTATATTTCTGTCCGGATTCGGATTCGAATACGGATAGTGTCAACCATATCAGATAGGATACGATTGGATATCGATATCATAAATATGCGATTTGAATATTCAGATACGAATACGATATCGGATGTTGAATATCCAGACTCGGATACAAACAGATCTGAACCTCTTTAAACGGATTCGGTCTTTAATACGGTCGAAAAATATCCGTACCAACCCGTTAGAGGAAGAGCCAAGCAAGGGGGACAACGAATAGGAGAAATGGAAGTTTGGGCTTTAGAAGGATTTGGTGTTGCTCATATTTTACAAGAGATACTTACTTATAAATCTGATCATCTTATAGCTCGCCAAGAAATACTTAATGCTACGATCTGGGGAAAAAGAGTGCCTAATCACGAGGATCCGCCAGAATCTTTTCGAGTGCTCGTTCGAGAACTACAATCTTTGGCTCTAGAACTGAACCATTTCCTTGTATCTGAGAAGAACTTCCGGTTTAATATAGAGGATGTTTGATCGGAATAAATATAAATTTTTTTCTTATTTCTATTTTATTCCTAGCCAACACCGCCCGTCCGTGCTGCTGGCAGGAACGCCCAATAAGCAGCATTCAGCCAGCTGCAGGACATGTGGTGCAGTGGTGGTCAGCTTTGGTCAGTGGTAGCTGGCTGGCCGCAACACTTGAGGCCGTCCAATTAGCGCGCGGGAATGGTTTGGCTACACACATAGCAGGACTCGATAGGGAAAATTGAGCAGCGAGAATGCTGAGATACCCCGTCGGGAAAAAAAACAATATAGATAAATTGTTGGACTATTTTTTAGGCACAATAGCTATAAAAAGTTTCACAGATGTATTTACTTAGCCTTTTGGAGTTGCTCTGACAACGTCCATGTAATCTCCCACGTTAATCAAACCTCCTGTAACATTATCTCAGGGCCTCTAAATTTTAGAGCTCTAAAAGGTTTAGAGCACTTTAGCTCACTTTCGAGCTTTAAAAGCTCTAATATGATGTGGGCTAAAGTTTAAAGCTAACTTTAAACTATTTGTTTGGAGCTTTAGCTCTAAAATTTAGAGCTCTAAAATTTAGAGGAGGAAATCCAAACAAAGCCTAAGACTATTTAGATGGTTTCGATAATTAGGCATCTCATAACTTTAGAGCTTCAGTCCAGAAACCTCGATACCTGAGAGGTTTATATATACTTGCATAAGTGCATCTATAACAATGACCCCTAAATCAGAGCCCTTACTTTTCTAGGAACCACTTGTCAGTCACATAACTCTTTTTTATTTTTTTCTCCCATCTCCTACTCCCTTGCTTTCGTCGTCGTTATGCACCGCCAGAGTAGCTTGCGCAGAGGAGCCCTTCCCACACAAAGAGAAGGAGGCCACGCTGGGAGGAAGTAACTGCACCTAGTGAGGGGCCCGTCAGGAGCCAACGCTGTCGCAGGAGAGGCTGTCACACCGGGAAGGACCGATACAGATCATGTGGGGAGGGGAGGGGGCGAGACCGCACCGGAGTCGAGTGTTGGGGGAGGAGGTAGCTACGTCGGTGGAGGGCTCGCTGGTAGAGGGCGCTATGGGAAGAGTCGATGAGGACGGCAGTGAGGAGGTAGTTGGCGCTGGAAGCATATCTTTGTGTCGAGGATGGTGGATCCATGCTAGCGGACATAGGAACGTGCTACGATGGAGAAAGGCCATGGCAGAACGATCCTAGCATCGGATCTAAGATCCAAGGACCTACCGGAGCGGCTAGTGGCAGCGGCATGGGCATGGGCCAGAGAGCGAAGCCGCGGGTGGGAGAATAATTCGTACCGGCGTGAGCTTCTATCCATAGAAAAACATATTTAGCCCCTCCCCAAAAAAAGCTCCCAAAAATGAGGACTTGGTAGAGGAATTTGAGGGTCTTCTACTTTTGAGGACCAAGGTAGGATATGGAGGACATTTTTTTTTGCTCCTCTGCCCTAGAAAAATAAGATAGGAACTGGTTTATGTGCCTCACTGGAGATGCTCTGATTTGCTGTTTTTTATAGTTACCACTAAAGGTGTTAGTTAAATTATTTAGTACATTAAGGGCAATTCCAATGAATAGTTTCTAGAGGCAGTTTTCAAGAAAGAAAGAGAAGAATTAAAGTCCACTTAAACTATTCTTTTCAACTATGATTTCTATAACAGTTTCTATACAAAGGATAATTTAAATGCAACACAAAAACAAGTAGATCTAATGTGGCAAGCAACCATATAGCCTCATTGCACAGTCGGGACTTTGCGCTCATCGGAACAACCATATAGAAATTGTGCATCAAACACAACAAGCAACTTTAGCAAACAAACATATATTAATCACTAGCAATCATATAGCGTTGGGTTGCATATTGTCTCATGAGTACATGGCTCATCGGACTGCAGGCCCATTTGATTCTCGACTGCAGGCCCATATCTACTCTGCCATCATCGACTCTACTCTTTCGTCTAATGGATAAGGTTCTGTCATGGATGAGAAGAAACCAGAGCGCCACCGCCACCAGCACCCGACCCCCAGCACTACGTCGCTCCACAGCCAACGCTCGGTTCTAGCGCCGCTCGCCGTTGCCTGGCCCCAGCACCACGACGTGCAGCAGAACCAGCCCCCCATAGCTGCCAAGCTTCATAGGAACCAACGCGCGGGAGGAGCGATTCGAAAGCGGGCGCGGGAAGAGTGAAGCAGGGGCGCGCGCGGGAACGGAGGGAACCAGAGCGCGCAGGAAAATTGGCGATGGTGCTAGGGATCAAGACAAGAGGAGGAAGAAACAAACTGAGTCTCCCCAACGCTATTTCCACCATTTCTTAGCGAATGGATACACGAGAAGACTCGGTTTCCTTCGGAGAAACAATTTCTCTCTCTTTTTTCTTCTCTCTCCTTAATAAAGCTACTGGCACGTTAGCAAGTTGCTGAGCTATCAAGATAACTAATGTGAATAGAAACTAACATCAATGTTTCATTGGAACTGCCCTAACTTCGAGGCATCATACCACGTTCAAGATATCATTTATTGTACAGAGGAAGGAGTATAGTAACCATATAAGGGCGTCCGCAACTGTGAGGCCCAAATCGCTAGCTAAGTTGGCAGAGAGATAAAATAGAGTAATATTATTAGGCTTTCTTACTATTCTTTATTGCACATGGGTCCCATCTTCTCTCTATGTCTTCTCATTTCACGTAAAATCTATGAGCTATTTGCTCGTCGCTATCTAGTTCTCTCTCTCCTTATTTCTTTGGCCACGTTAGAACCCAAGCTGGCTACGTCGCTAGTTGTTGGAGACGCCCTAAGAGGTTTTTGCATGCTTTCCTTACATGTGTGTGGTCCAATAAACAAACTATTGTGTAAGATATATGTAGTGATTTATTTATGCGACATAGTAAAAACTCGTAAATAACTCTTATAGGATTCAATAAAAATAAAATTTATGAGTTTTGGAAACACAAAGTTAAGTTGTACCTCCATCCTAAATTGTAAGACGTTTGACTTTTTTAGCCCTAAGTTTGATCACTCGTCTTATTCAAAAAATTTGTGCAAATATAATCAAATTTAAGTCATTCTTGAAGAATTTTTATTAATAAACCAAACCACGACAAAAGAAGTGATATTTTACACAAATTTTTGAATAAGACGAGTGGTCAAACTTAGTGTCAAAAAAGTTAAACGTCTTACAATTTAGGCTGGATTGAGTACCATTTAATTTGAATTTGACATGTATTTGTGAAATTTTAATTTTGAGGACTTCTTGGAAACAACATAAAGAAAATGAGGAGTACAGATCAGCCATCGTCGTGGTTTTTTTTTTGGCACGGACGGAAGATCAATTCAAACGGTTGTTTGAAAATTTAGCCGTCAAAATCGGCCCATTCATCAGGCACTTTATTTTTGGACTGCGATAACCCACGACCCGTCGCGCGTATGTGAAATGCGCGACCCCACTAGGCGGCTGACACGTGTTCACAAGACTGTAATGATGCACACATCGCCCGCTCCGCTTAGGCCAGTGTGGGGGTTTCATCTCCCAGTTTCCAACACACCTATATTTTAGAAACAGTGCAAAAGAGTTTCATCCCTATGAAACTCTTTCTACTCCCATAAAACTTTTATCTTCTCTCTTCATCAAGACAGTGCCATGTCAGCATATTTAATGCCCATAAAACTCTATGAAATCCTCATTGAAACTGGCCTTAAAGGCTTTGCGCGCCCCAGCGTTTGGATAGGAAAGATTACGGTTGATGGTCCAGACCTCACACGTTTTCCAAAAAACAAATTTCTTTTCTAAAAAACTATAAATCTTAAACGGTTTATCTGTTTTCAATTCGTCTGCACTGATATGTTAGACGTGACGAGACGAACAAAACTATACTCCACTTGACTATCAGCTTGTTCGGGAGGCCGTAAACGATCGTGGATTATTTACTGTTGACTGGTTTGATGGGAGAGAAAAATACTGTTCTAGCTGAAAATTTACGATAGTTTACGACCAAGCGAACATGCTGTATGTTTTGAAGAATTTTATTTTAGTATCAATTTATGTGTAAAATTGTGCTAGGGGATTTATGAAATAAGTTGCTACCATGTAATACTAAACTTGCTACTCAAAAAAACAAACTAAAGCTCCTATATGATATACACATCGATTGTTACCGTGAGAATATAATAAATTTATTATATAGTATTTATATAAACACACTAACCCCTAAAGAGAGTAGCGGGCTAAAACAAGACAAGCTGTAACCTGAAGTGGCAAATTATTAAAAAAAAAACATTACATAAGCTGCCAATTAGGGGAGGGGGCAATTTATTAAAAAACAAATTATAAAAAGTCAGGAAACATAACCTACCGCCAATTAGGGGCATTTATTAAAAAATAAGGATAGCGGCAAAAAAAAGATAAGCTGCAACCTGAGGTCAAATTATTAGAACAAGCACTGCTACCAATTAGAGGGATAAATTATTATATAACCCACTATATGAGCCAAAAAACAAGACTAGCTGACAATTGGAGGAACATTTATTAAAAAGACAAGAGTAGCAGCTAAAAAAAAAAAAGTTACACCCCCCGAGGGGCAAATTATTAGAAGTGTTGCATAAGTTGCCAACTTAGGGGTAACTTATTATACAACTACTACGTAGAATTTATAAAGGCATTCAAACCTAAAAGGAAAAATAAAATAATAGAACTCAGAACTCATTAACAGAAACAAAAATAAAAATTGAAACAAAAATTGAAATATTTAAAAGTAGAAAATATTGAAGAACAGTTAATATGCAAGATCAAGGAAGGCATTCGAACCTGAAAGAGAAACCGAAAAACTGAAATAGCTTATGCAATGTTTTGATTTTTTTTCCAGTAGCAATTTATGTGTAATATATGTTAGGAGGTTTATCAAAAGAATTACTACCATGTAATATTAAAGTTGCTACCCTAAAAAGTATAATAAAGTTGTTACATAGTATGCACAGGCTGGGGGAAAAAAAAATATCAAAAGAGTTACTACTTATTGCGGAGCAGGGAAACAAGAGTAATGACACAAAAACAAAGACAAGCTGCAACCCAAGGGTCAAATTATTAGAATAAGTGTTGCATAAGTTGCTAACCGAGGCGCAAGTTATTATACAACCCATTGCAGTGATCGGAAAACATGACTTGCTGCTGACTAGAGGCAAAATAATAAAAACACCATTATAGGATATAACATAAAAAAGTTTGAATTTTCAGATGGTTCATATAACTAGCACATTACAACTTTCCTCTCAGCAAAGCTGCATGAACATCATAGTAACTTCTGAGGGTCCAAAAATGCAAGCGACAGCAACATAAGAAACTTTGTTTTGGATTGGCTAAAAAGAAAGAGCACAAGTGTTTGAACTACATGATAGATTTTGATTGTCTTCATAGTCCTATGTTGCTTAGCCACTGATGGAATCCTACTTGACCTCAAGGCCCTGCAAAATAAATACTTAGAATAAAAACAAAAAACCAAAAGGAAGAGGTTAATTAAACAAAAACAAAAACATACATGCGCCACTCACTGTGAGCAATACGACAAATTATTTTGTAGTATCGCAATTCCTTATCTGATATTGGGAACCAGCATGCTAAACCAACTTGGGGAGAGGAGCATTTTGAATCACATAAGTTGTTCTGTTCTCTTGAGCCTACAAAAAGAATAATACCCAAAAGAATAATGGGACCTACAAAGATTAAATAGGCTCAAATGACCATCACAAACTGAAATAAAAAAAAAATACCTTGCTGCGAGGATCAATGTCTCCCATCTCAAATTCTTTTCTACCTAGAGGATTAATTGGGTTCATTGGGGCGTCTTGCCCTAATCTTTTCTTTAAAAGGGCTGCAGGTTCATAACTGAAAGGAAGAACTGACAATGGAGACTAGAACTGAACTGATGACGGAAAGATAACAGAGAAGAATTGAAATAGCTAAAACTGAAATTAAAAATGGCTATACTGTCCCAGTCAAAAGAACTTTTCACAGCTGGTACTCTAAACAAAATTTTCAGGATTCAGCAAAAAGAACTTTTCTCAAGTGAAAAGAAATTTGATCAGTAGCAGTTTCATTGCCTTCTCTTGCTAACTCAAATTGCATACTGAAATTGCTAACTGAAATTGCAAACTGGGACATGATCACAACTTCACACTACCAGGCACTTATTCACACTAACAGATCCAGTTCATATACATGCTGATAGCAACCAACTGATGAAACAAAAACAATTTCGAAGAAGTTCCACAACAGAATAAGCAAACTGAAACATGCTAAAAATAGCTGTTGCAAACTGAAAGATAATTGAAAATGCAAACGTAAAGCTTACTGAAACAACATTGAAATTGCTAGCTCAAAATGAAAACTGAATTTGCTAACTGAAATTAAAAGCTAACTGAAATTTTGCTATTGAAATTACTAGCTGAAGATGCAAACTGAATTTGAAACCTGAAAATGCAAACTGAAAGAAAAACTGAAACAACACTAAAATTACTATAGGTCAAATTGAAAACTGAATTTGAAAACTGAAATTAGAAGCTTAATGAAATTTTGGTATTGAAATTACTAGCTGAAAATGCAAACTAAATTAGATAACCGAAATTAGAACAACAACAAAGCCTTTAAGTCCCACACAAGTTGGGGTAGGCTAGAGTTGAAACCCAACAGAAGCAATTAAGGTTCAGGCACGTGAATAGCTGTCTTCCAAGCACTCCTATCTAAGGCTAAGTCTTTGGTTATATTCCATCCTTTCAAGTCTCCTTTTATTGCCTCTAACCAAGTCAACTTCGGTCTTCCTCTGCCTCTCTTCACGTTACTATCCTAGCTTAGGATTCCATAACGCACCGGTGCCTCTGGAGGTCTCCGTTAGACATGTCCAAACCATCTCAACCGGTGTTGGACAAGCTTTTTTTTAATTGGTGCTACCCCTAATCTATCACGTATATCATCGTTCCGAACTCGATCCCTTCTTGTATGACCGCAAATCCAACGCAACATACGCATTTCCGCGACACTTATCTGTTGAACATCTCGTCTTTTCGTAGATCAACATTCTGCACCATACAACATAGCAGGTCTAATCGCCGTCCTATAAAACTTGCCTTTTAGCTTCTGTGGTACCCTTTTGTCACATAGAACACCAGATGCTTGGCATCACTTCATCCACCCTGCTTTGATTCTATGGCTAACATCTTCATCAATATCCCCGTCTCTCTATAGCACTGATCCTAAATATCGAAAGATATCCTTTCTAGGTACTACTTGACCTTCCAAACTAATATCTTCCTCCTCCTGAGTAGTAGTGCCGAAGTCACATCTCATATACTCAGTTTTAGTTCTACTGAGTCTAAAACCTTTGGACTCCAAAGTCTCCCGCTATAACTCCAGTTTCTGATTCACTCCTGTCCGGCTTTCATCAACTAGCACTACATCGTCCGCGAAAAGCATACACCAAGGAATGTCCCCTTGTATGTCCCTTGTGACCTCATCCATCATTAAGGCAAACAAATAATGGTTCAAAGCTGACCCTTGATGTAGTCCTATCCTAATCGAGAAGTCATCCGTATCTCCATCACTTTTTCGAACTCTAGTCACAACATTGTTGTACATGTCCTTAATGAGCCCGACGTACTTCGTTGGGACTTTATGTTTGTCCAAAGCCCACCACATAACATTCCTTGGTATTTTATCATAAGCCTTCTCCAAGTCAATAAAAACCATGTGTAGGTCCTTCTTCTTCTCCCTATACCGCTCCATCACTTGTCTTTTTAAGAAAATGGCTTCCATGGTTGACCTTCCGGGCATGAAACCAAATTGGTGCATAGAGACCCGCGTTATTGCACTCAAGCGATGCTCGATAACTCTCTCCCATAGCTTCATAGTATCGCTCATCAACTTAATTCCCCGGTAATTAGTACAACTTTGAATATCCCCTTTATTCTTGTAGATCGGTACCAATATACTTCTCCTCCATTTGCAAACTGAATAATTATAAGAAAACTGAAATTAGAAACTAAAATTGAAAACTGAATGCAACAACTATTTTTAGCAACAATTTGGAAGAAGTTCACAACAGAAAAGCTAACCGAATCTTGCTAAAAATAACTGTTGAAAACTAAAAGCTAACTGAAAATGCAAACTAAAAAAACTGAAACAACGTTGAAATTACAAGCTCAAAATGAAAACTGAAATTAGAATCTAACTGAAATTTTGCTATTGAAATTACATGCTGAAAATGAAAACTGAATTTGATAACTGAAAATAGAATATTTCTAAAATTTTGAAAACTGAATAATTATAAGAAAACAGAAATTAGCAGCTGCAGCAAATCAGCGGCAGAATAGCCAGAGGGAAGAGGATGCACTAAGCAGGATAGGTTGCAGTCATGCAGTTCAATGAAGCAAGATTGAAAATGAAGAAAATTGCTTCTAAAACTGAAATATCTACAACAAAGTAACAAACTACTGTAACCATAAAATAAAATTACTAATTCAAATTAGAAACTGAAATTAATAATTGAAACGGCAGCAGGCACAAACCTGGTCGGATGAATGCCAGTTGGGTTTGGGCGCACGGCTTCGCAAAGCAGGAAGGGAGGACCAAGGGGAGGGAATACCTGGTGTCCTGGTGGTGCTCGTCGCCGGCCAAGGTGGTGAGTGGCGAAGTAGGACAGCAGCGACGGTCGCGGAAACACCCAAAAAATCATGTTTTTAGACTATTTAGATCTATTGCCGTCACATATGTTTTTCAGTTCTCCAGATCTGAATTCTGAATAAACGAGCCAGTAGTGAGATAGGATAAAAGCTCTTTGATTCCCAAAACTAGATGGGATTAGATAAGGTAGAAGCTTGGTCTGAAAAAAAAAACACTGCGTTGGGACAGTGTTCATTTGATTTATAAGGGTAATAACAGGGATTATGCAAAATCACAGTGACAGGAAAGTAATTTATCTCATACAGAGAGGAGAACCTGTGAAGAGAATTTTCTTTTTGAAGGATGTGGAGAGGAAAATGACCAGCTTTAGTCAAATTTCTCATTTTCTTTTTATTCTTTTTACAGCCTTTGCTCATACAAAACACAACTTGAAAAAAGAACAGCTAGCTAAGATTTATATACACGCTTCATAGATCTTTCTCCCTCTTGGATTCAGAAACAAACATCTCTTTGTACAAACACAGGAGAGCTCAAGCCACACACAACGGGATAACACCAAAAATCACAAAACCTAGGCAACATGAAAACGGGCTGCATGGATAACTGAAGAAATAGGATTTGAGGTGGGACAACACACACGAGTAGAACACAAACAGTGGGGAAGAGAAGAAGACAATTCGTGTTAATCTGGAAATTGGATTATGTTAAAATTTTGCCATATACCGTACACACCAAATGGGATCTCATGTACTGACCTACACGAAAATTCCCCATCAAATTGATCAACATCTAATTGTGTTAATTCCAGAAAGGGACCTCCATGCTATTCTCAGGTATTTGAAACATGCCACAATAGGATAAAATAACTTGCTACAAAGATACATCATAACAAAAACCGTACTGATACAGAGTCCTATATACATATACATTATGCTAAACAATGGAACCCTAGAATGTTGATTCATCCACATACACAGGCGCAAAAAACAAAAAAATAACATGATACAACACCAATGGGGCACGGAAGGAGCAGTGATAAGGGTTGGGTTGTACTCACATCGAACGTCGTAACCCGCCGCATCTATAGCTTCTCCGTCGTAGCCCGCCGCACCTACTGCTTCTCCTCCGTCATCGTCTGCTGCAACTCCCGAAGAAGGCACGGGTGCCAGCTGCAGGAGCCAAACCATGTCGAATCGGATGCAGAAGGAAGAAAAGGGATCTGGACGCGCGGCGGAGTGAGCGGAGCAATTGCTCAGTCGTCCCCCGCTGCAACCTAACCCACTACCGCTCGCCGGCTGGAGTTCAGCAACAGCGGATTCGTCGCCCCCCGCGGCTGCGCTGCCTGAACGAAAGGGAGCGGAAGAGTTGGGCGCTCGCTCGGGAAGGAAGGCCGCAGCGCGTTGGATGGGGGGGGGGGCGCGCGTCTGCTGGGCCGGCCCGTCGTGGCCTGGTGTCGCGCGATCGAGTCACAGCGCGACCGGTCGTCTAATAGGCTTTGCGTTTATTTTTTGGTACTGGATGGAAGGTAACAGGCCAGCTATGGTAGGTTATGTTACCAGGCTGGACCATGAACTTCTCAGGGTACAATCACACCATGAACTTCTTGCCCAGGCGGCCCAACAACCAGCCTATGGCCCATGACCGCAGTACGTGCACGGTACAACACCTATTTGGCCTGGAAGATGTTGTCTAATAACAACTCCGGCGACCCTTTCGCCGCGCGTACGTGCACGCACGTCGTCCGGCCACCGGCCACCTTTTTTTTATTTCAATTTTTATTGGACAACAGCTACGACCTTTCCTTCCGCCAAACCATTTTTCTTCTACGGATCATTCACCAGTCACCACCCCAACGCTCCCGCCAAGAACACATAGCGCAAAACCACCAATGGCGCCGCCACAACCCGCGGGGACGATGATACCGTTGCCTCCGACGGTGGGCTGGTCCGCGTGTGGCTTCGTCGCCGCCGTGCTCGCCCGCCTCATCCACAAGGGCCTCGAGCTGCTGGCCGAGCTCGACGAGGCCGCCGCGGGCCACCTGCGCCGCCTCGAGGGCCTGCTCCCGTCCGTGTGGCGCGTGCTCGACTCCGCCGACGCGGGCGCCGTTGACTTGGGCGGGCGACCGCTGCATGACCTGCTCGACGCTGCCTACGCCGCGGACGACGCCCTGAACGACACCGAGTGAGCCGCCGTGGACGTGCCGGGAGACGACGGCGTGGGCGCCGAGGCGCGCCCGGTGGGCACCGCCGTCGCGCGGAAGCCGCGCAGCCCGCTCAGGTTCTTGCTCTGCTTCAACCCGCCCAGAACCGCAGGCGCCAGCAGTGGCGGCGGACATGGGAAAAGCTCCAGGGCGAAGACGAGCAGCATTGATCTGGACCCGTTCCGAGACGCGCTTGGGGTGATGGCGCAAGCTGCTTACAGGTGCGCCTCGGCGTACGAGAACGTCGTGCCGGAGAAGAACTACGCCACGATCGCCTCTGTTTGGCGGCGAACAGAGGACGCCGCCGCGGGGGAGATCGAACAAGACGACATCTTCGGGAGAGAAGCCGAGGTGGAGCAGATCCTGCAGAACGTGAGGTTCAGCGACGACCCGCACTATCGCCTCGGCGTCGGCATCCTCCCCGTCACCGGGGACGCCGGGGTCGGCAAGACGGCGCTCGTGCACTTCGTCTTCCACCACGAGGTCACCAAGGCCGAGTTCCCTGTGCGGATGTGGGTGCACGACTCTGGCCCGTTCCGGTTAAGGAAGCAGCTCATGGAACAGATGATCCACGCAGCTGCCGGGCAGGATCGTGACCCCGAGGACGCCAGGGAACTTCTGCACAAGGAATTGGCAGGGAAGAGGTTCCTGCTCGTGCTTGATGGCGTCACCGACGTCGTCGACAAGCAGTGGGGAGATCTGATGGAGGTGCTGCAACCGGCGGCGAGGAGGAGCTTGATCATGGTGACAACTGATTCAGAAACTGTTGCGACAGCAGTAGGCACAATGCCGATGTTAACCCTGGGCCCTCTGGGATCCGATGATTACCTGAAGATGTTCAGGCATTTCGCATTTGGCAGGGCAGATGACACTGAAGAATGCACTCTGCTGGGAGACGATTGGGACGACGTCGTCGAGGACGAAGAGGAGCTGTCACCGATGGAAAAAATTGCATCAGAGTTAGCAAAGAGGATGGTCAGTCTGCCGCTATTGGCGCGGGCACTTGGGCTGGCGCTGCGCTTCCGGCAGGATGATGAAGACCACTGGAGAAACGTGCTGGAAGACAAGCTGTGGGAGAGCCAAGACCAAGATGCCTGCCGGATCTCACCGGCATTGTGGCTGAGCTACCGTCACCTTGACCCCCGCCTCAAGCAGTGTTTCGCATATTGTGCAGTGCTCCCTGGTGACCATGTCTTCAGAAAGGAAGAACTGGTGAACATGTGGGTATCACAGGGGCTGATATACTCTGATCGTGCCGCCATGAGGCTGGAGGACACTGGTGGTGAGTTCTTTGATGAATTGGTTCAGAGATGCTTCTTTCAACCTCTTGCAAGTAATAGATTTGTAATGCACAAGTCGATGCTAGACCTAGCACGAGCAGTGGCAATGAGCCGGTTCTTCATGATCACAGATGAAAGCTCAGGAGATATCCCGCAGGAGGTTCGTCACCTGACGATAAGGACAAGTAACCTGTCTAAGCTGAAGAGTGATTTGGCTTTGCAGACTTGGTCTTCCCCTGATCATCATTTCCTGTACCAAGTTCGGACAATTCTGCTCTTCACAGGAGATGTCAGCGAGTCAGATGAGTTTCTGGATGTTCTAGCTCATATTTTCTCCGTGGCAAAGACTGTGAGAGTCCTTGTCCTCTCATGCGAAAACATAACATGTTTGCCTCCAGAGATCAGCCAGCTCAGACACCTCCGCTATCTCAACTTGTCAGGAAACAAAATAATTGACCTTCAAGAGACACTATGCCAGCTTTACAACCTCCAAGTCCTGGATGTTCGCAGCAACTCTCCTTCTCTGCATCCTCCCGACGGCATCACAAGTTTGATTAACCTGAGGCATCTGCATGCAAGTGAGTCGTTCCTTTCGAGCATAAGTGACATACATGGTCTCTCAAATTTGCAACAACTGGATGTATTCCGTGTTGGTGGTAGCATGCACATCGACGCCTTGCGACGGATGACTCAACTGCGAGGAAAACTTCATGCTGGGGATCTCCGTCAGGTTGACATTAGTGTGCTCAGCAAGGGCATCCTGAAGGGAATGCAGTGTTAGATAATCTTGTCTGCATCCCATCCCTGGTATGAATGCACAGTAGGCGAAGACGACGCCGAAAAGGGCTCTCTGTTGTGTCTCTGTAGCAGCTGCAAAAGCAGGCACCGAATGGCTCACCTGCCGTACTGTAGCCACAACAGGGGCAGACGTCAAAGTCAGCCCCGCTATCACATCTAGTAACTGCAGCAACATGGCAGCTGTACTTAAACATGGCAGTTGTATTAGGACTAGATGGATAGAGTTGTATATATAGTTTGCCACTATAACTCAGTAAAGAGAGTTCAAATTTGTCATCTCCTATACAGGGCTCCAGCCAAAGCTGATGTCTCCGACTGTGTGTGTATGCTCTGTTCTCCCTCTCTCTTCTACCTCCAGCCATAGTGTGTGGTCGGACAACGTCTGTCGTGGTCGGCCGTGGTCGGTAAGACTGGTGAGTGGTCGACTCACCTGAGCCGGTGATCTTGTGGGCTAACAAATGGTATCAGAGCCGAGCAGCGTCATCGCCGGACTAACCGCTGACGATGACGAACGGTTCAGAGATGGACGACAGCAGTGGCACTGTTGTAGCTGCCCAGCCACGACAGGAGGTCGTTGTTCGCACGGTGCGGGAGGTCAGCGGCACCAGTTGGTTGACGCTGACTCGCATCAATTATGGAGAGTGGTCGGTGACCATAAAGGTCAAGCTCAGAGCTTGACGGCTCTGGAATGCTGTTGACAACCGACAATGAGAAAGATGACATGTCAGCGTTGGAGGCTATCATCGCTGCTGTACCGGTGGAGTATAGGGAGTCGTTGGGGACGAAGAGCTCTGCTAAGGAGGTATGGGAGGCTATTGCGGTGATGCGCGTCGATTCCTATCGCGCAAAGAAGGTGACGGCTCAGTTTCTGAAGCAGGAGTACGCCAACCTCAAGTTCAATGATGGTGAAACAGTGGAGGATTTCTCCCTCCGCCTGCAGACGCTCATCAGCAAGCTGAAGAGCCACGGTGTCACCATCGACGAAGAGGAGACGGTCTCCAAGTACCTCCACTCCGTGCCGGCAAAGTACATCCAGATCGCTCTCTCCAAAGAGACGATACTGGACTTGTCCACCCTCACCATTGAGGATGTGACAGGTCGTCTACGGACGGTGGACGAGGGCTTGGAGTAGACGACAACAACAAAGGACAGTGGTAAACTGTTGCTGACAAAGGAGGAGTGGGCTGCTCGAAGGAACTCTGGGGTAGCCTCCTCCAATCACGCGGTGGCGATGGCAAGCACCGCGGCAAGGCTTCTTCGGAGAAGAAGAAGCAGGTTGACCCCAACGCCTGCCGACGCTGCGGGAAGACAGACCATTAGGCACGGGAGTGCCCAAATCGCAAGCAGGAGAAGAAGGCTAAGGCTCATCTGGCGCAAGCTAATGATGATGATGAGGCCACTATCCTGATGGCGATGTTATGTGCACTGCACGACGTCGAGGCCGAGGAGAAGGGAGATGTTACGACGGTGGAAGGACCTGGGAAGACCCCGAAGGCTGTCAACTTCGACGAACCGCGCGCCCATGTCCATCTCGGATGTGTGGGTGGCGAGCAGGAGCAGCGGTTGTATCTAGACTCTGGTGTCAGCAACCACATAACGGGCTCCAGCTCGACGACGATGTTATCGGTACGGTGAAATTTGGTGACGGCTCAAGGGTAGCTATCCGAGGGCGTGGCACAATCTCGCACGCTAACGGATGTATATTACATCTCGCAGCTGCGTTCAAGCATCACCAGCATTGGTCAGCTGGATGAGCGCGGTAGCGAGGTACTGATCAAAGATGGAGTCCTCAGGATTAGGGACCAGGAGCAGCGACTTCTCGTCAAGGTGAAGAGGTGTCAACATAGAATTTTCGTCTCTATATCGAGGACACACGCAGCAAGCCGGAAGGGTCCGCTCGATGGAGCAGATCCGCCTAGCTTCAGTGCAAGGGTGGTCGATCCTGCGCAATCCTCCCGAGACGTGCCAGTCAATTTGACCCTGCAATTGACAAGGAGAGAAAGCTTATCAGTAATTAAGGACAGAACGTGCCGGTGTTGCCAGACAGTCCCGAATGTGTAGCTCTGAGAGCCGATATGAGAGGAGATCGACTAAATAGTCGATTCCAGCATATTAATAAGAATAAATCGATTAAAGCTCGTGGGGTTGTATAAGAAGAATCAGTTATCATTCATGATGAATATTATTTAAGAAAATATTAATCAATGGCAATAAGATATCAATAATGATCAGTTTATACTGAGTCAATGATTACAAGTAACCGAACCCCCTTTTATATAAAGAAACGATTCAACACCACTTAACCATTTAATAAAGATAAATCTAATGAACATGTTAGATCTCATCTATCACCATGACCAGTGGGGCATGAGGTAGAATTATGCAGGCCATAATACAATAACAAGATCATGGGGCTAATATATCTTTCAACTTATCTCTATTTCAACGATCTCGTAATGTGAACTGTTTGTGAAAACGCTCGATATCGGCTAAACAGCCGATTCAGGTATAGCACACAGTTAAGGTCATGTCTTCTTAGGAACGGGTCTACCAACTAATGATCCCCACTCCACGGTGCCAACAGTGGGGATGAGAGGCAGAATCCCACAAGTCATGATGACGGGCCATGGAATGGTTTTTATTAACTAATAGATCTACTCAAGATCGAACATGCCTTGACCGCATGCTATGCACGATTAAGATTGACGCAAAACAACCGATAAAAACATAACTCATCGCTTAAGATGTAGATTAGATCAATTTTAGATTAGCAAACGATGAGTTAAACAAGATATAAGGCCGATCTAGATCAATCTCAATCGGGTAGAGTGATATTGCTGTAATTAGATAAACAATGAAAGCAATAAGCAATATCGGTAACATAACAAATCTAGTAAAGACTGCCATACTAAGGTAGAGCCGAGAAGTTGACCTTGATCTAATTCAAGCAGCGGGGTGTGAGGCAGAATCACACAGGCCATACTTGAATTAGACAAGAGTCGATAACTAGTCTATACCAGGGTCGCAGTGGGGGTCGACCGGATCGATGCAGCCATACGAACAGAGGCATAAACCATGATGGTACTTACAGACAAGCAGTGGAGGTCGACTGGATCGATGCAGCCGTACTCGCTGAAGAACTCACCGAGATCTACTCTACTCCTACTCCTAAGGGGTGGCCGGAGCCAAAAAAAGTAATTGACTTGTATTTGATTGATTGTTGTTCTTTTATAATAGCCAGGGTTTGGTATTTATACCCGGAGCCTAAAAACGAACCTTACTCGAGTACGACTCAATACAATCTTTGGCATAATAAAAACATTCCTAATTTAAGATAACTCGGACTCTAATCTTTCCCTTTTTGTAGAGTGCAGCATGTCTCGTCCCAGCACCGATCGTAGCCTCTGTCGTTATCTGTTGGCGCTATCTGAAGAAAGTCGATTCTAGTGCTGCGTCCGAATCAACTAGCTCCGATCTCCACGTAGCTGATTCCTTGATGACATGATTTCGGGAGCTTCCAGACCTCTGCAACTCTTCTTCCAAATTCTGGAGTAAACACATGCCCACCAATTTTGGAATAAAAGTAATTTTATTCCAAAATTATCACGTCTTCATCTTCGATGGGTCTGCAATCACGGGTAGAGGATCTTGATCTAGGGTCTACTGTTTGTCGCCGCCTATGTCAGCTCATGAGCCCATGCTTCACAACTTTTACGAGAGCATCATTGCTTCACGGGCACTTGGATTCATCCTTCCAGATCGGCTATAAAATGCCTATCCGCCCCCGGTGAGAGCAGCTTAACAATTCAGCTATGTTTCTCTTCTACCAGCCCTCTCAAGCTCTGACTTTGCTAGATCCTCCATGGTCCATCTTTTTGCTATGAAGATCTTGAGTGGCTAGAAGAATTCTTGTGTATAGGGTGATTGTGTCACTCATTCTAGCGCTTTGTCGAGCAAGAGGATCAGCTATTGCAGCTAGAAGAAGTCTTATGATACCACCTGAGTCTTCTCTCCATGCTCGCAAAGCTGTTCTAGTGTTTGCAAGGGCTAAAATATGTGGACACCTTTCCCTTGTTTGCTTCATTAAACGCTCCGCTGGAAGAGCCACATGCTTCTTTCCCGCAGTTCCCGATCACCGAGAAACTAGTTAGGCGTCTGTCAAGCGGGCGACCTTTCCCCTTCTCCTGGTATAATCCCATTATCCGTCCGATGTGACTTGGTTCATGATGACCTTCGGCCTTGTGGGGGCCCAGACTCCCTTCAATCCAAAGAAGTCTTGGTGGGTTGATTTCTAGTTAATGTAAATTCTTCGTATCCACCCCACGATGTTTCATAATCTGGGGAAGCAATAAGTCCAAATTTGTTATCTCTTCGTTATCTCTCCCCTAAAATTCCGGAGTGCCAATCCATTTCCGTATCTATTTTTAGTTTTCACACCCTCGGCGAAATCCATCTCCTCGCCTCCCCGGGCTATATATGTGGGCCACAGCTGGGGCTAGAAAACTACCCGTCTCGTCTCAAACCTTCTACGTCTTTAGTATAGTTCCTGCTCTTCTATAGGTTTGAGATCATGGAGAATAGTAAGAGGCCTGCTGAGGAAGTTTTTAACGGGTCTGCATCATCGCGCCAGCGTCTTCATCGCCAGGAAGGTGCTACTCGGGATGTCTCCACGGCCCCGGAGCACAGGGTCGATTCGGTTCAATCTTCAAGACTGTCTTCAACACTGATTTGTCGCCAGCTTCCCAGTTGTCCAAGGAGGTAGATCGATAATGACGATTTAATCGCTTCCATAGATCGGACTGATCAGAGTTTAACCAACTGTCTTTCCCTCGCGGAGTCGGCTCTGGCCTTGATTCAAATCCGATCGTCCTCCAAGGCTGATCTGAGGGAACGGTTGGCTAGGGCTGAAGCCAGAATCACAGGTAAGATGGCTACCACAATCTCCTTCGCTTTTTCTTAACTTTGCCTTTGAGATCTTCTGATCAACCCTTTCTTTGAATTTTTTCAGATCTAACTGCTCAGTTGGAAAGCCTTCGATCAGCCGCAGATCATGCGGCGGGATTTGTTAATGCTAGGGGCGCCGTTCCGGTAGTCCGTTTGCGTGACATTCCAAACCGCGTCAGGGAGGTAGCTCTCCATGGCGTCCACCATGGTGCTGCCATGGCATTGGCTACTGCACAAGCCCGCTCTAGTCACAATCTTTGGCTTCTTCCGCATGGTTTCCCAGATGCAGTGCCAACCCTGGGATCATGAGCATTTGATTGAGGAATTCTCTAGCGCCGCCAACTTTGTAGCTTTCAATACTTTGGCCGATGATGTAGTGAGCAAATTGTTTTCCGGCCCGTAGCTTGTAATAGGTGATTTTTAGCAAACAATTCCCTTGCATTGAATGATTTTCTTTTGTCTTATACTTCATATTATATGTATCACTTCATCCATGTTTGCTTTCCTCCTATAGGCGATACGCATCGTATCGGCTTCTGTTCCTTTGGGTTCATTTTTTGTACTAGAGGCGATACCTTTCTGATATCAGCTATTAGAGCTGTCGACCGAACAAATTAGCTACTTAAGTGTTAATCCAAACGCTGGGGTAATATTTCTTTAGATATTTCCCATTGATTGCTCGGCCAAACTCTTCTCCTCCTAGTGTCTCCAAAATATAAGCATTACTAGGCGCACAACGTTTGATCCGATAAGGCCCTTCCCAATTGGGTGACCATTTACCGAATTTACTGTCCTTTGATCCGATCGGGAATTTCATTTTCCACACCAAATCTCCTTCAGAAAATTGTTTACTCTTGACCTTTTTATTGTAATATTTTGCGACCCTCAGTTTATTGGCTTCAATATTTTTGAGAGCGCGCAGCCGAAGGCAACTTAAGTCTTTTAAGTCGTCCATCATTAGATTTTTGTAGACTTCGGCTATCAAATCATTCTGTAACATAACACGCCTCGATCCGGTCTAGACTTCCCAAGGAAGGACCACATTATGGCCATAGACAAGCTCATAAGGTGATGTTTTAATTGATCCATGACAGGCCATCCTGTATGCCCATAGTGCCTCATTAAGCGTCGAATGCCACTTCCTGGGCTATTCCTCAATTTTCTTCTTGATCAGCTTAATCATAATCTGATTGGACGCCTCTGCCTGACCATTAGCCTGAGAATAGTAAGGGGACAAATTTAGTAGCTTGATCCCCATGCTGGCAGCAAAATCTCCGAATTCCTTTGATGTGAACATGGTCCCTTGATCGGTAGTGATGGTTTAAGGTGTAACACCCCAGGTGTTTATCACCAGTTAAGCAATGGGTTTGAGCTCAAACATGACATGCCAAGTGGTAATCAAGGTGTCAAGATCAAATCTACATGATGGAGCTCCAACTTAAACTTGGGCCACGCACAAATGCTTACATATGGACCCTTATTAAGATTATGTAAGAGTAATGCTAAACATGCTTCTTCCATGTACATTACATCCACATGCATCCATCTAGACCCGTGGAAAAGTTTCATGAAGTTTGGAATTAAAAAGTCACATGAAATGATAAGTCATATCTTTGCATGAATTGCTTTATCAAGTGGATGGAAACCTATGAAGCTAACCAAACCTTGGTACCTTGCTCAAACAACTCTACTTGCACTCATGAACAAAAGTTATGAAGGGTTCATGTTGACCAGTGTGGCAGTAAAATACTCCAATAGATTAAAAAGGGTGATTTAAGCTTTATAGTGATGCTACTTTGATTTGGTTTGAACTGCAGCTTAGAGTGTTTGCATGGCAGTAGAACCTAAATAAAAGTTGAGTCCATGTTATGTACAACAAACTTTATGTTTGGACCAAGAGCTAGATCAGCGTGTAAGCAAGTCAAACAGAGGCTCAAAGTTGCAATCCGCTGCTGTTTTTGGACTTCTGCAAATTTGGCTAAGTGTTGAAACGATTTCAGTTTCATGTACCCATATTTGGTGAATTTTAGTTTGCAAACCATTTTGAATCTGGCCAAACTCCTTTAATAAAAGTTGTTCTTTGTTTTGAGTACAACATAGTTTGTTTTTGGAGTATGCCCTAGTTCAGTTTGTAGATGATGCAAACAGAGGTTACAAGATCGAAGCTGTCATTGTTTGTAGACCTAAGTCTGAAATCTTGAGCATCGACGATGACATTCCGCGTTCTCCAAATTTTGTTAAGCAACTTCAGTTGATCCAAATGTAAAAGTTGGAGCTTACATGATGGGGAAGAACATACAAGAAGATGGCACCATTGCATTTCATCTCGACCATCAATTTTGGGTGTTTGCTTGTCTTTGTCAAATCACCGACACTATCAAGTTTAGTACTAATTATATGCTAATCCAACAGCCTAATGGCCGAGCACCCTTAATCAAAGTCGAAGAGCATTCGAGGACAGCAACTTTTCTATAGGCGCCAAGGTCCGAATCGCACCGAATATGCCAAAAACGGACTCCAAGTCGGGCACAAGAACGCACGCCACGTACTCGATGAAATGACTTCGTGGCGGCCATGCACCAGCGCGCCCCACCATTGCCGAGCTTTTTTGCCGCGTGCACCAACCGCCCTGCGCTCTTTCCCCGGTGGACGCCAGAGGCACTCCCTCCACACCCCGCCACTCCCTCCACTTCCCATCGCTCCTCTCGCTCTCCTCGCTCCCATGTCGCCGTCCACCATGGCCGGTGGCCAACCTCATTGTCGCCCAGCGTCCTCGCCGCTTCCAAGCCTCCACGGCAAGAGCCACGTGCACCACCGCCTTTGCCTCGTCAGGTTTCTCACAAGACTCATCCAAGCCATCGCCACCGGAGCACCATCGCCGGTAAGTCATGGCAAATGCAATGCGGCTGCAGACCACGAGCCACCTTGGCCGTGCTGTGGACGCCCACGATGTGCCATGATTCCAGCGCAGCTGCAGCACCCATCCCCGCCGCCACCGAGCCTCCTTCGGCGCGGCAACAAAGCAAGTCCGCATTCTCTCCTCTGTGTTATGCGATCAGGGGCCTCGGACTCAAATTCTACTAAGTAAAGGGGCTTTTCTGCAGAACCATAGACTCAAGTGAATAGTACCTCGAGGACCTATTTGTTTTAAATCGGCTGAAAGTTTAGAAAATCATAGTAATTCATAGGAAATTCGTAAAATAGCAAATGAGGACTTTTTGGAATCCTTGTGAAATTCTCTATTCAATAGATCTATAATATTACATGTTTTACTTTAAAATTTTAGCTGTAAAAATATATTTATGGAGCTAGGTTTTTAATGCTAGTTGTATTTGTTTTTTTTATAACTGTAGATCTAGGGCTCCAAATGAAGTGAAATTTTTGTGCCATGCTACTCATGTTATGTTTGATGTGTGATAAAAATTTCATGAGTATTGGATGAAGTATGAGTGAGTTATTGGTTTATCTTGCCCTCACATGATTTCTTGCTTTAGCAAATTGTCTTTTTCATAGAGGGTGCTATACATTTTAAAATGGAGTGAAATTTGGACAGTAGACTATTGAGAGGGTATGTGAGCCACTGTAATTTTTGTAGAATTTATTGTATACTTTTGGTATATGTTCCTTAAGTCACCTTGTTATCTAAAATAAATTAAGAAATGCATTAAAAGAATTTATTTGGTCATGGACCCTAGGTTTTCTGGTGTTCTTTAGTCATGTGTGACATGTTGGTAAAGTTGGTTTTGTCTAATTATGTGTTTGCAACATAAGTTAATATTTAATTTCTTGCAAATGTGGTTTATGGACAGATCTGGGAACTTAGCAAAGTTCTTCATGATAATGTGCTTTGTTGTGAAACTTGTTTATACAAAAGTTGTAGATAATTCATGTATCTAGCTGCTGTTAAAATTTGGTATCATTTGACCAAGTAGTTTGTGAGTTATGCCTGTTTAAAGTTGGGTTTCAGAAATGGCTGCTCTCTGTTTTGTATGAACCAGTTTCTGTAAAGGTATAATTTCGACCTACTTAACATGGGAATCATGCTGTGATGGTTATATATGAAATGTAGATAATTTCATAAGCTTTCTAAAATGTCTTCTTGCAAGTCATTTGGATTTGTGTAACTCCAGTTATAGCTAAATCTTATAGCTGCTGTTTGCATGTCCAGAAATTGACAGATTCCAATTATAGTTGTTTGCTTGTATATTGCTAAGTGTGGCTTTGTTGATGATCAAGTTATGATACTTGTGACCTTGTTAAACTTGTGTCATGCTTGATGTGCTTACTCTCTATAGTTAGTTGTGTGATGTTAGTTAAATAGCTATTGGTGTCTATGTCTTGCATAATCTTGTGTTTGTCTTAAATGCTTATGTGTGATGCATCTTGTGTTACCATTCATCACATTCATATACACATGCATCTTGCATCTCATTTAGGTACGCTAGATGCACCACGTGAAGGATGAGATGTTGGAGCCAAACCTGGAGACGGCGTTTGATGGACCTATATCCGAAGGTGGAAGGATCGGACAAGTGCTTGGACCGAGATGTCACCAAGACGGTGCAAGCTAACCGAATCGACTTATGTCGGATCGTGCAAGCCCCGGAGCATTCTAAGTCTCCCATGTTTTTACAAATATCTTGAGTATCTTTTATTGTTGATGATGCATTAAGTATAGGAATTGGTTGGAACCAATTGTTGCATTATATCCTTACCTTGTCCAGATAAAATCTGTGAATCCTAATTAAGTGTAGGATCGAATGATGCTTAGCTATGCATAGACCGGTAGAAGTCGGGTGATTTTGTCACCGCGAGATGTAGGATGAGCTCGTCACGGTTGGCTAAAATGGCTATCATGAAAAAGAACCATGTGTTAATAATGAAAGTAGACCGGACGGGATGATGGTAGTGCAGCAACAAGGCATGGAGGTCTTGGGTGTGAATCTATCCCGTCTCGTGTCGTTTAAGGACCGATATCACCTGACGTCCTCATGTCATGTTGAACGCAGCCTAACACTTAGCTGGCCGAATAAGTCGTTCCGACCATGAAGCCTAGTAGCTCGACTCAGGCCGGGGACGCGAGCAGTGGCGGCATTCTGGAGGTAGTAAGGATGTGCGGAGAGCCATTGGCATAAGTCCAAGGCGGGTTAGAGTCCCGAACAACCTTGGCAGAGTGGTTCTCTGAGAATGTCGATCTGTTCGGACTCGTGACTCCTGAATCATACCAAAGGTGACTCGTTTGCGACCCTGACGGGGGAAGCAGGGTTTGTGTTTAGGAATACCCCTCAAACTGGATAGGAATCGATTGAATCGCCGCTCTCCCGGATAGTGAGAATTTGACCGAGCAATGGCAACGTAGATTCACTAAATTTAAAGATATGGTTAAATGATGATGATGATGATGATGATAATGATAATGAGCCATAAAATACCCGATATGGTTATTATTGTTTGCAACTTAATCAAGTGATTGATTAGCACAGTGCTAATATAGATGGTAGGTAATGGCTAAAAGTCTTTGCTAGTACAAAGTGAATAATACTAATGGTTACTCAAGCTTTTATGCAAAAAGGTTGTCCGGCCAGATCCACTAAATTAAGCTATGCATGATCCTTGGTGTCATTTGTTTTGGTTTCGACGGTAAAGTAAAATTTGAGTACATTCGAGTACTCTGTGGTTTATCCCACCTTGTTGCGGGAGTTCTCGGCCTGTTGAAGATGGTGGCTAACCACCGATGGGCTCGGTGATTCTATAGTTACTTCTCATCTATATGCTTTTGCCGGATGATGTCACTTATGCTAGTAATATATTTGGAACTTATATTAATGTAAGCATTTGAAAGCTATGTTGTTTTCACTAAGCGGTTTTGAAACCCAAACTTGTACTTTTATTTGTGAACCCATATGTAATATTATTTCCGCTGCAACCCTGTGTATGTGATGTGTATTTGCTTAATCACGCGATCTTGGTTGTGATGTTGATTTACCGAGGTCTTTTGGGACACTCGGCGGACTACCGGGTTTATATAAGAGAAAGTATGTGTGTGTCAACATGTTAGCGGGGACAGCCGTATTTGATCTTGTATAAATTGGGCGGTTCTGTTACATAAGGAATCCCAAAACGATACACAATATGATTCTTGACAAAATCTACCATATTTTTTGAAGTTACTGTTTTCAAGGGGACTACTTCAACCCACTTGGTGAAGTAATCTGTTGCTACCAATATGAACTTATATTCTTTGCTCGAGGGTGGAAAGATTTGGCCAATTAAATCAATTCCCCAGCCCCAAAACGGCCATGGCTTGATTATTGGGTTCCTGGCCGATGCAGGCGATTTCTGGATATTACCAAAACATTGATAGTCTTGGCATCCCTTGTAATATTCAAAACTGTCTTCTAATATTGTTGGCCAGAAATATCCAGTTCTGCAGATAATCCATTTCATCTTATAAGCCGATTGATGAGCTCCACATATCCCTTCATGCACTTCGTCCATCAACACCTTGGCCTCTTCTTGATTTAGGCATTTGAGTAAGGCCCCATCGATCATTTTGTAATATAGCTGATCATCCAGCAAAACATATTTAGTCGATTTATACCTTAGCTTTCTGGTAACTTTTCGTGATGGATTTCTAAGGTAGTCGACTATCTCAACTCTCCAATCATTATCTAAGGTTTTATTACTCAAGATTTCTTGAATTACTCGATAACCTGATGCACTTTAAGCCAAACGGTTAGCTTCTTGATTTTGTGCCCTCGGAATGTGCTGAAATGAGACATGAGGAAACTCTTTGAGCAGCCTCTGACACTCGTCATAATATCTCCTCAAAGTATCTTCTTTGCACTCATACAGGCCGATCAACTGATTAATAATTAACAGTGAGTCTCCAAATATTTCAATTGCTTTGGCCTTTACCTCATGAAGAAGTTGAATCCCTCTCAGAACAGCCTCATATTCTGCTTGATTGTCGGTAACTATTGGCTCGGTTGGAAAGGCAAACTCAAAATTTGCCCCCGAGGCAAAATAATAACAATACCAATGCCACTACCTTGCTTGCAAGATGATCCATTGAAGAATAACGTCCAAGGTACCGGCTCTACATAATTCATGCTTGGTTTACGATGCTGGGTGACAAAATCGGCTATTACCTGCCCTTTGACTGCTTTAGCTCATTCGTACCTCAAGTCAAACTCTGATAACGCAAGAATCCATTTTCCCACTCTCCCATTTAGTATTGGCATCGATAACATGTGCTTGATCATGCCAGCCTTAGAAACAACCATACACTCAGCCGATAATAAGTAATTCCTCAACTTGGTGCAATAGAAATATAAGCACAAGGGAGAAAACCACTCGCTCCTTTCCTTCAAACTCTTGTATCAGGGCCGATCCAATTGTTTTGTCATCGGCCGATATGTACAACTTGTAAGGCTTACCCTGCTGAGGAGGAACCAGCATGGGTGGACGCTTCATATACTCTTTTATCTCTTCAAATGCCTTCTGTTGTACGTCACCCCATCTGAATTCTTGATCATTTTTTAATTTCAACAAGGGAGAAAACAGAAGAACCCTTTCCAACAAATTTGAGATAAACCTTCTAATGAAATTAATTTTGCCAAGCAAAGATTGCAACTCTATCTTAGTAGTCGGGGGCACCGCATCGTCAATTGCTTTCATGCTCTTCTGACCGACCTCAATCCCTCTCTCATGGACCATAAAACCCAAGAATTGCCTAGCTGATACCCCAAAGGCACACTTATTAGGATTCATTTTCAGACCATGTTTTCTTGTGCATTCTAGAGTCTCCCGTAAATCAGCTAGATGCTCTTTGTATCCTTTTGATTTTATCATCACATCATCAATGTAGATTTCAACAATCCTAGCGATCAACTTATGAAAAATATAATTCATTGCCCTTTGATAAGTGGCACTAGCATTCTTCAGACCGAAGGTCATCACAACCCACTCGAACAAGCTGATTGCATCAGGGCACCTGAAAGCGGTCTTCGCTATGTCCTCTTCAGCCATGAAAATTTGGTTATACCCTACATTGCCGTCCATGAAGCTAATAACCTTGTGCTCGACTGCTACATCTACTAACATATCAGCTATCGGCATCGGATAACCATCCATTGGTGTGGCTTTGTTTAGATCCCTGAAATCAATGCAAACCCTTAATTTTCCATTCTTCTTGTATACAGGGACAACATTCGATATCCACTCTGCATATCGGCATGGTCGGATGAACTTCGCCTCCAGTAGCCTTTCAGTCTCCTTTTTAATATCATTAAGCACGTTTGGATTGAATCTCCTTAGAGCTTGCTTGAATGGCCGATATCCAGGTTTGATTGGCAACCGATGCTCAATAATTGACCGGTCTAAACCAGGCATCTCGTAGTATTCCTAAGCAAAGCAGTCTTTAAATTCTTTCAATAAATTAATTAATTCCCGCTTATACTCCGGATCTAATTTAGCACTTACGTACGTCGGCCTAGGTCTGCTCTAGAACCAATATCCACTTCTTCCAATTCACCAGCCAATGTGAAGCCATGTCCTAGTTTGCCATCTGTAACATCTATTGGATTATCCATTAAAACAAAATTTCAAAGCCGACTGCTTGGATCGGCTGTGGGCTTTCACCATTGACTCTGAATTCTGATGGCAACAGAAAACCATTTGGATATTAGCCAATGGTTGCCTTCTATCAGCTATTTGTTTGGCACACCATACTTGAGTTTTACTTGATGCCTGAGCCTGTTCCATCTCTTTATTTCTTAGGCGCTGCACCCTCCTCTTCTAGCTTCTTGTCAATCCTCCGAGGCACCATTGGCCTTTCTACCAAACATGTTCCCTCTGGTTGCTTCCTTCTTCATGATCAGCCCAGTCTTGGTCAACAACTCTTTTCTCGGTGATCATGAATACTTTTATTTTTTAAGCGCCGATCCATGTTATTATGATGATATGCATCCTAGGCATGGATAGACCGGCGGTTGATTTCAGATTGCCTAAACTCCCAATATTGATTGCTGCATTCTAGACAGTTATGTCTGGTAGGCAATTTCAAACCTTCATTCCAGCAGTATCTGAAGAAAGGACAATTCCAGTGTGATTTGGCTTATTTCCTTTCATACCTTTCTTCTTCCATTTGTCACTGGTATTCTTGATCCTCTAACCATCGCTGATAATCTTTTTCCTTCTGCCGCCGCCACTTATTCAACTGGATCCGAGATGTGACTCGCGGCTTCATTGCTCCATCCTTTGACGTTTTCCCCTACTCATATCGACTCCTCTGCTTATCATGATGTTTTCTAATCTCTCTGTATTCATCAGCCGATATTTGCATCTTGAAATCAACTGTTCCAGCTTCTCTTGATTTGGCCGATGTTAGGACCTTAGTCTTTCCTTTGAATAGCCCAACATCAACCATATTTTGATCTCCTGAGAAAGGATTATCATCAATTTTTATCTTCCGAGGTGTATCGAACTTGAGCCTCCCTTGCTGAATAGCCTTCTGTATATGCTGCCGAAAAATTCTACACTCATTAGTGGAATGAGAAGTAGCATTATGGAACTTCCAGAACTTCTTATTCTTCAACTGTTTAGGGGGCAACATAACATGATTGTCCGGCAATTTGATCTGGCCCTTCTCAAGTAAGAAGTCAAAGAGCTTGTCCGATTATGTGACATCGAAGTCATAGCTCTCCTCGACCCTCTTCCCCAAGAATTTGGCACCATTACTATCTTCTTGCCCCAATTCCATTCAGCTGCAGCAACCTCTTCTTCTTCATCTTCATCTTCATAGCCGTCATCAATTGAGTATGGATCATAAGCTTCGGCTACTGTGGTGCTTTTCTAGAATCGGGTATCTCTGCGCATACTCTAGAATTAGCTATTGAACACTGCTACCCGTTGAGCCAATTGTCCCAAGTTGTCAAATTCTTGTCCTAGCAGCTTTTCTTTCCATATTGGCAGCATTCCTTGGACAGCTAAAGCAGCTAGCTGATCATCGGCCAAGTTCAATGAGAAGCACAAGTTCCTAGTTTCTCAGAATCTCTGAAGAAACTCAGTGGCTGATTCATTAGTCCTTTGTCTCATGGTTGTCAAATCGGTTATCTTCTTTTCTCCAGTCCTAGTGTAAAAATATGTATGAAACTTCTTCTTTAAGTCAACCCAATTAGCAATGGAGTTGACTGATAGCGACGAAAACCAAGTGAAGGCTGGCCCTGACAGGGATAAGGAGAAGAAATGAACTCGATGGGCATCCTCAACTAATGCTTCACCCAATTGTGTAAGATACCGACTGACATGTTCTATTGTGCTTGTGCTGTCTTGACCAGTGAACTTGGCGAACTCTAGAAGCCTGTAATTTGTAGGAAGAGCGACCAAATTATACCATTCTGGATATGGGCGTTTATACGAAAAGGTCAGCCCTTTTGGCTTCAGACTAAACTGATTCTTCATCATCTCGGTCACCTTCAGCAGCAACTCGTCAGCTTGCGGATTTGGATTTCTCGGTACTTGCTGACCCATCTGTGGATTGAAATCTCATGTGCCTTGATATCCTGGATGTGGTATCATGTGGAGAGTGTTATAATCTGTGCCATAGTGATATCCTTGTGGAATCTCAATCTGCTAGGTCCTCTGCTAGCTTGCTGCTTGAAGTCTCTCATTGTAGATATAAGGATCTATATCTCTATAAATCCTTTGAATTGATGGTGCTATTTTTTGAGCCGATGATGGTATGTGGCCTGATGTGCCAAAATTGATCATCTAGTTTTGACTTTGCCCCACCGGCTGTTGCACATGCTGTATCGACGGTCTAGGATTGTACTGTATCTGATTCGTAGTAGTACCTAGAGTTTGTTCAGACGAACCTTGAAGTGCCTGGACATCACCATTACTAGCTGGTGCTGCTTCTTGATGGCTGGTACCAACTTGATTAGTTCCTTGGGTCGACGGATCTAGAATGTTGTAACAAGTCGATCCAACCTAACTAACTGGAATTCCATGAATCACCTCTTTCATGGCGTTGTGAAATGCGTCAACGAAAGCTTCATTGCGGCTTGATATGGCATCACGAACAGATTTGTCTATGGCTTCCGTAAAGAAATGCCTATCTTCAGCTTCGACTGTTTCTATCTGCCCGTGTAGTAGAACTCTTGGTAGTGGAAATTTCTGAATAATTATGCTGTCACGTGTTTTGGTGTAGGACAACAAACACTTCTTCTAAAATTCTTCTGTAGCTTTGCTAATGGTATCCTTATCTTCATCAGGTAGGTCTTCATAATGTACCATAAGGATGTTGTCGTTGTTGTGAACCGCCATGACGATTGTGGTGTCCCACCGGGTGTGCCAGAAACGTGTGTCAATACAGAATTTTTGTCTCCGTGCCGAGGACACACGCAGGAAGCCAGAAGGGTCCGCTCGATGGAGCAGATCCATCTAGCTTCAGCGTAAGGATGGTCGATCCTGCGCAATCCTCCCGAGACGTGCCAGTCAATTTGACCCTACAATTGACAAGGAGAGAAAGCTTATCAGTAATTAAGGGCAGAACATGCCAGTGTTGCCAGACAGTCCCGAATGTGCGGCTCTGAGAGCCGATATGAGAGGAGATCGACTAAATAGTCGATTCCAGCATATTAATAAGAATAAACCGATTAAAGCTCGTGGGATTGTATAAGAAGAATCGGTTATCATTCAGGATAAATATTATTTAAGCAAATATTAATCAATGGCAATAAGATATCAATGATGATCGGTTTATACTGAGCCAATGATTACAAGTAACCGAACCCCTTTTTATATAAAGAAACGATTCAACACCGCTTAACCATTTAATAAAGATAAATCTAATGAACATGTTAGATCTCATCTATCACCATGACCAGTGGGGCATGAGGCAGAATCATGTAGGCCATAGAAACAACAATAGACTCGATGACCCTAACTCATTACTAATATCAGTGGGGCATGAGGCAGAATCATATAGGCCATAATACAATAACAAGATCATGGGGCTAACATATCTTTCAACTTATCTTTACTTCAACGATCTCGTAATGTGAACTATTCGTGAAAACGCTCGATATCAGCTAAACAGCCGATTCAGGCATAGCACACAGTTAAAGTCATGCCTTCTCAGGAACGGGTCTACCAACTAACGATCTCCACTCCACGGTGCCAACAGTGGGGTGAGAGGCAGAATCTCGCAGGTTATGATGACGGGCCATGGAACGGTTTTCATTAACTAATAGATCTACTCAAGATCGAACATGCCTTGACTGCATGCTATGCACGATTAAGATTGACGCAAAACAACCGATAAAAACATAACTCATCGCTTAAGATGTAGATTAGATCAATTTTAGATTAGCAAACGATGAGTTAAACAAGATATAAGGCCGATCCAGATCAATCTCAATCGGGTAGAGTGATATTGCTGTAATTAGATAAATAATCAAAGCAATAAGCAATATCGGTAACTTAATGAATCTACCAAAGACTGCCATACTAAGGTAGAGCCGATAAGTTGACCTTGATCTAATTCAAGCAGTGGGGTGTGAGGCAGAATCACACAGGCCATACTTGAATTAGACAAGAGTCGATAACTAGCCTATACTAGAGTCATAGTGGGGGTCGATCGGATCGATGCAGCCATACGAATAGAGGTATAAACCATGACGGTACTTACAGACAAGCAGTGGAGGTCGACTGGATCGATGCAGCCGTACTCGCTGAAGAAGTCGCCGAGATCTACTCTACTCCTACTCCTAAGGGGTGACCGAAGCCAAAAAAAGTAATTGACTTGTATTTGATTGATTGTTGTTCTTTTACAATAGCCGAGGTTTGGTATTTATACCCGGAGCCTAAAAATGAACCTTACTCGAGTATGACTCAATACAATCTTTGGCATAATAAAAACATTCTGAATTTAAGATAACTTGGACTCTAATCTTTCCCTTTTTGTAGAGTCCAACATGTCTTGTCCCTAGCATCGATCGTAACCTCTGTCGTTATCTATTGGCGCTATCTAAAGAAAGCCGATTCTAGTGCTGCGTCCGAATCAACTAGCTCTCGATCTCCACGTAGGTGATTCCTTGATGACATGATTTCGGGAGCTTCTAGACCTCTGCAACTCTTCTTCCATATTCTGGTGTAAACAAGAGGTCCCAGAACCGGTTGTACCTGCTCGACCTTAAGGTAGAGTAGCCGGTGTGCCTGGCGGCAAGGCACACCGATGAACTGTGGCTATGGCATACCCGGTTCAGACATCTTAGCTTCGATGCACTTGGTCGACTGGAGAAGATGATCCGAGGGCTACCCCACTTTGAGCACAGAGGTGAGTTATGTGACAGCTGCCTATCCAGGAAGCAGAGGAGGCTACCATTCCCAAAGGCGGCCAAGTATCGCGTGGAGGACGCTCTTGAGCTTGTCCATGGTGACCTTTGCTGGCCGATCACGCCAGCCACAAATGGTGGTTGGCGGTACTTCCTCCTGCTCATGGATGATTGCAGTCGCTACATGTGGCTGCAACTCCTAATGAGCAAGGACGAAGCGGCGGTGGCGATCAAGAAGTTCAAGATGCGCACGGAGGCCGAGAGTGGCAAGAAGCTCCGGGTGCTAAGGACTGATTGAGGCAGCGAATTCACTTCGGTGGAGTTCACTACGTACTATGCATATCAGGGTGTGGTGTGCCACCACACCGCGCCATACTCGCCACAACAGAATGGCATGGTGGAGCGACGAAACAAGACGGTGGTCGGCATGGCTCGATCCATGATGAAGGCCAAAGGCATGCCAGGAAGGTTCTGGGGTGAGGTGGTGACCACGACGGTGTTCATCCTCAACCGCGCTCCCACCAAGGCCCTGAATGGCAAGATGCATTCCGTGTTGGTGGTAGCATGCACATGGATGCCTTGCGACAGATGACTCAACTACGAGGAAAACTTCATGCTGGGGATCTCCGTCAGGTTGACATTGGTGTGCTCAGCAAGGGCATCCTGAAGGGAATGTAGTGTTAGATAATCTTCTCTGCATCCCTTGTATGAATGCGCAGCAAGGGAAGGCGGCGCCGAAAAGGGCTCCCTGCTGTGGCTCTATAGCAGCTGCAGGGGCAGGCGCTGAATGGCTCACCTACCGCATTGTAGCCACAGCAGGGGCAGACACCAAAGTTAGCCCTGCTGTCACATCTAGTAACTGTAACAGCATGGCAGGTGTACTAGGACTAGATGGATAGAGTTGTATATATAGTTTACCACTGCAACTCAGTAAAGAGAGTTCTGATTTATTATCTCCTATACAGGGCTCTGGCCAATGTTGGTGTCTCTGGCTATGTCTAGCTCTGTTCTCCCTCTCTTCTTCTACCTCTATCCATAGTGTGTGGTCGGACAATGTCTGTCGTGGTCAGCCATGGTCGATAAGACTTGTGAGTTGTCAACTCACCTGAGCCGGTGATCTTGTGGGCTAACATGCAGCACCTGAATGAACTACAACTGTCATGGAGTAGCTATGATGGCCAAAGCAAAGAGATGTCCAAGGATGAAGAAGTACTTGAGTGCTTGCAACCACACGACAATCTAAGGTTCCTGAGAATTGTGGGGTATGGAGGCATCAAATTCCCATCATGGATGACGAAGACATCTAGTTCTTTGTTGAATGTGACATCCATGTGCTTAACTGACTGCACAAACTGTAAGACCCTACCTCCCTTGCATATCCCGCCTAGGCTTGAGGTTCTTCAGATCAGTAGGATGCATTCTATCACTAAAGTGAGCACTATTCCCCAACGATCAGATCAAGAATTATTTTTGAAGCTCAAGAGGCTAGTCATTGAAACCGCACCACATTGCACAGAGTGGTCAACAGGCAACTCAAAATAAAAAAGGATGGCATTTCCATATCTTTGTGAGTTTGAGATAAGGAACTGCCCAAAGCTGATGTTCTTTCCTAATCTTCCCCTTCACTGACAGTCATGGTAGTCGAGAATGTTGGTTTCGAGATGCCACCAAGAATTCATGATAAGCAACCATCAACAGAAGAAGCCTTGGAAGCAACATCAAAAGAAGGAAGGTGGACATCAAGGCTTACCACATTACATGTTCATCAGTGTCATAGGCTGAGATCTCTAGGCACTAGCCTGCTTCAGCAGTAGCACCTGCTAAAGTCCCTTGAGTTGCTGTCAATAAAGAACTATGACTGTTGAGTTATGATCCAAATTTAGTTATGTACAAGATAAAGGCTAACTTCTGTCAGAGCAAAGCGAGGCCCGTCGCCGGGAGGCTTGGGCCGGTTTGGATCATCGCCTATTAGGCTTACCACATTACATGTTCATTAGTGTCACCGGTATGGATCGTCGCCTATTAGGGTTTTCCATCTATATATACTTCCAATAAGCCATCATCTTGGGGTAAGAAAAGTTGTAAATCCCCAACGTTTGTAACCTCACCCGATATAGTGAAGATTTGCTGGCTGGTGCCCATGTTTTTTCCCTTCTTCCTTGGAAGGGTTTTCCATGTTAAAATCTTGTGTCCCCTGTGTTTGATCTATTGTTCTTCATTGTTTATATTGCCTATTGTTTATAACAAGTGGTACCAGAGCTTGGTTTCACATTAGGGTTTCGCGATGGCATCGATGAAGTTTGATCTACCGCTGCTAGATTACAAGACGAGATTTGCGTTGTGGCAAGTCAAGATGCGGACGATTCTGGCACAATCTTTGGATCTTGATGAGGCGTTGGATGGTTTTGGAGGCAAAGGGCAGAAGTCATGGACCGCTTAAGAGAAGAGGAAGGATCGTAAGGCTCTGTCTCTGATTCAACTTCGTCTACATAATGATATTTTATAAGAAGTGCTGCAGGAGAAAACTGCCGTAGAACTTTGGCTCAAGCTGGAACCGATCTACATGTCTAAGGATCTAACCAGTAAGATGCACGTGAAGATGAAGTTGTTCATGCACAAGCTGCAAGAAGGTGGTTCGGTGATGAACCACTTATCGATCTTTACGGAGATCGTTGCCGACCTAGTGTCGATGGAGGTAAAATATGATGATGAAGATTTAGCTCTTCTACTGTTATGCTCACTGCCTAGTTCATTTGCAAATTTCTAAGATGCCATACTATTAAGCCATGATGAACTAACCCTTGTAGAAGTATATGAGGCCCTCCAGTCGAGGGAGAAGATGAAAGGTATTGTTCAGTCTGACGTGTCGTCCTCCAAGGGCGAAGTGTTGTAGGTTAGAGGGAGGCCCGAGCAGAAAACCTACAACAACAACAATAATCGAGACAAGAGCAAGAACGGTAAAGGTTGTTCGAAGTCTAGAGGTAGGGATAAGTTCAGCAGGTATTGTAAGAAAGATACTCATGTCATTGAGGATTGTTGGAAGCTACAGAATAAGGAGAAAAGAAACAGTACGTATAAACCAAAAAACAAATCTGATGGTGATGGTAAGGCCTCTGTTGTCTCCGCTGTTGATACTTCTGATTGAGGAGACGTTCTTGTTGTTTTTGCTGGTTGTGTTGCTGGTCGTGATGAATGGATACTTGATTCTGCATGTTTGTTTCATATATGCTCTAACAGAGATTGGTTCAGTTCTTACGATTCTGTGCAGAGTGGAGATGTCATGCGTATGGGAGATAACAACCCACGTGAGATCATGGGCATTGGCTCCATTCAGATCAAGATGCATGATGGCATGATACGCACACTAAAAGATGTGAGACACATACCAGGGATGGCCAGAAATCTCATCTCCCTCAGCACACTTGATGCCGAGGGGTACAGACACTCCGATTCAGGTGAAGTGTGTAAGGTGTCAAAAGGCTCTTTCATTCATATGATAGGTGATATGAATTCTGTAAAGTTATATGTTCTTAGAAGAAGTACTTTACATGGTTCTATCACTGCTGCTGCTATGTTCTAATGATGAACCAAGTAAAACTAATCTCTAGCATATGTGTCTTGGGTATATGAGTGAACTTGGTATGGCAGAATTGATCAGGAGAGACCTACTGGATGGCTGGCCCTGTGGGTAAGATGAAGTTCTATGAGCACTGTGTTTTTGGTATGCACAAGAGGGTAAAATTCAATGCATCTGTTCATACCACCAAAGGTACACTTGGTTATGTACATGCTGATTTGTGGGGGTCGTCTCGTAGGCCCTCTTATGGTGGTGCTCGTTACATGTTTACCATTATTGATGATTACTCTAGAAAAGTGTGGCCTTATTTTCTAAAAAATAAAGATGATACTTTTGCTGCTTTTAAGGAGTGGAAAGTTATGATAGAAAGGCAAATTAAAAACAACGTAAAATTGCTTCATACTGACAATGGCGGTGAATTCTATTCGGATGCTTTTAATGATTACTACAGGGAAGAAGGCATTGTCTGGCACCACACCATCCCATACACTCCTCAGCAGAATGGTGTGGCTGAGCGCATGAACCGAGTCATCATCTCGAGGGCTCGTTGCATGCTGTCCAATGCTCGTATGAACAGGCATTTTTGGGCTGAGGCTGCTAACATCGTCTGTTACTTGATCAACCGGTCACCTTCTATCCCACTTAATAAGAAAACTCCCATTAAGGTATGGTCTGGTATGCCTGCTGATTATTCACAGTTGAGAGTTTTTGGTTGCACTGCTTATACTCATGTTGATAATGGAAAGCTAGAACCTAGAGCCATTAAGTGTCTGTTTTTTGGTTATGGTTCTGGAGTTAAAGGATATAAGTTATGGAATCCTGAAACTAAAAAGACTTTTATGAGCAGGAGCATTGTTTTCAATGAATCTGTTATGTTTAATGATAGCTTGTCCATAGATGTTTCTCCAGTTGGTTCTGGTGAGAAGCATCAACATGTTAGTATGCAGGTGGAGCACGTAGATGATCAGGAAACTGAAATTGTTGATAATAATGTTCATGATATTGTTCAACACTCACCTCCTATTTTGCAGCCTCAAAATCAGTTTATTACAGATCGCAGAACAAAGAGGAATTGTGGACCTCGACCACGTTTAATTGAGGAATGTGATATTGTTCATTATGCCTTTAGTGGTGCTAAACAGGTGGAGAACATTCATGAGCCGACTACGTACACTAAAGTTGTTGTTTCTGGTGACCGTGAGAAGTGGATTTCCACCATGCAATAGGAGATGCAGTCACTCGAAAAAATGGCACATGGGTTGTTGTGCGCTTGCCTAAACAAAAGAAGGCCGTTCGTTGTAAATGGATCTTCAAGAGAAAGGAGGGTTTATCTTCTAGTGAGCCTCCAAGATTTAAGGCAAGGTTAGTAGCAAACGGCTTCAGTCAGATTCCTGGTGTTGATTATAATGATGTGTTCTCTCCAGTTATAAAGCATAGTTTAATTCGTACATTTTTCGGTATTGTTGCTATGCGAGATCTTGAGCTTGAGCAGTTAGATGTAAAGACTGTGTTTCTACATGGAGAGCTCGAGGAGGAGATATACATGGTCCAGCCAGAAGGGTTCATAGTACCTGGTAAGGAGGATCATGTTTGCAAATTAAAGATGTTCTTATATGGTTTGAAACAGTCTCCTCGTCAATGGTATAAAAGGTTTGATTCTTTTATGATGTCACATGGTTTTAAGAGGTCTGAATTTGATAGCTGTGTGTACATTAAATTTGTTGATGGATCACCTATATACTTGTTGTTATATGTTGATGATATGTTGATTACTGCCAAGAGTAAGAAAGAAATCACTACGTTGAAAAAACTGTTGAGTAGTGAGTTTGAGATGAAGGATCTTGGTGCTGCTAAGAAAATTCTAGGTATGGAGATTACAAGAGACAGAAATTCTGGTTTGTTATTTCTTAGTCAGCAAAGTTACATTAAGAAAGTTCTTTATCGTTTTAACATGCATGATGCAAAGTCTGTTAGTACTCCTATTGCTCCTCATTTTAGATTATCAGCTTTACAATATGCTAGTACGGATGAGGATTTTGAGTACATGTCAAGAGTTCCATATTCTAGTGTTGTTGGTTCTTTAATTTATGCTATGGTTTGCTCTCATCCTGATTTATCATATGCTATGGGTTTGGTTAGTAGATACATGGCTAATCCTGATAAAGAACACTGGAAAGCTGTTCAGTGGATTTTCAGGTACCTTCGTGGCACAACAAATGCGTGTTTGAAGTTTGGCAAGACAGATAAGGGACTCACTGGCTACGTGGATTCAGATTTTGCTGCCGATTTGGATAAGAGGACATCTCTCATAGGTTATGTGTTCACTATTGGTGGTTGTGCTGTGAGTTGGAGGGCAACATTGCAGCCTGTTGTTGCCATGTCTACCACTGAAGCAGAATACATGGCCGTTGCTGAAGCATGTAAAAAATCGGTTTAGTTGAAAGGTTTGTTTGCTGAGCTTTGTGGAAATGATTCTTACATTAATTTATTTTGTGACAGTCAAAGTGCTATATGTCTCACTAAAGATCAGATGTTTCATGAGAGAACGAAGCACATTGATGTTAAATACCATTATGTTCACGATGTTGTCGTGCAAGGTAAGCTGAAGCTATGCAAGATAAGCACACATGATAATCCTGCTAGTTTGTTGACAAAGCCAGTTCATGTTGCTAAGTTTGAGCTTTGCTCAAGTTTAGTTGGTATAACCGTTTAGCCCAAGAGGCTATTTGGCACCGGAAGTATTTTTTTATTGTTTTAGGGTAAAGGTTCGTTTTATGCTACAAGAAGGAATTTGTCTCAAGGTGGAGTTTGTTGAGTTGTGATCCAAATTCAGTTATGTACAAGATAAAGGCTAACTTCTGCCCGAGCGAAGCGATGCCCGTCGCCGGGAGGCTTGGGCCGAAGCGAAGCGGACAGTCATGGTCATAGGCAGTCGAGAATGTTGGTTTCACTGATCTTCCCCTTTCACTGACAGTCATGGTCGTCGAGAATGTTGGTTTCGAGACGCCGCCAAGAATTCATGATAAGCAAGCATCAACAGAAGAAGCCTTGGAAGCAACATCAAAAGAAGGCAGGTGGACATCAAGGCTTACCACATTACATGTTCATCAGTGTCACAAGCTGAGATCTCTAGGCACTGGCCTGCTTCGGCAGCAGCACCTGCTAAAGTCCCTTGAGTTGCTGTCAATCAAAAACTGTGACCGTTGAGTTGTGATCCAAATTCAGTTATGTACAAGATAAAGGCTAACTTTTGCTAGGAGCGAAGTGAGGCCCGTCGCCTGGGAGGCTTGGGCCGGTTTGGATCGTCGCCTATTAGGCTTACCACATTACATGTTCATTAGTGTCGCCGGGAGGCTTGGGCCGTCGCCGGTATGGATCGTCGTCTATTAGGGTTTTTTCATCTATATATACTTCCTGTAAGCCGTCGTCTTGGGATAAGAAAAGTTGTAAATCCCCAACGTTTGTAACCTCACCCGATATAGTGAAGATTTGCTGGCTGGTGCCCGTTGTTTTTTCCCTTATTCCTTAGAAGGGTTTTCCACGTTAAAATCTCGTGTCCCCTGTGTTTGATCTACTGGTCTTCGTCGTTGATATCGCATATCGTTTATAACAGTGACAGCGTCATCTGCGACATCCCTGATGGGTTCAAAGATCTAACTGAACTGAGGGACATCTCCCTATATGACTGCCCCAAGATGGTTGTCGACAAGTTCCACACCTCGGTGCGAACAGTGGAGATCAGTGAGTGTTTCGTTGCACATGGTAGATGGACGGATGAGGATCCATTCCTCTTCTCGGTTTGGAACCTGAAAATAACTGGGTGCTCCCACGTAAGCAGCGATCAGGTCAGCAAGATAGAGCATTTGGACTGGTTGAGCTCCCTGCTCAATGTGTACAACCTTCACCTGGAGAACACAGTGCTTATGAGATTATACATGTTCGACCAGCTCCCTTCTCTTGAGATTCTAGACATTGATGGATGTGATGCATTCTTTGCTGATTTATCTGACTTCGCTTGGCTTGAGAAGCTGCAGGTCCTCAACATTAGGAACTGTAGGGAAATGAGTGGGCTTCCGGAGAACTTATGCAGGCTTCCTGCATTGGAAGAGCTGTGTGTTCAGAACTGTCCGGACATTGAGGCATTGCCAGAGAACGGCCTGCCAACATCTCTGAAAAGACTTTCAATCTCTAATTGTGGTCTTCGGCTGACTAAGCGGTGTCTTGATGATGAACTTGACAGGCCAAAGATTGCACTGATTGGCACAGTTTATATTGACGGGAAATGCATTCGGCCAAAATGAGTTGACATGTAATTCTTCTTCCAAGTCATACATAGGCTCTCCATTTCTTCACAACTATGATTTTCCCCAAGTCTTTCTGTCATAGACACCTGTGTCTGCAAGCAAATGGTGAAAATGATACTATATGATCTGTTTTTCTGCTGCGCCTGAACTTTGGTTCCTGTACTGGTCTTGAATTGCTCTTTGATAGACAAGATTCTTGATATAAAACGCAACAGGCTTAGTGAGCCTAAACTAGAGTTCATGGAGTTAAGTGACACAAATCAATCTTTGATAATTGGTGTCTACAACAAGGTATACAAGCTACAACAGCAACCAACAAAATAAAAACATGAGACTGAATTCATGCAACAATGATCTTAAATCTACCATCAAACTGTAAATTTCGAAATTATGTCAGTCAAACTAACACGAACTTTGAATCGATGATGTCAATGTTGTTTGAATAAGATGCATCTCACCTTCTACAATTAGAAAGAAACAAAATTTTCGGAACTAAGGCATTACTGACTTCATTCTTGCATTCAAGTTAAAAAAAAGAAAGAGGAGAAATCAAAACATACCAGTAAGGGCATTTTCGGACATGGACTAGAGACGGTGAACTGGAATCCAAATCGTACTGAGTTAATTCGAATCATACCTTGGTGAGACATAAGGCTAGGTACAAGGAAAATTGACATATCATTGAGATTGGAATTGACGTGACCTCTGTACTCAGCAGTCAGCACCCGACGACGCATGGTCCGCCTTATCCGCAACGGAGATTCAACAATAGCTTGGAGCTTGGTGCGTCTTCATCAGGTCCAGTCTTGAATTTTTAGGGGTCCAAGGTGAAACAAAAAATTGGGGCCCGTATGTACACATGAACCACAACTCTTTTGGATATTCGAGAAAAAAAAACATGAATAACGCCGTAGCCACCGTGACGCATGACTTCAGCAAGGAGATGTTACGATGGAAGCGCATATTGCAAGCATATGTTTCAAGTGTTTAGACATTTCAGAGGTATGTTGCAATTATTTTATATGTATGTTGCAAAAATAGATCATGGATGTTGCACATGTTGCAAGTGTTTAGAGGTATGTTGCAATTATTTCATATGGATGTTATAAAAGTAGATCAGAGATGTTGCACATATTGCAAGTGTTTCAGAGGCATGTTGCAAGTGTTTCAGATGTGTTGCTCCAAATGTTTTATTTGTTCTAGACGTATGTTGCAAGCGTTCTGATCTGGATGTTGCACATGTTTCACACATATGTTGCAAGAATATGTTTGAAATGTTTTAGCTGTTTTAGTCTTATGTTGCAGTGCATGCTTTTATGGTGGCAAGTTGCAAGTGTTTAATCTAATGTTGCATATGTTTCACACATATGTTGCAAGTGTATGTTCTAAATGTTTTATCCGCTTCATATGGATGTTGCATTCAAATGTTTAGTGTTGCATGTGTTTCATACTGTTTGGAGAGTCAACAGGCGCAGGGAGTGATGGTGGCACGATACGGTGAAAGCATCTAGGCCCCTAGTTGGGTTTCGGTGATTAATGACGACACAAGATTACTATGACTAACGTGTATTTTACAGAGGCAAATTGAGTTAGGTCATGGTAATGATGATTGATTGGCCAATTATGACTTTCATGTCCCTATCAATGGAAATCGTTTCGGTTTTTAAAGAATGAACGACAAGGTTAAGGACAAACTAGTTCTAAGTGTCGTTTGGCACTGAGAAACACTTAGAGCAGTTTATGACTTTGTTTTTCCTTTGACTGTACTATTAAGGGGGGTATGAACTAGTAGATTAACCAAGGTGAGTCTAATGTGTTAGGTGTGGTGCATACTTGTCAAACTTAACACTAGATAGCTCAGGGACAGCCCAAAGATCAAATGAAACAATCCCCGTTCACAAAGTTTTTGAATCGGAAGTGAAAGGAGGGATTGGGTAGGTGTCGGACCGTGCTGTGGCATGGTCGTTGGGCCAATCATTCTGGGTCCGATGTGTACGTGGCTCATTTTGGTTGCAGCTCAGGCAAGCTCAAGCGTTGGAACCTGGAGATCGGCGTCATTAGACAGGTCGAGGGGACTGTTCACTCATGCGGTTGATCCAGGAAGCGTCGGACCGAGGCGTCGGACCAACTTGTGTCTGGGTCCAATGGTGTCCAGAAACTACACCGAGAGGATTTTTAAGCGTCGGACTATGGCAGAACTGCCTAATCTAATGCCTCTCAGGAGTACTTGTCCTCCATTAGACACTAAGTACTCAAAGGAAGACGCCAAATTAAGCAGTTGCGTCGAGCACACCCCAAGAGAGAACAAAAAAATCCATATTTTTTCATCAGGATTACAAATGAGAGAATAAAGCTTACCACATTTTAGCCATTTCTTACATCACTTTTAATACAATATCAGAGTTATGAATAATTTAATTTAATAATGGAATATAAACATGTGATCAGAGTTACAGCGGAAATAAATATCTATTCAAGACATGATGAAGCATTGATATATAAGCTATGACAACAGATTATAAAACTTCTATTTATAAAAATATTTAGTGAGAGTTATAAATAAAAATTATGATCGCTGCGTAAAGGAATCTTCTCTGAGCCCACTAGGAGGAATCCACACACAAGAGTCAGCTCTAGCATTCGCTTCTTACCTGCAATAGGAGGAAATAAAACTCTGAGTACTCAATTGTACTCCGCAAGACTTATCCACTGAGGAGGAAAGAAAAGACTTCAAGGATATGTAAGGCTATCTAGCTTGTGGTTTATTGCATCTGCAGAAAGCATTACTAAACGTACGTCCTTATATTCAATTTCATTAGCAGTCATCATTAGTTTATTAACTAACCATTCTATGTAAGCACATGTACTACTTTCAAGCAAGTGGTAAGCAATCAGAACCATTTTACCATCTTTTATATTCCAGTTCTTACTATGATGCCAGATTATAGACAAGTCGTACCGGATTACCTAGCGATTTGCGAACCAATGTGCCTAGCTGGGTATCCCGAAACACACGCCCCACTTGTACCCCAGGCACAAGCAGGACCAACCCACCACTCTCTTGTCAAGGGGTCTAGATCCCCGTCTAAACTTGGACTCTAAGCCCCCACACCTGAGTCCCGGACTCAGTGTGGTGCTTAGACCTCCACCATCCCTGCCTCCAATCAGGCGGTCCGAAAAGAGCCAAAACCCATGACAAGAGAGCAACGAGCCTTTCCTGCTCCCATAAACAAGTATATGTTCAGGATAATAAGTCTGTGACCTGATTAGAATCCAATGCAACGGACGGTCCTTAATCGACACAGGTGGAACAAGCATAATCCGAGCCTCGCTCGAATGCCAAACCAAGTCCAGATCCAAGTACCATTCCACCCGGTCTCCAATTATCATTCATATATTTTCTATGTGATAGTAATATAATAACAACAATAATATCTTTTCTATCTCTCGCGAGTGACAGGCAATCACTTGACTTCTACCGGAGTCCTATAGCATAGCAATATACACGATCCTGTCATACTAGTAAAACTCATAGGATAAGGATATATATATGCAAGTGGGTTTTCATTCAACTCCTTAAAACTTAATGCACGAGCATAAAATAAAGTGCAGAATAATAGGGGTTATACACCGGGGCTTGCCTGGGAAAAATATAACCAAGTTAGTCTTCTATCATGGCGACACGATCATCAAGGCACCATCTTTTCCGCTACTTCAGTCATCTACATGATCCATCGTTGTTCCTATTATGATATACGTGGATGCAACACATCGATAAAAATAGTCAACGATAACCGAAACTCTTAGAAATTCGATTACGCCTCACAAGCTAACAAGACAACTCTAACGTGGTAGTCTACGTGTCCACGTCATCAAGTAAGACTCATTCCCAGAAAATGTTTTTGTCCTACAAATACCCAATTATTTTTGACATTTGATTGATTAAATATATATTTTTGTACTAGGGCTCATTTAGTTACCATAACAAACTAATTCATATGGAGCTACAAAAATTACAGTGAGCACCTAATATTGTTAGGAATCTACTATAAAAATTTTAGAGCCAACACTATCACCAATTTACCAAAACAATTCCTACAAGTTTATATTTTGACAATATTAAGTATTTTAAAATAATTAGTGCAACCCTGGAACATTTTAAAACTAGATGAACAAAATCCATTAATAGATAGATCATGATTTTAGGAACCTAACAAAATTGGTTTCACTATTTTTGGATATCTATGTGATTTTATAATATTTACCAGAGATCCGCTCAGAAATAAAATTAACAATCTATTTCTAATTCCTCCTAAAAAAGAAAAACCAAAACTAGCCCAGTGTGGCCCAACCAGGGCGCGGCCCACATGACACGGCCCACGATGGAGCCCGCGCCCCCAGGTGTTTAAGCAAAAACGCCCCCGGTCTTTTCCCGACGTACACTGCGACCCAAACCCCAAACCCTATTCCTCCCTCTCTCAGCCCTCTTCACTTAACCCCCTAATGTTTCCCAATTTTTTGCGCGCACCTCCCCGAGTCAGGGCATGCGGCGGTGCGAATGGGAGGCACTAGGCGGCTACGCCAGCGAGCAGGGCTCGCGCCAGCCCCATCTAATCAGCCGACCACCATCACTAACCTAAACTCAGGCGCTACGTGGTGGGAGACAGGCGGGGCTCGCGGGCGAGCGCGGCCATGATGCGTGGCCGCCTGCGGCGGCGACACAGCTGCTCCAACTAGCTAGCGCCTCTAAAGGACCAACCGGCTGGCGCTAGAGCACCACAGACTTACCGCAACACTAGCTGAGGTGATGGTTGATGTGGAGGAAGGCCAGGGTGGGCTGGCCATGTGCGCGCTACGAGCTTGGCGGTGAGCCACAGTGGACACGGCCGCGACAGTGATGGCAGTGAGGTGGTAGAGGTTCGGGTGAAGTGCGTCGGGTGATGACGGAGTCAAGGTGGTTCTATTGGTGAAGCTAGGCGAGTTCAAACGGTGCTAGGATCGGGCTACCACCCATCTCGGCCGGGCAAGGCCTTAACGGCTTGGCGGCGACGGGAAATGACCGATTGGGGCTTGGCCGGACTCGATTGAAGGCCGGATGGGATTGGGTGGGCTGCAAGCTTAAAGATGTAGTCGGAGACAACAGGAATCAGTTGGATGTGACCTCTCCTCGGTTGGACTTTATGGTGGTGTCGCAACTGCGGACACGACACGAACAAGGGAAAGAGGGGGCGGCCTGACTTGGCGCGGTGCACGTAAAGGCGGCGGTTGGAAGAGAGATTGCCACAGTGGCCAGCATGGCCACGTGCCGGAGCAGCCAGGGTGCATGTGCGCACGGTAGCGCCGTTGGACCGGTTCGGCAACGACATAGAGCAGCAGAACCCACGTGCGCGGCGACATGAGAAGCAGCGGCAGCACGTGGCAGCGACAGTGGGCAGTAGCTACAGGGCACAACACCGTGCGACGATGAGAACTGAGCGGCAAAGGTTGGTAGCGGAGTGGCAGTGGCCAACGGCCAGCCGGCCGGTGACCAGCGGCTAGCAGCGTCCGGACCACGGCCACACCAAGGGCGATACCAATGTTGTGCACACTTTTTAAAGCTAAACGAGAACTGCTAACGACCAAGGTTAGGGTTCGACTCCATATCCTAACCTAAAGTCGATTATACCACCTACCCAGCGAAACCATCGCAAAGACCCGAGAGCAACCTGAGAGGGAGATAGGAGGATGCCAAGATGGGTTCGTCAAGCTGGGCGCTGGCTCGTGAACCGAGTAGCAATTCGCAGTTGGCAGCGCGTTCTAACGAAGTTAGGCAATTTCTATGAGAGTACCATGACACCTATCGCCACCTCGACCTACACCGTTCTCAAGTGCTCATTTCGACGTAGCTGACGGTGCAAAAACATGAAGTTGGTGTTTAGGAAATTTTGTGGATATTTAAATGCCGAAGTAGCATTGTCTATCATCTTTTTAGACTTGAAAGGAATTCAAGGTTCTAGTTAGAACTAGCACTCCCTAGCACTTTTGGTTGAATCTTTAAACGGTCTAAGCCTCATCAACCTAACTAAACAACATGTCTTGACCTCGTGCATAAAACATCTAGGAATTATTTAACCTGTTTGTTCAGTACAATTCACCAAAGATCGATACTTTTAACATGAACTCAAGTTCCTACAGATTCTCGACGAGATCTCGTTCTAAATTTCAGGTTTGATTCCCAAGCTATCAGATTTACTATTAAACAACTTCTACTCACTAAAACAAAAGTTGCATTCTCACCTACTAACTTGCACTTCAAATTTTTATTTAAGTACTAAATACAAGTTATATTTTATGTTGTTTACAAAAAATTGTTTTTCATGCCAACGATTAAATCTACTTGTCTATTTCCTTGTCGGGATTTTCATTAGCACCTTTATGCGAGTTTTAACTCTAACACCCAAGAAACTTGCCTTGATAATTTCTCTTAGGCCTTAATCTAGGTGCTAAGTGAGCTTGTAACACCAGAGGTGTTATAGCCAACCCCCCATAAAAGAATCTCGTCCTGAGATTCGAAGCGAGAACCAAAAAGGAGACAAACGCGATCACAATTCGTAGATATGAAATTACACGGAAGATTACACGACGTCGAACACTGAACCACACGGGGATTTAGGGATACATGGTTAAGAGCAACCTAGTACAGCCAAAGCTTAATCTAGAAGTTGAGATAGACGAGGACAATGGAGAAACAGCAAGAAAACGATTATCCAAAACATGGCGTATGTCCAACAGATCCAAAAACAGGAGACTGAGAAGTCCAACATCATGAACCCTGAGACCAACTAACAAAAAGGGGACTTGAACTTCCTTGATAGAAATTGGAAGCCCTTCTTCTTTCCAGATTACGCCATCACCTCTGACTGACGACCTAGTTCTTCGGATGATGACTGGATCTCGTAGCTCTGCTTCGAATTCAAGAGGATGGGGATGAAGAAGGAGAGCAAGGACCAAGGACATCTTATAGTGGTGAATGGAGGTGGGACACAATGCACCAAAAGTGGAGGCGGTGTGAATGGGATACATAGACGGTTCATGCTGTGGGGATAAAGTCGGCCATGGTGCGCTTCCTATGCGAGCAGCAGAGGGAGGATAAGGAGTGGAGAGGAGAGGGGTTCGCTCGATGAGGAAGGCGTGCGTTAGCCGTGTCCCCAAGAGAAGAAAAGGAGAGGGGAAGGGGGGGTCTGGTATGGGGATGAGAGTGAGGATCGAGAGCCGACAGGATGCTGAGAAAAAGGGGAAGCGCATAGTACACAAGGATGGAGAGTGCGGCACGATGTCGTGGACACACGAGAATGGGGTGCTAATGGGCCTGACACATACGACGTCCACAGGGCACGCGGCAATAGTGACCGGCGTGCGTAGCGTGGTCTAGCTAGACACAGGGCTTGGGACATGACATCCACTCAGGCTTTTCCAAGCACTCCCTACTACCTGAGGCTAACTTTCCTCGCTACTCTTCTTTTTCTTTCCCTTCCTTGACCACATCTGTCTTTCATGTAGACTAAGACCATGTCATATGTTCTTCCTCCAAAACCACATTCTCTTGTGTACTTGAGGGAACACTATTTCATCAACCCATTGTGGATTTCTCGTTCGAACACCCGAATATTTCCAAGAAGAATATTTTGTATCAAAAGCGGTGCGACGATGTAACTTGATAAAGGTGCTTGGTCAACAACCTCGATACCAGCGCATGCTGAGCAGCGTCACCATGTGGCAGCTGTTCCACAGGGGCATTCGGTTTCGTCATAGCACCTTAAGCTATTAACCAGGCAACTATTACCAACTTACACGCAATGAAGGCGGTGGGGTCATAGACCACAGAATCAGAGGAGTATTGTAAGGGAAGATTCAAACAACAAGGGTTCCTTTCGCAACAAGGAACAAGGAATTCAAATCCAATGATGGATTTGATTTAAAGAGATTGAAGTGGTCTGCTGGGACATCCACAATTAGTCGATACAGTGTCCTATGTTATCCAATCACGGTTGGTCTGCTGGCATTTGAATGGTAACTTCTCTTGTAACCCACTTAACATCGTCCTTGAAAACCCTAAGCACGTCTAACGAGACTTAAGGGTAGATGGACGCAATAAGCACAGCGAAATAAATAAAATGAACATTCTAAACGTCGTTATGCTGGTACAACATACAAGCACTCACTCTCCATTCTTGACACATCATTCACCTTCCCTACGGTCGGACTACCTCAATAACTACGGCTGAAATACAACGGAAAGATTACAATACCAGTGGATAGCGACGAAAGACACTACTAACTATGGGTACATCATCCCAAGGCAACTAATCTACTTTGGACCACGCATCTTCATTCTTGGGCTCGGCGAATTCTTCTACCGCCCTGGCTACGGATCTGCCTCCTCTCTGGTCAGTGGCTGAGTGAGGGGAAGTAAGGGCTCTACTTCTGACACTTCTGAAGGTGGGGGTGCTGGCGGTACTACCGCACCAGCTCTCCTTCTTTCCGGTGGGTGGACAGGGATTCCCTCCACGATCAAGGAATCCTATCGTTCGGTAGCCAGCGTCCTACGCTTAGCCTTGGTGACAAGGTAGGCCTCTCCCAACTGATGGACATGCTAATCATCAACCTCCTTCAGAGCTTCCGACATGGCTGTCTCCTGACTCTCTAAAGCTACTGCCGCACTAGCATGCGCTTCAGCAAGCTACACCTGGAGCATCCTAGGGAAGATCTCGGCTTCCTCGACTCACCGAAGGCACTTCCTCAGCTCCGAGGCTTGCCGATCATACTGCTCATCTAGAGCAATTAGGTATGTGATCAAGTGTACCACGGTTGGACTGTCTTCTTGTGCATCCTGCCCTTGCAAAGCCTCCATGCAAGCCCTCCATGCCCGTCGATTCTTTTCCAAAGGTGGAAAGAACCTCATGGGAGTACGGGCAATGGGCTCTTCATAGATCTAGCAAAGGTACCACAAGGCTTTGTGGCCACAACCTGATAGGTGTTGACAAAGCAAAACCCTATCGCGATCACATTCTAGGCTTCAGTGATGTCAGGGAACTCTTCACTCTTCCCAATGTAGACGGTAACTTCACACCGCTCAGTGCCATGCTTTTCATACTCACGGCCCTCATACTCAGGACGATCTTTGACTCTGAGCTTTTGCAGGGTGGCATACAAGATTTTGGGAAAACCCTCAATGTTCAAGCAGTAACTACTAACCCAGGCTCCTGCCATCCCTAGCGGTGGTTGTAAGGAAGGACTGGGTGAAAAGCTTGCCTAAAACAAAAAGCTAGGCGAGCTAAAGTGCACTGAGTGGTGGTACCAATGGCTAGGCTAGGCTCTACTTATAATGGCAGAGCGGTCAGTGGTCCTAGCGCAGTCCACCTATGGTTCCTGCACGAGATCACTATAAATGAATAGACCAAAATTTTCATGCGTTCGAGGCGAGCGATGTTCGAGGCCATTAATGACTAATATGGCTACAAGACAAGGTTCTGACAAGAGCGCAGAAAAGAGTATGGGGAGACGTGGGTCACGACAGGCATGAACCACAGGCGACGCGAAGCACGAAGCCATAGTTTAGCATTAACTCCAGAATAGGAACGAGTCAATCGTGCACCATACGACACGCGTGACACCTATGGATGATGTATCTGCAAGCAATACGGGCACTATAATGTACAAACAGGATATGCATGAATGCACGTCCTATACGTCCTTCTACTGTTGCCAACATATAGGGCAACCATTCTTAGATTTTTGGCACATCGTTCTCTCCCTGTAGCTAGTCGATACTATCGAACTATGCTTGGGGTCAGCGTACCTACAGAAAACTTGATTAAGCCTACCTAAGTCAGCAGAGTGCCATCTATCCTGGATACATAACCATAGTAATAGGGATACTTATATAACTTCGCATACAAATGTCCTATTCTTTTGAAAATAATTTGTTGTCAAATTTTATTTTAGAAAAGGTTTTCGAAGCTTTATTTCCTCATTTATGCTCTGATACCACCTGTGGCAGAACCGCCTAATCTAATGCCTCCTAGGAGTACTTGTCATCCATTAGACACTAAGTACTCAAGGGAAAACGCTAAATTACGTAGTTCCGTCGAGCACACCCCAAGGGAGAACCCAAAAATCCACATTTTTCCACTAGAATCACAAATGAGAGAATAAAGCTTACCACATTTTAGCCATTTCTTATATCACTTTTAATACAACATCAGAGTTATGAACAATTTAATTTAACAGCGAAATATAAACATGTGATTAGAGTTACAGTGGAAATAAATATCTATTCATGACATGATGAAGCATTGATATATAAGCTATGTGTCGGGTTCATAAACCCGGTGTCCCTAATGGATTGGCTTCCCAGCAAAGGTTCGGCCCAGCAGACAACGTTGCGAATGATGTGCAACTCCTGGGCCAACCCAAATACCTAAAACGACAGGCTAGAAGGGAGATCCAATCTCTGACCGGAAGGCCTGGCTGAGGAGGAACGACGCTCGCTTCCAACCCCTGCCCGCCTCCGGACGGTCTCTCTGACCGAAAGGCCTGGCCAAACACCACTTCCGACTCCGACCCGCGTCTCTGACCAGGGATGCACCGAACCCCTGCTTACAGCTCTTCTCCGACTGGCGCAATTAGTGTCGACTGGGACCAACCGACCATGGATGCCCGCTCGGTGAGGACCAGGAAACGGACGGAGAAAGTAATATAGGGCACTCAAGTCAAACCACAATACCAAGGACTGTACCATGTACACCTACAGGATAGTACCCCTGCAACCTTCCTGGCATGTCAGAGCCCAACCTCTTGCACCCCCATCTTTCTCCTTCTTATTTGTAACCCCACTGCAAACTTTGAGCACCTGGGCTCAGGAATAAAGTCACCGACCGGCTCAAACTGGATGTAGGGCATGTTTCCTAAACCAGTATAAACCCTATGTCATTGAGTGCTAGGCCACATCCGATCACAATGTAGGGCAAAACTATAAATATTTACGTGTTGGTCACTTTCTGCACCGATAGTTGGCGCCGTTCGTGGGGAAGATGCTATACGTTCACACTTTTGGTCATCGGATGGCCCACTTTTCCACCACCTTCGCCATGGCGGGCTCAAGCGATACGACTCGCTTCGGCTCACTAGAGTCCCTCGCACTCCTAGCTATTGGGATGTGGGGGCCTCTCGTCTTTGAGCCATCCCAGGCCTTCCTCTTTGGAAGCCTGGACTTCATCGCCGACTGGCTCGGCGTACTACACCTCCATGAGGAGGCACTTGTTCCGGCGCCTGTCGGAGGGGCGCCCTCCATCGGCTCTGGGACACCCGACGACTTCAACAACAAGGCGCCTGTGCTTCATTCTGAGCAAACGCTCTGTTTAAACCCCGCTGTTGAAAGGTCCTTGTATGGTTTTGGTAATTGAGTGACAACCTAGGTGGACTAATTGTGTTTATGTGAGATACACAGGTGATTACTCCATAGGTACATGTGTATGAGCAACATATGCCATGAAGGTGAAAATGGCTTGGAGATGTTGTAAAGCTCACACATGTGATGATGAAGGAGCTCATTGGAAATGAGACATGACATTGAGTCATGTGATCAAGGTTGAGAAGATCAAGACATGACTTGGCTTGATGGACCAGTTGCAAGCATGAAGGGCAAGTTGGAGGCTTTGGAGCGATGGATCGCATGGCGGTGAAGCTTAAGCAAGACTTGGCGCCGATGGATGAAGGCAACAGTGAAAAGCAAGTGAGGTCAAGATCGATGAACCAATATGATCACGTGATGATATAAAGTGGATCATATCATTATTGATCATGTTGGTGCATGTGTTGCATCGACATTGGAGGAGATGGAATGGAATGCGCAAGGCAAAGGTATAACCTAGGGTATTTCATTTCACCAGTCATAGGTGTGTAGAGAAGTTGATGACTGGGTTTAGCATAGATGGTTGTACTATCAAGAGGGGCAAACTTGTTTGCATATCGGTCATCTAGTGCCACTTGAGTGATCTAACTTTGCATCGTCGCTAGGATTGAGTGGCGTGGCAAGTTGAGTGGCTAATCCTTTGGAAAATGATTGTGAAAATGCTAACACACATACACATGGTGGTGTACACTTGGTGGTGTTGGCACATTTATAGAGGAGATGAAGTTGGAGTTGATGTGGATCAACTTGGTGATGAAACGGAGGCGAGAAGGGTTCGAAACTTCACCGACGAACAGTCCGATGGTGCCATCGGCGCCCTGTACAGAAAAGACAGGGTTTCACAGAGTGCACCGGATGCTGGTCACGCAGTGACCGGACGCTGGGGTCCTATGTCCGGTCAGTGGCAGCAGTGAAGGCGCAGGCGTCGGTCTTCGACCGGACGCTGGGACACTTCGTGACCGGACGCTGGGTGGGTGCATCCGGTCCCACTGACGTGGCGGCACATAGTAAAGGAGAAAGGACCGGACGCTGATGCTGCGTCCGATCATGACCGACCAGACACATCCGGTCGTGGTTTAGCAGCTCTGGGAGCTTACTGAAAGTGACCGGACGCTAAGGTCCTGCGTCCGATCACTTCGAAGCAGCGCATTCGGTCACAACTTAATTGTACTGATGACCATTGAGATTGGACGATCAGCGTTTTGAAGCAGGGGCCACGTGGCGTGCATCACACGACCGGATGCTGGGGTCCAGTGTCTGGTCGATCTGACCGGAGCGTCCAGTCACCCCGAGTTGTGCCCAGTGAAGGGGTACAACGGCTCTATTTTCATGGGGGCTATAAATAGAAGGATGTCTCGGCCGTGGCTGCTTGCTGAGCACACTAGAGCCTTGGTGGCTTATGTGGTAGTGCTTGGGAGCCCTCTAACTCACTTGAGCTTGATAGTATTCATCCGATTGAGTGAGTGAGTGATTCTAGTGCGCTTGCATCATGAGGTTGCATCGAGTGGCACTAGGTGGTCGTCTTGCAAGCCGGTGGTGCTTGTTACTCTTGGAGGTTGCCACCTCCTATACGGCTTGGTGGTGGTCTCCGTCGAAGCCCGCAAGAAGCTTGCGCTGTGCTCCGAAGAAGAGCTTTGTGAGAGGCATTGTGCTCACCCCATGGGAGCCACAAAGAGCAACTCTAGTAGAGCGTGTCATTGAGCTACCCTCACTTTCGGGGTAGGTTCTTGCGGTGCCCAATGTGCGGGCTTGGCGGGTGATGCCAATTAGCCACCGAACCACCAAGTGAGCGATCGACACAACAGGGACGTAGCGTGTTGGCAAGCACGTGAACCTCAGGAGAAAATCACCATGTCAACATTGTTCTTCCCGTTGGTTTGCAATCCCCTTACACAAGCTTGTAGTTACTTTCATATATATTGTGCTTGTGTAGTTGCTCTTGTAATTAGTTAGCTTGTGTAGCTCACTAGTTACCTTCTTGCTTGTGAAGCATAGAAGTAGCTCCCTTGTGTGGCTAATTTGGTTTGTGTAACCTTGTTAGTCACATTGCTTAGTTTGTGTAGCTAAGTAATTTGCGCTCTATAATTTGGCTTGTGTAGCCTTGTTATTGAGCATTGCTAGTGAGCTTAGGTAGCGTTGTGCTTTTGCTTACTAGCATGTGTAGGAGCTCCCTCGTTGCTTAAAGTACTAGTGGCATAGGTTTATGTGACCTTGCTCCTAGAATTGGATAGGTGAGCTCTAGCTAGCCCAGCACCTTAGTTCCTTAATTAGGATCTTTGCAAGGTGCTAGAGAACATAGATAGAGGGGTGTAGTATTGGCTAGACTGATTGTTTTAATTCTGCACTTGTTTTGGTTAGCCGACGCGATTAATTTTAGAAAGGACTATTCATCCCCCTCTAGTCCGCCATCTCGACCCTACAGCTATGAGTAATGTACATACTATTATTTACTCTCTATCTACTATCTTCCACCGATTATCCGGAGGGACCGCGTTGTCCGCACCGCAACCACCGTATGACTGGTTCCCCTACTGCCTCGCATCCCCCATGGGCGCGTACACCGGGGGCTCTGAAAAATGCTGACACCACCTCCTCTCACATCCGAATTCGTGGGGATGGCGAGCTATGCTCCCACCTGTTTCTATGAACTCGTAGATGACGAGATTGAGAGCGACGGCTCCAGCATCGGTGACATGGCACCTAGCCACCGTCTGTCCCGGGACTGCGCTATGGCGGACGCTCAATGATAGCCGTCGGTGGTAGCAGAGTCCTTGTAGACTCACACCCCTCCGAACCCTCATGCGGGGGCCCTCGCGCTCGCGTAGGAGCACACTGAGAAGCTACGACAATGGTGGCAGAACCAGCCACCACCTGCGCCGGCGCACTCGGTGCAGCACGTTGCGCCCAAACGCGTAACCCGATGAGCGGCGCCCGGGGTCACGCCCGACAGGTCCAGCTCCACATCATAGATGGAGGGAATGATCAACCATAGTTTGCTCGGGCCAGCCAAAACATCGCCGCTGTGGTGATGCTTTTGCGCAGCGTCCCCAAGCCTGTCGACCCCCAGGAGCAGGCGGTCCACCAAAACCTTCGGGCGCTTGTGGAGACCGCCGCCATTCAATAGGCGGAGAGCTCCGCATCACAACATCGACTCGCGGCCTCTCTCCCCACTAGGGGAGTGGGGACGCACCTGATGAATCGCTCCATCTGCTCACCACTACAGCCACTGAGTGCGGCATAGGAGGCCGCAGCCGCACCGCGTCCTGACCTGGCACTCGCTCCACACCGGCCCCCTATGTGCGAACGGCTCGGACCGAACCAAGATGCTCGCAGCATCATCAGTAACCGGCGTCGGGCCCAACATGATGATGACGTACATTGGGAGGCAGTAAGAATGGTTGACATGGACCCTAGCCGAACCATCGACGGGAGCGGCAAAATGCACCCCAGGCACGGTCGCCGACCGGACGACCGGAGTCCTAGCCCGAAAGGCCCGGGACCGTGGGCCTTTGGGCGATGCATCTAGAGAGTGCCATTCCCATAGCGCTTCTAACGCCCACCAACATCGCCAAGTACACCAAGGAGATGAACCCTGGTATATGGCTCTGAGCTGGAGGAGTGGATGATGACCACTTCATCATTCAGTACCTCCCCATTTACATAGGGAAACATGTTCGAGCATGGCTCGAATTCCTTCCACACAACAACATCCACGACTGGGCGGACCTCAAGAGGGTCTTCATCGGGAACTTCCAGGGGTCGTATGTCTGCCCTGGGAACTCCTGGGACCTCAAGAGCTACCAGCAGGAGCCCAGCAAGCCCCTACGGGATTACATCCGTAGGTTCTCCAAAAGATGCAACTCTCTCCCTGATGTCGTCGACGCAGACGCCATCAGCGCATTCCTCTCCGAGACAACCAGCGAGTCCCTGATCCACAAGCTTGGCTGCTTGAAGCCCCATACCACCCGTGACCTGCTCGACGTCGCCATGAACCATGCCTCCGGCGAGGAGGCAATCGGAACGGTCTTCAACGGAGGTCGGGACAAAGGCAAGGCCAAGCGCGAGGATTAGGACAAGGGCCCCTCCACACAGAGGGGCAAAAAGGACAAGAAACATCATCGCTGATTGGCCAACTCCGCGTTGGTCGCCACGGCTGATCACATGGGCAAGCAGCCCCAGTAGGGCCTCCTGGACCACTTCAACGAGCTCATGGAGAGCTCGTGCACCAACCATGCCTACCCCATCAAGCACCTCTACAAGGACTGTGAGCTCCTCAAGCACCTTCTGCGACAGGCCGACGGGCCAAAGGAAGGAAAAGGCAAGGAAGAAACAGCCAAGAAAGGGGGCATGGCGGGCAAGGATCTAGATGACTGAAGGTCCCTATATGGCGACCGAGGTAATCCGACCGGGCACCTACCGACTAAAGGACGACAACGGCAACGTTCTCACCAACACTAGGAACAGCGAACAGCTACATCGTTTCTTCCCCTAAAATTCAGTCTTACCATTTTCTACTTAATGTTTGCTCCTATAAAGCGCCCCGACCCGAACACTTTCGGCCTGGGTCGCTCGGGGCCTCCATGGGGGTGCAATACCACCTCTCTTTTTTGTTTACTATCATATGGAAAAATACCTTCCTACCCGAACAAAAGGGTCTTTTGTTCCTTTAATTACCTTACATAGCTTTGCTTTAAATATTCCGACCGATCGCACCCCGCCTCTACCTACGGTTATGAGCAGCTGAGCCTCACGGGCCATGCCCGAACTCTTAAGGTTGCAGCCTATGGTACAAATGGCAGGTGTGAAAAAGAAAAGAATAAAAAACAAAGTTATGCTAAGGTAAAAATAGGGAACGGATGGGACAAGCTTCCCCGAACGAAGTAGTTCCATCACAAAAACAAAGTTATAGTATTCATGAATACACAAAAGCAGTTTACATAGGGGGCTCCCCCGATAACATTATCTTGTACATTTGCTAAAGTATTTCTACTTTAAAACTTCTACTGTGGCTCCTCCGACTAGGCAACATTCGGCTCAGTCGGAGGTAGGGCGACGTCCGCTTCTGACCCAGGCTCCACGCCATCCATAGGCTGGAAGATGTCCTCCTGACGTGCGCCTTTGGCCATGTCCGCACAACGAGCATCCATCACCCACTGCGCGGAGACTTGCTCGGCCACCAACTTTGCGTGTGGCAGCAAGCTCTCCCCGAGCGAGTGGATGTCTTCCGTGCTCCAGCCATCGGCATACCTACTGCAAACGGAGGCAAAGTCCAGGTACGGGTGGTACGTCACCACCAAAATTAACACCCCCGACATCCCGTAAAATAGCTGGATGGTGGGCACGCTGGTACTTGGAGCCAACCTGAAGACCTCTGAGACGACGAGCTGGGCAACATTGCGTATCTGGTCAAGTTCCCCCTTGAGAGCACATCGCTCTTCAAGGGACTTGGCCAGCACCTCTGCATTCTGGCCAATCATCGCCTTGGCCATCTCTAGCTCCCACTCTAATGACTCCACCTTTCCACCCAGCTCTGGAAGAATGGCGACAAGCTCAGAAGCAAGCTAAAGGAAGAAACCAACACATCAAAAAGCAGAAAAGGTACGTACCGAGGTGGGTGTTCTCAAGGATGGAGAGTCCCTCCTTCTACCGAGTCACCTGCTTGCACAGCCGGACGTTTGCCTCCTCCATCCCCATCACCTGGCCCCCAAAGCACAAGTACTTCCTGGTCGGCATCCGATCGGGCCTTCTGCTTCGACTCTAGGGCCTTCCGCTCTATCTCCAGAGTCTCCAGGGAACTTTGGAGCACCACCTTAGTGTTCGCCAGGGACTTCTGTAGCGCCGCCTCATGGGCCTTCGCCACGTCGAGCCCTCGCTCGATGGTAGTCGCCTGCTCCACCACAAGCACTTTCCACCACCCGTGCCTCAATCACCTCCATCACCCGGTCCTAGGACTCACGGTGGGCAGACTCTAGCTGGCGCTTAAGCTCCTCCATCCGGGCGTGCTCCATCCGGAGAAAACAAGACTTGCGGCTCGACATCTCCTCCAGGCCCTGGAAAATAAGAATCAAGCGTGCTAGGGCAACCGACGAAAGACCAGGAGTCAAGGACAAACGCAGAAAACTCACTGTTGTGGCATAGGGTAGGTCATCCGTGACCACCCGCTTGATGGACTTGACCCACTCTAGGGCCTCCTCCGGCTTCACCCTAGTTCAGCGAGATCAGACTCCACCGCAAGTCCTCTTCCCCCAAGCATGTCCCAGAGCTGACGCTCCTGCTTATCCCGAAGGACAAACCACACCTTCCTCGAGTCCTCAGGGCAGGGCCACACCAGGTCGGTCTCCTCTTGCCCGCTGGAGGGCCCAACCAATGATCGGACCACCGCCAGCTCCTATGACGGCGCCGACAGCTCCACCTCGTCACCTGCTTCACCATCGGAGGGGATCTCCACCACCTCGATTTCACAGGCCACCAGCAGGCGTTCTGGCTCTAGCCCGACCGCATCTCCCCCCGGCACCTCTAGCTCTAACCAGGAGGGTGAGCCGTGTGGCCCTCCGCCCAGTGAGGCAGGGAGCCTGGTTGGACATTTCCGATTGGAGCGCCTCAAACCCCATCACTCGAGTCATCAAGGTAACATTACCAAACCCCACTATTTCTTTATATAATCATTCATTCATCTATGCACGCATTCATTCATTCCATACATCCAAAAGCATCGCATATGCAGTTAAATGCATCACAACACTCCGTGTTACGTCACAAAGTGGCAGTTGCCTCATTCAACATGAGCAATGACCGACCGAGGTTCGAAGGCCAGCCCATAAAGGGCTCAAGGCCGCCTCGCATCAAACAGAGCTAGGGAGAAAATGCAAATGAGCCCCGAGCGGCCCTCGCCCAGTCTGCCCCAAAGCAGATAGGGTCATCTCAACCTTCTCGTTCGATCCTAACCTCCCACCAAACCCATAGAATCTCCGGAATGACCCAGGCATCTGCCGTGTTGCAGGTTAAGGAATAGTGGAGTGCCACATGAGGGCTATGCCAACCCTATCATGAACGACGGACCTAGACTTCACTCGAACATACCCATTAGTGAGCTCACCAAGCGCGTCACTCGAGGCATAGAAGCAAGCGACGTTAGCTCAGACCCTCTGATTGCGAGAAACCGTGGACGGGGTAACGCACAAAACTCAACCGACCCCTACCAAGCCCAATGAGGCTCAGGGGCTCAAGACACCTAAAATGCCTCGGCCGACGCCTAGATCCACGACTCCAACAAGCGCTGATCCCACGGTGCACCCGACGCCTAGATCCGCGACTCCAACTCGGTCGATCCCATGGCGCGCTCGATGCCTGGATCCACGACTATGATTCGCCCGAACCCTCGGCGTGCTCGACGCCAGGATCCACGACTCCGACTCACCCGATCCCACGGCACGCCCGACGCCTAGATCCATGACTCCAACTCGCTCGATCCCTCGGTGCGCCCGACGCCTGGATCCACGACTCTAACTCGCCCAATCCCACGGTGTGCCCGACGCCTGGATCCACAACTCCGGCTCTCCCGATTCCACGGCCCCTCAACCGTGACCAAATGCCTGGGACCACGCTCCCAAAAATGATGGGTCAGAAATTGAAAAGAAGGGACTATGCCACTACAGTGCACACACAAGCCCGCTAAAGAAAAGCCCCTAGGCGATTCCGCCCGAATCACCCAGGGGCTTGGGGGCTACACCCGCAGTTGCGCTCGTGCGCACCCGCTGATGAAACGAAACTTCCCCCGCTTGCAACACGAAACCCCCCAAATGATTCTACCCGAATCACCGGGGGCTTGGGGGCTACACTCCGTGGGTGCACTCGTGTGCACCCGCCGTTAAGATAAAAATCCCCTAAACAATTCTACCCGAATCAACGGGGCTCCTGTCGGGTTCATAAACCTGGGGTCTCTAATGAACCGGCTTCCCAGCAAAGGCTCGGCCCAGCAGACAACGTTGCGAACAAAGCGCAACTCCTGGGCTATGTAGCACCCAGTTTTAAAGACAAAACCAGATACACACTATATGTGATTCAACAAAAAGCGACTATCGAAGGATTTTTAGTGCAACGGAAAATAAAAGCTATCCATATAACTTATTTTAAGCATAGAAACACATGTAAATATTTTCATTAATCAACTTGATTCATTGCTCAAGAAAGAGCGTAGTATAAAACCTATATTGACTTTATATTCCGAAAATGATGCAAGTGATAGTATTAATACAATTAACTTTTTAATTGACAAAACACATTTGAGTAACATGAGAACCACTAACGCCACTACGTAGAACACACCAATAACGAAACTATGGTACAAAAGAAACGACTACTGGAGTTCTATATCATAAAAGAAAATACTAAATGCTTGATTTATTTTAATTAAGGAAAACCATGTGAAGGTGTTATTAATTTAGATTAGTTAAAACATAATTTAATCCGAAGCCCGAGTTGATACTACCCATGTTTTATTCCTAAACAATATCATATAATTTAATCAAGTTAAGCTACATCTTTACAAAATAAAGTATATGTGAAAGCAACTAAACGAGATTATCACATATGCAACGTGTTTAACTAATCAAATTTTATTTATAAATATCTCGATACCATTTATGCTAATTCAATTTTAACTTGCAAATACAAGTTGACACTAATTAACAAGTAATTGTAAAAGGTGGATACTGTCCTAGGTTGTTGTTATTTAGAAACAAGTTTACGTAATCATTAATCAAATTAATATTTAAATTATAATATTATGAACATGTGACGTGATAAACGTTGCTACTAACGCGTACCTTACATTGGCATGATTTAACACGACAAGAACGAAGTTAACCCTATGTAGTTGCTTTTAATTAAAAGCTATTGAATAATCATTAATCAAATTAATATTTAACTTATAAATTTCCAAGATGTGAGACATGTTAAACATCGTTGCTACACGTATCACACACTGCGATGAAACTCGCGCAATCGAATCAAAATCAAAAATCTAAATCGGCTTTAATTAAACAACGATTAATTAATTATAGACACAATTAATATTTTAATAAAATAAATGTATAAACATGTGACATATAAACTAATAACTCTACTGCGTAGATCTCGACGACATGAAAGTAACGCAACTGGAACGAACTGAAACGGAGCTAAAATGATTAAACGGCAGGGATTAACAACAGGATGGCAAAACTGTAATTACTGCATCTTCTACCTCTCTGTTCTTCTTCCTGTCTGTCTGCTCTTGCGTGGAGTACGTATGTGGCCATGGTGGTGCTGTTGTGCTCGCGCGGAGAGGGCCAAGGACGGCTGGCCTGGCCGGTCAGCAGCGGCGCGCTGGGCCTGCCTGGGTGCAGCACACGGCCCTCACGGACGGCCGCAGCAGCACGAGGTGCCGGCGGCAGCATGGCTGCTGCACGCGCGAGTGGAAGGGGCATCGTGGGGCTGTAGCCTGGGGCCTGCCGGGTGGCGGTGCACGGGGTTGGGGCACGGAACCTGAGAGGAAGGGCCGACCGGAGCTGCTGTAAACAAGAAGAAAGGCTCCCATGGTGAGTTCGCTGGAGAAAAAGAGAAGGGATGGGGAAACAATGAAACGGGCATGGATTCATGAAACAGATAGCAAGACGGTGTAGAGGAGATCGGGATCTACCTCTCAGCAGTGATGGTTTCCATCGAGGACGCCGGACATGGCCAGAAAACCTCGCCGAAGGATCGCTGGAGTTCTAGGTTTTCAAAACTTTGGCGTCCGATGTGCGGCAAACGGAATGGCGGCTCGTGAAATGGGCTGTACTTCTAGAATCAGCGCGTCGAGGGCTACGCCGGCATATATATATATATGCAGGGTTTGGAGATTTTGGAAACTGAAGATATTTTAGGAAATAATTGATTTTTGGAATTAAAATAATTCCAGAAAATCAGGAATTACTATTTAGGCTTCGAAAAATATCTCTGAGCTCCGAAAATTTCCATAAAAATTCCTAGGGATAGATGGAAGGATAAGGAACACAACCAAAGTGGATTTAGCTCCCAAAAAAGATTTTTGGATTGATCGAGAAAAAAGACAAAGCTCCAAGAAATAGGAATTTTATCCCAAAAAAGGTCGGAAAAATTCCCAGAAAAGAGAGGCATCGTTCTAACGCGTCTTAAAACCTTTTCCAAGCCTTTGGATCATCTTATCTAACTTTTGTTTTTGCAAGTTTTCAAATTCTTTTTAAACCACTACCTGAAAATAATATTTTGAAGATTAAGATTTGAATTTATTTTTCCAAACCACTCATCACAAAAATACCAATGCAACGGCATGTATGTGCAAACATGTTGCTACCCTTATGATGAATTTTCATCAAATGAAAATTTTTTATTTTCCTATATTTCATGTGTACAAAAATTCTAAATTAAATCTTTTTAGGTTCATCTCTAGAATTTCAAATTTTAGGGTGTTACAGGCCGGCCTAAGTACCTAAAACGACCGGCCAAAAGGTAGATCTAATCTCCGACCGGAAGGCCTAGCCGAGGAGGAACGGCGCCCGCTTCCGACCCCGGCCCGGCTCTCCGATCGAAAAGCCTCACTAAGGAGGGACAACACTCGCTTCCAACTATGGCCCGCCTCCGGATGGTCTCTCCAACTGGAAGGCCTGGCCAAACACCACTTCTGATTCTGACATGCGTCTTCGACCTGGGATGCGCCGAACCCCTTCTTATAGCTCTTCTCCGACTGGCACAATCGGTGCTAACTGGGACCAACCGACCGGGGACGTCTGCTCGGTGAGGACCCAGAAATGGACCGAGAAAGTAAGGTAGGACACTCAAGTCAAACCACAATACAAAGGACCGTACCTTGTACACCTGTAGGACAGTACCCCTACAACCTTCTTGGCATGTTAGAGCCCAAGTAGTGTTGTGGATGCCGACATTTTCCCTACAGTGTTGTGGGCGCCATCAACTCCCATACCAGACAAACACGGTAAAACTCCCCCCACATGCCTTTGGACATCAACAGTGTTGTGGGCGCCGGCATTTATCGTACCAGGCGAACATGGTAAAACCCTCCTACATGCCTTTGGGTATCAACAGTATGGCAGGCACCAACGTTTGCCATACTAGAAGAAGACGACGCAACCTCCCACATGCATCTAACATCGATAGTGTTATGGGTGCCTACAAACCTCTTGTACCTGACGGCGTGGGCAACAAGACTTAGTAGATACACACTCTCCCTCTCTCACTTGTAAGGCTATCCTCTTCATCTATAAAAGAGGATGCACACTCTCCCAAAAGGGGAAGACCCCTCAGTTCACTTACATTGATTCAACACACAACAACAGAACCACCAGGTTCGAGCCTTGAGCACACGCTTGAACACTTAGCACATAGCGAGAGCTCCTGTCACTCTCGGCCCTTTAGACCAGAGTCCGACCGGACCTCTTGCACCCCCATCTTTCTCCTTCTCGTTTGTAACCCCACTGCAAACTTTGAGCACATAGGCTCAGGAATAAAGTCACCGACCGACTCAAACTAGACATAGGGCATGTTGCTTGAACTAGTATAAACCTTGTGTCATTGAGTGCTAGGCCACATTCGATCACAAAGTATGGCAAAACTATAAATATTTATGTGTTGGTCACTTTCGTACGTGACACTATGACAACAGATTATAAAACTTCTATTTATAAAAATATTTAGTAAGAGTTATAAATAAAAACTATTATCGCAGCGTAATGGAATCCTCTCTGAGCCCACCAGGAGGAATCCACACACAAGAGTCAGCTCTAGCATCCGCCTATTACCTACAAAAAGGGGGAAATAAAACCCTGAGTACTCAATTGTACTCCATGAGACTTACCCGCCAGCAGGAAAGAAAAGACTTCAAGGATATGTAAGGCTATCTAGCTTATGGTTTATTGCATCTGTAGGAAGCATTACTAAACGTGCATCCTTATATTCAATTTCATTAGCAGTCATCATTAATTCATTAACTAACCATTCTATGTAAGCACATGTGCTACTTTTCAAGCGGTGGTAAGCAATCAGAACCATTTTACCATCTTTCATATTCCAGTTCTTACTACGGTGCTAGATTGTAGACAAGTCATACCGGATTACCCAGCGATCCACGAACCAATGTGCCTAGCTGGGTACCCCTGAAACACACACCTTGCTTGTACCCTAGGCACAAGCAGGACCAACCCACCACTCTCCTATCAAGGGGTCTAGGTCCTTGTCCAAACTTGGACTCCAAGCTCCTACACCTGAGTCCTAGACTCAGTGTGGTGCTTAGACCTCCTCCATCCCCACCTCCAATCAGTCAGACCAAAAAAAGTCGAAACCCATGACAAGAGAGCAACGAGCCTTCCCTACTCCCATAAACAAGTATATGTTCAGGATAATAAGTCTGTGACTTGACTAGAATCCAATGCAATGGATGGTCCTTAACCAACACAGGCGGAACAAGCGCAATCCGAGCCTCACTCGAATGCCAAACCAAGTCTAGATCCAAGTACCATTCTACTCGGTCTCCAATTATCATTCATATATTTTCTATGTGATAGTAATATAATAACAACAATAATATCTTTCCTATCTCTCACGAGTGATAGGTAATCACTCGACTTCTACCGAAGTCCTATAGCATAGCAATATAAACAATCCTGTCATACTAGTAAAACTCATAGGATAAGGATATATATATGCAAGTGGGTTTTCATTCAACTCCTTAAAACTTAATACACAAGCATAAAATAAAGTGCAGAACAATAGGGGTTATGCACCGGGGCTTGCCTGGGAAAAATATAACCAAGTTAGCTTTCCATCATGGCGACACGATCATCAAGGCTCCATCTTTTCCGCTACTTCGGTCATCTACACGGTCCATCGTTGTTCCTATTATGATATACGTGGATGCAATGCATAGATGTAAATAATCAATGACAACCGAAACTCTTAGAAATTTGATTACACCTCACAAGCTAATGAGATAACTCTAATGTGCTAGTCTACGTATCCACGTCGTCAAGTAAGACTCATTCCCGGAAAATGTTTTTGTCCTACAAACCCCCGATTATTTTTGACATTTGATTGATTAAATATATATTTTTGTACTAGGGCTTATTTAGTTATCTTAACAAACTAATTCTTATGGAGCTACAAAAATTACAGTGAGCACCTAATATTGTTAGGAATCTACTATAAAAATTTTAGAGCCAACACTATCACTAATTTACCAGAACAATTCCTACAAGTTTATATTTTGACAATATTAAGTATTTTAAAATAATTAGTGCAACCCTAGAACATTTTAAAACTAGATGAACAAAATCCATTAACAGATAGATCATGATTTTAGGAACCTAACAAAATTGGTTTCACTATTTTTGGATATCTACGCGATTTTATAATATTTACCACAGATCCGCTCAGAAATAAAATTAACAATCTATTTCTAATTCCTCCTAAAAAGGAAAAACCGAAACCGGCCCAGCGCGGCCCACGACGGAGCCCGCGTGCGTCCCAGGCATTTAAGCAAAAACGCCCCCGGTCTTTTCCCGACCTACACCACGACCCAAACCCTATTCCTCCCTCTCTTAGCCCGCTTCACTTAACCCCCTGATGTTTCCCAATCTTTTGTGTGCACCTCCCTGAGTCAGGGCGCGCGGCAGCGCGACGGGCAGCTGCACTAGGCGGCCGCGTCGGTGAGCAGGGCTCGCGCTGGCCCCATCTAATCGGCCGACCACCATCACTAACCTAAACTCAGGTGCTATGCGGCGGTGGGGGACAGCGAGGCTCACGGGCGAGCGCGGCCACGACGCACGGCCACCTATGATGGCGACGTAGCCGCTCCGGCTAGCTAGCGCCTTTAAAGGACCAACCGGCTGGCGCTAGAGCACCACAGACTTACCACAACACTAGCCGAGGCGATGGTTGATGCGGAGGAAGGCCAGGGTGGGTTGGCCACGTGCACGCTATGAGCTTGGTGGTGAGCCGCGGAGGACACGGCTGTGGCAGCGATGGCGGTGAGGTGGTAGAGGTTCAGGTGAAGTACGCCGGGTGATGAGGGAGTCGAGGTGGTTCTATTGGCGTAGCTAGGTGAGCTCAAACGACGCTAGGATCGGGTTGCCACCTGTCTCGGCCGGCCACGACCTTAATGGCTCGGCGGCGAGGGGAAATGGCCGATTGGGGCTTGGCCGTACTCGATTGAAGGCCGAATGGGATTGGGTGGGCAACAAGCTTAAAGATGGAGTTGAGAGACGACATGAATTGTTTGGATGTGACCTCTCCCCGGTTGGACTTTATGGTGGCATTGCGACTGCGGACATGACACGAATAGGGGAAAGAGGGGGCAACCTGACTCGGCGCGACATATGTAAAGGCGGCGGTTGGGAAGAGATTGCCATAGTGGCTAGCACGGCCACATGCCAGTGCAGCGAGGGTGCATGTGCGTGTGGCAGCACCATCGGACCATCGGGCAGCAGCGGCGACATGAGCAGCAGCGGCAGCGCATGGCAGCGACATCGGGCAGCAGCAGCAGGGCACAACACCGTGCGACGACAAGAACCGAGCGGCAAAGGTTGGTAGCGGGGTGGCAGTGGCCAACGGCCGGTCGGCAGGCGACCAGCGGCTGGCAGTGTCCGGACCACGGCCACACCATGGCCGAAACCAATGTTGTGCACACTTTTTAAAGCCAAACGAGAACTCCTAAAGACCAAGGTTAGGGTTTGACTCCATATCCTAACCTAAAGTTGATTATACCATCTACCCAGCGAAACCATCGCAAAGACCCGAGAGGGAGATAGGAGGATGCCAAGATGGGTTCGTCAAAGCTGGGCGCTGGTTCGCGAACCGAGCAGCAATTCACGGTCCGCAGCATTCTAACGAAGTTAGGTAATTTCTATGAGAGTACCATGACACCTATCGCCACCTCGACCTACACCGTTCTCAAGTGCTCATTTTGACGCAGCTGACGGTGCAAAAACAAGAAGTTAGTGTTTTGGAAATTTTGTGTATATTTAAATGCCGAAGTAGCATTGTCTATCATCTTTTCAGACTTAAAATGAATTCAAGGTTCCAGTTAGAACTAGCACTCCCTAGCACTTTTGGTTGAATCTTTAAACGGTCTAAGCCTCGTCAACCTCAACTAAACAACATGTCATGACCTCGCGCATACTTCGTGCTAACTCATAGAAATACACATCTAGGAATTATTTAACCCATTTGTTCAGTACAATTCACCAAAGATCGATGCTTTTAACATGAACTCAAGTTCCTACCAATTCCCAATGTGCTCTTGTTCTAAATTTCGGGTTTGATTCCCAAGCTATCAGATTTACTATTAAACAACTTCTACTCACTAAAGCAAAAGTTGCATTCTCATCTACTAACTTGCACTTCAAATTTTTATTTAAGTACTAAATACAAGTTATATTTTATATTGTTTACAAAAATTGTTTTCCGTGCCAACGATTAAATCTACCCGTCTATTTCCTTGTTAGGATTTTTATTAGCACCTTTATGCGAGTTTTAACTCTAACACCCGAGAAACTTGCCTTGATAATTTCTCTTAGGCCTTAATCTAGGTGCTAAGTGAGCTCGTAACACCAGAGGTGTTACACGGACTGGGCCGACGATAGGGCGTCGGACTACATTATAACACCGGGTGACTACAATGGCTCCTTCTGACACAGTACGGGTACTGCTTCTTCTGTGAGAGTCGGACCCTGGGTTGATGGTCCGATGCCTCGCAGAGGCCGGTCCGACGGTCGACAGAAAGTGGGGTTTTGACCCCCAACGGCTATGTATTTGAGTGGGGGTATTTATACTTCTCCTACTCGTCCAATTCCCCTCTCTTGCCTATTTGTTCAGCTGAAGAAAAACTTTGGAGTGCAAGGGAGAGCAAGATCCTAGTGGGATGATTGAGATTTGATAATCAAAGATTAAGGACCTTATTAGTGCATAGGGAGTAGCAAGTGTGCATCCACCTTTCTCATTAGACTTACAACTTTTATCGTACTGTGCTCTCCAAAGAGCAACTCTTCTCAAAATCCCAAAACAAAAGGTGCTGCGTTGGAATCCCATTCTAAGGATTCTTGTAGTTCCAGGATGATCCAGTCACCCCGAGAAGATTTATTTTCTTTGCTGATTCCTCTCAATGAAATTTGCCATGTCTTAGTCAAGTGAGAGTTTATGCTTGTTACTCTTGGTGATCGCCATCACCCAAACAGCTCGTCAAACCTAGACGTGAAGCTGTAATTGAATTCCATTAAATGAGTGGTTGTGTCCTTGTTGAGTAAGGACGAAAAGTAAAAGCTAGCAGGCCGGCCCAAGCTCCCGTTGTTGTATTTTCATGAGGTAATATTTACCTGTGTGATTTCTCATATTTTTATTTTAAAAAAACTCATATATATTCCAAACAAAATCTAAATTATTAATAAATTAATAAAACCCGAAAGGTACACCGGAATGCACCGGTATCGAAACGTACCATTCCAAAGGCAAAACCGGAATAGCCTCTGGAATGGAATTGATAAGTATGGGCGGGCGGCTTCGAATCCAGGCGGACAGGGCGTGCTGCGGGGGTGAGGCAAGTCGTCTGGATGTGTGGGCGCTATGACAGTGCGGGTGCGCGTGTGGGGCGGGAATAAAAATCAGCATCAGCGCATAGGGGCAGGCTGCGCGGCGTCCTGTCCGGATGTCCGGGCGCTAGCATAGTCCATTAGGGGTGGTTTGGGGGACTTCAGATATTAGTACATACCTAGTTCATACGAAGCTATGTTCACCTCGTTGGAGTCTCACTCCGAGTTGTTCGCCCGCCGCGGCGCCGCCGTTGAGTTAGGTGAGCGCGTCGCAGTTGCTGCGTTGTGTTTAGGATTTGTGATTTGGTTTCGAGATGAGAAGTCGCAGAGTCGACAAACAAATCGTGAACGCCAATCTGCTAGGCTGTTGACGGGCCTTAACGAGCCAACCAAGCCATATATTGATACAACTACGTACTGAGTGTATGCTTGGGGTGGGGCCCATGGGATTGGGGGTAGGGCGGCCGCCCCGCTTGCCCGCTCTTAGGGCCGGCCGTGGTCTCCATGTGGCGAGATCGCCAATCGCATCATTCTAGAGCTCGGCATTCCCGTCGCTAACGAGTTGCCGGCCTTATACTCCTGGCTCCAACTCGTTTTGAGTCGTGATTGGTTGGTTAACTATTCTGACTTTGACATCAAGTATGCTCCACTACAGTCTCCAGCTCTTATGATCTTAGTGATCTCACCATATGAAGGTTCGTTATATATCTATACCTGAATTTTCAAGATACTCACATAGTATAATTTTGTGATACAATACTATAATTGATATGAATAATTTTTTAAATGATTTAATTGTGATAAAATATTATTCAAAGTTAAGTGGCATTGAAATAATGTCAAATGAAACTCAATTAAATTAATAAAACCAATACAATTTTGCTATATTGGGCTCCAACGAAAATCTTCTTTTTCCACATATGATTTTTTTTGTTTTTGTTTCTATTTTCCTTTCCTTTTGTTCTTCCAAAATAGGATGCACAAAGCATCATTAAGAGGTTAACATTAAGATTTAAGTAAAAATCTTCTCAACCACCATGATTTTAGTTATTTCCAACTAATGATGGATTTACAATCGACTTGTACTAAAGTTATTATTAGTGTACAACACCGAACAGGAGAGAGGAGTATAGAGTGAGAGGAAGAAAGCAAGTGAGTAAAGGGCAATCGTCCCTCTCCACCTTCCCCTCTTTTTATAGGGGAGTTTCATTATTTCTATTGGTGGGGCATGTATTTACAAAAATGACTTTAGGGGATACAAATGGGCCCTAAACACTACCTCACAAAAGCCCCTTGGCTATTTAATTGGGTGTGAACAAGTAATGGGGCCCCTAATGTATAATGCACCCCAACAGTATGGTGATTAATTTGTTGTGATTGATATAAAGAATCAGCGTATAGCAAATTAAAAATCCAAGTGTGGTGAAGGAATATTTCACATGGATCTTACAACACCTTTAATCTGTTGTGGAACTTCTCTTAAACACCCAAAATTTTCTTATAGCAAGCTCACAAATTCAGATGTAGAAGGGGCCCTTTTCAACAAGGTACAATATTATAAGCTTCAATGTTTACAACATAATACAAATCTTATACAACAAATATACATTTTGTAAAATCTGATAGGATCCTAACACTACGATCCAATGTTGTCAAGCAAAAAACAATCATACCTAGAATCTCGATCAAAATAACCTTGCCCTTACATGACACGAGGTTAGGAATTACTCTAAAACTCCTATGAGTTGACTGGTTGAGAAAGGCTCTAGTGGGAAGAGTTTCAACACTAATAAATCTATATTTTTTAATTTATAACAAAATTTCTATAAAAAAATTTAGAGTTAGGTATTTCTAACTCTTGAAATCTAGAATTTCAGTTGAGCTGACAAAGATATACTATGATGGTTTTGATTTTAGCATACAAACTCCAGATCTGAAGTAGAACTTCGAGCTAGAGCTATATATATGCAAACATAGTCTAATCATTTGACAATAGCAAAAACTATCAACGATTGAAAGTCAAAATTCTTCCGTAGGGTCAAATTTATTGGATTTTTTGAAATTTATGGTGACCGGTCGATAGAGCCGATTAATTGTAACTTATGTAAATTGAGTTATTGGATGAAATTTTATTAAGGTTCAGAAAGAAAGTTATGAATTTAATGAGATTAGTTCACAGTACATATGGCATATGATTTTGGATGGTTTATTGGAGTTCGCTGATAACACTGATAGAATTAAAACTGCACTCATATATATCAGGCAAAAAGGAGACGAGATTGAGAGATTGGTGGCAAATATGTAAAGCACATAATAACACGTTAGAAATTAATGTAAAAGAAAAAGGTCCAAATTACTGCCCAGAGGTTGACCAAAACCGAGATAGCCCCTAAATTAACATTTGGCAACTACTCCAATGATCAAATTTAACCTTTGATAAGATTTTTTTCTCTGTAAAATTATGTTTAAATCAAATCTTGTAAGGTGGTAGGTAGCTGACATCATAAATTTTCCATCATTATTTTCATAGGTTAGGGCATATATGATAAAATAAGACTAGAGATAAAAAAAAATTTGTATGATACACAAATGATAAAAAAATCATAATAATTTTTTAGCATAAATATGAGATTCTCTATCGCCTCACGAATTTTGAAATTAAAACTCAATTTTGTAGCGGAGAAACAAAGAAAAACAAATCTTGTTAATTAATGAGGTAAATTTGATGATTGATTAAAATAGTTGGAGGGAGTAACCAAACCAAACGTTAATTTAAAGAATTATCGGACAAAGGGGTGTAACTTGAACTTCTTAATGTCGGTAAATGTCAATTCACAACAACAAAAAAAATGTCGGTAAATGTCTAAGCGTTGAGAGAGCGTAGAACTCTGCAAAATCATCTAGTCTTGCATAATAAAAAGGTCATTGGCTTACAAGCTCATCGAGCAGAACAGAACGAAACCCAAAAGTCTCCACACAAGAGAAAATCTGTTGCTCTAATGAGCTTCACTAAGATTTCAGAACAGAAAGCAGTAGCAGTACATCACAACACAACTCGGCTCACTTGGATGTCCTCTTCTTCTGGTACTGCTCCTTGACCCACTTGATGCTGGTGCTCGTCCCGGCCTTCACCTTGTGCGCTCCGACCAGCGCCGCCGCCTTGGCCTTGACGAACCCCTCCGACGCCGCCGCCTTCACGTTGCCGGCGACCGTCTTCTTATCCGCCTTGCCGTTGGTGCTCCTGCTCCCGCTGTCTTCACCAGAGGCCCACTGGTCCGCCCAGGTTGGCGCCTCGCCCTTGGAACCCATGGTAAAGCTGCAGTGGCAAAACGAAGACTGCTTGCGTCAGAGCAAACGAGATGCATGGAAACGCAGTGCTACTAGCAAAATTTCTGAGTGGCAACAGAACATAACAGTATTCTTTAGAATCTCTCTCTCTTTTCCGAATACATTCGGATGTTTAGTGTCTAATAGAAGATGAGCACTCCTGAGAGGCATTAGATTAGGCGGTTCTGCAATATTATGCAACCTAGGTTTCAAACCTATCAGCTAGCCTATCACTAAGCTAGAAAAGTAAAGCACAAACTAAGATTGCAATGTATATGCGGAAGCTAAAGAGTAAGGTAGAGATATACAAACTCCCATCGACGATTTCGGTATTTTTACCAAGGTATCGAGAACCACACAAACTTTCCCCTAATGCTCGTTGGAGCCCCTCGTAAGGAATTCCTCACAAGGGCCAAGCTCCTGATCGGGTAACTCCGTGGATAGCCCCGGACCTTCCCTACGCGCAAATGGGTCTCTAGTATGCCTTCCGACAAACCTCTCTCGGACCGCTCCCCATCGTCTTCACTATCAAGCTTCTGGCCGAACCGCCGCGGGCCTTGTTCCTTTCGGTACACGGTGGCGGGCACACCATAAATGCGGTTGGTATGATCTCGCAAGACTACAAGCTCCTTCGATGTACAATAATGGTGCGCGCAAGCATCAAGTGGTAAGAGGTATGCAAACCTCACTAAACACTAGACATAAACCTAGAGCAAGCGCATAAGCGGTGATTTAACTAACATAAGCACTTCGCAAAAGCACCTACGCTAATCACCGAATGTATCACTAAGCACTATGCAAGTGAAGATCACTAAATGGTGTATCAACACCCTTGGTATGTTTTCTCAGCTCTTCTCATCTCAAATGGCCGGTTGGGGGGTCTATTTATAGCCTTACACGTGAGAACTAGCCGTTGGACCCGAGACCCAACTTTCTGCTAGTGACCGGACACCGATCACATCCCGATCGGACGCGTCCGGTCCTGCCGACCGTTGGAGCGCGCGCGTTGATCGGACTCTAGGCCGAGTCTGTCTCACTCGATCAGACACGTCCGGTCGCGCTGGCGTCGCTCTGGAACCTTTCTGGACATGATCGGACGCTACTTCTTGGTGCGTCTGGTCGTCCTGCCATCGTGTCTGGTCACGCTGAGAGCGTTGCAGATGACGATGAACAGTAAAGTCCATAAGTCCGGTCACTGTCTCGCTCAGCGTCCGGTCGCTGCTGTTGCCGAGCAACTGATCGGACGCGTCCGGTCCTCATAGGGCCACGTCCGGTCACCTCTGTCGAGCTCGTTTCTTCGCGATCTTACGTTCGGCTTGGTTCCCATCTTCGCGCTTGGACTTTGCTTGATATCTTGGGTCTTCTCTTGTGCTTTTAGGGTCTTGCTTATGGTGTTGATCGTGAAATCATCATGTCGCCTTCGTCCAAGTCACGTCTTGCACCCTATTGAACTACAAAACAATTACTTGTAAATTCATTAGTCCAATTTAGTTGTGTTGGTCCTCAAACACCAAAATTCAAAGTAAATGGGCTTAGGGCCTATTTTTCTTACACATGTGTGTTCATCTAAATGTTGCATGTATTTCATCTAGATGTTGCATGTGTTGCAATGACTATACACGTATATTGCAAGTGTATATTTCAAATGTTTTATTTATTTTAGACGTACGTTGCAAGTGTGTTTTTATCTGGACGTTGCATATGTTTCAGTGACTACACATATGTTGCGAGCGTCTATTCAAAGTTTTTTATCTGTTCCAGACGTATGTTGCAAGTGTTTTATCTAGATATTGCATATGTTGCAGTTGCTATATACATATGTTGCAAGCGTATGTTGTAAATGTTTTACATATTTTTAGACTATGTTGGAGAGGTGCTTCATGTTCCAACATTAGCAGACGCATGCGGAGGCAGTCCACGCGGATGCAGCGGTCCCCACGTGCGCGGCAAGCGATGCGAGCGTGGATGGTCCCCACATGCATGCGCATCAGCAGGCATGGAGTGCGCAGCTACATGTGTACATGCACCAGCATGTGAAGCAGCATGTGAAGCGTGCGTGCAGGCGTAGCAGTTGCATGCGGGTACGAGTCATACGCGCATGAGTTGTATGCGGCATGCGAGGACGGGCGTGCAGACATAGCACTTGCATATGGGACAGTAGTTGCATGAAGGACAAGCGTACCACGTGGGGGACGCAGCAGGCGTGGCAGATACGGGTATGCGAACGTTCGGATGCTAGCCACGCTGATTCCTTTCTATACTAAGTATAAAGAAAGGAAATATGTTTTCTCAGGCCGGTGGCTCACTTCACATTTGGGCCTGTTCGTTTCTCTTATACTTTATTTTTTTTAGCTTATTTTTTAATCGGAATAGTATTTTTTTCTCTCACAATAAATTAGTCGGAATAATATTTTAACTTTTTTTTTCAACCAAACTTGGAACGGAAGAACCTCGGCAATTTTCTGCCGCCTGCTTGGGATACCGTTTATCCCAGAGCAGAAAGGAGCCCCACCGCCCACCGGGCCTCTACTGTACTGGAAGCAGCAGATCCAACAGCAGTGGCAGCAGGCCGACAGCTCACGAGTCCAGAGGATCCAATGGTCAATGGATCTGTTCTATTCATACCAGATTACCAGGAAAACCATAAAAAGAGGAATTGAATTATTCTATCCTTGTGGAAGGTAATCAACAAAGCAAAGGCATCTTTGCTAGTATCTCCTGTTGGTGAAGCAAAGCCAAATTTCTACTCCCCTATACCATTACCAAATTTACCATATTATTATATAAGACAAGCCTGCTGCCTGCACCACACAAGCAGGCAGGAAGGCTCTCGCTCTCACCCGTGTCTGCTTATCCCTGGAGCAGATCTGAGTAAGGCCAGCCAAGCAAATTGCTGTCTATCTACTGAAAGGAAAAAAAAGGTAACTTGAAATTGTCAGTCTCGGCATTGCATAATCGCATTCCCTCGCTCCTTTCTTTCGATTCCATAAGCTGTTTGTATACGACGATAGTAGGAAGAACATCTCTCTCGAAAGCAAATGTTTTTACCATGAACTGTTCCATCGATCTATCAGCAAACAGGAGGAGCCTTCTGTTGTATTGATATGGAAATTCTGAAATTCAAAACAATGTGTATTCGGAAAAAAAAGAGAGATATTCTAAAGAATACTGTTATGTTCTGTTGCCACTCAGAAATTTTGCTAGTAGCACTGCGTTTCCATAAATCTCGTTTGCTCTGACGCAAGCAGTCTTCGTTCTCGCTTTGTTGCAACTGCAGCTTTACCATGGGTTCCAAGGGCGAGGCGCCAACCTGGGCGGACCAGTGGGCCTCTGGTGAAGACAGCGGGAGCAGGAGCACCAACGGCAAGGCGGATAAGAAGACGGTCGCCGGCAACGTGAAGGCGGCGGCGTCGGAGGGGTTCGTCAAGGCCAAGGCGGCGGCGCTAGTCGGAGCGCACAAGGTGAAGGCCGGGACGAGCACCGGCATCAAGTGGGTCAAGGAGCAGTACCAGAAGAAGAGGACATCCAAGTGAGCCGAGTTGTGTTGTGATGTACTGCTACTGCTTTCTGTTCTGAAATCTTAGTGAAGCTCATTAGAGCAACAGATTTTCTCTTGTGTGGAGACTTTTGGGTTTCGTACTTAGCATAGAAAGGAATCAGCGTGGCAAGCGTCCAAACGTTCGGATACCCCACGTGGTACGCCTGCCCTTCATGCACTCTGCACGTCTGTCCTCGCATGCCGCATGCAACTCATACGCGTACGACTCGTACCCGCATGCAACTGTTGTGTCTGCACGCACGCTTCACATGCTGGTGCATGTACGCATGTAGTTGCGCACTCCATGCCTGCTGATGCGCATGCAGGTGGGGACCATCCACGCCCGCATCACTTGCCACGCACGTGGGGACCACTGCATCCACGAGGACTGCCTCCGCATGCGTCTGCTTGCTATACCTGCTAATGTTGGAACATGAAGCACCTCTCCAACACAGTCTAAAAACATGTAAAACATTTACAACATACGCTTGCAACATATGTATATAGCAACTGCAACATATGCAACATCTAGATAAAACACTTGCAACATACGTCTTGAACATATGAAAACTTTGAATAGACGCTTGCAACATATGTGTAGTCACTAAAACATATTCAACGTCTAGATAAAACACTTGCAACGTACGTTTAAAACAAATAAAACATTTGAAACATACATTTATAACATACGTGTATAGCCATTGCAACACATGCAACATCTAGATGAAATACATGCAACATTCAGATGAACACACATGTGTAAGGAAAATGAACCCTAGGCCCATTTACTTTGGATTTTGGTGTTTCATGACCAGCACAACTAAATTGGACTAATGAATTTGCAATGAATTGTTTTGTAGTTCAATAAAGGTGCAAGACATGACTTGACGAAGGCGACATGATGATCCCACGATCAACACCATAAGCAAGACCCTAGAAGCACAAGAGAAGACCCAAGATATCAAGTAAAGTCCAAGCTCGAAGATGGAAACCAAGCCGGACGCAAGATCGCGAAGAAACGAGCTCGGCAGAAGTGACCAAACGCGGCCCTATGAGGACGTATACCTTGTCTCCTATGGGATATGCATTGGGTAGCTTTGCTAGTGCTCAATTAAACCATGATCTTGTAACTTGACTAATGGTATATGCAATAAACGTTAAAACATGACTTTTTAGCAACTTGGAAACAGGGAGCTGGAGTGTTTAGCTACTTTCTAAATGCTTTAGATTCCTCTCCCTAAGGACTTAACTGTAAGTGATCATCCGGGACTTACAGTGCAGCTGTTAGGGCTACATGGCTCTGGCTTTAGCTCAGTATGAGGACCTTTTCTAGCTTGTTAGTGGTTATCTTTATTAGGCTTGACAATCGGGTATAGGACAACCTCTACTCTTATATGTATAGTCGTGATGGAATTGTGCCATTCGACAGGGGTTCCTATATCTGTTTGCCGAGTGAATCTAATGGCCCTAACTTATTAGACGAAACTTTGAAATGCTTCATAATGAACCCTACCTACTCACCTTGGAAGTGTTTTGGAAGTAATTAACCTAGGCACATGGATATTACGACTCATAGTGAAAGTGTACAACCTCCGCAGAGTGTAAAACTAGTATATCAGCCGTGCTCACGGTCACGAGCGGTCTTGGAACATTTACGGAATAGATGGTCACTAAGAATTATCCGTTTATGCTATTCATTATTTATGTTTATATTGATCATGTATTTATTTTGGTATTGAAACAACTTGTTGCTACTCTTATGCTAAAATTGTGACAACTAAAAGCTGAATGCTATTAAATCTGTGTCAAGCCTTTTGAGCCTCATGAACCCCATGTTACACTTATTGAGTACGACACGTACTTACGCTTGTTTATTTTCATTATTTGAATAAAAATCCTGGATGGGTAACAGATGGCTATGATAATGATGACTTTCCTGAGGATTACTAGACTTGTGGTCAACCAGTTGATGTCCCTGTGACATGGAGCTTCCGCGAGAAATAGTTGTGTTTGGTACATCTTGTTCTCTCGAATCTGTTTTTTGGAGCAGTCTGCCCTTATCTCAATGTCAATCTAAATCTACTTGACCAAAAATTATAACATTTTTATGGGAGCAACTAGACTTAATTGTCTTTCTAATGCCTCTAGAATCACCCCTATATCTAATCTGGTTTGAGAGATATAACTGTTTTAACTTGAAGTTTCTATGCAGTCTGGAATCTAGAACAGTTTCGGTTGTGTCCTATTTTTTATTAACCTAACGACAAAATCTGGGCATGTGGTCTGAATAAAAGTTGTAGATAATTTCTTTAGATTTCCAACCACGTAAAGAATGCCTCTTTTGGATATATGAAACTCGAGATATGACTATTTTACCAAGCTACTGATGTTGGAACTTGTCCAAAATTTTTTCAGAATGTATTCTATATCTCTATAAGTGCATATAACTTGGAAATCTCTAAATTTTGAATATTTTTGTTAGATGTCAGATGTCTAGAAGAGGAAGAGGCTAAGGTTGTGGAGGTGTTCCCCCACATCCACCACCACCACCACCACCACCGCCACCTACTATTGAGCAGCTTCTGGCAGTGCAGACACAACTTATGCAAGCTCTGGTGTAGAATCAGTAGAATCAACCAATTGGTGGAGCACCACGTGATAAGTGTGGTGAAATCTTGAAAGGCCACCCCTAGTGTTTTCTCATGCCATTGATCCACTGGAAGTAGATGATTGGCTTTGTGTAGTGAAAAAGCAACTCAACATAGCGCAGTGAGACGATCAGCAGAAAGTGTTGTACGCGTCAGGACAACTCCAAGGAAGAAGCTCATGACTGGTGGGAGGCATTCGAGTATGGACATCTCACTAATGCTCCTCCTTTCACCTGGCAGGAATTTAGAGAGAATTTCAGATCCTATCACATACCTGAAGGATTGATAGAGCTCAAGCAGGAGGAATTCAAAGCTTTGAAACAGGAATCTATGTCTATAGCTGAGTATCATGACAAATTTGCTCAGTTGTCATGTTACGCTCCGAATGAGGTGGCTGATGATGCTGATAAGCAATGTCGCTTTCTCAAGGGTATGTATGATGGTCTGCAACTCTAGCTTATGTCCAATACATATCCTAATTTCTAGATGCTGGTGAATCGCGCCATTGTTATTGACAATAAGCGCAAAGAGATAGAGGCTAAGAGGAGGCTTTAGGGATAGGCCTCTAGAAGCAATACTTGTCTACGCACCAACCCTCAGCAAGGCTTCTAGCATAGGTACCAGGGACCACCCAATCAGTGGAATCATGGTCAGTACCCTCAGCACAACCCGAACCAGTAGCGTCCACCGTACCAGCAGTACAATGGCAATCAATGTCTCCAGCAGTAGAGTGGCCAAGCAGACACCATGCCAGGGAATGCCTAACAACACTCCCATGAAGACTAGTGCACCTAGCACCCCTAACGTATGTTATCATTGTGGAGAAGTTGGGCATTATGCTAACCATTGCCCTAGAAAGCAGAATCAGCTAACACCCCGGGGTCAGCACAGTAATCAGAAGGGAACACCTCAGAAGCGTCAGAAGCATAGTAAGCAGAATCAACTAACACCCCAGTGAAGCAAGTGTGAGTTTTGGTTGAAGGAAGTTTCTTTCCTAGGCCATGTTGTCTCTAATGTTGGAATAGTAGTAGATCCAAGCAAGGTGAGAGATGTGTTGAATTAGAAACCACCAACCAAAGTGGGAGAGATTCATAGTTTCTTGGGATTGGCTGGATACTATAGGAGGTTTATATAGGGGTTTTCTAAACTTGCCAAGCCCATGACAGCTTTGTTGGAGAAAAATGTTAAGTTTGTGTGGTCAGAAAAGTGCTAGGCTAACTTTGAAGAATTGAAGAAGAGGTTGACTACAGCCCCAGTATTGGTTTTGCCAGATTTGAGCAAGAACTTTTCTATCTATTGTGATGCATCTCGTCAAGGTCTCGGATGTGTTCTTATGCAAGAAGGAAGAGTAGTGGCCTATGCATCTGGACAGTTGAGAAAAGCATGAGCTAAACTATCCTACTCATGATTTGGAATTAGCAGCAATGGTTCATGCTCTAAAAATATGGAGGCACTATCTTATCGGACATAAGAGTGATTTTATACTAATCACAAGAGTCTAAAGTACATTTTCACTCAGACAGATCTAAATATGAGACAACATCAATGGTTGAAGTTGATTAAAGATTATGATATAGAAGTACACTATCTTCCTGGAAAGGCGAATGTTGTTGCCGATGCTCTTAGCAGGAAGAGTTACTCCAAGGAGGTGCAAGTAGCAGCTATGTCAAGTGAGTTGTGTGCTGAATTTGAGCAACTAAACTTGGTCTTTGTCACTAATGCAGTGGAATTGGTGATAGAACCCACACTAGAGCAAGAAATACGTAAGGGCCAGTTACAGGATGCGAAGTTGAAAGAGATAGTGGAAAACGTAGTGATTGGCAAGGCACCAAGTTTTCGTATGGATGATAATGGAACTCTGTGGTTTGGAAAAAGACTATGTGTACCTGAGATTAAGGCTATATGAGATGAAATTCTTCATGAGGCACATGAGTTTGCTTACTCTATTCACCCTAGGAGTACCAAGATGTACTTGGATCTAAAAGAGAAGTATTGGTGGTATGGACTTAAGAGGGATGTGGCTGAATATGTTGCTATATGTGATACTTATCAAAGAGTCAAAGCTGAACATCAAAGACCTACAGGATTATTACAACCAATGAAGATATCTGAGTGGAAGTGGGAAGAAGTTGGTATGGATTTCATTATTCGGTTACCACGCACTCAGAGAGGTTATGATTCAATTTAGGTGATAGTAGATCAGTTAACTAAAGTTGCTCACTTCTTACCGGTCAAGACTACCTATACTGGACCCCAATTGGCTGCATTCTATATGGAAAGAATAGTATGTCTGCATGGAGTTTCCAAGAAAATTGTGTCTGATCGGGGTACTCAATTTACGTCTCATTTTTGGCAACAAGTACATAGTTCTTTGAGAACAAAGTTGAATTTTAGTACATCATATCATCCTTAGACAGATGGACAAACTAAGAGGATTAATCATATATTAGAAGACATGTTGAGAGCTTGTGCATTGCAGTACGGTATAAGTTGGGACAAGAGTTTATCTTATGCAGAGTTCTCGTACAACAACAGTTATCAGAAGGGTCTCAATATGGCACCTTTCGAAGTTTTGTATGGACGAAAGTGTAGAACCCCATTGTTTTGGAATCAAACGGGAGAAACTCAAGTGTTCGGACCGGATATTTTAAGAGACGTAGAAGAGCAAGTAAGGATGATTAGGGATAACTTGAGAGTGGCACAGTCTCGATAGAAGAGTTATGCCGACACTCGGAGAAGAGAATTGGTTTTCGAAATAGGAGATTATGTTTACCTAAAAGTATCACCAATGAGAAGTGTGAGAAGGTTTAACATGAAAGGAAAGTTAGCACCAAGGTATATTGGGCCTTTCAAGGTTTTAGAGAGACGTGGAGAAGTAGCTTATCAGTTGGAATTGTCTGAGAGCTTGTTAGGTGTACATGATGTGTTTTATGTGTCTTAATTAAAGAAATGTTTGCTTATACCAGAGGAGCAGATACCGTTAGAAGAGCTTACAGTTAAGGAAGATCTTACCTATGAGGAGTTTTCGGTAAAGATTTTGTAGACGACAGAAAGGGTTACAAGGAGCCGAGTTATAAAGATGTGCAAGGTTGAGTGGAATCGGTATACAAAGGATGAGGCTACGTGGGAAAGAGAAGAGGATCTGAGAAAAACATACCCGTAGCTATTTGAGTAAGCATCGTCTGAATCTCGAGGACGAGATTCATTTTAAGGGGGTAGAATTGTAACACCCAAAAATTTGCAACATTTTAAAAATAGGTGAATTGGATTTGTTTATGCATTTGTGTGTGCATGCAACATGAAAAAAATAATAAATTTTATCAAACTAAAATCAAATATAAGGTTTACCTATATGTCTATGCATTCATGCTGCTGCATATTATTTTGAATTGAGTGGTTTGAAATCCAAATTGAAATGGATTTGAATTGGGACTTGAGAATTGCTTTGGAAATTAAAAAAAATAAAAAGGTTTTGTCCCTTCCCTTCTAATTTTTGGCCTGCTGGCCTAGTCGGCCTGCTCTCCTCCGTCAGGCCCAGCCGCCCTCTCTATCCCATGCGGGCTGCCTCCTTTCCTTTCTCTTGCGTGGCCCAGTGGCGAGCAGCAAAGCAGCTGTAACACCCTCGGTGTTACACTGCACAATCTTTTGCTAAAACACTGCATGAGCATCATATTTATGTGTAAATGTGTGTAATATAGGGTGCAAAGCAATGTACGTAACTTGAAACATTCATCGAAAACATGAAACGAATGTTATGTTTCAAGTCACGCTATATCACTTAGGCTTCTAAATCAATTTTTATTGAACGAGAATGCCATAGAACGCATAGATGAAACTTTAATAAAGTTTGTAGTACAAACTTCTTAGGTGACAATGAAATACATGCGATCGCGAAAGGAATTCACTAGCTAGCGTATCGAATAGCTTGGAAATTAAATTCAATGCGAATCCGATCGAGACTTGGTCGAATTTCCTAAGTCGGAAAACGCTTTGATGAAGCTAAGTTCGACAATTTTTGTAGGAGATTTGGGTTAAGTAGTGATAAGATGTTTTAGCTTAGTTTGGTAGCCCTATGTGTCCTCTTGATTATCGTGAAGTGGGTTTAGGTTGAGAGACAACCACGGGGTAGGATTAGAGGCTTTAAAAACAACGGCGTGTTCTCGGTGGGTTTGCAGGCAGTGCGCGTTCACCACACGCGGCCCCGGCGTCACCGTGCTGGCTTTGCCCACATTGGCCGACCGCGGCTGCCCTAGCCGGGTCGGCCGCTATGCCTGCCTCTGGCTGCTGCCCCCTCCTCGGCCACCGCCGCGCTATTTTCCCTTCTCCCTCTTACGCCGTGACCCCACCTAGGGGCCGCCATCGTCCCGATGGGGTGCTGCTCGCCGAGGCCGAGTCACCTCTCCCATGTGCGCCTGTCCACCGTCGCCCGCATCCCACCGAGGCAGCACGATGCCACTCAACTAGGTCTCTGCGGCTTGCGCGTGGCGTCGCTGCCGCTGCTGCGCGCGCCCACTTCACCGTCACATGGCCCTGTTGTGCCCTTGTCTTGCCCACAAATTGCACTACGCGTGGTCGTACTTGGCCTGCTATGGTCGGCACATGGCCCTTGCTCGCGTCGTCGCCTTGGCCCGATGTGATGCTGCACTTGGCCCAATTCCTTTATTGCGCATTGGCGTGTGGTGGCGCCGTGTGGGTCGAGCTCTGCCTACCTCCCTCTTTTGTCACCTCCATCTCACGAGCCAGTTCATAGCACCTAGTCTTTCCCATGGTAAATGCTGGAGCTAGTCGAGAGTTGGGAAGCCTAATTTAATGCCAAGCCCGTCTGCTGCCATGGTCGGGCTCTGTCGGGTGCCAATTTGGGATTTCTCCCACCGCCGGCCACCATAGGACCGAGCTGGGTCGTCCATCTAATTGGCCTTGCATAGTCCACCTCCTTCCAATTAACCACGTACCCAACTAGGTCTAGTAGTTAGCCCACGATTGGAGTCGACCCAATGAGCTTTCGTCCTCTAGTAAGGTAATGCGGGACATTTTCCTTGCGGTGGTTCGCCATTGACGTCGAGGCGGGTGCTCGGCCAGGGCGTCGCTCCATGCTTTGTTGTTTCAATTGAGCGGTGCTTTTGCTTCGTGTTGAGTTGGTTGCCTCACCCATGTAGCAGTTTCACCAGCGGAGCAGCTGGTCACCGGGGACGCCGTCGCTGAGCTTGCCATGAACCAGAGCAACCCCACGCTCATGGCCAACCACCTTGCCAAGCCCCACGACTTTGTCTAGGCCGTCCTTCACGTCTCTGGTGAGGCACCTTCGCTCCTAGGGTAGACGATTGAACCGGTTGAGGTCTAGGATTGCCGAGATGCGTTCATTGTCGTCGGTGAACTAGGTTTGATGTCGTTCCCATGGCCAGCGCGTTTGGGTGTAGTAGCAACTCAATTAGGGTTTCTATCTTGTTGCCCGTAGTCTATATATGGATAAAAGGGTTGCAGTAGAGGCGTTCGGCTAGGTTATTTCGCTGGTGCCAGTGTGCCGTGGCCAGACCCCGCCGTGACGCATGGCCACATCTTCATGCTGCACCATTTGTGGTGTTTGATACCTCGATTAGTTGAGATTTGCACATAGAGTGTTATGGTGGTGATGGTTGATGCCGGGGAGGTCCGTGCTCATCGGCGTTTGGCCAGAGAGGCCGTGGCCTCTGTCGAGTTCTGGCCAGGGACCTTACAAAACGAGAATTCGAGTAAGAGCAGGGTGCTAGATGCAAAGGTCATGACTTAGTTAAATAGTGTTAAGTTAGCTTCATGAATAGGATAGAGAATGGGGGCTCTTTAGCAAAAGAGCCAGCTCAGCGTGCGGGTTCCGCCGTGGGCCGCGTCCGCGCGCTATGGCCGTGCCGGTGGCTCGCGTTTGCGCGCACTGCGTGAGCGTGGGCTGAGCCACGTGGGATGCGCCGGTGTGCTGTGCATGCGCGGGAGTGGGCTACGCCGCTCGCTCGAGGGCCGCGCTATGGAATTCAGTTTTTCATTTTCCAGTGAATTAGTAAAGTTTTATTCAATTTAGTTTTGAGGTGAACTTTGAAAAATTATAGTAAATTCTATAGATGTCCAAAAATAGTGAAACAAAAATTGTTAGGTTCACAAAAATGTTATCTATCTATTGGTGTAGTTAATTTATAGTTAGCTATGATAATGATAGATTCATAAATTCCATTTAGAAAGCTTAGTATTAGTTAGCTTAATATTTTTATGAATTTTTGTGGCAAATCGGTGATAGCTTTAGCCATGAAATTTTTACAGTAGGCTCATTAGATTATTATATGTTCACTGTAATTTTTGTAGCCCTAGAGTAGGTTGATAAATCGAGTAGCTAGTACTCCTTGTTTTATCATATATAGAGTAAATCGGTATTAAGAATAGGGATTCCTTTAGTTGCTAAGTTAATACATGAAATGTTGCATACCTGTTTAGTGGAAATGATAGGTACCATAGCGTCTTAGTTGATAGAGCTAGTTCAGTAGCTTGACAGATGTATTTTTATTTTAAGAGTTGCTGTTGCCGTATTACTAAGTGTTGCATCATCATTTTATGCATGTAGATCACGAGTTGGTAGAGTTCGTGCCTATGGATGAATAGGACTACAAGGAGATTATTGAGGAGTATGAGGAGGAGGTTCTTGTATAGGAGGGAGCCCCAGAGCCATTCATTGCTGACTTTGTTGACCCACCGCCTGCCCAAGGCAAGCCCCGGTGCATAACCCTTATTTTTGAATAATCACTGAATATATATATGATGTGCATTTATGTTACACGCATTTTATGGAAACTACATGCATAGATATACATACCTATGAGTCCTACTAGTATAGGTTGAGTAGCTGCTATGCTCAGGGTATTGGTAGCGTGAGTAACCTGCCGTTACTCACAATAAGTGATAATTATGATCACTCATGGTAAAATGGTGGAAAGGAAAAATGGAGACCAGACAGGGATGTGATTTGGGTATTGGAGGGTGTAAGAGGTTGTGTCTTGTGGCCAACAGGGCATAGCTTGGTTACATTTTCCCCCTATTTGTGTCGGTGATGGACCGGCCGTGGCATTGGACTCTAGGCAAGCCACAGATTTATTATCCCGAGCACATACTTGGGTATGGGTGCAGGGAAGACTTGTTGCTCTCTTGTCGTGGGTTCCGGCTCTTTCTCGATTGACTGATTGGAGCTGGGGATGGTGGATGTCCTTACACCGCACTGAGTATAGGACTCAGTTGTGGGGGCTGGGAGTCCAAGTTTGGACAGGGACCTGGACCCCATGATAGGAGGGTGATGGGTTGGTCCTGCTTGTGCCTAGGGTATAAGCGGGGCGTGTGTTTTCAGGGTACCCAGCTAGGGCCATTGATTCATGAATCATCGGTCATTCCGGTACGGCTTGTCTATGGTCTAGCACCGTAGTAAGAACTAAAAGGTGAAAGGTGAAGAAATGGAACTGATTGCTCAACTCTTGCTTGAAAGTAGAACATGTGCTTACATAGAATGGCTAGTTGATGAATTAATCATGACTGCTAATAATAACATAAATAAGGATTCACCATTAGCATTGCTTTCTGCAAAAAGAAACCCAGCAAACCATAAAGTTTATCATATTCCTTGGAGTCGGGAAATTATTCCCACTAGTCGGATAAGTCTTGCGAGTACATTATGTACTCAGGGTTTATTTACCCCTGTTGCAGGTTCAACTTGGGGAGTACCCATTGTGTGAAGGATTCTTCTGGTGGGCACAGACGGATCCTTGTTCATTATCGATAGATGTCTATTTTCATTCTGCTGTTTAATATTCCGCACTTTGAATTTGGTACTGTAATAATATATTTTTAAGAACTCTAGATGTATGAAATGGATTAAGTATTGTAACTCGTTCTCATTATTGGATCCTTGAGGAAAAATGTGGACCTTTTGGGCTCTCCCTTGGGGTGTGCCCGACGGAACCCGCCCGATGTAGCTCGCTTTCGGGGTGCTTAGTGTTAGTGGAAGACAAGCGCCTCCGTAAGTGCGTTATTTCAGGCAGTTCTGCCATAGTTGGTGCCAGAGCCAATAATGAGTTTATGAGTTCATCACTCTTTTCCAAAACCTAAAATTTGATCAACAAAAGTTTTACAAAAAGTTGGATGCGCTAAAATTATCTAAATAAGTATAAGCCCTAGCAATATGGTATATCCCTTGTTTCTGATCTAGAGGGTTGTTCTAAGTGGATGGTTCCTATCTCTTATAGATGAACTTGAGATCTAGTCGGGGGAGCACCAGTGCCAGGGCAGGCCACGGTCTTGGCGAAGGCCATGGTGAAAGTGGCCGAGGTAATGAGCACAACAACAGGGAGAGCCATGAGGCTCCACTTCTGGCTCCTCCTCCTCCGCCACCGCCACCTCCGATGACGCATGCGGAGATGATGGCGGAGATGTTGGCTGCTCGCTGCGAGTCAGTCCATGCCATGGAGCTGCTAGCACAAGCTATTGGTGGCTTCGCCCATGGAGGCCACGGGGGCATTGGTGGGAATGGGGGTGGTGCCCATGGTCCTGAGGGACCCTGCTCTTATCAGGATTTCTTGAAGACGCACCCACTCACATTCACACCAACGGTTGAGCCCCTGGATGCAGAGCATTGGCTTCGCATTCTGGAGCAAAAGTTTCTATTGCTCACCGTGACTGATGAGCAGAAGGTGCGCTTTGCAGTGCGACAGTTGTTGGGGTCCACGAGTGCATGGTGGGATACATTCAATGCCATGCAGCAGGTGGATCATCAGGTGACCTGGCAGGAGTTCACGGTGGCCTTTAGAGAACATTATATTCCTGCTGGTGTTCTCAATGGGAAGCTGATGGAGTTCCTAAACCTGCGACAAGGGAGTATGTCCGTGATGGACTTTGTCAACAAGTTCAATCACTTGTCGCAGTATGCTGGGACTCATGTTGACACAGATGAGAAGAAGAGGGACAGCTTCTATCGCGGCCTCTCTTGCAGCTTATAGGAGTTATATACTAGGAATTATCAGACCTTTGGGGCGATGATGAACGCTGCCATTGCCATGGAGGGCTTGCAGCATGACTCGCAGGCAGAATGGAAGCGCAAGCGGGTGGCTACTGGGTCTTCTAGTCACCCCCATGCCTAGAAAGTATAGGTTGTCAGGCGAGTGCCCTATCAATCCTTGGACGGCCATTCGTTTTGATAGCCTTAGTAAACTTTTCAGGCTCCTTCCACGCAGTACCGTGCACCTACTCAGCAGGTGCAACATCAGCAGCCTCAGGGATAGTAGGTCTCACCTCGTCAAGGACTAGGGAACAAGCCTGGTGCTTGTTTCAAATGTGGCAAGGAAGGCCACTATGCCCGGGAGTGTTCGTAAAACCAGCTAGCCCAGTCTGCTCAGCCATTAGCTAACTCCAGGCTAATCAAGCGGACAGTGATCAAGAAGAAAGTGCCAGTCAGCTGATCTGGATAAGTTAATTTCATGGAGGCTGAGGAAATATTACAAAATGAACCGGTGATGGCTGGTATGTTTACCATTGATTCCCATTCAGCTTATGTGTTGTTTGATTCTGGTGCATCACATTCATTCATGAGCATGGGATTTGCACACCGGCACAATATACCTCTTATGGCTATACCGTTTGCCAATAGAATCAGTACTCCGGGTGTGCAGATGTGCGTTAACACTCAGACGGACACAGTGAGCTTAGTATTAGCCACTCACACTTACCGTCTCTAGTTCATGATACTGCCTGGGCAAGGCGTTGATGCTATTCTAGGAATGAACTGGTTGCGGGTATGTGGGGTAGTCTTAGATCTAAAGCAGAGAGTTGTTGAGTTACGACTTTCTTCTTCTGAGGATAGGATGTCTCTTCTTGTACCTTTAGATCTAGTCTTACCTGTTGCTGCTCAAGAAGCTTCTCCTGATCTTGCTTCTATTCCGGTAGTATGTGAGTTCCTGGATGTTTTCCTGAAGATCTACCTGGGTTGCCACTAGACAGAGAGGTGGAATTCTCTATTGAGCTAGAGCCTAGTACTGCTCCTATCTCCCGACGCCCATACCGCATGGCTCCGAAGGAATTGGCTAAAATGAAGAAGCAGTTGGAAGAGTTGCTGGAAAAGGGCTTCATCCGTCCTAGCTCTTCACCATGGGGTTGCCCAGCCATTTTTGTAAAGAAGAAGGATGGCACTCTTTGGATGTGTGTGGATTACCGCCCTCTTAATGCGGTAACCATTAAGAACAAGTATCCTTTGCCCCGCATAGATACTTTGTTCGATCAACTAGCTGGTGTCAAGGTGTTCTCCAAGATTGACCTCCGTTCAGGCAATCATCAGATCAAGATTAGACCTCAAGATATACCAAAGATAGTTTTTTCTACTAGGTATGGGTTGTATGAATACCTAGTCATGTCTTTTGGTCTCACCAACGCTCTAGCATTCTTCATGTACCTGATGAATTCAGTCTTTATGCCAGAGCTAGATAAGTTTGTAGTGGTATTCATTGATGATATCATGATATATTACAAGAACGAGGAAGAGCATGCCCAACACCTTCGGATAGTACTGGCTCGATTGAGGGAACACAAACTGTATGCTAAATTTAGCAAGTGTGAGTTTTGGTTGGATCAAGTGCAGTTTTTGGGGCATGTTTTGACACCTGATGGTATCTCAGTTGACCCCAGCAAGGTGCAAGATGTGTTAAACTAGAAGTCTCCCAAGTCAGTGCACCAGATTCGTCAGTTCCTTGGTCTAGTAGGATACTATCGGTGTTTCATTCTAGATTTCTCCAAGATAGCTCAGCTGATGACCAAGCTGCTCCAAAAAGAAGCCAAGTTTGATTGGAGCCCAGCCTATGAAGAAGCCTTCCAAGCTTTGAAGAACTTTCTTACCATTGCTCCTGTTTTGTCCCAACCAGACATTAATAGACCTTTTGATGTATATTGTGATGCCTCAAAGACGGGGTTGGGATGTGTGCTTATGCAGGATGGGCGTGTGATAGCTTATGCTTCGCGCCAACTAAAAAAGCACGAAGTGAATTACCCCACTCATGATTTAGAGCTGGTTGCTTTGGTCCACGCTCTAAAAATTTGGAGGCATTATTTGTTGGGCAACAAAGTACACATTTTTATAGACCATAAGAGCCTCAAATATATTTTTACTTAGTCTGAGTTAAATATGAGGCAAAGAAGATGGTTGGAATTGATCAAGGATTATAACTTGGAGGTACATTACCACCCAGAAAAGGCCAATATGGTAGCTGATGCCTTGAGTCAAAAGTCACATCAGGTTGAAGAAATACCTTTGTCTCTCAACCATGCCGAGGTGCTGGCTCACATTGCCTTAGTTTCAGAATTACTTGAGCAAATTATTCTAGAGCAAAGGCAAGACCCTTTAGAAATTTCTCACATCAAGAAATTGATGATCGAAGGGCGTGGTCCTTAGTTTAGTATTGATGAGCAAGGAGTAGTGAGGTACAAGGATAGATTGGTGGTTCCATCAAATGAGGAGCTGAGAAGGAAGATTTTGAAGGAAGCTCACCATTCCAAGCTGTCTATCCATCCTAGCAGCAACAAGATGTACCAGATTTGCGCCACTTGTATTGGTGGTCCAATATGAAACAAGACATCACCCAGTATGTCGCAGAGTGTGACACTTGTGGGAGAGTTAAAGCAGATCATATGCGTACCCCTAGATATTTGCAGCCCTTGCCCATTCCTGTTTGGAAATGGGAAGATATTTCCATAGATTTCATTGTGGGTTTACCCGCACATCCAAGGGCTATGACTCTATCTGGGTCATTGTAGACTGTCTCACTAAGTCTGCTCATTTCTTCTCGGCAGACACCAGATATACAACCAAGAAGTATGCTGAGATATATTTTGATCGGATTATGACCCTACATGGAGTTCCCCTTACTATCATCCTTGATAGAGGGTTAGTTTTTGTCTCTCATTTCTGGGAAGCAACTACATCAATGTCTTGGTACTCGTCTCCTCAGAAGCTTAGCATATCATCCACAAACTGAAAAGCTAAACTAAAAGGGTGAACCAAGTGCTTGAGGACATGTTGAGAGCTTGTGCCATTTCTTTTCCTGAGAAGTGGGATGAATGCTTAAAGTTAGCTGAATTTTCTTACAATAATAGCTACCAAGGGAGTATTCGTATGGCACCATTTGAAGCTCTATATGGAAGGAAGTGTAGGACACCACTTAACTAGGTTGAAGTGGGAGACCATGGATATTTTGGGCCTGATTTCATCAAAGAGGCTCGAGAGCAAGTCAGCATTATTCAGAGTCATTTGAAGGTAGCTCAGAGTCAACAGAAAGCTTATACGGACAAGCAAAGAAGGCTCTTGCAGTTTGTAGTTGGGGATCATATGTACCTCAAGGTGTCTCCTATGAGAGGGGTGCATTGGTTTGGTATCCATGGCAATCTAGCCCCTTGATATGTGGGTCCTTACAAGGTTTTGGCACAGTGTGGCCCAGTTGCTTATCGTCTCCAGCTTCCCAATATTTTATCAGCGGCACACGATGTGTTTCATATCTCTCAGTTGAAGAAATGTTTGCGGGTACCTGATGAAGCTGTGGAAATTGAAGGAATTTCCCTCCAGCCTGATTGGACTTATGTTGAGCACCCTGTCAAAATCCTGGACAAAAAGGAGAGAGTGACAAGGAACAATGTGGTGAAGTTCTACAAAGTGTAGTGGCAAAACCACTCAGAGGATGAAGCCACGTGGGAACAAGAGAGCTATATATTGAAGCATTACCCCCACCTTCTCTCGGGTTCCGATAGGTAACTGTTTACTTTGAAATGTAATTCTTATCCCTTTTCCCACACTAGACACATGAAATATCAGGTCAAGATTTTGTTTTAGGGTGGTAGATTTGTAACACCCTCGGTGTTACACTGTACAGTCTTTTGCTAAAACACTGCATGAGCATTATATTTATGTGTAAATGTGTGTAATATAGGGTGTAAAGCAATGTACGTAACTTGAAACGTTCATCAGAAATGTGAAATGAATGTTATATTTCATATCGCGCTATATCACTTAGGGTTCTAAATGAATTTTTATTGAACGAGAATGCCATAGAATGCATAGACAAAACTTTAATAAAGTTTGTAGTACAAACTTCGTAGGTGACAAAGAAATACCTGCAATCGTGAAAGGAATTCACTAGCTAGCGCATCGAATAGCTTGGAAATCAAATTCGACGCGAATTCGATCGAGACTTGGTCGAATTTCCTAAGTCAGAAAGCGCTTTGACGAAGCTAAGTTCGACAATTTTTGTAGGATATTTGGGTTAAGTAGTGACAAGATGTTTTAGCTTAGTTTGGTAGCTCTATGTGTCCTCTTCATCATCGTGAAGTGGGTTTAGGTCAAGAGACAACCGTGGGGTAGGATTAGAGGCTTTAAAATTCGCGCTCAGCGTGTTCTCGGTGGGTTTGCGGGCAGTGCGCGGTCAACACGTGCTGCCCCAGCATCGCCGTGCCGGCCTTGCTTGCGTTGGCCGGCTGTGGCCGCCCTAGCTGGGTTGTGGCCGCTGTGCCTGCCTCTGGCTGCTGCCCCTTCCTTGGCCTCCACCACGCTGTTGTCCCTTCTCCCTCTTATGTCGTGACCCCACCCAGGTGCCGCCATCATCCCGGTGGGGTGCTGCTCGCCCAAGGCCGAGTCACCTCTCCCATGTGCACCTATCTGCCGTCGCTCGCGTCCCGCCGAGGCAACACGGTGCCACTCAATTGGATCTCTGTGGCTTGTGTCGCATCGTCGCTGTCGCTGCTGCGCATGCCCACTGCACTGTCACATGGCCCTGCCATGCCATCGTCTTGCCCAGGAATGGCACTGCGCATGGCCGTACTTGGCCTATTGCGGCCAGCACATGGCCCTTGCCCGCGTCGTTGCCTTGCCCTGATGTGACGCTGCTGTTGGCCCGATTCATTTATTTGCGCGTTGGCATGTGGTGGCGCCATGTGGGTTGAGCTCTGCCTACCTCCCTCTTCCATCGCCTCCATCCAGCGAGCAAGTTCACAGCACCTAGTCTTTCCCATGGTAAATGCTGGAGCCAGTCGAGAGTTGGGAAGCCTAATTTATCGCCAAGCCCATCTGCTGCCATGGTCGGGATCTGTCGGGTGCCAATTTGGGATTTCTCCCACCGTCGGCCACCATAAGAGCGAGCTGAGTCGTCCGTCTAATTGGCCTTGTGTAGTCCACCTCTTTCCAATTAACCGTGCACCCAACTAGCTCTAGTAGTTAGCCCACGATTGGAGTCGACCCGACGAGCTTTTGTCCTCTAGTGAGGTAATGCGGGGCATTTTCCTCTCGGTGGTCCACCATGGCCGTCGAGGCGGGTGCTCGGCCAGGGCGTCGCTCTGTGCTCCATTGTTTTTATTGAGCGGTGCTTTTGCGTTGTGTTGACTTTGTTGCCTCGCCCGTGTAGCAGTTTCGCTAGCGGAGCAGCTGGTCATTGGGGATGCCATCGCCGCGCTTGCCGTGAACTAGAGCAATCCCGTGCTCATGGCCAACCACCTTGCCGAGCCCCGCGACTTTGTCCAGGCCATCCTTCACATCTCTAGTGAGGCACCTTCGCTCCTAGGGTAAACGGTTGAACCGGTTGAGGTCTAGGATCGTCAGGGACGCGTTCGCTACCACCGACGAATTGGGTTTGATGCCGTTCCCATGGCAAGCGCGTTTGGGTGTAGTAGCGACTCAATTAGGGTTTCTATCTTGTTGCCCGTAGACTATATATGGATAAAAGGGTAGCGGTAGAGGCGTTGGGCTAGGTTATTTCACCGGCGCCGGTGTGCCGCGGCCAGACCCCGCCACAGCGTATGGCCACGTCTTCATGTTGCACCATTTGTGGCATTTGATACCTCAATTGGTTGAGCTTTGCACATAGAGTGTTATGGTGGTGATGGTTGATGCAGGGAGGTCCGTGCTCGCCGGCATTTGGCCGAAGAGGCCGCGACATCTGTTGAGTTCTGGCCAGGGACCTTGAAAAATGAGAATTCGAGTAAGAGTAGGGTGCTAGATGCAAAGGCCATGACTTAGTTAAATAGTATTAAGTTAGCTTTGTGAATAGGATAGAGAACGGGGGCTCTTTAGCAAAAGAGCCAGCTCGCAGACAGGTTCATACTGGGCGGCGTGGCGTGTGGGCCATATCCGCGTTGCAGGTTGGCAGGTGGGCAGCTGCCGGTGGCTCGCGTTTATGCTTATTTGTGTGAGCGTGGGCCAAGCACGTGGGCGCGCAGCGCATGCTCGGGGAGTGGGCTCGCGCGCGCTGGCCGCTATGGGGCCGTCTTTGTGGAATTCAGTTTTTCATTTTCCAGTGAATTAGTAAAGGTTTATTCAATTTAGTTTTGAGTTGAACTTTGAATTATTATAGTAGATTCTGTAGATGTCCAAAAATAGTGAAACAAAAATTGTTAGGTTCACAAAAATGCTATCTATCTGTTGGTGTAGTTAATTTATAATTAGCTGTGATAATGATATATTCATAAATTCCATTTAAAAGCTTAGTATTAGTTTGCTTAATATTTGTAGGAATTTTTGTGGCAAATCGGTGATAGCTTTAGCCATGAAATTTTTACAGTAGGCTCACTAGATTATTATGTGTTCACTATAATTTTTGTAGCCCTAGAGTAGGTAGATAAGTAGAGTAGCTAGTACTCCTTGTTTTATCATATATAAAGTAAATCGGTATTAAGAATAGGGATTCCTTTAGTTGCTAAGTTAATACTTGAAATGTTGCATACCTATTTAGTGAGAATGATAGGTAACATAGCATCTTAGTCAGTAGAGCTAGTTTAGTAGCTTGACAGATGTATTTTTATTTTAATAGTTGTTGTTGCCGTATTACTAAGTGTTGCATCATCATTTCATGCATGTAGATCACGAGTTGATAGAGTTCGTGCCTGTGGACGAACAGAACTACGAGGAGATTATTGAGGAGTATGAGGAGGAGGTTCTCATATAGGAGGGAGCCCCAGAGCCATTTGTTGCTAACTTTGTTGACCCACCGCCTACCTAAGGCAAGCTCCGGTGCATAGCCCTTATTTTTGAATAATCACTGAATATATATATGATGTGCATTTACGTTACACGCATTTTATGGAAACTACATGCATGGATATACTTACCTACGAGTCCTACTAGTATAGGTCGAGTAGCTGCTATGCTCAGGGTATCGGTAGCATGAGTAACCTGCCGTTACTCACAATAAATGATAATTATGATCACTCATGATAAAATGGTGGAAAGGAAAAATAGAGACCAGGCAGGGATAGGGTTTGTGTATTGGTGGCTGTAAGAGGTTGTGTCTTGCGGCCAACAGGGCATAGCTTGGTTACATTTTTTCCCTATCTGTGTTGGTTAAGGACCGACCGTGGCATTGGACTCTAGGCAAGTCACATATTTATTATCCCGAGCACATACTTGGGTATGGGCACAGGGAAGACTTGTTGCTCTCTTGTCGTGGGTTTCAGCTCTTTTCGGACCGACTGATTAGAGGCGGGGATGGTGGAGGTCCTTGCACCACACTGAGTCTAGGACTCAGGAGCGGGGGCTTGGAGTCCAAGTTTGGACAGGGACCTGGACACCGTGACAGGAGGGGGACTGGTTGGTCCTACTTGTGCCTGGGGTACGAGCGGGGCTTGTGTTTTTAGGGTACCCAGCTGGGGGCATTGATTCGCGAATCATCGGGCAATCCAGTACGGCTTGTCTACGGTCTAGCACCGTAGTAAGAACTGAAAGATGAAAGGTGAAGAAATAGAACTGATTGCTCAACTCTTGCTTGAAAGTAGAACATGTGCTTACATAGAATGGCTAGATGATGAATTAATCATGACTGCTAATAATAACATAAATAAGGATTCACTATTACCATTGCTTTCTGCAAAAAAACCCTACAAACCATAAAGCTTATCATATTCCTTGGAGTCGGGAAATTATTCCCACTAGTCGGATAAGTCTTGCGAGTACATTGTGTACTCAGGGTTTATTTACCCCTGTTGCAGGTTTAACTTGGGGAGTACCCGTTGTGTGAAGGATTCTTCTGGTGGGCACAGGCAGATCCTTGTTCATTATCGATAGATGTGTATTTTCATTCCGTTGTTTAATATTCCGCACTCTGAATTTGGTACTGTAATAATATATTTTTAAGAACTCTAGATGTATGAAATGGATTAAGTATTGTAACTCATTCTCATTAATGGATCCTTGGGGGAAAATGTGGACCTTTCGGGCTCTCCCTTGGGGTGTGCCCGATGGAACCCGCCCGATGTTGCTTGCTCTCGGGGTGCTTAGTGTTAGTGGAAGACATGCGCCTCGATAAGTGTGTTATTTCGGGCGGTTCTGCCACAACAGCCGAACGCTTTCCCTCTCTTTTTTGCTGACAGATCGGGCCCACGCGTCGGAGCTATCTTCATCCTCCACTCGTGGCCAAGCCAGACATGGCCTTGAGCCAGAGTCCGCCTTTGCCCCGACTTCACCCTGATCTGGCGTGCGCCCCACGTTGCTAGCCCTCTTAAATATCAGGCAAGCCCCCGCGCCGCTTTCCCAACAAAGCCAAGCAATCCGCCGAGCCTCCTTGCCCTAAGCCGCACCGCCACAAGCTACTAGCCGTCGTAGCCGTGGGACTTGTCCAACCACCACGTCTTCGACTCGTCGAGCTGTCTACCACGCTTCGGGACAAGGTAACGAAGCCGCTAGTCTTCGCTGTGCCCTCTCGCTCTCTTTTCTTCTAGCCACATCGCCGAAGTGTCGTCGGAGCTCCAAGCTACCCAACCGAGCCTGAGGTCGCCACCGTGCTGTCGTAGCTCCCTTCGAACCCTCCATCGAGCTCGCCTCGAGCTTCTCTTGCTTCCCGTGGTCCTCCCGTGCCTAGTGGTGGCCGGGAACGTCGGAGCCGTCGCCGCCGGCGAGGTCCGGCCATGGCATCGCCATGCTTGGCCCTGTTGCTGACCGGCCATCCCTTCTCTTCCCCTGCCATCTAATCTGGACCACCCGAGCTTGATCCAACGATCCAGATCGCACCGTACCCCTTCGCCCGGCTGTTTTGCAAAAGAATCCCTGAAGTTTTCTATGTGTTAACCCACCGTCCCTGCATTTTGCTAAAGAACCCATGTACTTATTCTTTATCATGTCCGTCGTCCCTGGCTTAGTTTAAAATCTAATTTTATTAATTTAAATTCTAAAATCAAGTTTCAGTTATTTACAGAAGTGCCACTGATCTTGTTTTAGCCCTAAAATCTTTGTTTTCACTCCGATTTGATCTATTCAAGTTGCGTTAGATTCATAATTGCATAATCTACATGTTCATACTACTATTAAGTATGTTTTCAACTTTTAAAATTTGAGGTTAGATTTAATCTATTATTGTATTAAAGGAAATCTTGTTTAATTCGCAACTTCTCTGTTTCAGCTCCGATTTTTGTGATCTTCGCGTCTGTTTGTTGATAGCGAGACATAGCTTCATTTTACAAACTTTTCATCTTGACTTTATGCTGATTGGTGTACTGTTCTAATCTATATCTTTTGTTTGCTATGCATGATTGCTTCTGGATGCTTGTATGTTGCTGTGATTATCGAGTAAAGACGGTGAGCAATTCGTGGGTGATCAAGAGTACTACTTTGATAAGCAGGGTCAGCAGGAGCACTTTGCTCAAGGCAAGTATAGCATGGGATCATCCTTGTTTCCTATCAACTTTAATACATTTAATTCATATTTGCATGTGTCACCTTGATAGGGATTCCCTAGAATTGAACATATACCTTATCTCCTATGGGATATGCATTGGGTAGCTTTGCTAGTGCTCAATTAAACCATGATCTTGTAACTTGACTAATGGTATATGCAATAAACGTTAAAACATGACTTTTTAGCAACTTGGAAATAGGGGGCTGGAGTGTTTAGCTACTTTCTAAATGCTTCAGAGCCGTGTTGACTATAGGACGCAAGCCTAGATAGCAATGGTCGTTTTAGCTTCTTTCGCTTCACTCATTTCATGCTTCCCATCTCACCCTTGTTATTTGCTAAATTTTATGCTTCTTTTGCCTTACTCTGTTATGAAAATTATTGCTTCTAATCTGACTAAATCTAATTCTATATATGCCTCATACCAATAAAACTGCTCGCATTAGCACCGGAGGCTACTACCGCCTCGTGGCTTGTATGAGTCAATGGAGCCATGTGAGGAGGAGGAACCTTAGGAGCAAGAAGTTGACTCGCCAGCACCTGAACCTACGCCTAAGCCATTTCAGGAAGAGCTCGAAGAAGAAGAATCCGAAGAAGTGGAAATCATTGTATTGTCTGATGATGATGATGAGGAGGATGCCGTTCAAGAAGATCAGGCTACCCCTACCATGGGATGGACTACAAAGATCTGGTACAAGTTGGGTGTGAATCCTCCGTCTCGCACCACTGACTTATGGGGATTCTTCAGACCTACTATGCTGATTGGGACACAGCTGTGCAGTACGTCTACAACGAGCATACGCACCACTCGAACTATGCGCATCACGCTCACTGTGCCACCATGGAAGATAGCATAGAACATGCAGTCGCTGTAGCCTGCATGGGTCTCCGTGGTCGTCGCTTTGATGATATGAAGGAAGATCAATATCGCTTCCTACCTTGCCAACACCCTGACTTGGGATGGGCAATAATGGACCCTGAATCTTCCCTTCAACTTTGGCTGTGAGTCAGTAGGGAAGATTCAGCGACTGGAAGATCAGTTGAAGGCACAGCAGGAGACTCTTAAGAGGTACCAACAAGTGATTGATGAGCAAAGGGTGTGCCTCAACCTGCCAAGGATCTACAAAGAACTTTCCCATAAATTTTGCCCATAGGTGTTGGAGTCCTTTCTATATAATAAGACGTTTGTAGCACGGGTCAAGTCGAGTTTAGTAGTGTGGTGTGATCTTTGGTGTGCCTAGTTGGATTGTTATTATATTTATGTGTGAGTTGGATTTTTGTAATGAGTGCTGAAACTTTGTGGGCATGTCCGCAAGTTCCATAGTTAAGAATATTAAAGTCTAAGTCAATAAATAGATAGTTGGATTTGGTACATCTTGTTTTCTCGAATCTGTTTTTCGGAGCAGTCTGCCCTTATCTCAATGCCAATCTAAATCTACTTGACCAAAAATTATGAAATTTTGATGGGAGCAACTAGACTTAATTGTCTTTCTAATGCCTCTAGAATAACCCCTATATCTGATCTGGTTTGAGAGATATAGCTGTTTCAAGTTGAAGTTTCTATGCAGTTTGGAATCTAGAACAGTTTCGGTTGTGTCCTATTTTGATTAACCTAACGACAGAATCTGAGCATGTGGTCTGAAGAAAAGTCGTATATAATTTCTTTAGATTTCCAACCACGTAAAAATGCCTCTTTTGGATATTTGAAACTCGATATATGACTATTTTACCGAACTGCTGATGTTGGAACTCGTCCAGAAAATTTTTAGAATGTATTCTATATCTCTATAAGTGCATATAACTTGGAAATCTCTAAATTTTGAATATTTTTGTTGAATGTCAGATGTCTGGAAGAGGAAGAGGCTGAGGTCATGGAGGTGTTCCCCCACATCCACCACCACCACCGCCATCTACTATTAAGCAGCTTCTGGCAGTGCAGACACAACTTATGCAAGCTCTGGTGCAGAATCAGTAGAATCAACCAATTGGTGGAGCACCGCATGATAAGCATGGTGAATTCTTGAAAGGCTGCCCCCCGGTGTTTTCTCATGCCATTCATCCACTAGAAGTAGATGATTGGCTTCGTGTAGTGGAAAAGCAACTCAACATAGCGCAGTGCGATAATCAGCAAAAAGTGTTATACGCGTCAGGACAACTCTAGAGAGAAGCTCAAGACTGGTGGGAGGCATTTCCTCCTGTCATCTGGCAGGAATTTAGAGAGAATTTTAGATCCTACCACATACCTAAAGGATTGATAGAGCTTGTCGACACAAAATTTTCGTCCCATGCCAAGAACACACGTAGCAAACCGGAAGGGTCTGCTCGATGGAGTTGTAGATCCACCTAGCTTCAGCGCAAGGATGGTCAATCTGCGCACTCCTCCCGAGACGTGCCAGTCAATTTGACCTTGTAATTGACAAGGAGAGAAAGTTTATCTGTAATTAAGGGCAGAACGTGTCGGTGTTGCCAGACAGTCCCAAATGTGCGGCTCTGAGAGCCGATATGAAAGGAGATCGACTAAACAGTCGATTCTAGCATATTCGTGAGAATAAATCAGTTGAAGCTCATTGGGTTGTATAAGAAGAATCGGTTATCATTCAAGATAAATGTCATTATTTGAACAAATATTAATCACTGGCAATAAGATGTCAACAATGATTGGTTTATGCTAAGCCAATGATTATAAGTAAGCGAACCCCTTTTTATATAAAGAAACAATTCAACACCATTTAATCGTCTAATAAAGATAAATCTAATGAACATGTTAGATCTCATCTATCGCTATGACCAGTGGGGCATGAGGCAGAATCATGCAGGCCGTAGAAATAACAATAGACTCGACGACCCTAACTCATTACTAATATCAGTGGGGCATGAGGCAGAATCATGCAGGCCGTAATACAATAATAAGATCATGGGGCTAACACATCTTTTAACCTATCTTTACTTCAATGGTCTCGGAATGTGAACTGTTCATAAAAGCACTCGATATCGGCTAAAACAGTCGATTCAGGCATAGCGCACAATTAAACGCATGCCTTATCAGGAATAGATCTACCAAATAACGATTCCCACTCCACGGTGCTAATAGTGGGGTGTGAGGCAGAATCACACAGGCCGTGATAACAGGCCATGGAACGGTTTTCACTAGCCAATAGATCTACTCAAGACGCAACATGCTTTAACCGCACGCTATGCACAATCAAGATTGATGTAAAACAGTCGATAAAACGTAACTCATCATTTAATGTGTAGACTAGATCAATTTCAGATTAACAAACAATGGGCTAAACAAGATATAAAGCCAATCTAGATCAATCCCAATCGGGCAGAGTGATATTGCTATAATTAGATAAATAATGAAAGCAATAAGCAACATCGGTAACTTAATGAATCTACCAAAGACTACCATTCTAAGGTAGAGCCAATAACTTGACCTTGATCTAGTTCATGTAGTGGGGGTCGACCGGATTGATGCAGTCATACTTGAACTAGGCAAGAATCGATAACTAACTTATACCAGAGTCGCAGTGGAGGTCGTCCGGATCGATGCAGCCATACAAACAGAGCTATAAGCCATGACGGTACTTACAACAAGCAGTGGAGGTCAACCAGATCTATGTAGTTGTACTTGTTGAAGAACTCGCCGGGATCTACTCTACTCCTACTCCTACTCCTAAGGGGTGGCCGGAGCCAAAAAAAAAGTAAATGATTTGTATATTAGATTGATTGTGTCCTTTACAATAGCCGAGGTTTGGTATTTATATCCGGGACCTGCGCATGACTTCTATCTAAGCATGACTCATCACAATCCTAGAGAAAACATTCCTAATTTAAGATAACTTAGACTCTAATCTTTCTCTTTTTGTAGAGTCCAATATGTCTTGTCCCGGTGCCGATTGTAGCCTTTGTCATTATTTGCTGGTGCTATCTGAAGAAAGTCGATTCTAGTGTTGCATTCGAATCAGTTAAAACTAATCCGCATGCAATTGATTCCTCGATGACATGATCTTGGGAGCTTTCGAGTCTTTGTGATTCTTCTTCCAAATTTTGGTGTAAACACATGCCCCCCAATTTTGGGATAAAAGTAATTTTATTCCAAAATTATTACGTCTGTATCCCCGATAGGTCTGCAGTCACGGGTAGAGAAGCTTGATCTAGGGTCTACTATCTGTTGCCACCTATGTCAGCTCATGAGCCCATGCTTCAAAAGTTTTATGAGAGTATCATTGCTTCACGGGCACTTGGATTCATCTTTCTAGGTCGGCTATAAAATACCCATCTGACCCTGGCGAGAGCAACTCAGCAATTCAGCTATGTTTCTCTTCCATCTGCCCTCTCGAGTGCTTTTGACTCCGCTGGACCCTCCATGGTTATCCTTTTGCTATGAAGATCTCAAGCGGTTAGAAGAATTCTTATGCATAGGGTGAATGTGTCTCTCATTCTAGCACCTCGTTGAGCAAGAAGACCTGCTATTGCGGTTAGCAGAATTCTTGTGATATCACCTGAGTCTTCTCTTCATGCTCACAAAGCTGTTCTAGTGTTTGTGAGGGCTAAAATGTGTGGACACCTTCCCCTTGTTCGCTCCTCCAAACTCCCACCGGGACAGCCACAGACTTCTTTCCCATAGTTCCTCAATTTATCGAGAAATTGGCTGAGCATATGTTAGGCAGGCGACCCTTCCTCTTCTCTGGAACAATTTTATCAATGGGCCGATGTTGATTCGGTTTACAATGATCTTTGGCCTTGTGGGGACTCGGACTCCCTTCAATCCAAAGAAGCCTTGATAGGTTGATCTCTGGTCAATGTAAATTCTTCATATCTCGTCCCACGATATTTTATAATTTGGGGAAGCAATAATGTTGAATCTATTATCTCTTTGTTATCCGTCCCCTAGATTCCCGGAGTGTCGATCCGCTTCCGTTTCTGATTCTAATTTCACACCCCCGGTGAAATCTATCTTCTCGCCTTCCTGGGCTATATATACGGGCCACGGCCATGGATCGAATAACAACCCGCTTCATCTCAAACCTTCTACATCCTTAGTATAGTTCCTGCTTTTTCCATAGGTTTGAGATCATAGAGAACAGCAAGAGGTCTAACAAGGAGGCCCTCAACGGATCTGCATCATTGCGCCAGTGCCTTCATCACCAAGAGGGTGCAACTCGGACTGCTCCCATCATTCCAAAGCAGAGGGCTAACTCTATTCAGCCTTTGGGGTCACCTTCTGCAACAATTCGCCGCCAGCTCCCCCGCTACCCAAGGAGGTAGATCAGCAATGATGATCTACTAGCCTTCATCGATCGGACTGACCAGAACCTGGCCAGCTGCCTTTCCCTTGCAGAGTTGGCTTTGGCCATGATTCAAGGCCGATCATCCCTTGAGGCTAGTCTAGTGGGGGAAAGGTTGAATAGAGCTAAAGCTAGAATCATGGGTGAGACATCTACCACAATGTCTCTGCCTTCTTCTTAATTTTGCCTTCAAGATTTTTGATCATCCTTTCCTTAAATCTTTTAGATCTAACTGCTCAGTTGGAAAGCTTTCGATCACCATGGATCATGCGGCGGGATTTGTCAATGCCAGGGGCGCCGTTCCGGTGGTTCGCTTGCATGACATCCCAAACCGTGTCCGGGAGGTCGCTCTTCATGGTGTTTGTCATGGCACTGCCATGGCGTTGGCTGCTGCACAAGCCCGTTCTGGCCACAATCTTCTTCTTCTGCCCCACGGTTTTATAGACGCGGCGCACCCTGGGGAGCACGAGCGTTTAGTTGAGGACTTTTCTAGTGCCGCCAACTCTGTAGCCTTCAACACCCTGGCCGATGACATAGTAAGCAAAGTGTTTTTAGCCCGTAGCTTGTAATAGGCGATATTTAGCAAGGACAACTTTGTTATTTTCGCACTAGTAGCGATACCTTTCTGATATCGGCTATCAGAGCTGACGACCGAACAAATTGGTTATTAAGTATTAATCCAAACACTGGGGTAATATTTCTTTAGATATTTCCCATTGATTGCTTGGCCAAATTTTCCTCTCCGTTTAGTGTTTCCAAAATATAAGCATTACCAGGGGCACAACGTTTGATCCGATAAGGTCCTTCCCAGTTAGGTGACCATTTGCCGAATTTATTGTCCTTCGACCCGATCAACAATTTCACTTTCTAGACCAAGTCTCCTTTAGAGAATTGCTTAATCTTGACCTTTTTATTGTAATACTTTGCAACCATCAGTTTATTGGCTTTGGTATTTTCAAGAGCACGCAGTCGAAGGCAACTCAAGTCCTCCAAATTGTCAATCATAAGATTCTTGTAGACTTTGGCTGATAAATCATTCTACAGTGTAACACGCCTTGATCCAGTCCAAACTTCCCAAGGAAGAACTGCATTATGTCCATACACAAGTTCATAAGGCGATGTTTTAATTGATCCATGACAGACCATCCTATAGGCCCACAATGCCTCATTTAGCGTCGAATGCCACTTCCTTGGCTATTCCTCGATCTTTTTCTTGATCAGCTTAATCATAATCTGGTTGGACGCCTCCACCTGGCCATTAGCCTGAGCATAGTAAGGAGAGGAATTCAATAGCTTGATTCCCATACTAGCAGCAAAATCCCCGAACTCTTCTGATGTGAACATTGTCCCTTGATCGGTAGTTATAGTTTGAGGAATCCCAAAATGATACACAATGTGTTCCCTGACAAAATCAATCATGTTCTTTGAGGTTACCATCTTCAAAGGAATTGCCTCAACCCATTTAGTGAAGTAATATGTTGCTACCAATATGAATTTATGTCCTTTGCTTGAAGGCGGAAAAATCTGGCCAATTAAATCAATTCCCCAACCTCGAAACGGCCATGGTTTGATTATTGGATTCATGGCCGATGCAGGCGATCTCTGAACATTACCAAAACATTGACAGTCCTGGCACCCCTTGTAATATTCAAAACAATCTCCAGTATCATTGGCCAGAAATATCCAGTTCTGCGAATAATCCATTTCATCTTATAAGCCGATTGATGAGCTCCACATATCCCGTCATGCACCTCACCCATCAACACCTTAGCTTCTTCTTGGTTCAAGCATTTGAGCAACACCCCATCGACTGTTTTATAATATAACTGATCATCTAACAAAACATACTTAGCCAATTTATACCTTAGCTTTTTAGTAACTTTCTAAGACGGATCTCTAAGGTAATCTGCTATTTCAACTCTCCAATCATCACTTGAGGTTTCACTACTCAAGACTTCTTGAAACATTCGATATCTTGATGCACTTTGAGCTAGACAATTAGCCTCTTGGTTTTGTGCTCTTGGAATATGATGGAAAGAGATATGAAGAAACTCCTTGAGCAACTTTTGACACTCATCATAGTATCCTTTCAAAGTCACTTCTTTGCACTCATATAGGCCGATCAACTGATTAATAATTAACTATGAATCTCTAAATACTTCAACTGCTTTGGCCTTTACTTCATGAAGAAGTTGAACTCCCTTAAGAATAGCTTCATACTCCGCTTGATTGTTAGTAATCATTGGTTCAGTTGGAAAAGCAAACTCAAAACTTGCCCCCCGAGGCGAAATAACAACAATACCAATGCCACCACCTTGCTTGCATGATGATCCATCAAAGAATAGCGTCCAAGGCATCGGATCTACATAACCAATGCTTGGCTTATGATGTTGGGTGACAAAATCGGCCATTACTTGTCCTTTGACTGCTTTAGCCGATTCGTATTTCAAGTCAAATTCCGATAACGCAAGAATCCACATTCCCACTCTTCCATTTAGTATTGGCATTGATAACATATGCTTAACCACATCAGCCTTGGAAACAACTATACACTCGACCGATAATAAGTAGTGTCGCAACTTAGTGCAAGAGCAATATAAGTACAAGCATAACTTTTTGGTGGGAGAATATCTTGTCTCTGGATCCAGTAGTCTTCTACTTAGATAGAAAACAACTCTCTCTTTTCCTTCAAATTCTTGCATCAAGGCCGATCCAATTGTCTTGTCATCAGCCAATATGTACAATTTAAAAGGCTTACCTTGCTGAGGAGGGACCAGCACAGGTGGACACTTCATGTATTCTTTTATCTCTTCAAACGCCTTTTTTTGTATGTCACCCCACTTGAATTCTTGACCATTTTCAACTTCAACAAGGGAGAAAACGACATGATCCTTTCCGACAAATTTGAAATGAATCTTCTGATGAAATTGATTTTACCAAGCAGAGATTGCAACTCTATTTTAGTAGTCGGGGGAACTGCCTCATCAATTGCTTTTACGCTTTTCTAACCAACTTCGATTCCTCTCTCGTGGACCATGAATCCCAAGAATTGTCCAGCTGATACTCCAAAAGCACACTTATTAGGATTCATCTTTAGACCATGTTTTCTTGTGCATTCCAGAGTTTCTCGCAAGTCAGCTAGGTGCCCTTTGTACCCTTTGGATTTTATCATCACATCATCGATGTAGATTTCAACAATCCTGCCGATCAATTTATGGAAAATGTAATTCATCACCCTTTGATAAGTTGCACCAGCATTTTTTAGACCAAAGGTCATCACAACCCACTCAAACAAACTGATTACGCCGGGGCACCTGAAAGCGGTCTTTGATATATCTTCCTCAGCCATGAAAATTTGGTTGTATCCTGCATTGTCGTCCATGAAGCTAATGACCTTGTGCCCAGCTGCTGCATCCACTAACATATCAGCTATCGGCATCGGATAACCATCCATGGGTGTGGCTTTGTTTAGATCCCTAAAATCGATGCAAACTCTCAATTTTCCATTCTTTTTATATACAGGGACAACATTCGATATCCACTCTACATATCGGCACGGTCGGATAAATTTTGCTTCCAGTAACCTTTCAGTCTCCTTTTTGATATCATCGAGCATGTTCGGGTTGAATCTTCTTGGAGCTTGTTTAAACGGTCGATATCCAGGTTTGATTGGCAACCAATGTTCAACAATTGATCGGTCTAAACCAGGCATCTCATAGTATTCCTAAGCAAAGCAGTCTTTAAATTCCTTTAATAAATCAATTAAATCCCACTTATACTCCGGATCCAACTTAGCACTTACGTACATCGACCTAGGTCTATCTCTAGGACCAATATCTACTTCTTCTATTTCATCGGCCGACGTGAAGCCACGTCCTAGTTTGCCATATGTACCATCTATTGGATTATTCGTTAACACAAATTTTCAAAGCCGACTGCTTGGATCGGCTGTTGGCTTTCACCATTGACTTTCAATTTTGATGGCAACAGAAAAGTCATTTGGATATTAGCCGATGGTTGCTTTCTATCGGCTGTTTGCTTGGTACGCCATACTTGAGGTTTACTGAATGCCTGAGCCTGTTCCATCTCTTTCTTCCTTAGGCGTTGCACCCTTCTCTTCTGGCTTCTTGTCAAACCTCTAGGGTACCATTGGCCTTCCTGCCAAATATACTTTCTTTCATCGCCTTCTTCTTCATAATCAGCCCAGTTTTGGTCAACAACTCTTTTTCCCAGACGATTATGAATACTTCCATTTTTTAAGCGTTGATCCATGTTATTATGAAAATATGCATCTTGAGTATGGATAGACCGGCGGTTGGTTTGAGACTGCCTAAACTCCCAATACTGATTGTTGCATTTTGGACAGTCATGTCTGGTAGTTATCTTCAAACCTTCATTCTAGCAATGTCTGAAGAAAGGACAATTCTAATGTGATTCGGCTTGTTTCCTTTCATACCTCTCTTCTTTTAGTTGATGCTGGTATGCTTGATCCTTTAACCAACGCTGATAATCCTTTTCCTTCTGCCACTGCCACTTATTCAACAGAACCCGAGATGTAACCCGTGGCATTGTCGTCCCTGCTTTTGATGTGTTCCCCTGCTTGTATCGGCTCTTTTGCTTGGCACGACGTCTCCTAATCTCACTATACTCGTCAGCCGATATTTGCATCTTGGGATCGACTGTTCCAGCTTCTTTTGATTTGGTTAACGTTAGGACCTTAGTCTTTCCTTTGAGTAACCCTAGCATCAACAATGTTTTGATCTCCTGGGAAAGGATTATCATCAACTTTTATTTTCTGAGACGTATCAAATTTGAGCCTCCCCTGCTGAATAGCCCTTTGTATATATGTTGCCGAAAAATTCTGCATTCGTTGGTGGAATGAGAAGTAGCATTATGGAACTTGTAGAACTTCTTATTTTTCAATTGATCAGAGGGCAACATAACATGACCATCGGGCAACTTGATCTGCCCCTTCTCAAGTAAGAAATCAAAGAGCTTGCCTGATTTGGTGACATCAAAGTCATAGCTCTCCTCGACTCCTCTTTCCCAAGGATTTGGCACCATCACTGTCTTCTTGCCCCAATTCCATTCAGCCGCAGCAACCTCTTCTTCCTCATCTTCATAGCCATCATCGACTGAGTATGGATCATAAGCTTCGCCTACTGTGGTACTCTTCTAGAATCGGGTATCTCTGCGCATACTCTGGAATTGGCTGTTGAGCGCTGCTACTCGTTGAGCCAATTGACCCAAGTTGTCAAATTCTTGTCCCAACAGCTTTTCTTTCCACATCAGCAGCCTTCCTTGAACAGCTAAAGCAGCTAGTTGATCATTAGCCAAGTTTAAGGAGAAGCACAAGTTTGTAGTTTCTCGGAACCTCTAAAGAAATCCAGTGCCCGATTCATTAGTCTTCTATCTTATAGTTGTCAGATCGGTAATCTTCTTTTGTCCAGTCCCAGTGTAAAAATATGTATGAAACTTCTTCTCTAGGTCAGCCCAATTGGCAATAGAATTGACTGGCAATGATGAAAACCAAGTAAAGGCTAGCCCTGATAAAGACAAGGAGAAGAAACGAACTCGATGGGCATCCTCAACTGATGCTTCACCCAATTGTGTAAGATACCGACTGGTATGTTCTATCGTGCTTGTACCGTCTTGGCCAGTGAACTTAGCGAATTCTAGGAGCCCGTAATTTGTGGGAAGAGCGACCAAATCATACCATTCTGGATATGGGCATTTGTACAAAAAGGTCAGCCCTTTTGGCTTCAGACCGAACTAATTCTTCATCATCTCGGTCACCCTCAGCAGTAATTTATCAGCTTGCGGATTTAGATTTCTTTGCACCTGCTGACCCATCTATGGATTGAAATCCCGTGTGCCTTGATATCCTAGATTTGGCATCATGTGAAGGGTGTTATAATCCATGCCATAGTGACACCCTAGTGGAATCTCGATCTACTAGGTTCTTTGCTGGCTTGCTGCTTAAAGTATCTGATTGTAGACATAAGGATCTATATCTCTACGGATCCTTTGAATTGATGGTGCTATTTTTTGAGCCGACGACGGTATGTGGCCTGATGTGCCAAAATTGATCACTTGGTTCTGACTTTGCCCTGCTGGCTGTTGCACATGCTGTATTGATGGTCTAGGATTATACTGTATCTGATTCATAGTAATTCCTTGAGCCTATTCAGATGAACCATAAACTGTCTAGACATCACCACTACTAGCTGGTGTTGCTTCTTGATGGCTGGTACCGACTTGATTAGTCCCTTGGGTCGATGGATTTAGAATGTTGTAATAAGCCAGTCCGCCTTGACCAACTAGAAATCCATGAATCACCTCTCTCATAACGTTGTGGAATATGTCCACCAAAGCTTCGTTATGGCCTGATATGGCATCACGAATAGATTTGTCTACAACTTCCTTAAAGAAACGCATGTCTTCATCTTCAGTTGTATCTGTATGCCCGTGTAGTAGAACTCTTGGTAGTGGAAATTTTTAAACAATTGTGTTGTCATGTGTTTTGGTGTAAGACAACAAACATTTGTTCTAAAACTCTTCTATAACTTTGCTGATGATTACCTTATCCCCATCAGGTAGATCTTCATAATGCAGCATAAGGATGTCGTTGTTGTTGTGAACCGCCATGACGATTGTGGGGTCCCACCGGGCGTGCCAGAAACATGTGTCGACATAGAATTTTTGTCCCGTGCCGAGGACACACGTAGCAAGCCGGAAGGGTCTGCTCGATGGAGTTATAAATCCGCCTAGCTTCAGCACAGGGATGGTCGATCCTACACACTCCTGCCGAGACGTGCCAGTTAATTTGACCCTATAATTGACAAGGAGAGAAAGTTTATCAGTAATTAAGGGCGGAACATGCCGGTGTTGCCAGACAGTCCCGAATGTGCGGCTCTGAGAGCCGATATGAAAGGAGATCGACTAAACAGTCGATTCCAGCATATTTGTGAGAATAAATCGGTTGAAGCTCATTGGGTTGTATAAGAAGAATTGGTTATCATTCAAGATAAATGTCATTATTTGAACAAATATTAATCAATGGCAATAAGATGTCAACAATGATTAGTTTATGCTAAGCCAATGATTACAAAAAACCGAACCCCTTTTTAAATAAAGAAACAATTCAACACCATTTAATCATCTAATAAAGATAAATCTAATGAACATGTTAGATCTCATCTATTGCTATGACTAGTGGGGTATGAGGCAGAATCATGCAGGCCGTAGAAATAACAATAGACTCAACAACCCTAACTCATTACTAATATCAGTGGGGCATGAGGCAGAATCATGCAGACCGTAATATAATAATAAGATCATGGGGCTAACACATCTTTCAACCTATCTTTACTTCAACTGTCTCATGATGCGAACTGTTCATAAAAGCACTCGATATCGGCTAAAACAGCCGATTTAGGCATAGCGTACTGTTAAAGTCATGCCTTTTCAGGAATAGACCTACCAAATAATGATTCCCACTCCACGGTGCTAACAGTGAATCACATAGGCCGTGATAACGGGCCATGGAACAGTTTCACTAGCCAATAGATCTACTCAAGACGCAACATGCTTTACCCGCACGCTATGCACGATCAAGATTGATGTAAAATAGCCGATAAAACGTAACTCATCATTTAATGTGTAGATTAGATCAGTTTTAGATTAACAAACGATGGGCTAAACAAGATATAAGGCCGATCTAGATCAATCCCAATCAGGCAAAGTGATATTGCTGTAATTAGATAAATAATAAAAACAATAAGCAACATCGGTAACTTAATGAATCTACCAAAGACTGCCATTCTAAGGTAGAGCCGATAACTTGACCTTGATCTAGTTCATGCAGTGGGGGTCGACCGGATCGATGCAGCCATACTTGAACTAGGCAAGAATCGATAACTAACTTATACCAGAGTCGTAGTGGAGGTTGACCGGATCGATGCAGCCATACGTACAGAGGTATAAGCCATGACGGTACTTACAACAAGCAGTGGAGGTCGACCGGATCGATGCAGCTGTACTTGCTGAAGAACTCGCCGAGATCTACTCTACTCCTACTCCTAAGGGGTGGCCAGAGCCGAAAAAAGTAAATGACTTGTATATTGGATTGATTGTCCTTTATAATAGCCGGGGTTTGGTATTTATACTCGGGACCTGACGCATGACTTCTATCTAAGCATGACTCATCGCAATCCTAAAGAAAGCATTCCTAATTTAAGATAACTTGGACTATAATCTTTCTCTTTCTGTAGAGTCCAATATGTCTTGTCTCGGCGCCGATTGTAGCCTTTGTCGTTATTTGCTGGCGCTATCTGAAGAAAGCCAATTCCAGTGTTGCATTCTAATCAGCTGAAACCGATCCGTACGCAATTGATTCCTCGATGACATGATCTTGGGAGCTTTTGAGTCTTTGCGATTCTTCTTCCAAATTTTGGTGTAAACAGAGCTCAAGCAAGAGGAATTCAGAGCTCTGAAATAGGAATTTATGTCTGTAGCTGAGTATCATAACAAATTTGCTCAGTTGTCATGTTACGCTCTGAATGAGGTGGCTGATGATGCTGATAAGCAATGTCGCTTTCTCAAGGGTCTGCATGATGGTCTACAACTCTAGCTTATGTCCAACACATATCCTAATTTTCAGACGCTGGTGAATCACGCCATTGTTATTGACAATAAGCGCAAAGAGATGGAGGCTAAGAAGAGGAGGCTTCAGGGATAGGTGTCTAGAAGCAATACTTGTCTGCGCACCAACCCTTAGCAAGGCTTCCAGCATAGGTACCAGGGACCACCCAATTAGTGGAATCATGGTCAATACCCTCAGCGCAACCCAAACCAGTAGCGTCCACCATACCAGCATCAGAATGTCAATCAACGTCTCTAGCAGTAGAGTGGCTAGCAGACACCATGCTAGGGAACGCCTAACAACACTCCCATGAAGACCAGTGCACCTAGCACCCCCAACATATGCTATCATTGTGGAGAAGTTGGGCATTATGCTAACCATTGCCCTAGAAAGCAGAATCAGCTAACACCCCAGGGTCAGCATAGTAATCAGAAGGGAACGCCTTAGAAGCCAGCATCCAACACAGGAAAGGTGAATCATGTGTCTATAGAGATGGCGCTTGTGGAACTAGAAGTCATGCTTCGGTACGTTTGATGTTAATTCCACTCCTGCCACTGTTCTTTTTTATTCTGGAGCTTCACATTCTTTCATATCACAAGCATTTGTTAGAATGCATAGCATACCGTTATGTGCCATGAAAGATCTTATATTAGTAAACTCACCAGGAGGTAGTATGCAAGCTTCTTATCGTTGTTGGGGGGTAGAGTTCCAAGTGAGCCCCATTGTGTTGAGAACATCTGGTATTGATGTGATTCTGGGTATGGATTGGATGATGCAACAACAAGTAGTGATTCAGTGTCAGGAGAAGGTAGTTGTTGTGACCGCACCGAATGGGGATAGAATCAGTGTCGATGTTGTGGTGCAGAAGCAGCCGACAGCCATAGTGAACTAGCTTAATGATAGTGTCAACAAGGAGAACCCGGTAGTGGATGAGTTTTCGGATGTGTTCCCCGATGACTTGCTAGGTATGCCACCTGACCGTGACATTTAGTTTATTATTGAATTATTACCTAGAACTGCACCTATAGCTAAGTGTCCATATAGAATGGGGGTTAATGAACTAGAGGAAGTTAAGAAACAGATAAAGAAGTTACAGGAGATAGGTTTCATTCATCCTAGTTCGTCACCTTAGGGAGCACTGGTTATATTTGTTGACAAGAAGGATGGTACCCAGAGAATGTGTGTTGATTATTGGTCACTAAATGAGGTTACTATCAAGAACAAGTACCTGCTACCTAGAATTGATGACTTGTTTGATCAGTTAAGAGGTGCTTGTGTTTTCTCTAAGATTGATCTTCATTCTGGTTATCATCAAATGAAGATTCGTGCAATTGACATACCCAAGACAGCCTTTACCATGAGGTATGGATTGTATGAGTACACCGTTATGTCCTTTGGTTTGACCAATGTGCCTGCATACTTTATGTACTTGATGAATAAGGTGTTCATGGAGTTTTTGGATAAGTTTGTGGTGGTATTTATCAATGATATATTGGTATTCTCCAAAATGGAAGAAGAGCACGCTGAACATCTAAGGTTGGTCTTGCAAAAGCTCAGAGAACACAAGGTGTATGCTAAGCGAAGCAAGTGTGAGTTTTGGTTGAAGGAAGTTTCTTTCCTAGGCCATGTTGTCTCTAATGTTGGAATAGCAATAGATCCAAGCAAGGTTAGAGATGTGTTGAATTGAAAACCACCAACCGATGTGGGAGAGATTCATAGTTTCTTGGGATTGGTTGGATACTATAGGAGGTTCATAGAGGGGTTTTCTAAACTTGCTAAGCCCATGACAGCTTTGTTGGAGAAATATGTTAAATTTGTGTGGTCAGAAAAGTGCCAAGCTAACTTTGAAAAATTGAAGAAGAGGTTGACTACAGCCCCAGTATTGGTTTTGATTTGAGCAAGAACTTTTTTATCTATTGTGATGCATCTCGTCAAGGTCTCGGATGTGTTCTTATGTAAGAAGGAAGAGTAGTGGCCTATGCATCTGGACAGTTGAGAAAGCATAAGCTAAACTATCCTACTCATGATCTGGAATTAGCAGCAGTGGTTCATGCTCTAAAAATATGGAGGCACTATTTTTCGAACATAAGAGTGATATTTATACTAATCACAAGAGTCTGAAGTATATTTTCACTCAGACAGATCTAAATATGAGACAGCATCGATGGTTGAAGTTGATTAAAGATTATGATTTAGAAGTACACTATCTTTCTGAAAAGGCGAATGTTGTTGCCGATGCTCTTAGCAGGAAGAGTTACTCCAAGGAGGTGCAAGTAGCAGCTATATCAAGTGAGTTGTGTGCTGAATTTAAGCAACTGAACTTGGGCTTTGTCACTAATGCAGTGGAGTTGGTGATAGAACCCACACTAGAGCAAGAAATACGTAAGGGCCAGTTATAGAATGCGAAGATGAAAGAGATAGTGGAAAACATAGTAATTGGCAAGGCACCAGGTTTTTGTATGGATGATAATGGAACTCTGTGGTTTGGGAAAAGACTATGTGTACCTGAGATTAAGGCTATACGAGATGAAATTCTTCGTGAGGCACATGAGTCCGCTAACTCTATTTACCCTGGGAGTACCAAGATGTACTTGATCTAAAAGAGAAGTATTGGTGGTATGGACTTAAGAGAGATGTGGCTGAATATGTTGCTATATGTGATACCTATCAAAGAGTCAAAGCTGAACATCAAAGACCTGTAGGATTATTACAACCAATGAAGATACCTGAGTGGAAGTGGGAAGAAGTTGGTATGGATTTCATTATTGGGTTACCACGCACTCAGAGAGGTTATGATTCAATTTAGGTGATAGTAGATCGGTTAACTAAAGTTGATCACTTCTTACCGGTCAAGATTATCTATACTGGACCCCAATTGGCTGCATTATATATGGAAAGAATAGTATGTCTACATGGAGTTCCCAAGAAAATTGTGTCTAGGGTATTCAATTTACGTTTCATTTTTTGCAACAAGTACATAGTTATTTGGGAACAAAGGTGAATTTTAGTATAGCATATCATCCTTAGACAGATGAACAAACTGAGAGCATTAATCATATATTAGAAGACATGTTGAGAGCTTGTGCATTGCAGTACGGTACAAGTTGGGACAAGAGTTTATCTTATGCAGAATTCTCGTACAACAACAGTTATCAGAAGAGTCTCAATATGTCACCTTTCGAAGCTTTGTATGGACGAAAGTGTAGAACCCCGTTGTTTTGGAATCAAACGGAAGAAACTCAAGTGTTCGGACCGGATATTTTAAGAGACGCAGAAGAGCAAGTAAGGATGATTAGGGATAACTTGAGAGTGGTGCAGTCTCGACAGAAGAGTTATGCCGACACTCGGAGAAGAGAATTGGTTTTCGAAAAAGGAGATTATGTTTACCTAAAAGTATCACCTATGAGAAGTGTGAGAAGATTTAACATGAAAGGAAAGTTAGCACCAAGGTACATTGTGCCTTTCAAGGTTTTAGAGAGACGTGGAGAAGTAGCTTATCAGTTGGAATTACCTGAGAGCTTGTCAGCTATACATGATGTGTTTCATATGTCTTAATTAAAGAAATGTTTGCGTATACCAGAGGAGCAGATACCGTTAGAAGAGCTTACAGTCGAGGAAGATCTTACCAATGAGGAGTTTTCGGTAAAGATTTTGGAGACGACAGAAAGAGTTACAAGGAGCCGAGTTATAAAAATGTGCAAGGTTGAGTGGAATCGGTATACAAAGGATGAGGCTATGTCGGAAAGAGAAGAGGATCCGACAAAAAATATACCGCAGCTATTTGAGTAAGCATCGTCTGAATCTCGAGGACGAGATTCATTTTAAGAGGTAGAATTGTAACATCCAAAAAATTTACAACATTTTAAAAATAGGTAAATTGGAGGGAGTAACCAAACCAAACTTTAATTTAAAGAATTATCGGACAAAGGGGAGTAACGTGAACTTCTTAATGTCGGTAAATGTCAATTCACAAAAAAAAATGTCGGTAAATGTCTAAGCGTTGAGAGAGCGTAGAACTCTGCAAAATCATCTAGTCTTGCATAGTAAAAAGGTCATTGGCTTACAAGCTCATCGAGCAGAACAGAACGAAACCCAAAAGTCTCCACACAAGAGAAAATCTGTTGCTCTAATGAGCTTCACTAAGATTTCAGAACAGAAAGCAGTAGCAGTACATCACAACACAACTCGGCTCACTTGGATGTCCTCTTCTTCTGGTACTGCTCCTTGACCCACTTGATGCCGGTGCTCGTCCCGGCCTTCACCTTGTGCGCTCCGACCAGCGCCGCCGCCTTGGCCTTGACGAACCCCTCCGACGCCGCCGCCTTCACGTTGCCGGCGACCGTCTTCTTATCCGCCTTGCCGTTGGTGCTCCTGCTCCCGCTGTCTTCACCAGAGGCCCACTGGTCCGCCCAGGTTGGCGCCTCGCCCTTGGAACCCATGGTAAAGCTGCAGTTGCAACAAAGCGAGAACGAAGACTGCTTGCGTCAGAGCAAACGAGATGCATGGAAACGCAGTGCTACTAGCAAAATTTCTGTGTGGCAACAGAACATAACAGTATTCTTTAGAATCTCTCTCTCTCTCTTTTCCGAATACATATTGTTTTGAATTTCAGAATTTCCATATCAATACAACAGAAGGCTCCTCCTGTTTGCTGATAGATCGATGGAACAGTTCATGGTAAAAACATTTGCTTTCGAGAGAGATGTTCTTCCTACTATCGTCGTATACAAACAGCTTATGGAATCGAAAGAAAGGAGCGAGGGAATGCGATTATGCAATGCCGAGACTGACAATTTCAAGTTACCTTTTTTTTTTCCCCCTTCAGTAGATAGACAGCAATTTGCTTGGCTGGCCTTACTCAGGTCTGCTCCAGGGATAAGCAGACACGGGTGAGAGCGAGAGCCTTCCTGCCTGCTTGTGTGGTGCAGGCAGCAGGCTTGTCTTATATATGGTAAATTTGGTAATGGTATAGGGGAGTAGAAATTTGGCTTTGCTTCACCAACAGGAGATACTAGCAAAGATGCCTTGCTTTGTTGATTACCTTCCACAAGGATAGAACAATTCAATTCCTCTTTTTATGGTTTTCCTGGTAATCTGGTATGAATAGAACAGATCCATTGACCATCGGATCCTCTGGACTCGTGAGCTGTCGGCCTGCTGCCACTGCTGCACCATCGTTGCAGTCGCAGACCCAACGGTCCATCGCGCCCTCTGCTGCTTCCAGTACAGTAGAGGCCCGGTGGGCGGTGGGGTGGGGCTCCTTTCTGCTCTGGGATAAACGGTATCCCAAGCAGGCGGCAGAAAATTGCCGAGGTTCTTCCGTTCCAAAGGCTCCGTTCGTTTCGTTGAAAAAACAAAGCCAAAATATTATTCTGATTAATTTATTGTGAGAGAAAAATATTATTCCGACTAAAAAACCAAACTGAAAAAGACAGATTATAAGAAAAACGAACAGGACCCAAATGTGAAGTGAGCCACCGGCCTGAGAAAACACATTTCCTTTCTCTATACTTAGTATAGAAAGGAATCAGCATGGCTAGCATCCGAACGTTCGCATACCCGTATCTGCCACGCCTGCTGCGTCCCCCACGTGGTACGCTTGTCCTTCGTGCAACTACTGTCCCATATGCAACTACTATGTCTGCACGCCCGTCCTCGCATGCCGCATGCAACTTATGCGCGTACGACTCGTACCCGCATGCAACTGCTACGCCTGCACGCACGCTTCACATGCTGCTTCACATGCTGGTGCATGTACGCATGTAGCTGCGCAATCCATGCCTGCTGATGCGTATGCATGTGGGGACCATCCACGCTCGCATCGCTTGCCGCACACGTGGGGACTGCTGCATCCGCGAGGACTGCCTCCGCATGCGTCTACTAATGTTGGAACACGAAGCACCTCTCCAACACAGTCTAAAAACATGTAAAACATTTACAACATACGCTTGCAACATATGTATATAGCAACTGCAACATATGCAATATCTAGATAAAACACTTGCAACATACGTCTGGAACAGATAAAAAACTTTGAATAGACGCTCGCAACATATGTGTAGTCACTGAAACATATGCAACGTCCAGATAAAAACACACTTGCAACGTACGTCTAAAATAAATAAAACATTTGAAACATACACTTGCAACATACGTATATAGCCCTTGCAACACATGCAACATCTAGATTAAACACATGCAACATTCAGATGAACACACATGTGTAAGAAAAATAGACCCTAGGCCCATTTACTTTGAATTTTGGTGTTTGATGACCAACACAACCAAATTGGACTAATAAATTTGCAAGTAATTATTTTATAGTTCAATAGGGTGCAAGACGTGACTTGGACGAAGGCGACATGATGATTTCACGATCAACACCGTGAGCAAGACCCTAGAAGCACAAGAGAAGACCCAAGATATCAAGAAAAGTCCAAACGCAAAGATGGAAACCAAGACGGACGCAAGATCGCGAAGAAACGAGCTCGACAGAGGTGACCGGACGTGGCCCTATGAGGACCGGACGCGTCTGATCAGTTGCTCGGCAACAGCAGCGACCGGACGCTGAGCGAGGCAGTGACCGGACTTACAGACTTTACTGTTCATCATCAACGGCAACGCTCTCAGCGTGACCGGACACGACGGCAAGACGACCAGATGCACCAAGAAGTAGCGTCCGATCATGTCCAGAAAGGTTTCAGAGCGGCGCCAGCGCGACCGGACGCGTCTGATCGAGTGAGACAGACTCAGCCCAGAGTCCGATCAACGCGCGCGCTCCAACGGTCGGCAAGACCGGACGCGTCCGATCAGGACGTGATCGGTGTCCGGTCACTAGCAGAAAGTTGGGTCTCGGGTCCAACGGCTAGTTCTCACTTGTAAGGCTATAAATAGACCCCCAACCGGTCATTTGAGATGAGGAGAGCTGAGGAAACATACCAAGGGTGTTGATACATCATTTTAGTAATCTTCACTTGCATAGTGCTTAGTGATACATTCGGTGATTAGCGTAGGTGCTTTTGCGAAGTGCTAAGGTTAGTTAGACCACCGCTTATGCGCTTGCTCTAGGTTTAGGCCTAGTGTTTAGTGAGGTTTGCACACCTCTTACCACTTGGTGCTTGCGCGCACCATTGTTGTACATCAGAGGAGCTTGTAGTCTTGCGAGGTCATACCAACCGCATTTATGGTGTGGCCGCCACCGTGTACCGAAAGGAATAAGGCCCATGATGGTTTGGCCAGAAGCTTGATAGTGAAGATGACGGGAGAGCGTCCGGGAGAGGTTTGTTGGAAGGCACACCGGAGACCCACTTGCGCGTGGGGAAGGCCCGGGGCTATCCACCGAGTTACCCGACCATGAGCTTGGCCCTTGTGAAAATTCCTTACGAGGGGCTCCAACGAGGACTAGGGAAAAGTTTGCGCGCTTCTCGATACCTCGGTAAAAATAACGAAGTCATCGATGGGAGTTTGCATATCTCTACCTTACTCTTTAGCTTCCACATATACATTGCAATCTTAGTTTGTGCTTTACTTTCCTAGCTTAGTGATAGGCTAGCTGATAGGTTTGAAACCTAGGTTGCATAATGTGGCAGAACCGCCTAATCTAATGCCTCCCAAGAGTGCTCATCTTCCATTAAACACTAAGCACTCGAGGGAGAACACCAAATTACTCGGTTTCATCGGGCACACCCTAGGGGAGAACCCGAAAATCCATATTTTTGCCATCAGGATCACAAATAAGAGAATAAAGCTTACAACATTCTTAACCATTTCTTACATCCCTTTTAATACAACATCAGAGTATAATATTCATTATTATAACAGCGGAATGAAATCATATGATCAGAGTTATGAACAATTTAATTGAACAGCGGAATATAAACATGTGATCAGAATTACAGCGGAAATTAATATCTAATCATGACATGATGAAGTATTGATATATATAAACTACGACAACAGATTATGAAACTTTCATTTATAAAAGCATTTGGTGAGAGTTATAAATAACAACTACGATCGCAGTGTAAATGAATCCTCGCTGAGCCCACCAGGAGGTATCCACACACAAGGGTCAGCTCTAGCATCCACCTATCACCTGCAACAGGGGGAATAAAACCTTGAGTACTCAATTGTACTCAGCAAGACTTATCCGACAGGAGGAAAGAAAATACGCCAATGATATGCAAGGCTATCTGGCTTGTAGGTTTATTGCATTTGCAGGAAGCATTACTAAGCGTGCATCCTTATATTCGATTTTTATTAATAGCCGCATTGGTTCATTAACTAACCATTCTATGTAAGCACCTGTGCTACTTTCAAGCAGGTGGTGAGCAATCAGAGTTTCTTTTTCCATTTCATCTTTCATCTTTCAGTTCTTACTACGATGCTTAGAGTCAAGACAAGTCGTACCGACTCGGCGATGATTTACAAACCAATGTGCCCAGCTGGGTGCCCCAAAAACACACGCCCCGCTTGTACCCAAGGCACAAGCAGGACCAACCCATCACCCTCCTATCCTAGGGTGCTAGGTTCCCATCCAAACTGGGACTCCAAGCCTCCGCCCCCTGAGTCCCAGACTCAGTGCGGTGCAAGGACCTCCCCCACCAAAAAAAATAACCCTGATAGTCATCCGAGAAAGAGCCGGAACCCACGACAAGAGAGCAACAAGTCTTCCAAGCGCCCATACCCAAGTATGTTCTTGGGATAATAGATCTGTGACTTGCCTTGATGGCTAATGCAACGATCGGTCCTTAACCGACACAGACAGGGAAAGCAGTGTAACCAAGCCATGCCCCACGTCCACGGCGACACAACCTCTTACACCCATCAATACCCAAACCATATCCCTACCCGGTCACTATTTTTTCTTTCCACCATTTATATTTTTCAAGTGATAATAATATAGTAATATATTTCCTATCTCTCGCGAGTGACAAACAATCACCCGACTTCTACCGGAGTTCTGTAGCATAGCATTCTACACGATCCTATCATACTAGTAAGACTCATAGGATAAAGATATATATGCAAGTGGGTTTCATTCAACTCCTTAAAATTTAATGCACAAATATAATTTAAACTGTAGAAAAGTAGGGGTTATGCACCGGGGCTTGTCTGGATAAGATATAACAAAAAGTTAGTGTTTGCATCTTCAGATCATCCACCATCAACTGAATAGAAAGCCCATCGTATCATCTCTTGGAGAGAATACCATTACACCATCTGTAGATTCCCACTCACCCTTCACTTGATCCGTTGATCCATCATCGTACCTATATGATATGCAATACAAAAATGTAATTAATCGGCTGCAATCGTGACTCGTAAAATACGATTTAAGCCTCTAAAGTTAACGGGCTAGTTCTAATGACGACCGTACTAAGGCTACATCTACACGTTGTCGGATAAGGCATTATTTCCCAGCAATCATTTTAGTTATACAAACCAAAGTTGTTTCTTTTTTTATTTTATCAATTTAATCTTTATTCGAAATGGACATCATTATCTATCTAGCAATCAATTATTCTGGAGCTACAAAATTTACGGTGAGTACCTAATATTGCTAGAAACTTATTGTAGAAATTTCAGATCTAACACTATTACCAATTTATCATGGAAACTCCTACAAGTTTATATTTTATAATATCAAGTACATTAAATTAATTATATAGCTTCCAAGAATATTATCACACTATGTGAACAAAATATACTAACAGGTAGATCATGATTTTAGGAGACTAACAAAACTGGTTGTACAATTTTTGGATCCCTATACCATTTTATATTGATTTCACAAGTTAAACTAGAATCTTATATTAGAAAAGAGTTTAGAAATAGAAAAGCCTATTAGCCATCAAAACAGCCCACACGGAATGCGCGGCCCAGGCGAGGCGCATGACAATGCCCAGACAATATATGCAGTAAAGCGCATTATGCAGCACGCTTTCGCCGCAAGCAATGCCAAAAGGCAGCCCAAGCGCCAAGCGGACGCAGACAGACGCCCAAAGAAACCAAAACCCATGCCCATGCCGCAGCTGTAAGGTGGTGGTGGTATTTTTGCGTTAAGACCCTCGAATTTTCCTCAAATCACCTCGCAATATAAACACACTATTTATGTGAGTCTCATATTTTACAATAAGAACCGTGTATAAAACTTCTTCTTGGATCCATACCCTTCTCACCTTTTCTTCATTCAAAAACAGAGCACGGACCGGGAGGGGCACTGGCCGGCCGGAACGGCGCATCGGTGGCGTGTGCGCGTGGGGAAGGAAGGGGTGCACGACCGGCGGGGGTGGCCACCGGTGGAGACGTGGCATGGGACTCGTCGTGGTTATGCTCGGTGGTGGCGGAGACGTGTGGGTCGCGGCTAGCGAAGCGGCTTGGGCGCGCGGGCACGGAGGAGCCACGGGGAACCGCCACCGGCGGCGTCCAACCAGCGCGGGTCGTGGAGGCTGACAGGTGTTGTGATCGTCACGGCCGCATGTGCGGCTATTGCGGCGATGGGGCGCATCCCCGGCCGTGGGCAGCAGGTGGGCTGCGTAGATGACGGCGGGGCGGCGATGGCGTCTGGGAGGACAGCTGCTGCGGCACGGGCGAAACAGCTCGGCCGGCGCTCAGCGCAAGACACGCTAAGGGGACAAGGACGGCGGCGGCGACTTCAAGATGGGCTGATGGCGGGCCAGAGGGTGCAATGGGGCGAGGAAGGACGCGAGGCAGCCATGGTGGCGAGTGGAAGCAGGAGGAGGAGGCACACGAGGGGCTCAGCCAGTCAGGCGGTGGATGCGGGAGTGCGGACAAGGCGCGACGCCGAGAGGTGCGAGCATAGTGGCGAATCTAAAAGCGAGCAAGGAAGAACATGCCTGCAGCAGGAAGGGAGGAGCGGCGCTGCGGCACGGATGAGCGCGGGCGGCTAGACCATGGCGTGAGCGACCGAGCAGGGGAAGACAGTCCAGCGCAAGGCAAACAGAGGAAAGAAAAAGCAATGAATCGGCAATCATGAGAGAGAGCAGAGCGGGAGCAGCAGCTCAGTGTCCTCAAGAAGCAGAGGGAAGGGGTAGCAGCACGTGGGTCGGCCAACATCCAATATGCAAGACAGCTGAGTGACGGGACCATGAGAGCAACAGATAGACAAGCAAGACAGAGAGAGGCAAGGCAAGGACGGTGAGGTAAAAAAATGAGCTGCACCACTGCAGGCTGCTGTAAAGGTGGCAGGACAGTGGATAGGAAATTAGGCATGCAAGGATGAGACGCTAGCTTTTCATAGCCTATCTCTGAGCACATGCATCCAACACACGTGCTACTCCATACTCCATGCAAGCACCTTCAATTCATCGTACCTTTCAGCTACATGCATGGTAGAAGGAAAAAGGGAATAAGAGGAGCAGAGGCAGATGTTCAGAGAAAAGAAAAAGGAAGGAAGAGAGGAGCATTCGGTCAACTGGTATAGTCTTGTGCAGAGAGCACAGACAGGGACGTTTACCGCTGCACTAGCGCCACTGTTATATATATACATACATACATACATACATACATACATATATATATATATATATAACGGTTTACTACTTTAGTCAATTTACAACGTCTAGCCAATGGAAAATTTCAGCAAAGCTCAAATTTAAATTTGATTCAAAAGCTATATATATATATGTATATCATTCTATTTATTAATGGATTTTATTTTATTTATAAAAGTTGCTTTTCATGCTTAATCTAATAGAACGAACCGTTTACTATCGATTGGCTAGAATTGTCGTTCAACATTCCTAAATATTTCTACGCACTGTGTAATTTAACTTGAGCGCTTAATTGAGTCCATGAAATTAAGTCACACAGGATTTGTTTATCGCTTCAAGTATGTTTTAAATAAAAAATTCGAGAAACTCGTTTCGAAAGTTTTACTTAGACCTAAATCGTAGTGCTAAATAAGATCGTAACATCGGGGTGTTACACATAACTCATTTTTGCGGTAGAAATATCAACACACTGCTAAAATCGTAATTGCACATTTAGATATTTTATCTTTTGCATATGTTTTTGTTAAGAATAGAAAAATAGGCCATAGTTTAGAATTAGAGTTTTAAGTTACCTAATTCACTCCCTCTTAGGCGTCATGGTCCCTTACAACATGTAACATCCAGATAAAACATATGATACATCTAAAACACATGAAACATATGAAGCTCGATGCCATGGAATAACAGAAAATTTTGGCCAGCACTCAAGCTGGCAACGATCAACCATCTCGGGAGCAACAAACGACGCATGCAGATGTGGACCCATGCTTCTCTTATAACTCCCAGCACCTGTTCTTCTCTCTCTGTATTCACATGGGCCCCACGCACCACATGCAGCCCATGTCGAACGAATGGCCCCACATGCTCCCGTGGGCTATCCCGCGTCGCATGCCTCTCCAGCCGAACGAGTGGTCGTACGTGATCGCATGCGCTGCCCTCCAAGAAAGGACGGGTGCGAGCTCCTGCAACTGCCGTCACTACGCAACCACTCCAAACTCGACTCCCCTCCCACGGCCTTCTCTCGCCTTCCGCGTGCCCGTTCTTTCCCCTTGACGACAACGATAGAGGGTGGCCCGCTAGCCGTCAACAGAGTTGTGCGCTGGCCATAGTGTGCTTGCCAAGCGGCCGGCCTTAGACTGTCTCTAACAATCGTGACCCAAAATACAAGACTCATTCGTCTTTGGGTAGTGTTACAGGTAAATGGTTCAATATCTATTTTTTGTCTTCTCCAACAACAAGACCCAAAAGACAACCTTTCTACAAATGGATCTCTAGGAGAGAGGATATTTAGATTTGGGTTATGCCTCTCCAAACATCCAAAATAGGTCTTTTATATATGTACTATATTGGAGGCTATATATATTGTATTAGAGATCTATTTTAAGTTTAGATTCCACATTGGGTCTCCTGTGAGAAACCCGAAACCGGGAAGAAAAAGAACACACTTGATCGTAACTTTCACAGCTCCTTTATAAATTCGGATCTAAAGTTATCAGATTGCCATGCAAAAAAAAAAAAAAGCCTTTCAGTAAACTCCCATCGTGCATCGTAAAAAAAAACGTGTGCAGTCGTTCATGGCAACACACCATCCAGAGGGAAAATACGCATGTGAGGTGCGTTACCAAGGCTTGTATGGCCGTATCCCCTCCACATTTCTCTAGCTCCGCTCCTGACGATAAGGATGGCGTTACATTAAAAATCAAAATAATGTCAAAATGGTTTATATGTTTGATATAGAAGTTACGATATATAGGCCCTGTTTGGTTGGGTTTTTGGCTTTGGTTTTTGGCCCCAAAAGTCAAAAGCCCAACCAAAGGGGCTGTTTTTGGAGGGTGCTTTTTCAGAAGCAGCTGCTTTTCCGTAGTTCATTTTAAAAAGCTAGGTTGACCCTGCTTTTGGCTTTTGGCTTTCTGCTTTTCGAAATTGGTGGAATAAAAAGCTCTTCCATAGTTGTTTCAAGAGAGATAAAGATAAAAGGTATATTTTATACTTGTTTAACCAAACAAATTTTCACTTTTCTCACATAGATTTCACACTACAATATATCAACCAAACAGGGCCATAGTTAGAGGTTGGATGTGTGGCTGCTTCGCATTAGCAGAGCATATATAGGTACATGTGTGATAGAAATAATAGGATAAACGTACAACCTTACACTGGAATTTCCGAGTGTAAGACTGTCTTCAACAACCATTACCTAAAATATAAGACCTATTTTACGTTTATGTAGCGCTACAAGTAAAGTGTTCAATATCTATTTTTGGTCTTCTTCATCAACAAGACCCAAAAGAGAACCCTTTCTGTAAATGTATCTTCAGAGAGATGATACTTAGATTTGGGTTATACATCTCCTGACACCCAAAATATATCTTCCATATAGGTACTCTGTTGAAAGCTATATGCATTCTGTTATAGACCCATTTTAGATTTGGGTCTCCAAATAGGTCTCATGTTGGAGACAGACTAAAAGAAATGGTTTTACCCAAGAAAGGCACACCGACACGTGAATTGGAGGACCATGTTAGGCTATCTCTACCCATAGGACAAACTAGAGCCATCTATTTTGATATAAAATATCTTGACAACACTTTGAAAGAATTTTTATAGCAAAATCTAAAACTATTTCAGATCTAAAACAAATTTTAACAAGCTGTATATACTTAATCAACCATCAGCCAAGAGGGTTAGAATAAGGTTAGGGATTAGTATCATCTTTGATTTTTTTTATTTTTTCTTTAATTCATTTATGGGTTTTTAGGCCTTCCGCGGTGTTGCGCTTGAGTGATGCCAATAGAAGAAAGAGAAGATTTTAGCTTCGCTCCTCACACTGCAGGTAGTAAAGCTAACTTTGAGTGATGCCTAGAAAATGGGAGCGGTGCACGTACATGCACAGGTGCCAAGTGATGCACAATCAATAAAATAACACGAGGAAAGGGGAGCAGGCGGCGACAGTACGTGGCAACTGAGGAAAGAGGAAGGAGTGTTTTTCATTTTTTTATTTTGTTTTGCACGCATGGTGCAGAGGTGGTGGATCCCTGAAGTGGTGCGAGTATAGATGGCCAACGGGTCGGCACGGCACGGCCCGAAGGAGGTCGGGCCGGCAAGGCACGGCGTGCCACCCGGGCCGTGCCCAGCCGGACGTCGTGCCTGACCAAGGGCTTAGACACGACCTGCTAGGGCCAGTTTTTCAGGCCGGGCCAGCCCAAGAAGGCACGGCCTGCCAAGCGTGTCAGGCTGACCCGAAGCCCACAGAGAGAGGGAAGGGCAGACCCAGAACGCCCGCCAACTGCCGCCTCGTGCTGCTACCGATCCTGCTCGCCCTAGCCTTGGTCCCACCTCGTGAGCTCCTTGCCCCTCTCATATCTTCCCAACGCCATTCCATTCCGTCTGGATTCCGGCTCGCCATTGCATTATGTCGTTGTTTCCCATCTGATCCTAAGGCGTGGCCTACTTGTGTAGTTCCACAAGGAGGGATCACGCTCCACTGCCCTGAGGTGAAGTTTGCTGCATTGCTGCAAGCATTATAGGACTTGGTCCAGAGAAGAATTTCTGCTCTGGGTTCAGACGAAGGAACCCCCCAGGCTATGGGAGAATCCGCGTGCTGCGACTACATATTGGAAACCCTGTGCAGAGCCGCGCAGCAGTGACGAGCCCTCAGGCAAGTCCACCATTCATGTTGCTTATAAATACAGTAATGTAGCACATATTGCATCCTTACCTTATACATCTCCCCAATCACTTTGAGGTCAGTAGCTAGTATGAATCAATTTCAAAGTTCTTGGTGTTAGACGGATTCTGGGTTGATTAGAAAGAGGTATTAGGAGAAAGAGGACGTGGATATGAGGAAGATGCTCAGGGATTTTTCTTTTTGTCATTTGGTGTCTAATGGCTCGGTAATAGCATTTCCTGGAATGATGGTTTGTAAAAGAAAAACTGATTTAGTTTCTATATATGATAGAATCTGAGGAGATTTCTCTCAACTTATTTCAAGAACAAGTGACTGTAGTACCATACGACACTAGGTCGATACTTTGGTTCAGTAGCCACATATTGCCGAAATTGGTGGCAAGCAACATGGTCTATTTGAGATATTAGGAGCTATTTGTTCAACACAACAGGCCACAGCTTGGATATGTGGGTGATTTTCTTCCAAGGCTTTAGTGGGAAGAGGTCTTTATGCTTGATCTACAAACAGGACCATATCTCTTGAGAGTTTTTTTTTCTTGGGTGCAAGAACATGGAAAGCTTGCGCCTTCCCTTTGATAGAGGATTTGTTTTGTGGTTCTTGGTTGGGAGTAGAATTATGGGTTCGAGACAGATTGCAGCGTTCTAACTAAGTGGTGGCGCTCACGATATCTTGTTATCAATATCTAGAATTCTTAGGATGGTCCTCACCTTGTAAGTTATGTTGTCTTTTGAGTCCTTTGATGCCATAATGGGTTTGCATCTCCCACCCCCTTCTTTTTGGTTAGTAACTTAATATCCATGATTCTAAAATATCAGTGAAACACATGCATAAAACTGAAGTTCTGTATCCATCATTGCTGTAGTAAATCAAGCACATTAATCTCCATGAAATAAATGAATACAGAGTCCTTTTTTGGGCATCAAAGTTGTGTGCAATCAGATATCCTGTTCTTCATCCACATTCCTTAGATTTCATATGAGATTCCGACCTTTAGGATCTGGCGACGGGGTATTGACAGCATCTTCTCACCATTTCTCGAGTTCTTTCTAAGAAAAGAGTATAGGTAGTTGACAGCTATCTTCTTAATGAGTGAGGAATGGGGTCTTGCCACCACCTCACTCTCTCCAAATATGTACACCACACCTTTACTCATCTCTTCAAGGACAGCCTGTTGCTCCTGTTGAATCTTCAGCATCTCTACTATATTCATTTTGTCTCCCTGACACAAAGTTGAACAAGCATCAGTACCACCATTCGAACAGAAATTTAACGGATACTGATAAAGCCAAGTCATTACAGAATGTAGGTGTCTTTATGTTTATATGAGGATAATGCAATAGATTATTCACCTGAAATTGCATAAAATGCTTGCTCTTTCCACTAGCTTGCCTTGTGTGCTCTGAGAACGACTCTGCTGGTGTGAGCATCTCCTCATCATAGACTGCCTTTACTTTGGGTTTTTCATAGCTACCAAAGCTCTCAGCGTGAGAACTGCGGTAGCTGGAGGACTGCTTCATCATAGGCTCACAACCCACACCATAGAGGTTGACATCCCGGATGTAGTACTGGAGATGCTCTACAAGTTTATCAACAAAGGCCTTGGCCTCCTCAAAGGGGTCTCGGTACCCATACCGTGCCACACATTGGAATACCTTATAATCTTCTCTGTCTACCTGTCTAAAGAGAAAGCGTTCTGACATGTCGACAGATGGAATTGGCAAGTGCTTCATTGAGACGAAAATAAGCACTGAATGGATGGAAGGGATCTTCTCGATGAGATGACGGAACACTGGGGGTATGCCTTGAACCAACTCAGTATAGAAGAGGCCAATCCCTGGTACTCTCTGTATGTCACGGCGCTCAAGGAGTTCTTTCACTTTGTCACGGGGCACAGAATGCTCGAGCTCAAAGTTGTATTTCTTCACATGCACATAATGCCATACAATCATCACCACCATCAGGAATGCTGACATTGCCACAGGCACATATGCCCCATGCGCAAATCGATATAGGATAGCAGATAGATAAATTGACTCAGATGACATAAAAACAACAAAGAACGCAACAATCCACCAGATACTGATCTTCCATACTAGGAGCATCACGATTGTCAACAATAGGGTTGTGACAATCATCACAAGAACAACACATATACCTACATGGAAGGAAGAGACAAAGTCACATTTCTTTAGATTTGAAGATAGGCACAATACAAATGTAACTATAATTATAAGTTCTTAGGATCTTACCATGAGCTTCCCCAATGATGACGGTTGTCCTGAAGCCAATTGTGACAAGGCAAGCGCCCAAGCACAGCAAGTAGTTTACTTCAGGGATATATAATTGGCCCGAGTATTGCCTTGAGGTGTGCAGTATCTTTACCCTTGGAAAGCAACCAAGTGTCTGGGAATGTGAAATTGTTGCGAAGGCGCAGGAGATCATGGCTTGGCTTCCAATGATCGATGCAGCTAGTGCAAGAATGAACGTTGGCCAGAACAACGAGACTGCGTCCAAGTGGATATATATAAATGTCTCGTAAAGAATTCAGATGTACATATGTACCAGTGAGATACCAAGTGTTGGATTCTATACTTACTTGGAGTTGATCTGTAGAAAGTGTTAGCCACATCCTCCGGGTGTACTCTCAAGTATGCTGCTTGCCCAATGTAAGCAAGCAATACTGACGGGACTAAACCGAAGCCAAAGCTTAGCTGAAGCAGATGAAAGAGAATGTTAGTCTTATGGATTTTTTAGTGGTATGATAAATTAATGATCTTTTGTTCTTTAATAAATATTAAATGATACACATACCTGGATTGATTTGATGCTGAAGTATCCTAGATCAGCAAAAAGAGCTTCTGTGCCTGCGATATTTGCAGAATATTTCCTCAGTATGCATTCAGTGTCATGTTGTGCAGACTCCTGATTCTAGCACAATAGGCCACTATTTTTTTGATATACAAATGGTACCTGTGAAACAAAGGAGTATGCCTCCAAGGGAGACCCATCCTTTTTTCTTGTTCCTTCTAAAATAGTCGATGATGTATTTCATATTGAATGCCCTGAGAGCACCGGTATCATACTTTATCAGGTTGTATAACCCAACGCCTGCAATGAGGAGCAGCCAGAGGAGGATGATCGGCGCAAACAAGTAACCGACTTTGTCTGTCCCGAACCTCTGGATTGCGAACAGCACCACCAAAATTCCCACGGTGATCCAGACTATCTCATCTGTGTAAAATATCACATGTCATTGTTGTGCATGCACCTCATTCATATGTACTAGAAAATCAACTGTGCCATATTTTCTTCAAAGTATAAGTTCATTCATATGTAGTCGGTTGTGTGCAGTTAAAACAGACAATGAATCCTGTGCATTTTTTTTATTGAATTAGACTGGGCCACATATACTTCTTAGGCTGGGCCACATATTAATTGCTAACGGCGACAGTTCACTCCATGTCTTCAGTTCCAAAGATGGCCGGCAGATTTGAAAGTCAATAACAGAGGCATCGAGAGTCATTTTAGGTGCACTGTATATACTTGTGGCCCAGAGTCATTTGTAAATTACACATATTAACGTATATGTGGAGACCATTGATACAGATTGGATGGTAATGGGGCAACATCCTTATAGATTATTGTCTGGAGTATTAATTGGTAACAACGACAGTCTTTTGCAAGTCTTCAGTTTATTAGCTGATAGAGATGTCATAATCATAAACAGTACTAGCGTGTAGAATAAAGTTGGGACCTCAAATTTTCTGCTGCCACAATATTCTGTTCCTACTTCAAGGATTTCTCACATGAAAGTGAATCTAGAACAACTTTATGAAATATGTGTCTGAGTTGCACGTTCGCGAAAAAAGAGAATATAGAACAACTTTTGAGTGGTTTTCCTCATACCTGTTGTAAGAAAAGACGCCTTTTCTTTTAGACCGCCAACAGCAGAGAGAACTGCGCATTTTCAGGCAAGAGGAAGAAAACCGAACCATGTTAGATTATGCATATTGTACTTGATATCTGCTTGGAAATATACTCAAATCCAGATCATGGCAAATAATGTACTCAAGATAAGTTTTTTTTTTAACCTGAAATTGCAGGAGTCAGAATAGCGTCGCTGATAACCATGGCGGTGGCGAGCATGGTGATGAGGAAGAGGGAAATCTTTACAGTCTTGTTCGTCTCGAGCAGCTCCTTCATCCACTCAGCTCTCCGGAGCGTCGCCGGCGGTTTGTCGCGGTTGTACTTGGAGACGAGCTCGTCTTCAACCTGCTGGTTCGGGATCAGGCTCACCTTGGCGTGGCGCGAGATGAGAGTGTAGAGGGCGAAAGTTCCACCTGGAGCAGAAGGAAGGAATCAGTTTGCTTGGGGTTTGATTAATTTGTTTGTTTTGCGACTTTTCTTACGGCATCTACTGACTGTTGCGGTCTTCTGCTATCACATCTGATCTTACAGCCAAAGTCTTTGGATTGGATGGATATGGGTCAAGCAACGGTGAAGGGAAAAGACTGAAAAGAGCATGACATTTCTGTAACCTAGCTGTTACATGGTTATTGGAGCCTCATGAGTTGGTCCAGGAAGTCCAAACTTACCATTGACTGAGATAATTACACCCATCTCAGTCTCAGATAACACCTAGCTAGCTAGCTTGTACTATCAACTACTAGTGTATATCTTTAACGTGACTTGATATGAATTATGATGCAGTCTCCGGTGCATGTCTGGCGAGTTAGTCTCGCATTGGACTAGTATGTACTACTGCACTGCATGACAGCATGAAGCAAGGAAGTTTTTGGTTGCTGACGTACCATCACCGTCGTCGTTGGCTCGTAGGGCGATGTAGACGTACTTGATGACGGTGAAGAGGAGGAAGCTGTAGATGATGAGGGAGAGCGCCCCGAGCAGGTCGTCCGGGTGGCCGACGCCGTCCCGGAACGTGCTCGAGTACACGAACAGCGGCGACGTGCCAATGTCGCCGTACAGGATCCCCACGCACTGGAACGCCAGCCGCAGCGTCGTCCCCCAGCTATCCTGTGTTTTGTTACGCGCACAAGTTCATCGATCGATCAGCACGCGATGATCGAGGCAGAGGCAGGCATCGTACGTGCTCAAATTTTCATACGTCGATCGTCCTGACAAAACAAACAAGCTAGTACTAGCTAAGGTAGTGCAATACTGAACAGCAACCTGTCCGTGGTGGTTCGCGCCGGCGGCTCTTGTTGCGGCCATGTACAGGGAATCCTGCCGCTGCATGGTCGCCGGCACGTCGTCGTCGACAGCGGCCTCATCGCTCTCGAGGTCCATGATGACGATCTCTTCCCTACTTCCTCTGCTGTCAGCTGCTTGTTGGGCCGCCATACATACCAGCTGATAGATAGCTAGATCGTCTCTGCTGCTGCTCTCTATATGAGGTGGAAGCACACAGGATCGGAGCTGGCCTGGTCTGTGTTACTAGCTACGTACACAAGGATATGTACTAGCAATATATAGCTAGTACCGCAGCAGTTGTAGTACTTGCCAAGTACGTCGTCCGAGCTCTAGGTGAGCTCAAGAGCTTGGGCTCCCTTTTATAAGCTCTGTCCCCTGAGGAGCTGCTGATGGTTCTGCTACCTAGTACGTAGCTCCGTTACTTCTCGTCCACGTGCTGGTTCCATCTTTGAAAAATCGTCGTTGGAATCGATCGAGAGCCTCAGCCTTTTCCGGTTGTCGGTCGTCACAGAATGCATCATCGTCTCATCGATACCTACCCGGCCGGCAGTTTCGTCAGTAGCTACTTTGGCAGGCAGAGTCCATGGATGCAATACGCACTGTCGCAGATCGAGAGGCGGCCGCCGGATTGGCTTTGGCTTTTATCTCCTGCTGCGTTGAATCTTTTGACAAATCGTTGCTTGCGATTATTGAGCCATCCATCCATGTATACATAATACATCACTGCCGTTGTGACTCGCTGGAGTAACAAGTCCAGGTATGTGTGGCAGTCAAGACATGAACTGTCGCGGTAGGCGCTTTTCAGTAGTTTTGGCATTAGCATCGCTTTGTCCGCGTAGAAGCCAGCGAAGTCGCCGGAAGCGTAAAGCTCAGATGAGGCCTGCCCAGTTCGATCGCGCGCGTCCGTCCGCAGTTGCTTCACTTGCGACCTCGATCGTGACATGGTAGCGTTGCATTACCAACTCGCTTTGTCGCTTTGCTTCTTCGAGTCACCGGGTTCAGACGCGAGCACAAGGAAACACAAGAAACCTCCTGCTTCGATCGTTTTGCATAAATTGCTCAGGCGGGCAAAGCGATTTCAGACGACCGGTTTCAGACGCATGACAGATCTGATCAAAGTTATTCAGAATTACAAGCTTACTTACTGTTACTCCATTTCTTCTAAATTTGAGATAGCAAGGTAATAATTTTGAGCCATTGATTTTTTTTAGATTTTTTAAAATAATTAATTAACCTAGAAAAAAATGTTTTCAAATCCCTGCATGCACGGGAGAAACAGAAACAGGCCGCCTGACCCGCGGCCCTTCCCTTTCATTGCACAGCCTGGCGGATCCATGCATGCGTGCGTATATTACCATAAAAAAATCCGCAAAGTCCATCGTATATGTATACAACAGCTAATGCATTTTCCCCTAAAAAAATGCTAACGCATTTTATCCGATTAAAAAATACGTTACATACAATACATTAATTGGGGGCTAAATTTTAGCGATCTAAATATGTTACACGCTAACATATTACAGGTAATCGAGTGTGCGTATTATGTTAACTCGAATGAAATTATATTATATTATAAAAATTGAGAAGGCCTTGAAATAAATCACGTATTTGTCAAGTATATTGAGCATCTAAATTTTCATGGAGGTTGAACATGTTTGTTGGGAACGTACACACGTAAAAAAATGGCGGCCTCATCATGTATACAGCGTGATAATATATATTTTTCTTAAAAGTGGTAAAAAATTTTTATAATATATACTTAGTTTCATATACGCACATAAAGTTTCATATTTGTGCATGTAAGTTGGCACATATATACACATGTTAGGTTGCGTTCCTGAGTTACAAGTGCATCAAAAAATAATTAGTTTATTCTAATTCAGTTATATTATATCTAAAGTTGCAGAAATAAAAAGATTTACCATATCTAAAAGATCATGTATGCATCAATTAAATCATAAAAAAAGATATTTATCTAAAATTTTCCTTATTTCACCTACTACATTCTAGAAAGTAATAAGTGACTCTAACCATCCGATTTAATTAAATGAATGGATCATAGTTATTTGGGGTACCACAGCAAAACCAACAATTCAAAAATACATGGAGGTGTGATGAAAAAATATAAAAAATATGGAGAATAGAAAGGCATATAAAATTATCTATTTCAATCGAGCAGATAAAAGAGAATAAATCTCTACTATAATGAACCAATCAAAATTATACTGCGTACCCTAGAAAAACGTCCCCCGCTGAGAGCCTCTAACCATTGTGCACCCAAAAAATAAACATAAAAATTCATCTACATTAAAATCAAAGGCTAATAAAACAGACCATCCAAATCCGATGGCCGACAAAAGAAGTTTGATGCGTGTCTTCAAACGCGCCCACGCAGGGCTTCAAACGCTTGCCACGCACACTCCGTCCCCAGCAGGGTTCCAAGTCTGAGAACACAGAATAAAAAGAGCAAATGCCGGGATTAGGGCCCTGTTTGGTTCTAGGGAATGGAGACTAAAAGAGGACTAAAAGAGGGACTAAATAACATGTTTGGTTTTAGGGACTAAAGGGCTGAACAAAGACTAAAATATTATTCTTCTTTCTTTGGACAGAGATGAGGGAGGTGAGAGAGGGAGGGATAAAGGCTGTAAAGTTAGTCCATTAGTCTAAAAAACATCTCCCAAAGAATTAGTGGACTAAAGACTAAAAGTCTCTCTAGTAGTCCATTCTATTTAATTAAAAGGGAATAAAAGGGACTATCTCTAGTATCCATAGATGGCCAATGGGTCGGCCCGGTCCAGCACGGCACGGGCCCGTGCTAGGCATGGGCCGATAGGGCACGACACGGAAGGGCCCATTGGGCCACCGAGCCGTGCCTCACTAGTCCATCGTGCCTGGCCGACGGCACAGGCACGGCCTGTCGGGCCAATTTCTGTGCCGGCTTGGCCCGATGAGCCCGGCCTTTTTAGCAGGTCGGGCCGGCCCGAGGCCCACCAAATGCGACAGAGAGGAGGGGGAGGCGAGGAGTGGAGGTGGCGGCGGCGGCCGCCGAGCCCCCCCGGGTCGCTTGATGCCGAATCCGACGAAGTAGCAGGCGGAGGAGGCGAGTCCGACGAAGTAGCGGAAGGATCGAGGGCGTAGAAGGCCGGATCAAGGCCGCTCCGCTCGAAGCCGCTGCAGGGGGACGCGGAGGAGGTGGCTAGACACGCGGGGGTCGTGGAGGAGGCGGCCGTTGCCGTGCTCGACGGCGGCGTTGCTGTCGCGCTGGACTTCAGCGTGGTCGAGGGATGGGGTGGAGTCGAGGAGGAGCGGGGTTGGCGCCGCAAAGGGGATGGAGGCCACTCCGCTCGAAGCCGTGCGGGGGGCGCGGAGGAGGCAGCCACAGCCAGACGCGCGGGGGGCCGTGGAGGCGACGACCGTCTGCTGCACTCGACGTCGTCGCATGGTGGAGGTGGAGCTCTGGAGTTGGTGGCATGGGGATGGGGGGAGGCGAAGTGGAGTGGAGTGGGGGCGGCGGCGGCGGCGGATCTGGATCTCGACCGGCGAGCGGAGGTGAGGAGCCCCGAGCCCACGACGGCGTACCTCACTGGCGGAGTGGAGAAGGAAGGACGGAGGAGCGAGCCAGGCGGGACGCGGGGTGGAGTGAGAGTGTGACGCGCGTAGGGGAACCTACGGTGCCGCACCTGGACGGCGAATGAAGAGAGGGAGCGAGGGAGAGAAGAGTTGCGATAGGGTTAGGGGGAGCCAGGGAGGTGAGCTGGGGGCGCGGCCACATGGTGTTGGCAGGCCGGGCCGCCAGCGGGCCTCCGGTTCAAGAGTGGGCCGTGCCATGGCGCCCCACATGCCTGGGGTAAGGCCCAGACACGACTTGCTCCTCCAGGCCATGCCAGCCTAGACTCGCTCACCGTCGGGCCAGGTCGGGCCAAAAAAACTGGCCTTGGGCTAGGCCGACAGGCTCGAGCTACATGGCCATATATACTAGTATCTAGTGCCGTGTAACCAAACATGCCTAGGTCTTTAGCCGGGATCTCACCGTTGCCGCACGTGCTGCCATCTCCACGCACGCCTGCCAAGGCCGCACGTGCCGTCGCCTCCGCCTCTTCGTCTTCCTTCGCCAGTCCCAGCATGTGAGCCTGCAAGGAGCCAGGGGCCACGCTGCTGTGCTCGCACGACCTCCCCTCCTCCATGGCCGCGCGACCTGGTACCCCGTCGAGGTCTTCTCCTAGGAGCGCGTGACATCGAGGTCTCCATCCCCTGCCCACAGCCCCACGGTAAGTCCCAATCCAACCTCTGATTTTGGATTGTGGAACCCTAGAGCTGTTCAATTTGTAGTATGCGATGCTCCGTACTTCTGCTCCAAGGGATTTCCCTACATCAGCTTTTTCGTCCTGCATCTGCGCAAGGAACAGATGGATGCTGCGCAAGGAACAGATGGATTTGGTTACGGTCCGATGTGAGAGTTAGGGATTGATATTGGAGAATTGTGTCGTCAGGTTCTGCTTATTCTTATGCAAATACAATATTATGAAATATTTGATTTATCAATGAGAATAGGCTGTAGTTTTTTGTTGTTACATTTTGAAAGGATACACATTGATTTTTCTGTTGTTACATTTTGAAAGGATATGCATTGATTTTGTCCTGCTTGTCTTCCTTTCAGTACAAGCCTGTGTCATGTACCCTGCAAGCACACAAAGAAGACAAAATTAAGGTTCATTATCATGTAAATATATGATCTGTATACCTGTTTAGCCTTGCTGTATTTTCCACATTAATTTTTCAGTGATGTAGCCCTGTAAGGGATTGCTCTCATATACAGATATGGCTTAACTCACACAGTTAATATAGCTACGCAGAAGAACTGAGCTAATGGTTGGCAGTATGATCTTTGTAGATGCAATATCTTGTCTCATATATGGTTTGCCTTTTCATGTTTGATAAAAGCACTCCTTGGTACTTTTCATGTGCTAATTGTCTCACTGATGGATCAGTTTTTTATTGTAGCTATGACAGAGGTGACCGTTTGAATACTCTTGGAAATGTCCAAGTGATAAAAGGTTATTGTCCTTCACTATAACAATAAACTTTCTATGTTTATCTGTGGTCCAGTGTCCATACTAAACTGTATAGGACTACCAGCATGTTCCTGTTTGTTCGCTCGGGAAATAATACAGAGTCTCGGTTGATGGGAGCTATGGATGAAGGAGATGCAGTATTTGGTGCCAGTGCTGAAGTGGACCTTGATTCATAGGTTTGGATCATTTTCCTTTGACCCCATTTGTGTTTTTAGCATGGTAACATGACAATAGTTGAATATCTATATTTTCCAATATTTTGCCTTGATACTGGATTAGCGAGAGAGTTCTCAGAATTCAATTGGGATATGGCGTAACTGTGACAAACACCGAAAAGCAGGTTTTTTTATAAATTTTATCTTGTTTTGTATTTTACCATAGCATTAGCACGGGCAAACTAATATATATAAGAGAAAAGAGACGGGGGCAGCCTACGCACCATGCAACTCCACACATTCTGCTTTTACAGGTCGGTGTGAGCCCTTCTGCCAACTCAATCGATTCGATCCGCGGACGCCTGATGATTGGATTTAAGTTTTTCGAATTTTAAGGTTTGATCCATGGCATCAAAGAGGATCCTCAAGGAGTTGAAGCACCTTCAGAAGGACCCGCCCACCTCCTGCAGTGCAGGTGATTTTGACTGAAATAACTCAAAACTAAATTCAGGCCAGCCAATAAAAAGGATGCCGACTCCAGTTTTAAACTTCTAATGTAGCATAAACTTTTTGCAACTTTAGTCATAAGATAGAAAGTTTTTGGGAACAGCCTTGATGAAAGCAGAAGTAAACAATTGTTAGATTTAGGGCTGAATGTTGTGCACTGAAAGAAATATATAGGTCTTACAAAATGTTTGTTTATTACTTTTCATACGGAAAATGCCAATTCAAAGGAAGCCATTTTTTAACATTGGTTTCAATTTTCAAACAATCTATGTACTATTTGACTTATTATGCATGATTTCCATTTGAATATTAGTTCCTATACTTGATCTTTGATGTGTAGGAGAAGCATCAGAATCGCTCATGTCAAGGATCTTGAATAAATTAAGGATGGAGCAAGAGATCACAGTATGACCAGGAATTGGTTCACTTAATGGAAACTAGGGATAATTAGGAATTGGTTCCAGTCTGTTACATGATCAAACTGTATGAATGATAGGTTCAGTATGTCCTCTGGGGGTTGAGATTTTTGTACCACCTTTTTTGTACCCTTCTTATTCCTCTTTTTCTCCATGGAGACTTCGTCCCCACCGTAAAGGTCATTGTTCTTGTATCGGCTGACCCCACACCGGGGATATTTATCCAGTGACTTAACGTTTCGCCACGAAAAAGTATATAGTGGTTGGGGCATGCATGGATTTTTTCAACCCTCATTGTCAATGAACTTATGACATTCTTCGTTTGGTATGTGTTGGCGGGAACTGAGTTTGGTTGGGACAGCACCCATGACAGGAGACGTAATAGATCATTAAAACTATAGTCTGACCAGCCGTACTTAGCCTTCAGGATGAGTAGCTCAAGCACAAAATATAGCAATGTCCAATGTGTCGGATAACCCTTTTTAACACCATACACAGTCTCTTTTGATGTTTTTGTTACCCTTTCTAAATTTTCTAAACCTTTCGGGCTCTTTAGTAAAATCTCTGGTCCAAGGGCTCGAATCATGTCCTCCAAATCATCTTCATCCCTGACACGTGCTCTATCATCATTATTGACATCACCTTCGTCGTTACCATCCCAACCACCAGCATCACCACCTTGTTCATTGCCAAACTCGGGATCCATTCATGCATCAAGCTCTGCTGAATATTGGGACAGGGATTCTAGGGTTTTGTCGTCATATTCCTTCTCATCCTTGTCGTTAACAATAACCGTTTCACCATGATGAATCCACACTGTGTAGTCCTCAACAAATCCTTGCATAATCAAATGTGATCTGATGATAGTCACATCTGTCCATGCCATACGGTTCTTGCAATCTTTATAGGGACAAATAATTGTACCCTTATTCTCTGTCAACGTCGTTGCATGGTTCTTTGCGGCTTCAATAAATTTATCCACCTCTTCACGAAAAATCCGCCTTGAACCTTAACGAACCATACATCCAAGAGTTCATGTACTCCATCTTTTACAACAACAACAAAACAAATATTAAAGAACTACTTATATATATATATATATAAATGAATCAAATTAATTATTACTTGAGAATAATTGTATATACTTCAGATATATATGAATATAAATCAAATATAATTACATGAAGCATACAAACACACCATGGTAGAGGAAAATTAATTAATGGTCCATTTATCCATAAATAATTAAAATACATATTTATTGATTACAATAAACAATTTTAAAGACAACAATTAGCAACAATTATATTTTACCCAATATCTTTTATGCAAACCCTAGTCCAATTTCATCAAACATAAATTTACAAAAACAAAATTAATAAAAAAACTAAACCCTAGATATAGATCACATGCACATGAAACATCCATAAAACTAACTAATTGTTCACTAAAATCAAGAAACATGGACCAAATAAAGGTATGATCTTGTTCCTCTCCTAATTTACCCAAGTACATTCAAAACTTGGGTCTAATTTGCTTCGTAAGTAGCTCAAGCACCATAGAAGAGAGAGAAAAGCAAAACTCTAATTACTCACTAACCAACCATTAAAACTTAAAAAAAGTATGGAATAACATTTTCTTACCTTCTACAACCTCTCCACTAAAGGATTTGAGACCAAAATCTTTCCCCCTTAGTAGAGCAATTTTTGGGAAGTACCCAAGGCTTCCTCACCTTTTTTTTCACGGGTTGGAGTGAGTGACCCGAGGAGAAAGAATATGCTGCAGTTTATTTTATATGTGGGTCATTTGTAGGGACGACAGGTGATTGAGCTGCCCCAACAAATTGCAGGTATTTATACGCAGGGCATTTGTAGAGGTGGCTCAATCACCAGCCGCCCCTACAAATCGCAACACCGGGGGCGGCTGGTGAGTGAGCCGCCCCTACAAATCCGACCCATTTATAGGGGCGGCTCGTATCACCAGCCGTTCCTGCTGTTCCATTTGTAGGGGCGGCTGGTCTCTGGGCTTCCGAGCACGCCACTGTAGGGACGGCTTCATCACCAGTAGCTCCTACAAAAAAAATTGTCCCGTTACTATAAACTATTTTTCACGTAGTGGTAGATCCCAGTACCTCCGATGAGGAGAAGCCACACGGTAACGACCGGCGCAAACATGTAGCCAATTTTGTCTGTCCCAAAGCGCTGGACAGAAAAGAGAGCTACCAGGATCCCAGCTGTGATCCATACCTCAGCATCTGTTGACAACACCAGGAATTGTATGTAGAGGTTAATAAGCCAATTTACCAAAGTACGGAGCAGATGATGTCAATATAATATATATAGCGTATTGCTTGTATCGTGACTCAAGATCATGTGAACATATATTTAGATGCATGTTTTTCTTTTATATATTATTACATAACAATAAAGATATCCATACTGCAAGTAAAACAGGATTCTTGTTTAAAGTAAGAATGAACAAGCAATCTTGTGGACTAGTTTGATTTGGGCCAATTAAACAAGTCAGAGCTTTATTACTTCGTGGTTAACACTAACTGTGGGTGAAGTAGACACGCTGAAATTGGTGGTGCAAGACCGTACTTATGCACATATAGAGGGATGACTATTTGGATCACTTGACTAAGAAAGCAAATTGCGCAATCTAATATGACTTTTTCCTTGTTTTAGTTAGCTATTACGTACCTTTTGTGAGATGAGGTGCTTTCAACTTGAGACCATTGACCGCCGCTAGAACTGATGAGCCACATACCACCGAAGCATGCATGCAAACTCATGTTAGGTCATGATGAAAATATACAAAACAGAGAGACAGATGTTATAGATACAAAATAATATATATACCACGTAGCAGAGATTGGAGGGTTTAGCATGCAGTCGCTGATGGCCAGCGCAGTGGCAAGGATGGTAAGGGAGAAGAGCAAAACCTTTGCTGCCTTGCTCGTCTCCAGGAGGTTCTTCATCCACTGAGCCCTCCTTCGCGTCGCTGACGGCTTTACTTGATTCTTGTATCTTAGCACGAGCTCGTCCTCGTCCTGTTGATTAGGGATCAGGCACATCTTGGCGTACCGCGAGATCAACGAGTACAGAGTAAAGGTTCCACCTGACGAAAACCGAGCAAATAACGTATGTACGTGCACCTTATTAGCTCTGTGTCCATTTTGCAACTCATCTCATGACAAGAAAGATCATGGTGAATTAAATTCAGTAGCTAGGTAGCATCGTCGATCGCACCGTCACCCTCGTCGTTGGTGTAGAGCGCGATGAAGACGATCTTGATCATGGTGAAGAGGATGAAGCTGTAGATGATGATGGACAGCACGCCGAGGACGTCGTCCTCATGCTTGACGCCATACTTGTGTTAGATAATTAGGTATTTTCATGATCCATTTAATTTAGAAATATAACATCAGTAGGTTTGTGACGACATATATATGCATGTGTATATTACTAACGAACACTATAGCATGCAGACATGACATACAGATCGATACAGTAAGAACACAAAATGCGGTAATTACAAAGAAAAGAATGTACCCAGCGGAGGGTCCTATGCCGAGGGCATCGGAGGCTCTATTCGCACTAGTCGACATAGTGCGTTCCTCGAAGTCGTGGACCACAATCGATGCAGGAAGATGTTCGCAGTGCAGTCTCACGAACGGTCACCAGGAAGAAGACGCCTTGCTGTTCCGCAAGTAATCACCGGGAAGAAGACGGGCTCTGAGAGCGATCACTACCAGGAAGAAGACGTACGTGGACGAGCAGTCGCGGATCGCTCCCTAAAAATCTAATCACCACTCAACCCGTGCAAGGTTCTCAGGCGGACGAGGGTTTCGGAGGCACCTGCTCTCCCGTTACTCCGTGCGCGCAGAGGTACGGGACAGGGAAGCCAGAGGGCTGCTGAGATGTGGTTTCTCTCGGGATCGGATGCGGAAGAAGGGAATGACTGACGGAGGACGTTCTGTTTTATGCCTACTATAGGGAGGAAGAGAGCCAGCGGAGGAATCCAGAAGACGGAGACACGAAGAGACGGGGAAACGAAAACAACTCAATCACCTCGCCTCCACCCTAAAAGAGTGAAAACTCCCGTAATTATATGGATTAAGTGGGAAAAGACTGGCCACGCCCGCCCGCTCGCTCGCCGCCCGCCCCCCGCCTGCCACGCCACGCCACGCCCTGGCCCGGCCCGGCCGGCGGCGGCGACGGCGACGGCGGCGGTGCGCGCGCGCGTGTGGCACGCCTATGTCCTTTTCTCAGCTTCTCAATTAAGATGAAAAATTTCCAACCATATAAGCTGAGTCAACGTTCAGTCAAAATCTCGTATGGTATTAAACCATACAACGCTTAATGTTACGTACCATAGAGTTTTATTTGATTTATTAAATATTATACGGGCCAAGCCCATAATACATCTAACAATACCCATCAAACTCTAGGGTTTGTAATAAAGTAGTCTCATAACCACATTTTCTTTTATATACCAGTGTTTTCGATGGAGACTGTTAAGTTGAACATCCATCTAGAGCAATAGTTTCACTCAGTCACAACTGAACAATGAACTAAGCCTTGAATTGATAGTTTTGTGTGAGATGAATGTCACTAAAGTCCTTAGCTAATACTAGGCTGCAAAAGGCATCCCCTCTATTTAAAGCATATAAGTCATACTCCAGTGCCTTTCATGAGTATTTAGAGATCACCCAAATCTCATAGACTGTGACCAGCAGTCTGACTCATATAGGTGTGTTCCTCAAAAGATGTTCTATAGCACAACATCTTTGCTTTAGCAAGCCACTTGGAACACATTAAGGTAAAAACCAACCTGCCTTACAGAAAGGAAAGATATGCATCTGAAATGAGTCTTACTAATGATCTTTTCTCATAATTTACTACTAGCTTGTTTCACCGTCCTACTTCATGGGATCTCCGATCACATAGAATAGGTTACCACTATAGTAAATTTCATATGGGTCTCAAACCCATCTGTCTCGATGCACTTTCTATCACATTGCATGACAGACCCTTAGTGAACTGATCTTCCAGATTGTTAGACGTGTGAACATAGTCCAACGCTATTACTCCGGAGTTTCTCAAATTTCTGACAGATTTTAGTCATTTCTTAACATGCCTTGTGGACTTTATATTGTTCTTAGAACTATTAACCTTTGTAATCACAGTCTGGTTATCGCAGTTCATAGAAATAGTCGGTATGAGTTTTTCAACAACCGGTAAATCCATAAGGAGACCACGAAGCCACTCGGCCTCAGAGCTAGCGGTGTCTAATGCTGTGAGTTCTGCTTTCATTGTAGACTTCGTTAAGATAGTCTACTTGCAAGACTTCCAGAAAACAGCACCATCTCCAAGCGAAAACATATATCCACTTGTGGCATAAAGCTCATCAGTATCAAAGATCCAGTTGACATCACAATAGCCTTCCAACACCTTCGGGTGTCCAGTATAACGAATACCATAGCTCATAGTGCCATTTAGATAGCGCATCACTCTCTCAAGAGCACGCCAGTGATCATCTCCCGGGTTTGACACAAACCGGCTCAGCTTGCACACAACAAATGAGATGTCAGGTCTTGTTGCACTAGCAAGATACATGAGCGAACCAATGATCTAGGAATATCTCAACTGATCCCTTGCTATTCTCCGATTTTTTCTTAATAGCACACTCGAATCATAAGGTGTAGGAGCAGGTGCACAGTCACTAAACCCAAAGCGACTCAGCACATTTTCCACATAGTGGGATTGTAACAGAGTTACCCCACCATCACCTTCTCTCAGAAGCTTAATATTAATAGTAACATCAGCCTCTTCCAAATCTTTCATCTCAAAATTATTGGATAAAAATTCCTTCACCTCCTCAATCACTTTGAGGCTGGATCCAAAGATCAATATGTCATCAACATATAAGCACAAAATGAATCCTTCACCCCCACCATACCGATAGTACACATATTTGTCAGCTTCATTCACAACAAAGCCAACAGATGTTAAAGTTCTGTCGAACTTCTCATGCCACTGTTTAGGAGTTTGTTTTAGGCCATATAATGACTTAATAATTTACATACCTTGCTTTCTTGACCATTTGCTACAAATCCATCCGGCTGATCTATATAGATCTTCTCCTCTAACTCTCCATTTAGAAAAGATGTCTTAACGTCCATTTGATGAACGATAAGACCATAAGAGGCTGCTAGGGAAAGCAAAACTCGAATTGTGGTCAATCGGGCAACCGGTGAATAAGTATCAAAGAAATCCTCATCTTTCTTTTGAGTATAACCATTGGCCACAAGTCTTGCCTTGTACCTCTCGATAGTACCATCAGGTCTAAGCTTTTTCTTGAACACCCATTTGCACCCTATAGGCTTGCATCGATAAGGATGATCAACCATTTCTCAAGTTCTATTAGACATAACAGAATCCATCTCACTCCATACTGTTTCCTTCCATAAGTTAGCATTAGGAGAGGAATATGCCTCTTCAATGGTCGTTGGTGTGTCATCCACAAGGTACACAATATAGTCATCACCAAAAGACTTTGTAGTCCTCTGTCTCTTACTTTTTCTAGTGACTATAGTGTCATCCTCCTCAGGATTTTGCATATAGGGTTCCTCAGTTTGTTCTATCAGAGTAAAATTTTCATGCTCATGGAGAATTATAAATTTATGACCAGTCATGCTTGGTGCATTTTTTATGAAAAACTCATTCTCAAAAAATGTAGCGTCTCTAGATTCCATGATTGTATCAACAGCCATCTTAGGAACACTAGAATTTATAATTAAAAATCTATAACCCACGCTGTGAATAGCATAACCAAGAAAAACACAATCAATAGTCTTTGGTCTAAGCTTTCGCTTTTTATTTATTGGCACATTCACTTTTGCCAAACAACCCCAAGTTCACAGGTAAGAGAGATTTAATCTCTTCTTCTCCCATTCCTCGAATGGTGTAACTTCTTTGTTCTTTGTGGGCACTCTATTTAGAGATGACACGCTGTCAATATAGCCTCACCCCACCATTCCTTAGATAGTCCCGCAGTCTCTAACATGACATTAACCAAATCAGTTAGAGTGTGGTTCTTTATCTCTGCAATCCCATTGGACTGTGGTGAGTATGGTGGCGTCCTCTCATGAATAATTCCATGCACCGCGCAAAACTCAGAAAATTCATTTGAGAAATATTCTCCCCCGCAATCGGACCGCAAACGCTTGATTTTCTTTTCAAGTTGATTTTCTACCTCAGCTTTATAGACTTTAAAATAATACAATGCTTCATCTTTAGCTTTCAATAAATACACATAGCAAAATCTAGTACAATCATCTATAAATGTCATGAAGTATCGTCTACCGCCTTTAGTCAATTCACCATTCATTTCGCATAAATCAGAATGAACGAGTTCTAATGGTGCCAAGTTCCTCGCCTCAGTAGCCTTATAAGGCGGCGTGGTTGCTTCGATTGCACACACACCTGGCACTTAGAATCTCTGACTAAGTTAAATTTTGAGATTAAGTTTAGATTTGCAAGCCGCGTGAGACAGCCAAAATTAATGTGACAAAGTCGTGAATGCCATATATTCGACTCATCCGAAACATTAACATTGTTCACTACTTTATTACACACATCATCAAGCAAAGATAAGCGGAACAAGCATTCGCAATCATAACCTTTTCCAACAAATGTTCCATGTCTCGACACAACACACTTATTAGACTTAAGCATAATTTTAAAGCCATCGCGACATATCTGAGAACCACTAACAAGATTCTTCTTGATGGAGGGGACATGCAACACGTTCTTTAATAGCACCGTCTTTCTCGAGGTAAACCTCAGAACGACCGTACCAGCACCAAGAACATGCGCATGCGAACCATTTCCCATCAGCAAGGCTCTAGTCCTGCCGGCCTGATAGGAAGTAAACAAAAAAACATCAGCACACACATAAATATTGGCCCCGTTCGCTGGTCTGAACTTTGGCTGAAACTGGCTGAAAACACTGTTCCGGCTGAATTATTGTGAGAGAAAAACACTGTTCCGGCTGAAAAAATAAGCCGAACAAGCCAAATTTAAGACAAGCGAACGGGGCCATTAGCACCGTTGTCCATCCACCACTCAGGTGAAAGACAAACTGAAAGAACAAAAGGTAAAGAATTATCATATCCAAATGTTTCTCTTTCAGTCTCGCTAATCACCATGTTTGCTAATTTCTTTTCTTGCTTATATGTGTGGTCTGGGCACACACTTGCCCAATGCTCATCACTTCCGCAAACAAAGCAACCTCCACCTTTCTTATTATTTTTCTTCTTAAACTGAGCAGTCTGCTTAGGCTTTGCATTGTTGTTCTCTTGTATGTTCTTCTTCTTTTTATTACGAGATAAAAATGAGTTTTTCTTCTACACCATATTGGCAGCGGAAGACTTAACTCCTTTTCCACGGTTGTCCTTTGCTCTCGTCCTCTCCTCAACATCAAGAGATCTAATAAGTTCAGCCACGCTAAACTCTTGTCTCTTGTATTTTAGAGAAGTAGCAAAATCACTCTAAGAAGGTGGCAGCTTAGCGATTATACCGCTAGCCACAAACTTGTCGGGCAACAAACATGAGAAATATTCTAGTTCCTTTGCTAGTGCTTGTATCTCATGTGCCTGTTCGACTACAGAACGGTTTTTAACCATTTTGTAGTCATACAACTGCTCCATAAGGTACAACTCACTACCAGCATCAGAAACTCCAAACTTTGCCTCAAGAGCATCCCATAACTCTTTGCCTGATGTGCAAGATATGTAGTTTTTCTTATACTTAGGATGAAGTGCACTAATCACGGCACCTTGAAACAGGTTATCGGCAGCCAAGATCTTTTGCTCCTACTCAGGAGTAAACTGTTCAGGCTCCCCCTGCGCGGCGTGATAACAGTTCATCGCAGTCAACCATAATACCATCTTGGCACGTCATATCATGAAATTCTTGCCATCAAAATTATTTGGCTTCAAAGCAGCAGCAAAACCACTGATAAAAATTGCCTAACATTAGGTTTTTGGAATGTTAGATAATTAGGCATTTTCATGGTCAATTTAATCTAAAAATATAACATCAGCAGGTTTGTGACGACATATATGTGCATGTGTATATTACTAACGAATGCTACAGCATGCAGACATGACATACAGATCGATACAGTAAGAACGCAAAATGCGGTAATTACAAAGAAAAGAATGTACCCAGCGGAGGGTCCCATGCTCGAGGGCATCGGAGGCTCCATTCGCACTAGTCGACATAATGCGTTGCTCGAAGTCGTGGACTACAGTCGATGCAGGAAGATGTTTGCAGTGCAGTCCCACGAACGGTCACCAGGAAGAAGACGCCTTACTGTTCCGCAAGCAATCACCGGGAAGAAGACGGGTTCTGAGAGCGATCACCACCAGGAAGAAGACATACGTGGACAAGCAGTCACGGATCGCTCCCCAAAAACCTAATCGCCACTCACCCCGTGCAAGGTTCTCAGGCGGACGAGGGTTCCGGAGGCACCTGCTCTCCCGCTACTCCGTGAGCGCAGAGGTACGGGACGGGGAAGCCAGAGGGCTGCTGAGATGTGGTTTCTCTTAGGATCGGTTGCGGAAGAAGGGAAGGACTGACGGAGGACGTTCTGTTTTATGCCTACGACGGGGAGGAAGAGAGCCAGCGGAGGAATTTAGGAGACGGAGACACGAAGAGACGGGGAAACGGAAACGGCGCAATCACCTCGCCTCCACCGTAAAGGAGAGAAAACTCCCGTAATTATGTGGATTAAGTGGCAAAAGACTGGCCACGCCCGCCCGCTCGCTGCCTGCCACGCCCTCGGCCTAGCCGGCGGCGGAGGCGGCGCGCGCACACGCGTGTGGCAAGCCTATGTCCTTTTCTCAGCTTCTCAATTAAGATCAACCATATAAGCTGAGTCAATGTCCAGTCAAAATCTCGTATGGTATTAAACCATACAACGCTTAATAGTACGCACTATAGAGTTTTATTTGATTTATTAAATATTATACGGGCTTCGTCCATGGTGATGGGCGGCGTGGGCTGGCCTCGTGGCGTCGCGGTACAGCGAGTCCTGCCGTAGCCAGTTCACCGGCGGCAGCTGCAGCTCCAGGTCGCCGCTGCGGGGCACCATCTCACGGCCACCTCCGGCACCCGCTTGTTGTGCCAACTTTCCGCCGCCGGCGGCTTCCTCTGTAGACTGTAGTAGTCAAGGGCAGAACAGGTACCTTTGTACGGAGGAAAGGCTAACCCACTCCGCACTGCACCGTCCCTCAAGCAGCACCCTGTAGGCTGTAGCTGATTTGTTGGCTTCACAGCTGCTCATGGATGTCGCCTTGGGATGCCTTTTATAGCCCAACTATGGTACGTAACCGTGGGTGCAACTTGTGCTCCTTTTTTTCCCTATCTCTGCGGCGTCGTCGTATCATAGGAACTTGTCAAATTTTCTGGTGAATTCTGATCAAATTTATTGGTTAATTATTAGACTAAATTAACCTAATTATTAATTAATGGTCGCAACATCATTTTTTTATGAAAGCTGGTCAAAAGGTTAACGTTTTGTGTGGGGAGAGAGAGAGAGAGATGGAAATGTGCACCTCCGGTACATAAGGATGTGTGAGAGTACAGTGGTGTATGTTGTGAATAGGTCTTCGATATCGATGTATTTATCTAAGAATGACTTATTTTCATAAAGTCAATGGTAAGCGGATAGAACTACTGGTCAACCGTAAAAAGAAGTTTCGTTTTGTTCGTTGTTTTCAACGATGCCACTGCCACATCATTGAGAGTGGTTTTATGTTGATGAAGAAAATCACATCCTCAAATGCATACTTTCAATTCAATTGTTTTATATTCCGGTCATATAGCATTTAATGTGTGACATGGGATTGGAGGATTGTTGGATGAAATGAAATGTCTACGTTCTGTGTAGCAGCTGCTACTGTCGGCACACAGTAACATGTGAGCGGCAGCTGCCACCGAAAAAATGGCTGCTCAACAGGTTCATCTGTTACTAAATAGATAGATTCCTAGCAAGTTTTGGAAAGATTAGTATAGCTGCCAAATGACCATAAGGCCTTGATTAATTTGAGTTCCACCATTAAGTTGCACATTAATCGGTGTTTGGGTTACGCGTTGGTCACATTATTTACCGCTCATCTGGCTGGCTGCAGCAAAATTGGCCAATAGGAGAGGATGCTGCAGTAAATAGAATGGGAATACGAGAAAGTATTAAATGGGTATGGGCTGGTGGATCGTCATCAACTTATTCATGGATAAATTTTTACTCTAGAAATTGATTTTTTAAGGGACAGAGGGGTATCTTTGCTTTTGTATAGAAACTTCCACAGCTTCCATGCATGCTTACCGTTACAAAATTTCCATAATAATCAACAACGTAATCTTGACCCGCAAGGTGCCGAGCGTAACCGAGCAGGAAGTCGCACAAGTATATGTGACGACAGATCAAGTCGACGTCGTGGGCGTCGTCGCATGGTGCCTAGTGGACTTGTTAGTTTTTACCAGGTGGTGATGGCACCTGATCCGTATGAAACCTGCATTGTTAAGAGCAGAGCCCATGGTTCAACAAAGTGTACGCTTAGAGCCCATCTTTTCAAATCGTCTAATTGTGTACTTTAGGAGTTATGGTCAGTGGCTGCAGTACGTACTAGGACTTTTTAGTTGCCCACATGCGTATTTGCTTGCGTGACCTTGCCGCGCTCAAGTCTATGGTTTTGCTGGATTGAAACTTCGGTATTCTACTAGTCGACACAATAATGTGTTCATAAGTACAGGACGTACGAAATCTGAGTTAGTCAAATGTTCTCACCTTTTTTTTGCAATAATAATATACTAATTTTTCTCTGAACAAACTGTAGCTTGGCTATTTATTTAAGTTTGTTTTATGGTCAACCTGTGTTTCACCTAGTTTTGAGTCCTGCCGTCGAGTTGATCACATTTCTCTGAATTTATAAATTTAATGAGCCAGTAGTGGGCGATGTGATTTATCAGGTCAGACTCTCGGAGCTGGTTACAGGGGTAGAGTGTGTGCGTGAGTTCATATTATTAGTCAGTGTACGCACATGTATTATATTTTCCTTTGCGAGGACGCACATGTATTATATATGTGTCCGTACTGTGATTAAAAAAGTATTATAGTTTTTCTAACTTTAACTAAATGCTACGAATATATTAGGTTAGAGTGGGTGTGCACCCGTAGAGGTGAATATGGACACATATATGTAACCGTTTGTATCTATACTGTGATATTCATAGAAAAATAATACTCCCTTCATTCTAAATTATAAAAATTTGTCTTTTCTAGATTTATAGCTTTTGCTATACACTTAGATTTACACTCTGTCTAAATACATAATATAAATAAGCGTTAAATACATAGACGGTCCTTAACTTGTGGCCTTATATCACTTAGGTCTCACGAACTCTTAAAATCGAAATATGGATCCTAAACTTGTTAAGTTGTGGTGCCTTGGATCAGTCTGCCTTGGATCAGTCTTGGCGCGCTACATGACAAGCCTCAATTCATGGATCAAGCCTCGACAAAACAAACACTCAGCTAGAGCACTATCACAGCTAGCCTTCTCTAGCAACGCTATCTTAGCGTTCTTTTCAACTATCTCTGACTGCAAAGCGGGACATGACTTGCACACATCCAACAAGCTAGGCCTATACTTCACTTCATCTAGCCTATCGAACAAATATGCATTCTCAGTTTGCAGGTTGGTAAGATTTGACATGTGTATCGTGCAGGTATCGCACTTCGTCTCCTCATACATAACTGGAGCTCTAGCAAACTCAAGGTCCTTAAGCGCTTGCTCTAGCTTAGCCTTGAACTCGTTCCGCTCTTTCACCTCATGTCTAAGCAGCTTGTCCTGACTAAGCAAAGCTTCATTCATGGTATTCAACTCAGCACCAAGCTCGTTAGCAGAACATGATACCTCAAAGTCAGAGTCTTCGTCATCGTCGTTGCCGCCCGTCTTCTCATCGTCAAGCGCCGTGACACAGAAGCCCTTCTTGGCGGTGTCGGCGTGGAAGCAGAGTCCATTCAGCTTGTCCTTGATCTTGCGCTTGAACTCGTCATCACTGGAGGTGAAGGAGTTGCTATGGGTGGAGTCCTTCTTGAGGTCGCTGAGAGAGTCAAAGGAAGGCGTGCTCTTGTGCCTTGGCAGTATCTTGCAGAACTGCTTCTTGAGCGCCTCCTTGTATAGCTTCATCCCCCTGGACTTGTGCTTGCCGGAGGTGTACTCGCGCTTGTCCTTTTGGTTGTCGTAGTCCTCCTTGCCCTTCATCTTGGTGCAGTCGTTGGCGATGCAGTGGTCGAGGTCTCAGCAATTGAAGCAGCCCTCCTTGTGTCCACACCTCGTCATCGGTTCTTGTGGTTGTCGTGGAACTGCTTGAACCGGTTGATGACCAACGCCGGCTCATTGTCTCCAAGTATCTCAACCTGCTCCTCAGTGATAGATATCAAATAAGACAAGGAAAACCAAGTGGGTGAGGGGTTAGCAGAACCAGACACTAGAGCCATGGATGAGTTTGTTGGGTTCTCAATTTTGGCTCTGGATTGCTAGTCTATTTCTATGGACTTGAGCTTGCTAAAAAGCTCATCGACTGTGAGAGTCTCGTAGTTTAGGGACTCATATCACGAGTCTAGGGTTCCCTTCCGCTCCTGCTCGCCGCCGCAAATTCGCGTGCGCATCCTCTGCAGCACCAATCATGCCCGGCGATCCTCCACCCCCTGCTCCCCAGCCGCACGCTCCGCAGCCCTCGAGCGCAGCCTCCGGCATCGTCACCGACGCCTCTGGTGCTGCAGCCATCGCTGCCCAGGAGAAGCGCGCCCATGCCGACGCTGCTCGCCTCCGCGAGCGCGCGGCCCAGGCTCGCCACGCCGCTGCCCTCGCCCGCGTGGCTGAGGCTGACCGCGTGGCTGCTGCAGCGCAGGCTGAGCGCGACGCCGCCGAAACTCGCCTCCGCGCTGCCCTGGCTCGCGCCGCCCTCGAGCGTGCTGCGACCCAACCCCTCCCTGGAAGTGACGACGGTTCCGGCGGCGAAGACTCCGACGCCGGCGACGATCCCCTCCAGGATGCTCTCTTCCAGCACGAGGCCGCAGCCTTGATCAATCTGCATGCCCAAGCCGTGGCTGTGCAGAACATCCGTCTCCTCGTGCCGCTCGTCCTCGACGTCTCTTCGACGTTCTACGGCCGCTGGCGCGAGTCCTTCCTCCACGTCGTCGGCCGCTACTCTCTGGAGAGTCACGTTCTCTCCGACGCGTCCACTCCCACCTCGCTTGATTCTGCTTGCATTGAAACAGGTCCATGAAAGTCAAGGATTTACTTGTGAACCCCTTGAAATTTGCTAAGATCTTGTCACGAAGGTCTTCCCATAAATAGATAGAACTTGACCTTAGCATTGAATACTAGGTTAGCGCATCGCCTTCAGCTGCGATGACGAAGGACTTGGCATGATTTCAATCGATTGTGAACAAGATGCATGCTAAAAAGCCACAGCTATCATATGACAATCATGAGAGGGCCAAAAACTGCTACAAGCCTAGATCGGAGGTTTGGGAAATCAAAGTTGACTTTCATCATCACCATCCCATATTGTTGTCGGTAATGGACACCTTCTTCCCGTTACTTCCACTGGCGTTACCAATTTTCCTCATAACCTTCATCTTAATAATGTCCTTGTTTCTCCTGGCCTTATTAAGAATCTTATTTCGGTACGTCAGTTTACTTCCGATAACAATTGTTCTGTGGAGTTTGACCCTCTTGGCTGTTCTGTGAAGGATCTACATTCTCGGAGAGAGATCGTCCGGTGTGACAGCTCCGGTCCCCTCTACCCACTACAGTTCCATGAGCCTGCCTCTACTCTGATCGCCACCTCCAGTCCTTCGCTTTGGCACCAGCGTCTTGGTCATCCCGGTCATGAAGTCTTGTCTAGGCTAGCCCAATCGTCTGCTATTCCATGTAATAATAGTGCCAGTCAAACATTATGTCATGCTTGTTAGTTGGGGCGTCATACTCGTTTGCCATTTCATGCGTCCAATTCCAGAACCACTCATATTTTCCAATTAATACATTGTGATTTGTGGACCTCGCCTATTCCAAGTGTTGCTGGATGCAAGTATTATCTTGTCGTTCTTGATGACTTTTCGCACTACCTCTGGACTTTTCCACTTCGGTTAAAGTCAGACACCTTTTCGACCCTGTCTAACTTCTTTCCATATGTTGCTACACAGTTCGGTGTCTCTATTCAGGGTATTCAGTGCGACAATGGACGCGAGTTCGACAATCATGCTTCCCGTGCCTTCTTCCTCTCTCACGGCGTGCAGCTACGCATGTCTTGTCCTTACACCTCCCAAAACGGTAAAGCCGAACGCATTATTCGTACCATCAATAATGTTGTTCGCTCCTCCTGTTCTGTGCTAGTGTCCCTCCAGCCTATTGGGTTGAGGCCCTCTCCACCGCCACACTGCTCCTTAACATTCTCCCTACCAAGACACTCAATTTCTCCACCCCTCATATGGTCCTATATGGGTCTCCACCCTCTTATGAGCATCTTCGTGTTTTTGGGTGCCGTTGCTATCCCAACCTTTCAGCCACCGCTCCCCACAAACTCGCCCCCCGTTCCTCCTTGTGTGTTTTTCTTGGCTATTCCCCTCATCACAAAGGATACTGCTGTCTTGACAGGTCCTCCAACCGGATCATCATATCCCGGCATGTCATCTTTGATGAGACAACCTATCCCTTCTCCGAGGATTCCGCTCGTCCTACTCCCCTGTGACTTGAGTTCTTGGACTCTCATCGACCTGTGATGGCTCCACCAGTGTGTCGTCATTTTTATGCCTGCAGAGTTCTCCCGGCGCCTTGCTACTGCACAGCCACGCATGGGTTGTGTTTCAGGAGCAGCGCCCCATGGCTTGCTGCTGCTCCTCTAGCCCCCTCGGCGCATCATCTACAAGCAGTGCACTACGCAATAAATTGGTCATGCACCACCAAAGAATGGCTCCTCCATCAGCCACCCGGTGGTCTGGGCAATCAGCACGTGCACCACCAAAGAAGCACTGGCCCCTCCAAAGACCCGGCCCGGCTGGTGCAGGCAGTCGCCTGTTGGTCCTCCACCCGGCTTCCAGCGCTGGGATGGGCAGGCTGCTACGGCGCCGGTCCCACCAGTTCGGCTGACATACAGTCGTCGCCCACGGCCTCCATCTCCACCTGCCCACCGCTTCCACCACCACCGGTGCCATCATCGCTGTTCGCCTTCCACTGGGCGGTTCCCATCGTCCCCTGTGGTCAATCAGCATGCCATGAGGACGCTGCGGGAAAGCCGGTTTCCGACAACGGTGGCATTTGAGACGACCTCCCTATCGCCGATCTCAGCGGACGATCGCTGCTCTTGTCGACCCCCATTGGCGCGCAGCTATGCAGGAGGAGTTCTCACCGCTTGTCAACCACACTTGGGATCTAGTTCCGCGACCACCGCGCTCTAATGTGGTGACCGGCAAGTGGGTCTTCAAACACAAGTTTCAGGCGAGACGGTTCTCTCGGCGCTACAAAGGCGCTACTGGGTTCTTTTGTGGATTCACCAGGCGCCTAGGCATTGACTACGATGAGACTTTCAGCCCCGTTAGAAGCCCGCCATCGTTTCAAGACAGATTCTCTCTCGTTATTGTCTCACGCAGTTGGCCAGTTCATCAGCTTGATGTGAAGAATGCATTCCTCCATGGGACCCTCTCCGAGACAGTCTACTGCGCCCAGCCAGCAGGATTTGAGGACAATTCTCGCCCGGATTTTGTCTGCCGCTTAAACAGGTCCTTATATGGCCTGAAACAGGCGCCCCGTGCTTGGTATAGCAGGTTCGCCACGTTCCTTCTCCAGTTGGGCTTTGTTGAGACCAAGTCGGACACATCCTTATTTGTTTATCGTCGGGGTTCTGAGACTGCATATCTCCTGCTCTATGTTGATGATATTGTGCTGACTGCTTCCTCAGCGGATCTACGCCAGCGTATTATTGCAGCGCTTCAGCGGGAATTTTCTATGAAGGATTTGGGAGAACTCCATCATTTTACGGGCATGCGTGTTCAACGCGCACCACCTGTGGTCTTTTCTTATCTCAACATCGAGATATATCTTTGGACATCTTAGATCGTCTTTGGTATGGCGATTGCAAGCCCTCGCTCTACTCCGGTTGATATCAACCCGAAGCTCTCGGTGATGGCAACCCCATTGCGAGATCCCACGGATTTTTCGCAGCCTAGCAGGAGCTCTGCAGTATCTCACTTTCACACGGCCGGACATTGCTTTATGCCGTGCGTGAAGTGTGTCTTCATATGCATGATCCGCGAGAGCCTCACCTTGCAGCTTTGAAGCACATATTGCGCTATGTTCGTGGCACTTTAGAGTTGGGGTTACACATTCGAGCCTCCGGTCGGCTTGATCTTGTTGTTCACTCCGATGCCGACCGGGCGGCGGTGTCCGACACTCGTAAGTCCACCTCGGCTACGCGGTGTTCCTCGGTGACACTTTGATTTCTGGTCCTCCAAGCGCCGAACACGGTCTCTCGCTCCAAAGGTCAAGCCGAGTATCGTCGCGGTCGCCAATGCCGTCGCCGAAGCTTCTTGGTTGCGCCGATTGTTGTTTGAGCTGCATACACCCCGCGCCATGCCACATTGGTCTACTACGACAATATCAAGCACCGTGTACATGTCTTCCAACCTCATTCAAACATCGCATACCAAGCACATTGAGATTGATCTTCACTTCGTCCGAGAACGAGTGGCTCTTGGTGTTGTCCGCGTTCTTCACGCCCCGACGACGCCCTGGGTTCGCCGACATTTTTACCAAAGGCTTGCCTCTGCTGTCTTCATGGAGTTTTGATACAGTCTCAATGTTCGACCCATCGATGTCGTGGATCATGGGCGTGTTAGAATATACATGTATATGTGCTGTGCGTGTATGGGCCTGTGCCTGGTATAGCCGGCCAGCCCTATATTTGGTTAGAGAGATATGAGGAGATCTCTGTTGGTTCTATTTCTATAAGCCACAAGATCTCCTCTTCCCTATATATATGTACATAGGACTCTCCAATCAATTAATCCAATAGATGATGAGGACATCAACACCGATCATACATCCACGCCGTCCACGCCGACACTTGCTGGTCCTATTACCCGTGCTCGTGCTCGAACACTTAATCATCAAGTGAGTTCCTTCTTGAGCTCTTGTCCATCCTGTTTAGATCTTGGAGACACGTGCACTCTTGTTTTGATTAGGAATCAAGGAGAAGACCGAAAGGGAAAAGGACTCGCGTAGGCCGGATTCGGACTGCAGCACACCTCCAACTTGCGACGGTCGCCACGGTTACATACGGAGTCAGATTGGGGTGATTCTGGACTTGTTGGAAAGCTAATAAAGTCTACTTTCATACGGATCTGACCTCATACTCATACCTGCTCAGAAACGGCGTCAACAGTCCAAAAATCACCGAGAGGTCTATTCTGTCCAGGGTGCTGCGCCACCTTAAGTTAGCCCAATGGGCTTGTATCGTTTAGAGTCCAGTAGGGACGCGTCCTAGGGTTGTAGCACGACCCAAACTCTCTTGTGGTCGTCCTCCACACGTCATATACCCCTTAGCCGCCACCAGGAACACTTGGGTTTTGTTTGTTGAAAGTTTAGCCATTGCTACTTCCTTGTAGACGCGTGAGTCGACTAGACCATCCGTTCTACTTGATTCAGAACCCCAACTTTATGAGTTCAGATTGGTTTTTCATCTCCATATTTGCAATTGAGTTGCTTGTTCTACTTGTTCTTGCTTGTTCCTCGATTGCTTGCAGGAATTACCCTAGTGGTTTGGTTGATCGTGCTCCACAAGATCGCGACGGCCGTTGGAGGTGGTGTATCGGTTGCTAAGGCGCAGCTTGGAAGGCTGTAGTCGGGCCGTGAACGTCATCTCCATCCCCAAATCGAGTTATCCACCTTCTCTCATCGAAAGATTGGGATTCACCCTAGCCGGTTCATATCAATTGGTAATCAGAGCAAGGTTTATCGGTGAGAGACTTGTAATTCTTCGCTGTTTTTATTTTTCCTACAGTCCAAAAAAGCCAAAAAAATAGTAGATTAGTTTCCTACAATCCTATAGACCTTTGGGCCGTGGCTAGTGCTACCTAGTTAGGGCTTGTTGAGTCGTCGGTTGCATCGGTTGTGTCAAGTTGCTGGTCTTAGTTTTAGTCCTTTAGAGTTTCGAGTTCTTGTCACGTTCTATCACAACACGCCGCTATCATATAGTCTCTCTCATTGGCGAATCCAACTAGGGTTTGAAGTTTGAATCGGACAAGGAATCGGCTGTTCCTCTCTGTTGGCCGAATCCAAGTAGGTTTTCAAGTTTGAGTCGGATCAAGGAATCGGGTATTCCTCGTTGTTGGCCAAGTCCGAGTAGAATTGGAAGTTCCAATCGGACGAGGAATCAGTTCACAATGCTACAAATATCAAACGAACCACGCAGCAAGTATTCATATCTAAACGAGTGGCTTACTCTAGAGAGAGAGAGAGAGTATCTTTTTTTTACGGAATACCCCTCGCCTTTCGGAAAAAGTGTGTGTCTTTGAGTTACTCTTTGGGAGTGTTCTTGTTCATATAATCAGTTTTGAGTGCCCCAAAAAAAAAAAATTATTCAAAAAAAAAAAGAGAAAGAAGCAAAAGAAAAGAAGAGAAAGGGGCTGATCTTAGAGATTTTTCGTTCACTTGGGTGGTGTGTTGTGCTCTCCTTTTTGTGTCAGTGCTCGCGTCTCTAGCACGGTCTAGACTAGGACCAAAGACAAGATCGCCGGTTGAACGATTATTCAGCTTGCTTTTTGTAACTAACGTGGTGCTAGTTCGTTACTTGTGTGTCAGCCACCTATAGCTCCACATATTTCTACAGACTTGATGTGTCTCTCGTCTTGCGGCACCGATACACTTCATCCATTGCTGCAGACTTGTTGGTAGATGACCCCTCTGTCGAGCAAGGTAAGAACTGGTAAGAACTTGTGTAATAGGTGGAGAGTGAGCGACTTGCTGTAGCTACATCCTAGTAGTTGTAGGGCTTTTATTTCTTCACTTGTCTTCTTGTTGTCTTTGTCTTTGAACCATGCCGGGGACCGAAGCGAAGATAACCAAATTCCACATTCGCCCCTCGCACAAAGGGCATCATACAACATTTTGAAAGGAAAGTGAAGTTGCACACGGAGGGACTTGATAATGACTTGCGGTGACAAATGACAAACTTGGACGGTTGGAGGCTACGCAGATTGCCGCAAACAACAAGCTTTGCAGGTTTGGAGCAGTCCATTGCTAGTGTGGACAAAAGCCTTGCTTTGCTTTCTCTTTGAGGCGTTTTGATGACCTCCACAACAATGATAAAGACCAGCATAAAGAAGAAAAGAAGGAGGAAGATCGAGAGGATGGTAGTTATGATGAAGAATACACGGTGATACTGAATATGATGATCGAGACACTCGTGATCGACGCCGCCACGCCACGTCACAACCAGTAGAGGTATGGGTGGCCGCCGCCGATGCGAGGTACACAATAATGATGATGCTTTCAAGAAGATTAAATTTAAAATACCTCCTTTTGATGGTAAATATGATACGATGCATACATTACTTGGGAGATTGTTGTTGATCAAAAGTTTGCATGCCATGAATTTCCGAGAACACACGTGTTAGGGCTGCTACTAGTGAGTTCACAGATTTTGCTTCTGTTTGGTGGATCGAATATGGCAAGAAAAATCCTAATAACATACCTAAAACTTGGGATGCGCTGAAACGAGCCATGAGAGCTAGATTTGTTCCATCTTACTATGCCCGTGATATGATAAATAAGTTGCGAGCAATTGAGACAAGGTTCTAAAAGTGTAGAAGAATACTACTAAAGGAATTACAAACGGGTATGTTGCGTTGTAAATTAGAGGAGGATGAGGAACCTGCTATGGCTAGATTTTTAGGTGGGTTAAATCGGAAATTCAAGATATCCTCGCTTACAAAGAATACAATAACGTAACCAAACTGTTTCATCTTGCTTGTAAAGCTGAACGGGAAGTGCAGGGACGACGATGCTAAGCGCAAGGACTAATGTTTACAGAGGGAAAGCTAGTTCATGGCAGCCGTGCACATCTACAACTCCGTCTACACGCACTCTACGCCATCATCTAGTGACAAGACTCGAGCTGCTGCCCCACCAATTCGAGAGCGAAGACAGCGCAAAAGCCCGGTCATGCAGTACTTCATCCATGGCATCGACAGTAGAACAAGCAACATACAATGTCATCGGTGCAAGGGATATGGCCATATGATGATGCGGATCGCCCAAACAAGCATGTTATGATTGTCAAAGATGATGGTGAGTGTTCATCTGCTAGTGATTTTGATGAAGATACACTTGCATTGCTTGCGGTGACTATGCGGTAGTGAGGAACACATAGAAGAACACATTAATGCAGTGACGCGAGCACTATGAGAGCTTGATTGTACAATGAGTGCTTAGTGCACAAATGGAGAAGGCGGAACAAAATCAGCGACACACTTTATTCCAAACAAAGTGTGTCATCAAGGAGCGTTCGTGCCGCATGATCATTGATGGAGGTAGCTGCAACAACTTGGCAAGTAGCGACATGGCATGTAAGCTCGCCCTCACCACCAAACCACACCCCCATCCCTACTACATCCAATGGCTAAACAACAAGTGGTAAGGCAAAGGTACTTGAGACTTGTGCGAATCGATTTTGCCATCGGATCATACAAAGATATTGTTGAATGTGATGTTGTGCCTATGCAAGCTTGCAATATTCTCGCTAGGTAGACCATGGCAATTTGATAGAGATTCGATGCATCATGGTAGATCAAATCAATATTCGTTTCTATACCATGATCGAAAAATTGTGTTGCATCCTATGTCTCCCAAGCTATTATGCAACTGATGTTACTAAACGCAAAAGCAAAGAGCGAGAGTGACAAATCTGTTGTTGATGACAAAGATGAGATAAAATTGAAAGGACGTTGTATGCTTGCTACAAAATCTGATATTAATGAGTTCAATGCATCCACCTCTGTTGCTTATGCTTTGGTATGCAAGGATGCTTTGATTTCATTTGAGGATATGCAACGTTCTTTTGCCCCCGCCATTGCTAACATTTTGCAGAGTATTCGATGTGTTCCCCATTGAGATACCAGTGGGCTGCCACCAATACGAGGGATTGAGCACCAAATTGATCTTATCCTGGAGCATCTTTGCCAAACCGTCGCGCCATACAGGACCAATCCGGAGGAAACGAAGGAAATTCAGCGACAAGTGCAAGAACTACTAGACAAAGGTTATGTGCGTGAGTCTCTTAGTCCTTGTGCTGTTCCAATGATTTTAGTGCCTAAGAAAGATGGAACATGGCACATGTGTGTTGATTGTAGGGCTATTAATAATATCACCATTCGATATCGACACCCTATTCCACGATTAGATGATATGCTTGATGAATTGAGTGGTGCTGTTGTGTTTTCAAAGGTTGATTTGCGTAGTGGGTACCACCAGATTCGTATGAAATTGGGAGATGAATGGAAAAGCGCTTTCAAAACCAAGTTCGGTCTATATGAGTGGTTAGTCATGCCTTTTGGGTTAACTAATGCACCTAGTACTTTCATGAGATTAATGAACGAGGTTTTGCGTGCTTTCATTGGGAAATTTGTTGTCGTCTACTTTGATGATATCTTGATTTATAGCAAATCCATGGATGAACACCTTGATCACTTACGTCTTTGTTTTCAATGCTCTACGTGATGCACGTTTGTTTGGCAACCTTGAGAAGTGCACTTTCTGCGCACCGATCGAGTATCGTTTCTTAGCTATGTTGTCACTCCATAGGGAATTGAGGTTGATAAAGCCAAGGTGGAAGCTATACAAGGATGGCTGTACCCACGACGGTCACACAAGTGCGGAGTTTCCTAGGACTTCTTGGTTTCTATCGCCGTTTTGTGAAGGACTTCAGCACCATTGTTGCACCATTGAATGAGCTTACAAAGAAGGAGTGCCCTTTTCTTGGGGCAAAGCACAAGAGCACGCCTTCCATGTTTGAAAGATAAGTTAACACATGCACCTCTACTCCAACTCCCCGATTTTAATAAGACTTTCGAGCTTGAATGTGATGCGAGTGGAATTGGATTGGGTGGTGTTTTGTTACAAGAAGGAAAACTGTTGCATACTTTAGTGAGAAATTGAGCGGGCCTATTCTTAATTATTCTACATATGATAAGGAATTATATGCTCTAGTGCGGACATTAGAAACATGGCAGCATTATTTGTGGCCCAAAGAATTTGTTATACATTACGATCATGAATCTTTGAAGCATATTCGTAGTCAAGGAAAACTGAATCGTAGACATGCAAAATGGGTTGAATTTATTGAATCTTTTCCTTATGTTATCAAACACAAGAAAGGGAAGGATAATATCATTGCGTATGCATTGTCTAGGAGATATACTTTCTTGAATCAACTTGATTACAAGATCTTTGGGTTAGAAACAATTAAAGACCGATATGCTCATGATGCTGATTTTAAAGAAGAAGTTTGGAACAAATTCATCGTCAATGATGGGTTTGTGTTTAGAGCTAACAAGCTATGCATTCCAGCTAGCTCCGTTAAGCTTGTTGTTGCCGCAGAAGCGCATGGAGGTGGCTTGATGGGGCATTTTGGAGCGAAGAAGACGGAGGACATTCTTCTTTGGTCATTTCTTTTGGCCAAAGATGCGACGAGACGTGGGAGATTTGTTGCTCGCTGCACAACATGTCAAAAGGCTAAGTCCCGGTTGAATCCACACGGTTTGTATATGCCTCTTCCTGTTCCTAGTGCTCCTTGGGAGGATATTTCTATGGATTTTGTGTTGGGATTGCCACGGACTAGGAAAGGGCGAGATAGTGTTTTTGTGGTTGTGGATCGATTCTCTAAAATGGCACATTTCATACCATGTCATAAAACCGATGATGCTACAAATATTGCTGATTTGTTCTTTCGAGAAGTTGTTCGCTTGCATGGTGTGCCAAATACAATTGTTTTCGATCGTGATGCTAAATTTCTTAGCCATTTTGGAGAACTTTATGGGCCAAATTGGGGACTAAGCTTTTATTTTCCACCACTTGTCACCCCTAAACCGATGGTCAAACTGAAGTTGTGAATAGAACTTTGTCTACTATGTTAAGGACTGTTTTAAAGAAGAATATTAAGATGTGGGAAGATTGTTTTGATCGGAGTAGACAACAAGATCAAGTCGATTTGGAGGCTCAATGTGTAACCCCAACTCTAAAGTGCCACGAACATAGCGCAATATGCGCTTCAAAGTCGCAAGGTGAGGCTCTCATGGATCATGCATATGAAGACACACTTGTCGCATCGGCATAAGCAATGTCGGCCGTGTGAAAGTGAGATCTCGCAGAGCTCCCGCTAGGCTGCGAAAATCCGTAGGATCTGCAATGGGGTTGCCATCATTTGAGAGCTTCGGGTTGATATCAACCGAGTAGAGAGAGGGCTTGCAACCGCCATACCAAAGACGATCTAAGATGTCCAAAGATATACCGATGTTGAGATAAGAAAAGACCACAGGTAAAAGGCTTGAACTCGCATGCCCGAGAAAATGATGGAGTTCTCCCAAATCCTTCATAGAAAATTCCCATTGCGAAGCGTTGCAATAATATCTGTTGGCGTAGATCCATTGAGGAAGCATCAAGACAATATCATCAACATAGAGCAGAGATATGCGGTCTCGTAACCCGACGATAAACAAATAAGGATGTGTCCGACTTGGTCTCAACAAAGCCCAACTGGAGAAGGAACGTGGCGCGAACTCGCTATACCAAGCACGGGCGCCTGTTTCAGCCGATATAAGGACTGTTTAGCGGCGAGACAAAATCCGGGCGAGAATTGTCCTCAAATCCTCTGGCATTTGGTCAAGCGCGAGAGACTATCTCGGAGAGGGTCCCATGGAGGAATGCATTCTTCACATCAAGGCGATGAACTCGCCAAGCGCGTGAGACGATAGCGACGAGAGCTGTCAGGCGAATAAATGGCGGGCTTCTAGCAACGGGCTGAAAGTCTCATCGTAGTCAATGCTCGGGCGCTGGGTGAATCCACAAAGAACCCAAAGACGCTTTGTAGCGCCGAGAGAACCGTCTCGCCTCGAACTTGTGTTTGAAGAGACCCACTTGCCGGCCACCACATTAGAGCGCGGTGGTCGCGGAACTAGATCCCAAGTGTGGTTGACAAGCGTAGCCGAGAACTCCTCTGCATAGCCGCACGCCAATGGGGGTCGCAAGAGCGGCGCGCGATACGTCCATGGATCGGCGATAGGGAGGTCGTCTGAAATGCCGCCGGCTGTCGGAAACCGGCTTTCCCACGCGTCCTCATGGCATGCTGATTGACCACAGGGACGATGGGAACCGCCCCAGGTGGAAGGCGTAAACAGCGATGGCAACCGATGGTGGTGGAGCGGTGGAAGCAGTGGAGATGGAGGCCGTGGCGATTTATCAGTATGTCACCGAACTGGTGGGACCGGCGCCAGAGCACCTGCCCATCCCAAATACTGAAGCCGGGTGGAGGACCAACAGAGGCGATCGCCTGCACCAGCCGGGCGGGTGGCTTTGGAGGGGCCACCGCTTTGGTGGTGCACGTGCTGATTGCCCAGACCATCTGGTTGGTGATGGAGGAGCCAGTTCTTTGGTGGTGCATGACCATCATTGCGTGCCGTGCGTCTGCCCAGAGATGATGCGCCGAGGCCGAGGAGCAGCAACAAGCCATGGGGCGCTACTCTCACAGAAACACACCGACGTGCGTGGGCGTGCGGTGGCGGCGCCGGGAGAACCTGCAGGCATAAAAAATGACGACACTGGTGGAGCCATCACAGGGTCAGTAGAGTCCAAGAACTCGAAGTCCTGGGGAGTAGGACGAGCGGAATCCTCGGAGAAGGGATAGGATGTCTCATCAAAGACGACATGCCGGGATATGATGATCCGGTTGGAGGACCTGTCAAGACAGCAGTATCCTTTGTGATGAGGGGAATAGCCAAGAAAAACACACAAGGAGGAACGGGGGAGAGTTTGTGGGGAGCGGTGGTACGAAAGGTTGGGATAGCAACGGCACCCAAAAAAACACGAAGATGCTCATAAGAGGGTGGAGACCCATATAGGACCATATGGGGGGTGGAGAAATTGAGTGTCTTGGTAGGGAGAATGTTAAGGAGCAGTGTGGCGGTGGAGAGGGCCTCAACCCAATAGGCTGGAGGGACACTAGCCTGGAACAGGAGGGAGCGAACAACATTATTGATGGTACGAATAATGCGTTCGGCTTTACCGTTTTGGGAGGAGGTGTAAGGACAAGACATGCGTAGCTGCACGCCGTGAGAGAGGAAGAAGGCACGGGAAGCATGATTGTCGAACTCGCGTCCATTGTCGCACTGAATACCCTGAATAGAGACACCGAACTGTGTAGCAACATATGCAAAGAAGTTAGACAGGGTCGAAAAGGTGTCTGACTTTAACCGAAGTGGAAAAGTCCAGAGGTAGTGCGAAAAGTCATCAAGAACGACAAGATAATACTTGCATCCAGCAACACTTGGAATAGGCGAGGTCCACAAATCACAATGTATTAATTGGAAAATATGAGTGGTTCTGGAATTGGACGCATGAAATGGCAAACGAGTATGACGCCCCAACTGACAAGCATGACATAATGTTTGACTGGCACTATTATTACATGGAATAGCAGACGATTGGGCTAGCCTAGACAAGACTTCATGACCGGGATGACCAAGACGCTGGTGCCAAAGCGAAGGACTGGAGGTGGCGATCAGAGTAGAGGCAGGCTCATGGAACTGTAGTGGGTAGAGGGGACCGGAGCTGTCACACCGGACGATCTCTCTCCGAGAATGTAGATCCTTCACAGAACAGCCAAGAGGGTCAAACTCCACAGAACAATTGTTATCGGAAGTAAACTGACGTACCGAAATAAGATTCTTAATAAGGCCAGGAGAAATAAGGACATTATTAAGATGAAGGTTATGAGGAAAATTGGTAACGCCAGTGGAAGTAACGGGAAGAAGGTGTCCATTACCGACAACAATATGGGATGGTGATGATGAAAGTCAACTTTGATTTCCCAAACCTCCGATCTAGGCTTGTAGCAGTTTTTGGCCCTCTCATGATTGTCATATGATAGCTGTGGCTTTTTAGCATGCATCTTGTTCACAATCGATTGAAATCATGCCAAGTCCTTCGTCATCGCAGCTGAAGGCGATGCGCTAACCTAGTATTCAATGCTAAGGTCAAGTTCTATCTATTTATGGGAAGACCTTCGTGACAAGATCTTAGCAAATTTCAAGGGGTTCACAAGTAAATCCTTGACTTTCATGGACCTATTTCAATGCAAGCAGAATCAAGGAGAAGTCCTAAAGGACTACTTCCAGAAATTCGTGTAAATGAAGGCAAAAGCATCCAATGTCCTAGAGGACGTCGCTATCGAAGCAGCAATCAAAGGCCTTTACAGCTCACCTAGCCAGGGAAAAGCCTCGGACCATCGAAGGCCTTTACAACAAATTTGAGAAGTATTGCAGATCTGACAATGACCTTCGTAGAAGACTAGAAGAACAAAACCAAAGCAAGTAGTTCTAGGGCAATAGCAGAAACGCCTAGAAGGGCAACAGAAGCCAAGGTCAGCCGCGGCCACCGCAAGCGCAAAACCAGCAAGTCTTCAACATAGAATAGCGAGGAAACAGCCAGCAGGGGCAGCAACCGGTGAAGGCAGTCCTAAATGACACATCCCAGAAACAACCCGAAGGCAAGGGAAATAGCCGAGGTAGGAACTGGAATAGAAACCAAAACCAAAGGCAGTGAAGACAGTATTGTTTCTTTCATGGAGAAAACAAAGGGCATACAACCAAAGACTGCTCAGACGCCAAGGAGACCCAAGAAAGGATCAAAAGCAGAGCAAATCCGCCACCTCCGCCACAACAATTCGTGAGAGAGGTGAACCTATTTACACAAGGGACTCGAAGCTCCCAAGATCGCGTCATAAGGAATCGATTGCATAAGGGTCGATATCAGCTGATTCAAATGTAGCACTGGAATCGGCTCCCTTCAGATAACGCCAACAGATAACGACAATAAGCTACGGTTATCGTCGGGAAAGACATGTCAGACTCTACAAAACGGGAAAGATTAGGGTCCAAGTTATCTTAAATTAGGAATATTTTCTTTTATGCCAAAGATTGTAATGAGTTGTAACTAAGTAGGATTCATGCTTAGATTCCGGGTATAAATATTAGACCTCGGCTATTGTAAAAAGGACATCCAATCAATCAATACGAATTTCTTTTTTCGGCTCCGTGCCAACCCTTAGGAGTAGTAGTGTAGATCTCAGCAAGTTCTTCAACAAGCAGGGTTGCATCGGTCCGACCGACCTTCGACTTGTCTATAAGTACCGTCATGGCTTATACTTTGGTTTGTAAGGCTGCATCGGTTAAGTTTGACCTCCATTGCAAGCTCTAGTATAAGCTAGTTATCAATCTTTATCTAGTTCAAGTACGGCTACATTGGTTAAGTTCGACCTCCACTATTTGAATTAGATTAAGGTCAAGTTATCGGCTCTACCTAAGGGTGGCGTCCTTCGGGTTGATTCATTAAGTTATCGATCTTGTTGATGTTTTTATTGTCAATAGTTTTTCAGCAACATCAACCTACCCGATCAAGATCGAACTAGATCGGTGAAAGGTCCTAATATGGCTAGAGGGGTGGTGGTGAATAGCCTATTTAAAAATCTACAAACCAACTAGAACAATTTGATTAGTATGACAAATAGCGAAAAGCAAACTTGCTCTAGCTCTACAAGGGTTGCAAGCCATCTATCCAACAATTCTAGTTACTATGATCACTAGACACACAATTTACTAAGTCACTACTCACTAAGAGCTCTCACAATTGTTACACTAAAGAGCTCCACTAGATGGACTTAAGCTATAAAGCAAGCTCTCAATTCTAGCTACACTAAAGAGCTTGCTATAACTAGTTTGCGGGAATGTAAATAAGTAAGTAAGGTGATTATACCGTCGCGTAGAGGAGTGAACCAATCACAAGACGAATACTTATTCAATCATTGGGAGAATACCAAAGGGCAAGAGACAACCAATTTTCTCCCGAGGTTCACGTGCTTGCCAACACGCTACGTCCATGTTGTGTCGACCAACACTTGGTGGTTCGGTAGCTAAGAGGTGTTGCACGAACCTCGTCCACACAATTGGACACTGCAAGAACATACCCACAAGTGATGTAACTCAATGACACGAGCAATCCACTAGGGTTATCTTTTGGCGCTCCACCGGGAAGGCACAAGCCCCCCTCACAATCACCGGAGAAGGCCATGAACAATCACCAACTCGTGCCAATCCTGCTCCGCTACTCCAAGCCATCTAGGTGGTGGCAACCACCAAGAGCAACAAGCGAATCCGGCAGCGAAACACGAACACCAAGTGCCTCTAGATGCAACCACTCAATCAATGCACTTGGATTCTCTCCCAATCTCACAAAGATGATGAATCAATGATGGAGATGAGTGGGAGGGCTTTGGCTAAGGTTGCTATGTCAATGCAAATAGCCAAGAGAGTGAGCTTAAGCTGGCCATGGGGCTTAAATAGAAGCCTCCATGAAATAGAGCCGTTGGATCCTCAGTCTACTGAAAATCGGGGCGACCGGACGTGCCGATCAGATCGACCGGACGCTGGACCCCAGCATCCGGTCACGCGATGCATGCCATATGGCACCTGCTTCAAACGCTGATCGCCCGATCTCAACGGTCATCAGTACATTTAAGTTGTGACGGGACGCGCTGCTTCGAAGTGACCGAATGCAGGACCTCAGCGTCCGGTCATTTCTAGTAAGGTTCCATTCATGACTGGACGTGTCCGGTTGATAACGACTGAACGTAGGACCCCAGCGTCCGATCAATTCTAGTAAGCATCCAGAGATAATATTTCATGATCAGACGTGTCCGATTACCCCTGACCGAACTCACCCAGTGTCCGGTCAGTCACCCTCTTCTCTGTGAACTACCACATCAGCAGGACCGGACGCACCTCGTCAGTGTCCGGTCACGAAGTTACCCAACGTCCGATCGAAGACCGACGCCGGCGTCTTCACTACTTCCACTGACCGGACGCTTCGGTCCAGTTGAGGCCAGCGTCCAGTGCACTACATGAAAACATATCTTTTCTTGTACCATGTTGAGTTAAACACTTATAGCTTATTTTCTATATCAAACACTAGGTTTGCAAGCCCACAAACATGTCATATGTTACCACAAGATCATTTCAAGCATACAAACAATAGTGGTACCATACAAGCATCAAATTCATTTGATTTTCATGAATGAGCCTAGAACATGATAGGAATGACTAGATGCACTAAACAAGTCCTTAGCAATGGATGGATGACATGTCAATCAACTTTACCTTGCTTTGCTCGAAGGAGAGGCATGTCATATAATGGGGGGTGCATCAACACATATTGGAGAAGTCAAGTATGTTCAATTCATTCCTTAGCTTGCAAAACCTCTTCTCATCAAGTGGCTTGGTGAAGATATCGGCAAGTTGATCTTATGGGCGAACACTCCGCCGGTGAAGTTTCTTACACTTGCTCCCAAGTGCTAAACACAATGTGTATCATCTTTGTGCATGTGTGTTAGCATATTTTCACAAACCTTTTCAAGGGTATTAGCACTCCACTAGATCCTAAATGCATATGCAATGAGTTAGAGAATCTAGTGGCACTTTGATAACTGCATTTCGATACGAGTTTCACCCCTCTTAATAGTTTGGCTATCAATCCCAAATGTGATCACACTCTCAAAGTGTCTCGATCACTAAACCAAAAAACTTCTATCAATTTCACCTTTGCCTTGAGCTTTTTGTTTTTCTTTCCTCTTTTCCATGTCCAAGCATTTGATCATCACCATGCCATCATCATCATCATCATTATGCCATGATCTTCATTTGCTTCACCACTTGGAATGTGCCACCTATCTCATAATCACTTTGATAAACTACGTTAGCACTTAGGGCTTCGTCAATTTACCAAAACCAAACTAGAGCTTTCAATCTCCCCCTTTTTGGTAATTGATGACAACCCTTTCACAAAGATATGAATTGAAGTTTAATTGAATCCATGTTACTTTCCAAAGCATATTTACCATGTGTAAAAGAATATGGACAAGTTTCACGAACTCCAAATGGTACCAATTGCTCCCCCTACATATGTGCTAAGAGTTTGGATTGTAGCTTGCACATATGCTTAGATAGGAAATATAGGAGACAATTTCTACCAAATGATGCTAAGGTATAAGAGATGGACCTTTGAAGCGTGATTCCAATCGGAGTGCACCAATATACCATCCTTAGCACCATTAGTAACTAGATATACACAAAAACTAGAATACCCCATGAGATCAACACTAGAAGTGAGGGTCTAGTTATCATAATGTGAGCATGAGTCTAGTTACTTAACCTATGCATGCTAGTTTTTTATTTCATCATTCAAACCTACAACTAGCATACACCACACAAGCATGGATATTGAAATTTAAAACTTGTGCCATGCAAGAAAATATATGAAATGCACATTCAAATGCAACATACAAGTTTATGAGCTTGCTCCCCCTACTTGTGTAATTTTTATTGATCCCCTTACAATGTCATTTTATTGAGACTTTTCCCTGTGTGCCATTATAAAAGATCGTAATCCCTTGTGTGCCCCTAAAAAAATTCAGCGGTCTTCAACGCCACTACTCTAACTTTTGGGTCCTCCATGCCACTTCCGTCAGTTTCAGGCTTTAATCTCGTCAAAAATATGTGATTTTCATTTAAATATATATATGATTCAAATATATTAATTTTTTTTGAGCATCTTAACGAATTAAATGAAAATACTTTTTATAGAAAATTATAGATCTCGATCGAGATCTACAATTTTCATAGTTTTGATTATTTTCATTTGATTTCGTTAAAATGCTCAAAAAAATTTTTAATAATATATTTGAACTTAAGGGCATTTTTTGCCTTTTCACAATAATGCTTGACGGCTGCTAGAGCCTGAATCGATTTGAAGTGGCATGGAGGACCCGAAAAAGTTGGAGTAGTGGCGCTGAAGACCGCTGAATTTTTCCAGGGGCACACAAGGGATTGCGATCTTTTATAATGGCACACAGGGAAAAGTCTCCATTTTATTTGTTTGCTCATTTGTTTGCTCCCCCAATCTTACTATCTTTGTGAATTTCTCTCCCCCTTTGTCAACAATTAGCACAAAAAGCGAGCTCAAATTTTAGATAGGTTAGGGTGAAACCATGTGAAATGAGGATCATTTTCCCAATTTGGTTCAATCTAGATCACTCGCAAAAGATATTTAACTCGGTTTGATCCAAGGACAAGCTTCTTCACACCTCCAAATAAGGGTTATCTTGTACCATGTTGAGTTAAACACTTATAGCTTATTTTCTATATCAAACACTAGGTTTACAAGCCCACAGACATGTCATATGTTACCACAAGACCATTTCAAGCATACAAGAAATAGTGGTACCATACAAGCATCAAATTTATTTGATTTTCATGAATGAGCCTAGGACATGACAGGAATGACTAGATGCACTAAACAACTCCTTAGCAATGGATGGATGCCATGTTAATCAACTTTACCTTGCTTTGCTCAAAGGAGAGGCATGACATATAATGGGGGGTGCATCAACACATATTGGAGAAGTCAAGTATGTTTAATTCATTCCTTAGCTTGCAAAACCTCTTCTCATGAACTGGCTTGGTGAAGATATCGGCAAGTTGATCTTCAGTGCCTACACTCTCAATGCAAATTTTTTCCCTTTTTGTTGATGATCTCTTATGAAGTGATGGCGGATATCAATGTGTTTTGTTCTTGCATGTTGAACCAGGTTGTTTGTTAACTTGATTGCATTTTCATTGTCACATAGCAATGGCACTTTCTTGAACTTGATTCCAAAGTCACTCAAAGTTGCCTTCATCCAAAGTAATTGAGCACAACAACTACCGGCCAAAATGTACTCTGCTTTGATGGTTGAAAGTGCTACACTATTTTGCTTCTTTGATGACCAAGACACAAGTGATCTTCCCAATTGTTGACATGTGCCCGCTGTGCTCTTTCTCTTAACTTTGCATCCCGCATAATCGGAGTCCGAATATCCAATCAACTCAAATCTTGCTCCTTTGGGATACCACAATCCAACATTTTGTGTATGCTTCAAGTATCTCAATATTCTCTTTGTTGCCTTCAAATGACTTTCTCTTGGCGAGGCTTGAAATCTAGCACACATGCATACACTAAACATCACATCCGGCCTTGATGCGGTCACATAGAGTAGGCTTCCAATCATAGATCAATATATCTTTTGATCCACCATGTTGCCACTAGCATCACTATACAAGCTTCCATTTGTCCCCATTGGTGTACTAATAGCTTTAGCATCATCCATTCTAAACTTGAGCATGTCCTTGATATACTTGCCTTGACTCACAAATGTACCAATCTTCAATTGCTTGATTTGAAGACCAAGGAAGTAACTAAGCTCTCCAATCATAGACATCTCAAACTCTCTTGCCATCATCTTGTCAAACTCCTCATAAAAATCTTGATTTGTTGACCCAAATATGATATCATCAACATAGATTTGCATTACAAACAAGTCATTTCCATGCTTCTTGGTGAAGAGAGTGGTGTCAACCTTTCCCATCTTGAATCCCTTAGAGAGTAGGAAATCCCTCAATCTCTCATACCATGCTCTTGGTGCTTGTTTCAATCCATACAAAGCCTTTCTCAATATGTAAACATGGTTGGGGTTCTTTACATCTTCAAAACCAGGAGGTTGCTCAACATACACAAGCTCATTGATGTACCCATTGAGAAATGCACTCTTCACATCCATTTGGTACAACTTGATGTTGTGGGCACAAGCATAAGCTAACAAGATCCTAATTGCTTCCAATCTTGCAACCGGGGCATATGTTTCTCCAAAGTCAAGACCTTCAACTTGAGTGTAACCTTGAGCCACTAATCTTGCTTTGTTCCTTATTACTATCCCATCTTGATCTTGCTTGTTCCGAAAGACCCACTTGGTTCCAATTACATTGTGATCCATAGGCCTCTCAACTAACTCCCATACTTGATTTCTCTTGAAGTTGTTTAGCTCTTCATGCATAGAATTGACCCAATCAACATCCTTCAAAGCTTCATCTATCTTCTTTGGTTCAATGGATGATACAAATGAGAAATGCTCACAAAATAAAGCCATTCTTGATCTAGTTTGTACACCTCTAGAAATATCACCAATTATAGAGTCCAAAGGACGATCTCTTGCGACATTGGTTGGTTGGAGCACTTGCATTTGATTGCTTGCATTTGATTGAGATGATGAACTTGCCAATTGTTGTTGATCTTACACTTTGTCAACACTAGCACTTGCTTGACTTTGATCTTGAGAGCCACTAGCTTGTACATTTGAGTTAGACACCACTTGATTCTTGTTATCTTCAACATCAATCACCTCTCTAGGTATTATATCACCAATGTCCATGTTCTTCATTGCATTGACTAATTGAGTGCCTCTCACATCATCTAGATTCTCATTTTCCTCTTGGGAACCATTTATTTCATCAAATTCTACATCATGAACCTCCTCAAGAGTACCACTAGCCAAATTCCAAACTCTATATGCCTTGCTAGTAGTAGAGTAACCAAGCAAGAAACCTTCATCACATTTCTTTTCAAACTTGCTCAATCTAGTGCCTTTCTTCAATATATAGCATTTACAACCAAAAACCCAAAAGTATGCTATGTTGGGCTTTCTTCCATTCAATAGCTTATAAGGTGTCTTCTCCATCATGGGGTGACAATAGAGTCGGTTGCTATAATAGCAAGCCGTGTTGATTGGTTCGGCCCAAAATGAATGACTCACATTGTACTCACTCAACATTGATCTTGCCATGTCAATCAAGGTTCTATTCTTTCTTTCAACAAGGCCATTTGATTGTGCAGTATACTTAGCCAAAAATTAATGCCTAATTCTAAACTCATCACACAAATCATCCACTCTTGTGTTCTTGAACTCACTTCCATTGTCACTTCTCACTTTCATGATGGTTGTTTCAAACTCATTATGAATTCTCTTGATGAATGTCTTGAAGGTTGCAAACACATCACTCTTGTCAACAAGAAAGAACACCCATGTGTATCTAGGGAAATCATCCACAATCACAAATCCGTATTTGTTTCCACCAATACTAGTGTATGTGGTTGGTCCAAACAAGTCCATGTGCACCAACTCAAATGTCTTGGATGTGCTCATCATGCTCTTCTTAGGATGTGTGTTACCAACTTGCTTTTCGGCTTGACATGCACTACATAGCTTATCCTTCTCAAATGTGACATCTTTCAAGCCTCTAACTAAGTCATGCTTGATCAACTTGTTCAATTGTTTCATTCCAACATGACCAAGGCTTCTATGCCATAACCAACCCATGCTAGACTTAGTGAGCAAACATGTTGACAATTGAGCTTCTTTAGCATTTAAATCAACCAAGTATAGATTCTCATATCTAAATCCTTTGAATATCAAGTTAGAGCCATCTACACTTATGATGTCTACATCATCCACACCAAATATGCACTTGAAACCAAGATCACACAATTGAGCTACCGATAATAGGTTGAAGTTCAAGCTCTCTACTAGTAGCACATTGGAAATGCTCAAGTCATTGGATATTGCAATCTTACCAAGACATTTGACCTTGCCTTTGCCATTGTCACCAAATGTGATACTATCAATCCCATTGCTCTTGTTTTCATTGATTGAATTAAACATTCTTGGATCACCGGTCATGTGTTGTGTGCATCCACTATCAAGTACCCAACGCCTTCCTCCAGCTTTATAATTGACCTACAAAAGAAGATTAATTCTTTTTAGGTACCCAAACTTGCTTGGGTCCTTAAAGGTTAGTTACCAAGGTCTTTGATACCCAAATAGCCTTCTTCTTTGGGCCCACAATTGGTGTACCAATGAACTTAGCCTTTACACCATTGGCACCTTTAACAAGCATGTAACAAGAATCAAATCTAATTGAGGATACATTAGGTTGCTTGTTCTTGTTATTCTTGCAATATTGCTCTTATGCCCAACTTGCTTGCATCTATTGCAAAACCGACCATTGCCCTTCACAAAGCTAGCTTTGGGAGTGACAAAGGACGCCTTGCCTTTCTTGGGGATATAGCCTAATCCCTCTTTGTTGAGAGAAAACCTTTGGCTACCCAAGCACTTTAGCAAGCGGGTATCTCCACCATAGGCATTGCCTAAGGCACGAGTGAGCTCACTCACCTCCTTCTTGAGGGTCTCATTTTTTCCACCATTAGTGAGGCATCACAAGTAGAACCATCACTCAAAGGTGAAGTTGAAGTGGAAGTGCTACAAGAAGTGTTAGTGGGAGCAACAACAATGGGCTTATAAAAAGATTCATCAATAATATCACATGTTAGTCCCACATCACAAGATACAATCTCTTGCTCCTTCTTGGCTTCCTCCATTTTGACTTGCTCGATGAAATGCATGGATATTGAAATTTAAAACTTGTGCCATGCAAGCAAATATATGAAATGCACATTCAAATGCAACATACAAGTTTATGAGCTTGCTGCTCCTACTTGTGTAATTTTTATTGATCCCCTTACAATATCATTTCATTTGTTTGCTCCCCCTATCTTACTATCTTTGTGAATTTCTCTCTCCCTTTGTCAACAATTAGCACAAAAAGCGAGCTCAAATTTTAGATAGGCTGGGGTGAAACCATGTGAAATGAGGATCATTTTCCCAATTTGGTTCAATCTAGATCACTCGCAAAAGATATTTAACTCGGTTTGATCCAAGGACAAGCTTCTTCACACCTCCAAATAAGGGTTATCTTGTACCATGTTGAGTTAAACACTTATAGCTTATTTTCTATATCAAACACTAGGTTTACAAGCCCATAGACATGTCATATGTTACCACAAGACCATTTCATGCATATAAGCAATAGTGGTACCATACAAGCATCAAATTCACTTGATTTTCATGAATCAGCCTAGGACATGGTAGGAATAACTAGATGCACTAAACAAGTCCTTAGCAATGGATGGATGACATGTCAATCAACTTTACCTTGCTTTGCTCGAAGTAGAGGTATGTCATAAAATGGGGGATGCATCAACACATATTGGAGAAGTCAAGTATGTTCAATTCATTCCTTAGCTTGCAAAACCTCTTCTCATAAAGTGGCTTGGTGAAGATATCGGCAAGTTGATCTTATGGGCGGACACTCCACCGGTGAAGTTTCTTACCCTTGCTCCCAAGTGCTAAACACAATGTGTATCATCTTTGTGCATGTGTGTTAGCATATTTTCACAAACATTTTCAAGGGTGTTAGCACTCCACTAGATCCTAAATGCATATGCAATGAGTTAGAGAATCTAGTGGCACTTTGATAACCGCATTTCGATACGAGTTTCACCCCTCTTAATAGTTCAGCTATCAATCCTAAATGTGATCACACTCTCTAAGTGTCTTGAGCACTAAACCGAAAAACTCCTATTGATTTCACCTATGCCTTGAGCCTTTTGTTTTTCTTTCCTCTTTTCCAAGTCCAAGCATCTGATCATCACCATGCCATCATCATCATCATCATTATGTCATGATCTTCATTTGCTTCACCACTTAGAATGTGCCACCTATCTCATAATCACTTTGATAAACTAGGTTAGCACTTAGGGTTTCATCAATTTACTAAAACCAAACTAGAGCTTTCAATCTCCCCATTTTTAGTAATTGATGACAACCCATTCACAAAGATAAGAATTGATGTTTAATTGAATCCATGTTACTTTCCAAAGCATATTTACCATGTGTAAAAGAATATGGACAAGTTTCATGAACTCCAAATGGTAGCAATTGCTCCCCCTACATATGTGCTAAGAGTTTGGATTGTAGCTTGCACATATGCTTAGATACGAAATATAGGAGATAATTTCTACCAAATGATGCTAAGGTATAAGAGATGGACCTTTGAAGCGTGATAACAATCGGAGTGCACCAATATACCATCCTTAGCACCATTAGTAACTAGACATACACAAAAACTAGAATACCCCATGAGATCAACACTAGAAGTGAGGGTCTAGTTATCATAACGTGAGCATGAGTCTAGTTACTTAACCTATGCATGCTAGTTTTTCATTTCGTCATGAAATTTAAAACTTGTGCCATGCAAGCAAATATATGAAATGCACATTCAAATGCAACATACAAGTTTATGAGCTTGCTCCCCCTACTTGTGTAATTTTTATTGATCCCCTTACAATGTCATTTCTTTTGTTTGCTCCCCCTATCTTACTATCTTTGTGACTTTCACTCCCCCTTTGTCAACAATTAGCACAAAAAAGTGAGCTCAAATTTTAGATAGGCTCGGGTGAAACCATGTGAAATGAGGATCATTTTCCCAATTTGGTTCAATCTAGATCACTCGCAAAAGATATTTAACTCGGTTTGATCCGAGGACAAGCTTCTTCACACCTCCAAATAAGGGTTATCTTGTAACATGTTGAGTTAAACACTTATAGCTTATTTTCTATATCAAACACTAGGTTTACAAGCCCATAGACATGTCATATGTTACCACAAGACCATTTCATGCATATAAGCAATAGTGGTACCATACAAGCATCAAATTCACTTGATTTTCATGAATCAGCCTAGGACATGGTAGGAATAACTAGATGCACTAAACAAGTCCTTAGCAATGGATGGATGACATGTCAATCAACTTTACCTTGCTTTGCTCGAAGTAGAGGTATGTCATAAAATGGGGGATGCATCAACACATATTGGAGAAGTCAAGTATGTTCAATTCATTCCTTAGCTTGCAAAACCTCTTCTCATAAAGTAGCTTGGTGAAGATATCAGCAAGTTGATCTTACGGGCGGACACTCCACCGATGAAGTTTCTTACCCTTGCTCCCAAGTGCTAAACACAATGTGTATCATCTTTGTGCATGTGTGTTAGCATATTTTCACAAACATTTTCAAGGGTGTTAGCGCTCCACTAGATCCTAAATGCATATGCAATGAGTTAGAGAATCTAGTGGCACTTTGATAACCGCATTTCGATACGAGTTTCACCCCTCTTAATAGTTCGGCTATCAATCTTAAATGTGATCACACTCTCTAAGTGTCTCGAGCACTAAAGCAAAAAACTTCTATCAATTTCACCTTTGCCTTGAGCCTTTTGTTTTTCTTTCCTCTTTTCCAAGTCCAAGCATCTGATCATCACCATGCCATCATCATCATCATCATTATGTCATGATCTTCATTTGCTTCACCACTTGGAATGTGCCACCTATCTCATAATCACTTTGATAAACTAGGTTAGCACTTAGGGTTTCATCAATTTACCAAAACCAAACTAGAGCTTTCAATCTCCCCGTTTTTGGTAATTGATGACAACCCTTTCACAAAGATATGAATTGAAGTTTAATTGAATCCATGTTACTTTCCAAAGCATATTTACCATGTGTAAAAGAATATGGACAAGTTTCATGAACTCCAAATGGTAGCAATTGCTCCCCTACATATGTGCTAAGAGTTTGGATTGTAGCTTACACATATGCTCAGATAGGAAATATAGGAGACAATTTCTACCAAATGATGCTAAGGTATAAGAGATGGACCTTTGAAGCGTGATACCAATCGGAGTGCACCAATATACCATCCTTAGCACCATTAGTAACTAGACATACACAAAAGCTAGAATACCCCACGAGATCAACACTAGAAGTGAGGGTCTAGTTATCATAATGTGAGCATGAGTCTAGTTACTTAACCTATGCATGCTAGTTTTTCATTTCGTCATTCAATCCAACAACTAGCATACACCACACAAGCATGGATATTGAAATTTAAAACTTGTGCCATGCAAGCAAATATATGAAATGCACATTCAAATGCAACATACAAGTTTATGAGCTTGCTCCCCCTACTTGTGTAATTTTTATTGATCCCCTTACTATGTCATTTCTTTTGTTTGCTCCCCCTATCTTACTATCTTTGTGAATTTCTCTCCCCCTTTGTCAACAATTAGCACAAAAAGCAAGCTCAAATTTTAGATAGGCTGGGGTGAAACCATGTGAAATGAGGATCATTTTCCCAATTTGGTTCAATTTAGATCACTCACAAAAGATATTTAACTCGGTTTGATCCGAGGACAAGCTTCTTCACACCTCCAAATAAGGGTTATCTTGTAACATGTTGAGTTAAACACTTATAGCTTATTTTCAATATCAAACACTAGGTTTACAAGCCCACAGACATGTCATATGTTACCACAAGACCATTTCAAGCATACAAGCAATAGTGGTACCATACAAGCATCAAATTCATTTGATTGTCATGAATGAGCCTTGGACATGATAGGCATGACTAGATGCACTAAACAAGTCCTTAGCAATGGATGGATGACATGTCAATCAACTTTACCTTGCTTTGCTCGAAGGAGAGGCATGCCATATAATGGGGGGTGCATCAACACATATTGGAGAAGTCAAGTATGTTCAATTCATTCCTTAGCTTACAAAACCTCTTCTCATAAAGTGGCTTGGTGAAGATATCGGCAAGTTGATCTTACGGGCGGACACTCCACCGGTGAAGTTTCTTACCCTTGCTCCCAAGTGCTAAACACAATGTGTATCATCTTTGTGCATGTATGTTAGCATATTTTTACAAACATTTTCAAGGGTGTTAGCACTTCGCTAGATCCAAAATGCATATGCAATGAGTTAGAGAATCTAGTGGTACTTTGATAACCGCATTTCGATACGAGTTTCACCCCTCTTAATAGTTCGGCTATCAATCCTAAATGTGATCACACTCTCTAAGTGTCTCGAGCACTAAACTGAAAAACTCCTATCAATTTCACCTTTGCCTTGAACCTTTTGTTTTTCTTTCCTCTTTTCCAAGTCCAAGCATCTGATCATCACCATGCCATCATCATCATCATTATGTCATGATCTTCATTTGCTTCACCACTTGGAATGTGCCACCTATCTCATAATCACTTTGATAAACTAGGTTAGCACTTAGGGTTTCATCAATTTACCAAAACCAAACTAGAGCTTTCAATCTCCCCGTTTTTGGTAATTGATGAAAACCCATTCACAAAGATATGAATTGAAGTTTAATTGAATCCATGTTACTTTCCAAAGCATATTTACCATGTGTAAAAGAATATGGACAAGTCTCATGAACTCCAAATGGTAGCAATTGCTCCCCCTACATATGTGCTAAGAGTCTGGATTGTAGCTTGCACATATGCTTAGATAGGAAATATAGGAGACAATTTCTACCAAATGATGCTAAGGTATAAGAGATGGACCTTTGAAGCGTGATCCCAATCGGAGTGCACCAATATACCATCCTTAGCACCATTCGTAACTAGACATACACAAAAACTAGAATACCCCGCGAGATCAACACTAGAAGTGAGGGTCTAGTTATCATAATGTGAGCATGAGTCTAGTTACTTAACCTATGCATGCTAGTTTTTTATTTCATCATTCAAATCTACAACTAGCATACACCACACAAGCATGGATATTGAAATTTAAAACTTGTGCCATGCAAGCAAATATATGAAATGCACATTCAAATGCAACATACAAGTTTATGAGCTTGCTGCTCCTACTTGTGTAATTTTTATTGATCCCCTTACAATGTCATTTCATTTGTTTGCTCCCCCTATCTTACTATCTTTGTGAATTTCTCTCTCCCTTTGTCAACAATTAGCACAAAAAGCGAGCTCAAATTTTAGATAGGCTGGGGTGAAACCATGTGAAATGAGGATCATTTTCCCAATTTGGTTCAATCTAGATCACTCGCAAAAGATATTTAACTCGGTTTGATCCAAGGACAAGCTTCTTCACACCTCCAAATAAGGGTTATCTTGTACCATGTTGAGTTAAACACTTATAGCTTATTTTCTATATCAAACACTACGTTTACAAGCCCACAGACATGTCATATGTTACCATAAGACCATTTCAAGCATACAAGCAATAGTGGTACCATACAAGCATCAAATTCATTTGATTGTCATGAATGAGCCTTGGACATGATAGGCATGACTAGATGCACTAAACAAGTCCTTAGCAATGGAAGGATGACATGTCAATCAACTTTACCTTGCTTTGCTCGAAGGAGAGGCATGCCATATAATGGGGGGTGCATCAACACATATTGGAGAAGTCAAGTATGTTCAATTCATTCCTTAGCTTGCAAAACCTCTTCTCATAAAGTGGCTTGGTGAAGATATCGGCAAGTTGATCTTATGGGCGGACACTCCACCGGTGAAGTTTCTTACCCTTGCTCCCAAGTGCTAAACACAATGTGTATCATCTTTGTGCATGTGCGTTAACATATTTTCACAAACATTTTCAAGGGCGTTAGCACTCCACTAGATCCTAAATGCATATGCAATGAGTTAGAGCATCTAGTGGCACTTTGATAACCACATTTCGATACGAGTTTCACCCCTCTTAATAGTTCGGCTTTCAATCCTAAATGTGATCACAGTCTCTAAGTGTCTCGATCACTAAACCAAAAAACTCCTATGAATTTCACCTTTGCCTTGAGCTTTTTGTTTTTCTTTCCTCTTTTCCAAGTCCAAGCATTTGATCATCACCATGCCATCATCATCATCATCATCATCATCATTATGTTATGATCTTCATTTGCTTCACCACTTGGAATGTGCCACCTATCTCATAATCACTTTGAAAAACTAGGTTAGCACTTAGGATTTCATCAATTTATCAAAACCAAACTAGAGCTTTCAATCGGCCTCATATCCTTTTAGTCCGTTATTTGCTTTGTGACAATACGATATTTCTTACTTTGAGCGACTGGTTACATTTTATTGGCTGTTCTACCTCGATATTGATCGTGCATAGTACGCGGTTAAGGCACATATTGTCACAGAACCGTCCAATTTATTAGAGCACAAGTACAATAGCAATCACCGAAGCGATCAAACTGTCATACTTGTGCCCTTATAAACCTGGTAGTCCAACGAAATCATGAAGGATCTCAAACAACCAACATATAAACCAAGATCATAGAGATTCAACACAATTGGTCACATGTTACATCACAGTTCACAAATATTTCTCATACATCAGAGTTTGAATAATTATTACAAACCAAGTTTGAAAGTAGCGGAAGCAAAGTAGTTTAACATCAACATCACACATAGTTTAATACAAAGCCAGTGTCATAGTCATCTCCAAGGAAAAGCACAAGGGTGAGATGATATACAGAATGACCATTGTCCATGGTCCTAGTCCTCATCCACTGCAGGAGCATGGCAGTTCTTGCAGTAGCCGTGATACATAACGTTATCTGCAACAATGGGAATAAAACCCTGAGTACGAGAAGGTACTTAGCTAGACTTACCCGTCCAACTAATATACTAAGACACCAAAGAGTATGCAAGGCTTTATAAGTAGAGCTGGTAGACATTGTTTGCAGAAAAGGCTTTATAAGTAGAGCTAGTAGACATTGTTTGCAGAAAAAGCATAAGTTATCCAACATATCTTTAATTGTGAATCACCAGTTATTAATCCTATCTCACACTAGATTAGCACTATCCTATGCCAAACATGTTGGTACCATTAAGTCATCACAATAATAACCATATCCAGTTGAGTTCTTGCATAATCTCATAACCAACATTTCCATCATTTACTATGATGAAGTGTACTCCTGTCAGTTCTCACTATCCGGGAGAGACGGTGATTCAAATTGATTCCTACCCAGCTGGGGAATTATTCCTAACACACACCCATACTTCCCCCAACGAGGTCACATCAGGTCACCTTTGGGACAACTCAAGTACAATTGTTGGTAGGACCAGCGCCACACCCTCAAAGATACAACCAATCTGCCAAGGGTGCTCGGGACTCTAACCCACCCTTGGGCTTACGCCATTGGCTCTCCGCACATCCTTACTACCTCCAGGGTGCACACTTTAACTGCTCATGTCCCCAGCCTGAGTTGAGCTACTCGGCTTCACGGTCGGAATGACTTATCCGGCCAAGTATGTGAGAGGCGTGCGTTCAACATGACAAGATAAACCTCCAACGGCCGGACCTTAAACGATACAGATGGAATCACTACGATACCACAACATAAGACTCTGCTCAGTCGCTATTTATTCAACAATACCCGGTTATGTTCCACGATAGCACAATATAGCCAACTGTGATCAAGTTATCACCTATAGCTCGCAGGTAATAGGAAATCACCCGACTTCTACCGGTCTAAGCATAGCTAAGCATGATAAGCATTCCTGGACTTAAATAGGATTCAAGGAAGATATTTCTAGTCAAGGAAAGGTAATATGCAGCAAGTGTTTCCAAACAACTCCTATCACGTAATGCATCAATACGAATAACTTTAGGTGACATTAATAAAGTAGGGAGACTTATAATGCTCCGGGGCTTGCCTTTCACGAACATTGTCGGCTGATGATCGGGGCACTCGGGAAGGTGATCAACCTCAGGCTCTCCTTCTTTGGGAACCTCCTGATGCTGCACCTCCTGATTCTCCTCCTGTGGGTCGATGTCGAGCTCCACCAACGTGATCTCCTCGGTGGCACCTATTGCATGCATTATGCATAAGTGAGTCTCATTAATGCATAAGAGGGATCATAGATGATGTTATAGGGAAAGGTACATGCTGCAATAATGAGGTTAAGTTACACCATGATAACAATGCTAACTCCTTGATTACTGAGTAGGTGCATATCTCCTCTCTATTCAATACCGAAATTCTACACAAGACAATTTCAGAGCTACACATGGCAGTTACAAGTTTACATCATAACTGAAGTTCTACTTATCCGAATGCTGTGATCTTGGACTTTATAGAAAGCTTATAAAATTTCCTACAACTCTTATTTAATCACCAAAAGATAATTCACAATCTATCCTAACCAAAACAGACAATATATCTAGTGCTGTCTAGAAATTTCAGAGAACAAATATTTCGGAAGACTAACTTTAAACAGCTATAACTCCTAAACCTTTTGGCCTATTGCCCTGAAATTTTAACACAAGATAGATGAAGAAGTTCCCTACAACTTTGTTATTAACCATTTCTACAGAAAACATCATTTTGACTATGCAACATACCAAACCACAGAATCTTTACGGAAACACTTCTAAATCGAAATATAAAGCAATAATATTTTTACTACATGTAAGCATTCAAATTTTGACATCACCAAGTATACCAACAGTTTAAGAATGCCAAATACACTCAAGAAAACATAATGATAAAGCCCAAACTATTCATTTAAATTCCTTTATTAATTTAATTAGATGTTTAGGGAAAATAACAAATATATACCAAATTTCCACAATATATACCGTGCGCTTCTAGCTGGCAATGCGGGCGCGGTGATGCGGTGGGATCACGACGAAGCTGCTGCGGTGGCGAATGAGCGACGCGGTGCGAGATGGGGCTGGCAATGGAAATGGTGGTGCTGCACCGAGCTGCTACGGACGGAGGCGAGCGAAGGAGGAAGCAAGGGAGACGAAATGAGAGTGCGGAGCGTCACGGGCGAGCGCGGGGCGTGAAATGGTGCTCTCTGGCCCGACGTGGCCTAGCTGGTCAGGACGTCGGTGATGCGTGGCCTCCACGTGGTGGCCAGCGTCTGACGGCGGTCGGCCATGATGGCCAGCCGGTTCGCCATCAGAGCCAACGACTTCGGCCTAACAGCGTGATTTGGTGAAGCTTGATCTCCTAATCCGTAGCACCTTAGCATAAACAATCTTAACAACAATTGTAGCCCTATATACCATCTACAATTTCTATTTAAGGATCAAGGTCTAATTCTAAATGGTTAGTGAGTAAAATCATCCCAAAGTCGACTCAGCAAAACTGAAAATCAGAAAACACTTAGAAAATTTCTATGTGTAGAAAAACAGTGAAATGTTGATTTTTGTGAGCTCAAAAAGACCAAGCTATGCACTGAATTAGCTCATGACCCAAAAATAAAAGTTGTTGCTCTACTCAAATACTACAACTTTGCTTAAGGGTGCTTTGCCATGCAAAGACTCTGTGACATAATTCAAACTAGGTCAAACATACAACTTAATTTGATGACATACACCATAACTAGGACTTAGAGACCAAACTAGGCTTAGTCATGAATACCAAAGTTGTTCCTTATGCTATTCTAAACATGTTTAAGGTATTCCCAAGGTTCCACACACATTTCATACATTGGTTACATGTAAACCCCAACTTGAGTAAGGTAACTAAGTAACAATACATGCAATATAAGCCAACATAGATAGAATACATGATATGCTTATGCTCATGAATGCTCAATGATGATTGTGATCATGCAATATCAAGGTTAGATGCATGCTTAACACCTAGGGTGTTACAACCCTTCCTCCCTTAAGGAAATCTCATCCCGAGATTGCACGACCTACCATTCCTCATAGAAACTCGGATAAACCTCACGAAGATAGTCCTCATGTTCCCACGTAGGGTCTTGCTCACTATGATTATTCCAAATAACCTTGTAGAACTTGATGACTTTGCTACGGGTCACTCTTTCCATTACTTCAAGCACTTGAATTGGTCTTTCTGTATAGGTCAAATCCGACTGAATCTTGATACTAGTGGGTTCAATAGCTTCTTCGGGCACATGAAGACATTTCTTGAGTTGGGAGACATGAAAAACACTGAATATAGCTTTCATTTCTGGAGGTAACTGGAGTTTGTAGGCTACTAGCCCTTTTCGTGCAATGATCTGATATGGTCTGATATACCTAGGAGCAAGTTTTCGCTTCACTCCAAACCTTTGTACTCTCCTCATTGGGGATACCTTCAAATACACATAATCTCCAACTTGGAACACAATAGGACTTCTCCTCTTATTTGCATAACTCTTTTATCTTGATTGAGCGGCTTCTATATGTTGTCGAATGATTTGGACTCATTCTTCAGCTTCTTTGACAAAGTCAATTCCATAATACCTTCTTTCACCAGGCTCAATCCAATTTAGAGGGGTCCTACACTTGCGACCATATAAAGCTTCAAATGGAGCCATCTTGATACTCTCTTGATAACTATTATTGTAGGAGAATTCCACCAAAGGTAACCAATCCTCCCATGAACCCTTGGAAGAAATCGCACATGCCCTCAACATATCTTCCAAGATTTGATTTACACGCTCAGTTTGACCTGCGGTCTGGGGGTGATAAGCAGAGCTATGAATCAATGTGGTACCTAAGTACTTGTGCAGATGTTCCCAAAAATGATTAACAAATTGGGGCCCTTGATCTGATATAATACTCTTAGGTACACCATGCAATCTGACAATTTGCTCAATGTATAGCTTTGCATATTGATGAGGTGTATACTTGACATTGACAGGAATAAAATGTGCAGACTTGGTGAGACGGTCAACAATTACCCATATACAATCATGACCCTTTTGGGCATTTGGAAGTCCGACAATGAAGTCCATACTAATGTCATCCCATTTCCAACTTGGAATGGATAGTGCCTGAAGTAACCCTGCTGGTTTCATATGAATGGCCTTAACTCAGCAACAACTATCACATCTTGCAACATATGCCGCAATTTCTTTCTTCATTTTTGTCCACCAAAATCTGGTCTTCAAATCTTGGTACATCTTGCTGCTACCCGGATGAATGGATAGCTTGGAAGAATGAGCTTCCTCTAGGATTTGGTTCCTCAACTCCCTATCTTTTGGCACAACAAGCCGATCTTTAAACCATAGAACACCATTCTCATCCAATCGAAAATGCTCACTTTCTTCTTCTTTCATCCTTCTCTTGATATGGAATATACCAACATCAGTCTTTTGCAGCTCAATGATCTTTGACTCTAGAGAACAACTAACTGTGATATTTTTGAAGGACTGCCGGATGCAATAGGTTGAAACCATCTTCCAACAAAAAATTTCCATGATACTTCCAACTTAAGGCATCGGCAACTACATTGGCCTTTTTCGGATGATAATGCACTTCTAGGTTGTAATCCTTGATCAATGCTAACCATCTGCGCTGCCTCATGTTCAACTCAGGTTGAGTGAAAATGTACTTAAGTCTCTTGTGATCAGTGTAGATATGGCAAACATTACCAAGCAAGTAATGCCTCTAAATTTTTAGAGCATGGACCACTGCTGCAAGCTCTAATCATGCGTTGGTCAGTTGACTTCATGCTTTCTCAACTAGCGTGAGGTATAAGCAATGACTTGGCCTTCCTGCATTAAAACACACCCTAAACCAGTACCTGAGGCATCACAAAATACATCAAACGGTTTCTCAATGTCAGGCTGTGCCAACATAGGAGCAGTAGTTAACAAAGTCCACAAAGTGTGAAAAGCTGCTTCACACTCCGGTGTCCACATAAACTTTTCATCCTTCTAAAGTAACCTTGTCATAGGCTTGGATATCTTGGAGAAATCTAGGATAAACCGACGATAGTATCCAGCTAAACTAAGAAAAGTTCGAACTTCATGAACTAAGGTAGGATCTTTCCAATCCATCACTTCTTGCACCTTGGATGGGTCCACAGAAATTCCATCCTCAGATAATACGTGACCTAAGAAAGGTACCTTCTTCAACCAAAACTCACATTTACTAAACTTTGCATACAACTTATGCTCTCTTAGTCTCAACAATACCACTCTTAAGTGCTCTTCATGTTCTTCTACCATCTCAGAATAAATCAAGATATCATCGATGAACACAACCACAAACTTGTCAAGTTCGGGCATGAACTCCAAGTTCATCAAGTACATGAAGTAGGCAGGAGCATTGGTTAATCCAAAGGACTTGACTAAATACTCATAAAGGCCATACCTAGTGGAAAAAGTCGTCTTCTAGACTAATCTTGATTTGGTGATAACCTGACCTCAAATCAATCTTAGAGAACACTTTGGCTTTTGCCAATTAATCAAACAAGATATCAATGCGAGGCAAAGGATACTTGTTCTTGATAGTAACAACATTGAGCGGCCGATAGTCCACACACATTCGCAAAGACTTGTCCTTCTTCTTCACAAATATTGCGGGACAACCCCATGGTGATGAACTAGGGCGAATAAGACCCTTCTCTAAGAGTTCATGTAATTGAATCTTCAATTCTGCTAACTCATTGGGAGGCATTCTATATGGTCTTTGGGAAATAGGTGCGGTACCAGGTAACAATTCTATCTTGAACTCTATCTCTCTGTCCGGTGGTAACCCTAGCAATTCCTTAGGAAAGACATCCAGAAATTCACATACTACCGGAATATCAGCAAGGGCCACAGGCTGGATAGAGTTGGCCACATTATGGAGATTAAACTCCCTAGGAAGGGATACTAGAAAAGCCTCATTATTCTTGGGATCCCTCAACATAATGGTTCTAGTCGAGGTATCAATAAGAACACCATGGTTCTTCATCCAATTCATCCCCAAAATCACATCAATACCCAATCTCGGTAATATCACTAAGTTTGCAATATATTCCCATTCACTTATTTGGATGCGTACATCTCTAACTATCTGATTAGTAGAAATGTTACTCCCAGCAGCACTTATACAATAACCACCCTTGTCAACTACAACTGTTTTCTGATCATACTTGGATGCAAAAGTTGGACTCATGAATGAATGCGAAGCTCCAGAATCAAATAAAACAACTACAGGATGATGATTCACAAGAAACATACCAGCCGTGACAACCTCACCAGAGGGAATTTCTTCCATGGTGGTATAGTGCACATGTCCCTGACGTCCATTGGAGTTGCCTTGCTTCTGGTTGTTGTTCTTCTTGGGATAAGGGCAATTTCTTGCCCAATGGCCAGTCTTGTTACAGTTCCAGCATGGCATACTGCTAGGTGGAACGTTGGAGCTACCTTGTCCAGTGCTACCCTTAGGTAGGGCAATGGAGTAGGCCTTGTGATATACCTTCTGGTTCTGACTGGGCTGCGCCTTCTTCTGGGGTGGTCTATACTTTGGAGCAGGAGGGCGGAACTAGGGTCTCACAATGGTAGGAGCTTTGGACTGAGATACACCTACTTCAAAAGCTCTCTTGCGATTCTTGGAGGCTGTATAGATGTTGTTATGATTCTTTTGGGTTAATGCATCACTAATAAACTCACTGAATGTAGCACTTTTGTTGTTAGCTAGTGTCTTCATCAGCTTTAGGCTAAGTCCTCACTTGAAACTGGCAATCTTCTTTGCATTTATATCCCAAACTCTATGGCATACCTTGACAGGTTGTTAAAGGCATGCAGATACTCAGTTAAACTCTTAGTACCCTGCGTTAGCCTCATGAATTCTGTATGCTTCATACTCATCAGACCTGGGGGAATATAATGTCCCCTAAATGCAACCTTGAATTGATTCTAGGTGATTTGAGCATCTTCAGGCATAGTGGATCGATGATGACTCCACCATATGCTCGTCAGGTCCATGCAGCTGGTGCGATGCATACTCTATCTTTAGGTGCTCGATGAGCCTTAAAAGACGAAACTTATGTTTGATTGTATTCAGCCACTCATCTAACTGCAACGGTTCTTCGGCTTCCTTAAACACAGGAGGCTTGGTGTCGAGAAAGTCCTTGAAAGTGCTGAACTGGTTAGGTTCAGGTCCTTGATGCTGGTCTCTTCCACATCCTTGGCCAACATTCTGCGTGAGACCGTGCAACACTTCTCCCATGGAACGTTGAGTCTCCATGAGTTGAGCCATCATCTCTGCTGGGGTAGGATGCAGTGGTGGGGGAAGATCCTCATTGCCATTGCCACGGCCATCACTACCACTCGTATCATCACCAAAAGCTCCCCTACGAGTGCGCGTCATCTGTGAAATTGCAACAACAAGTGATTATTGGATGATGTCAAGAGATTGCAGAAGAATTGTATAATCATGGCATACTGTAATTACTGGAGAGAATCGTAAATTCATACAATAACATACAGGCACAATAATTCATTTCCACAACATAACATCACCAAATGATCGCTTATCGTGCTCGCAACGCATTCCATACATGCCAAATTTTCATGTCAAACACAACTGGAAATGCATTAAACAGTGCAATGGTCACAATTAGTACATTCATAGTTCCAACAACATCAGAAGGGTACATCATGAAATTGAGACCTACATACGAGTTCGTAACATAATGATCGAGAATAAGGAGCTAAGACATCAAGCTCGCAACTACTACAGCTTAGCTACTCCTGGGAGTGGTCGATGTCGACGTCGGACACACCATCACTATGGTCGTCCACCCAAGGCTCCACCTCTTCATCTTCGGGCTCTTCTTCAGCATCCATCTCCACACCATCATCTTCAGCAATCAACACATTAGGGCCTTCTTCCACCGCTGGAGCTGGAGGAATAATTGGGTTAATTATGTTGTTGAGGCGATGAACATCAATCTGAAGCTCCTCGATCTGGTGGATGAGCTCTTGCTCCCTATGCTCGAATTCAGTGGCCTACCTAGCAGCCTGGAATACTATCCTGATCCTAGCTACCTCTCTGTTTTTAGCAAGACGAATGACCTCGTCTCGCTCAGCACGGACGCCCTGTAATTCATCCCTCGTTGCATTTCTCTCTCTCACTACAAGGCCAAACCGCCTCCAGCGAGCTACTAAGGCTATCCCAAAGTTATCTATCTCATGCTGAGCTACCCTAATTGCTCTTTGGTGCCTGTGAACACATGCTCTCATCCTATCTGTGAGGCCTGTGCTCTTTGGAGCTCTAGCATGCAGTTGATGTAGCTATCTTGGCGTGAATAAAACATTCTCATAACTGCATACATAGCACTCATTGTAGCATTATTGCTTCCAATTCTTTCATCCCTGTCTCTGACTAAAGCATTACCGCCTTGCTGGGCCCAAACGGTTTGTGATGCATCAACACGGGGAAAAGATCCAACTGGCCCATTCACAAGCTCGTCCCCAAATTCCTGACAAATCTCACTGAGAACCTCAAATGCGGCTACTTGGGCACCTTCCCACGGGGTCTGTCCATCTGACTCTACACTCCATCCCTGCCACTGAGGATTGTCCTCATGGGCTGCAATAGTGACTCGCACATCATACCACCTCTGTCCTTCAGTTACTACCTCACTCCCAAAGTAGCAAGGCGGTTCTACGTACCCGACAGAGTTCAGCACCCGCCATAGTAAGGTGGGAGTCCCAAACAATGCCAGAAAAGTGTCACTAGCAACAGGGGCATCTGGTGCTGCCATCTGTAATAAAAGGTTACAATTAAGTGAGACACGCGTTATAGAAACGGGTTACTTAACAATAAGATCATTTAAGGGGAAACAATGCAATAGCATGAAGGAATAATGCACCATGATGTATGCTCGTTCCATATGTCCTCACAAATTTAGAAAAATAAGTCCTAACGACATACGAAGTGGCATACATACGTTCTCTCAATATAATCGTAATTAAACGAGCTACACGTTTCGTAGTTAGTGTACCTACAGAGAATTCATTTCAGCCCAACCCAACAGATATAAGTACATAAATGTAAATCTAGGCTCTAGGTTGAAACTAAATACTTTCATATATGTATACCCATACATATACTTCCATATCAAAGCTACCCGATGACAATTTATACCCACAATTAAATACGCACCATACACACATGCAAGCATGCATATACAGCCATGTCAAAACTAGCTCTCCTCGACCGCACACTCACGTCTTGCGGTCATACCACTCATCAACTTACATTCTTACCTTGGCATAGAGGCATTTGATCCATACATTACCACTCAAGTGAATGGCATCCATACAATAGCACGCCGTATGGACGACGAAAGTAAAAACCCCCATGTTAGTACTTAAATAGCCACCTAAAAGTCCTTAACTGGGCATAAAGGAGATGACCACTGGCACACTTTAGATTTTTTTATAACATAAAACCTTTGTTTTTAATTACACATATGACAAGTTTAATGTTGAATCCTTGCTCTGATGCCAGCTGTCACAGAGCCGTCCAATTTATAAGAGCACAAGTACAATAGCAATCACCGAAGTGATCAAACCATCATACTTGAGCCCATATAAACCCGGTAGTCCAATGAAATCATGAAGGATCTCAAACAACCAACATACAAACCAAGATCGTAGAGATTCAACACAACCGGTCACATGTTACATCATAGTTTACAAATATTTCTCATCCATCAGAGTTTGAATAATTATTACAAATCAAGTTTGAAAGTAGCGAAAGCAAAGTAGTTTAACATCAACATCACACGTAGTTTAATACAAAGCCAGTGTCATAGTCATCTCCAACCAAAAGTACATGGGTGAGATGATATACAGAATGACCATTGCCCATGGTCCTAGTCCTCATCCACTATAGGAGCAAGGCAGTTCTTGCAGTAGCCGTGATACATAACGTTATCTGCAACAATGGGAATAAAACCCTGAGTACAAGAAGGTACTCAGATAGACTTACCTGTCCAACTAATATACTAAGACACCAAAGAGTATGCAAGGCTTTATAAGTAGAGCTGGTAGACATTGTTTGCAGAAAAGGCTTTATAAGTAGAGCTGGTAGACATTGTTTGCAGAAAAAGCATAAGTTATCCAACATATCTTTAATTGTGAATCACCAGTTATTAATCCTATCTCACACTAGATTAGCACTATCCTATGCCAAACATGTTGGTACCATTAAGTCATCACAATAATAACCATATCCAGTTGAGTTCTTGCATAATCTCATAACCAACATTTCCATCATTTACTATGATGAAGTGTACTCCTGTCAGTTCTCACTATCCGGGAGAGACGGTGATTCAAATCGATTCCTACCCAGCTGGGGAATTATTCCTAACACACACCCATACTTCCCCCAACGAGGTCGCATCAGGTCAACTTTGGGACAACTCAAGTACAATCGTTGGTAGGACCAGCGCCACACCCTCAAAGATACAACCAATCTGCCAAGGGTGCTCGGGACTCTAACCTACCCTTGGGCTTATGCGATTGGCTCTCCGCACATCCTTACTACCTCCAAGGTGCGCACTTTAACTGCTCGTGTCCCCAGCCTGAGTTGAGCTACTCGGCTTCGCGTGGAACGACTTATCCGGCCAAGTATGTGAGAGGCGTGCGTTCAACATGACAAGATAAACCTCCAACGACCGGTCCTTAAATGACACAGACGGAATCACTATGATACCACAACATAAGACTCTGCTCGGTCGCTATTTATTCAACAATACCCGGTTATGTTCCACGATAGCACAATATAGCCAACTGTGATCAAGTTATCACCTATAGCTCGCAGGTGATAGGAAATTGCCCGACTTCCACCGGTCTGAGCATAGCTAAGCATGATAAACGTTCCTGGACTAAAATAGGATTCATGGTAGATATTTTTGGTCAAGGAAAGGTAATATGCAGCAAGTGTTTCCAAACAACTCCTGTCACGTAATGCATCAATACGAATAACTTTAGGTGACATTAATAAAGTAGGGAGGCTTATAATGCTCTGGGGCTTGCCTTTCACGAACATTATCGGTGATGATCGGGGCACTCAGGAAGGTGATCAACCTCAGGCTCTCCTTCTTCGGGAACCTCCTGCTGCTGCACCTCCTGATTCTCCACCTGTGGGTCGATGTCGAGCTCCACCAACGTGATCTCCTCGGTGGCACCTATTGCATGCATTATGCATAAGTGAGTCTCATGAATGCATAAGAGGGATCATAGATGATGTGATAGGGAAAGGTACATGCTGCGATAATGAGGTTAAGTTACACCAAGATAACAATGCTAACTCCTTGATTACTGAGTAGGTGCATATCTCCTCTCTATTCAATACCAAAATTCTACACAAGACAATTTTAGAGCTACACATGGCAGTTAAAAGTTTACATCATAACTGAAGTTCTACTTATCCAAATGCTGTGATCTTGGACTTTGTAGAAATCTTATAAAATTGCCTACAACTCTTATTTAAACACCAAAAGCTAATTCACAATCTATCCTAACCAAAACAGACAATCTATCTTGTGCTGTCCAGAAATTCCAGAGAACAAATATTTCAGGAGACTAACTTTAAACAGCTATAACTCTTAAACCTTTTGGCCTATTGCCCTGAAATTTTAACACAAGATAGATGAAGAAGTTCCCTACAACTTTGTTATTAACCATTTCTACAGCAAATATTATTTTGACTATGCAACATACCAAACCACAGAATCTATCCAGAAACACTTCTAAATCGAATTATAAAGCAACAATATTTTTACTACATGTAAGCATTTAAATTTAAATGCCTTTATTAATTTAATGGTAAAGCCCAAACTATTCATTTAAATGCCATTATTAATTTAATGGTAAAGCCTAAAATATTTTTTACTACATGTAAGCATTCAAGAATGACAAATACACTCAAGAAAACATAATGGTAAAGCCCAAACTATTCATTTAATTGCCTTTATTAATTTAATTAGATGTTTAGGGAAAATAACAAACATATAACAAATGTGCACAATAAATTCTTAGAAAATTACAGTGGCTTCCAAGTGCTACCAATAGACTACTGTAAAATTTTCATGCCATTTCACCAAGTATAACATCCTTTACCAAAATGACAAGCTAGCATGGCCTATTTTAGTGAAAAGAGTAAACCCTATAGAAAAGTGTCAAACAATAGATTATATATTTGTCCTAGCTTCATATTAGTGCTATACTACTGTACAAAAATTTGCATATCAATATGTTACATATTTTTGTCCCTACAATTTTCCTCAGAAAATGCCATTTATTAATAGATAAATAGAAATACCCTACTTCAATCAAGTTTACAGCAAGTTCATTATTTTTCCTAGCTAGAGCATGTCAACACAAAACCAACAAAATTGGAATCACCATTTTATGAGTTTTCTAGCTCAAGATATCTATTTTACAAGTTTACTAACATTAAAAAGCACTTGTTTAACTATATTTTAATCACCAAGAAAAATACCATAAAATGTAAATTTCATATTTTATAAAACACTATACTTCATGAGGATTACAAAAAAATTTGGTTCATAAGAATTGGACCTCTAGAACTCCACCTATGATTTTTCAAAGTTGCATACAAATATGAAAATAAATGAACTAGCTTTTCACTCTATGCCACTGACAGCCAGGACCCACGCATCAGACGGGCCCGCACGTCAGCGATGGCAAAACAGAGGAACGACACGGGATGGCCGGAGTTCGCCGACGGCGAGCTTCTCCGGCGACAACACCGGTACTACCGTGATCCCTAGGTCATCCCGCACCTATTGAGCTATCTAGTTGGACCTATTGCCGGAGCTAACGACGGCGGCAGCGTTCATGGTGGTGCGGCGGAGCGGGTCATCGGCGAGGCACTGGGGCTGGCCATGATGACTTGATCTAGGGTCTCGGCCAAGCTTCTACATGCTACGTCGAAGCTAGCGCGCCAACTAGCGTGACCCACGGTGGTCGGAGACAACCCAGCCACGGCGACGGGACACGGCGGCGGAACAACGACAAGGGCCGCACGTGGCACGATGGCTTACCGTGCCCTTCTAGCTAGCAATGCGGGTGCGGTGATGCGATGGGATCACGACGGAGCTACTGCGATGGCAAATGAGCGATGCGGTGTGAGCTGGGGCGGTAATGGTGACGGCGGCGCTGCACCGAGCTGTTGAGGCTGCTGCAGATGAAGGCGAGCGAAGGAGGAAGCAAGGGAGATGAAATGAGAGCGCAAAGCGTCACGAGCGAGTGCGGGCGTGAAATGGCGCTCTCTAGCTCGACGTGGCCTGGCTGGTCAGGACATCGGTGATGTGCGTCCTCCATGCGGCAGCCAGCATCTGATGGCGGTCGGCCATGATGGCCAGCCGGTTCGCCATCAGAGCCAACGACTTCGGCCTAACAGCGTGATTTGGTGAAGCTTGATCTCCTAATCTGTAGCGCCTTAGCATAAACAATCTTAGCAACAATTGTAGCCCTATATACCATCTACAATTTCTATTTAAGGATCAAGGTCTAATTCTAAATGGTTAGTGAGTAAAATCATCCCAAAGTCGACTCAGCAAAACTGAAAATCAGAAAACACTTAGAAAATTTCTAAGTGTAGAAAAACAGTGAAATGTTGATTTTTGTGAGCTCAAAAAGACCAAGCTATGCACTGAATTAGCTCATGACCCAAAAATAAAAGTTGTTGCTCTACTCAAATACTACAACTTTGCTTAAGGGTGCTTTGCCATGCAAAGACTCTGTGACATAATTCAAACTAGGTCAAACATACAACTTAATTTGATGACATACACCATAACTAGGACTTAGAGACCAAACTAGGCTTAGTCATGAATACCAAAGTTGTTCCTTATGCTATTCTAAACATGTTTAAGGTATTCCCAAGGTTCCACACACATTTCATACATTGGTTACATGTAAACCCTAACTTGAGTAAGGTAACTAAGTAACAATACATGCAATATAAGCCAACATAGATAGAATACATGATATGCTTATGCTCATGAATGTTCAATGATGATTGTGATAATGCAATATCAAGGTTAGATGCATGCTTAACACCTAGGGTGTTACACGTATGATCTTAAAGAGGTTTGCTGGCTAGTTAAATCTAGTCTATAGTTCGCTATTATGGCTACAACGATCCGGTCGATCCCCACTGATGGCACTTTAGATTGGAGGATGCTAGTTGGTAGATTTGTTCCCAATCAGGCGTGACCTTTGCTGTTTGCTATGCCTGCATCGGCTAAATAGCCGATCGCCTGCACTTTAATGCTCATAGTATGTCTTCGTGATCATGTTAAATATGAGTATATCCATTTTCTTTAAAGATTTAATCTGTTATCTTTGTTATAGCTGCCATCGATCCGGTCGAACCCCACTATTAAAGATGATAGGTTAGGTTTGACGAGTTGATAGGTCTGCTCGTATTGAATAGTCGATTGTTCACATGCTGTGACCCTTTTCCTACTGGAATCGGCTCTTTTAGCCAATTCGCCTGTGCCTTCACAGATATAGCATGTCTTTTAGAAACCTGTCAAGGTATGGATAGTTTTGTGAATTCTTTGGCTTTAGTTTGTTGTTATCATCATAGCTACATCGATCCAGTCGAACCTCACTGTTGATGATAGCGGATTAGATTCAGAGCATTTGTAGAACTTTTCGTATTAGACAGTCGATTTGTTTGCATGTTATATCCTTTTTCGTCAGACTCATTGGCTCAATGCTTCATACTGGTTATATTTTCTCTAGCTGATGATTTTACTTACATATGTGTGCACCATATTCGTCATCATAAATATAATCACAACCTACGAGTGTTACAGTCCTTAACAGCCGATTTTCTTCTTGTGTCGGCTATTCGATCGATTTTCCTGTCTGGCTATTGGCCCACTGGATCACCGGTGTTGCCGACCACTCACCAGCGTTGCCGACCATGACTAACGTTGTCCGACCACACAGTATGACTAGAGGGAGGACAATGATAGTTCATGGTTGGCATCACTAGTGCGTGCTCGGCAACAATAGTGAGTGGTCGGACATCTCCGTACTGAAGATCCAGTGGGCTAACACTGGCTGCTCTCGAAGTGGCACACTTGGAACTATCTGGGCAAGACTGGCATGTTCCACCTTAAATTACTGATAAACTTTCTCACCTTGTGAATTGCAGGTCAAATTGACTAGACGCCCTCGGGAGGAATTCACAGGGTCGACTGGTCCTGTGTTGAAGCCAAGCGGATCTCTAGCCTTGCTCCGTCAAGCATATCCTTCTGGCCTGCTGTGTGCTCGACGCATCGACACATTTTTGCACTGATAGAACCATACCTTCGCAGCATCTCAACAGCAATACTGCCCAATTTACCCAATCCTAAACTCCACTCAAATTCACCCGTCCACTTTAACCACTGCCTACTACCCAAACTTCCTACCCGCATGGAAACCAAGTACTCAGTAGTAGGGGCTGACTAACAACCAACGGGCGAAGGCCAACCTCACTTACATAAACCCGAGGCCTCCACACATAACATTCATTGATACCAACCAGTCATCCCAAATACATAATTGATAGCTAGAGGCATTGCCTCCGCCTCCAACAACACAGCTCGCAACACCCAAAAATGAACCTAACCTAGAGAACCAACTCAACCCTCACACACTGCTTCCAACCATCAGCTTGATATTGCCCATGGGGGCTGATGGAGTTCCAAACTAAGAAGCAGAAGAAGGATCACCATAGGTTGGTCAACAACATAGCAGTTCAAGGCCCAATACATTACATAGATTGGTCGAAGATGCCAATCACCTTTTCAGAACAAGATTTGCGGCTGAAGAGCTACCCTCATACTGACACCATGGTAATCAAGGACAACATTGCAGGATGGGAAATCAATAGGGTTCTCATAGACTCCGGAAGCTCTATAGATATTATCTTTGTAAATGCCTTCAACTAGATGAAGCTTAGCAGAAGTCAGTTACAGCCTTCGGACTCACCACTAATTGGTTTTGGAGGGAAAAGGATAGATGCATTAGGAAAAATATCCCTCCCAGACTCCTTTGGAGGTCAAGAAAATGCAAGAACAAAATATGTAATCTTCGACGTAGTAGATCTCTACTACCCCTACAACGCCATCTTTGGAAGAGGGTTCCCAAACAAATTCAATGTAGCCATTCATATGGATTATCTGTGTATGAAAATACTGGCCTTGCATGGAATTATCACAGTTCATGGCTGCCAGAAGGAAGCAAGAAATATAGAAAGAGCCATCTACAAGTCGTAGTGCAACATCAACTCCATTGAAGCAGCTAAAACTAATTCAACAAAGCCTCCGGACATGCTGAAGGGAAAAACAGATCTCAAGGATCAGGAAGAAACAAAGATAGTCCCATTGGAAGATGCAGTCCCATACAGGAAGGTCACGATCGGAGGCAACCTGTCAAAAGAAAAGGAAGAAGAGCTCATAAAAACCTTAGCCAAAAACAAAGACGTCTTCGCCTGGTCGGCCTCCGACCTAAAAGGGGTCAGCAGGGACATTATACAATACTCCCTTGACATCAACCCCAGAATAAAATAAAAAAAGCAGCGACAAAAGAAAATGTTGGAGGAGAGAATTTTAGCAGCAAAATATGAAGTTCCAAGGTTGTTAAACGCAAACATCATGAGAGAGGTCAAGTACTCAGAATTGCTAGCGAATGTAGTACTGGTGTAAAAGAAAATTGGAAAGATGAGAATGTGCATAGACTTCACAGATCTAAACAAAGCATGCAAGAAAGATCTATTTCCACTACCAATAATAGACACCCCCATTGACAAGGCAATAGGATGCAAGCGTTTCTCTCTCCTAGATTGCTTCTCAGGATACCACTAGATTTGGCTCAAAAAAGAAGATGAGGAGAAGACAAATTTCACTACCCCTTCGGAACTTATTGTTACACAAGAATGCTTGAAGGATTGAAAAATGCTGGATCAACCTTCACCAGAATGACGAAGGCAGTCCTCAGCCCCCAGCTGCAGAAAAACATTATAGCCTATGTCGATAATATTGTGGTGATGAGTAAGGATTAGGGAGACCACATAGCAGATTTAAAAGAAACCTTCACCAATCTAAGAGAGGCTAGGCTAAAACTCAACCCAGAAAAGTGTGTCTTCGGCGTAAGCAGAGGTAAAATGCTCGAGTACATCATAAGACCCGAAGGCATAAGAGCCAACCCAAATAAAACAAAGGCCATAATTTCAATGGTGGAACCATCAACCAAAAAGTAAATCTTAAAACTCACTGGAAGAATAGCAGCGTTGAACAGATTCATCTCAAAGTTAGTAGGACATAGCCTCTCATTCTTCAAAGCTTTATGAGGCGGAGATAAAGTGGAATGGGGGCCAGAACAATCAAAGGCCTTCCAACAACTCAAAAATTATTTGGCTACCAAACTCATGGTAACAGTGTCGGATCCAGAGGCACCATTGCTGTTATATGTTGCAGCCTCTGACCATGTGGTTAGTGGGGTGCTCGTCCAAGAGAAAGAAGAAGAGTCAAAGGTCATTCAGCAGCCGGTATACTACATCTCAGAAGCCCTATTAGGAGCAAAGCTGAACTATACAGAGATAGAAAAAATGGCGTATGCGGTGCTAATCTCCTCAAGGAAATTGAAGCATTATTTCCAAGCACATGAAATCACAGTACCATCTTTGCAACCATTAGGGGACATACCCTGCAACAAAGAAGCCTCCAAAAGAATAGAGAAATGGGCAACAAACCTATCCTAGTTCGAACTCAACTATATATCAAGAACAACAATCAAGTCGCAGGCATTAGCAGATTTTATGGCAGATTGGACACTTTTAGCACAACAAGCCCCGCAGCCTTAGCCCCAAATCTAGACACTTTACACAGACAGGGCCTGGGGGCATCTAGGCGCTAGGGCCTCCACCATCTGGCCTCCGCACGAAGTATGCAGCAAGGGTGGAATTCAAAGCAACAAATAATATAGCAGAATACGAAGGCCTTATACTAGGCCTCAACAAGGAAAATGCACTAGGAGCAAGAACACTATTGGTAAAAATAGACTCCCAAGTCATAGCTGGACAAGTTGAAAAAGAATACATGGCACAGGAACCAGAACTGGCCAAATACCTGGCCACAGTAAGAGCTCTTGAGCGGAGATTCCAGGGATTCACCCTCTAGTACATACCAAGAGCAGAAAATGCAGAAGCGAATGAATTGGTGAAGACTGCAGCAAACAACTTGCCCATACCAAATGGAGCCTTTTATCAAGTACTGCAAGCACCAGCAACGCAGGCCACGGCGAAGGCATTCAAAACAATCCTAGTCACTAAGTCTAAAGACCAGAGGCAATTGATCATAGATTGCCTCAACAACGTGCATCACACAGAGGATGAGGCGAGTACAGCTAGAATGGTAGCGAGAGTAAGAAACTATACACTAATAGAGGGAATACTGTACAAAAAAGGGGTTGTCCAGCCGCTACTCAGGTGCATATCTCAAAGCGAAGGCAAACACCTTCTACAAGAAATTCATTCAGGTTCATGTGGCTGACACATCAGTCCAAGGCACTATCTGCGAAGGCCATCAGGCAAGGGTTCTATTGGCCTACCCACATTAAGGACATAGAAGAGATTGTCAAGGCATGCCAAGCATGCCAGAGCACCTCCCCACACCAGTCAAAACCTTCGGCCGTTGTACAACTCATCCCACCCACTTGGCCCCTCCAAAGATGGGGGATGGACCTAGTTGGGACGTTACTACCATCACAAGGGGAAACAAGTTTGCAGTAGTAGCCATAGAATATTTTACAAGGTGGATTGAGGACAAACCACTAGCCAAAATCATATTAGAGATAGTAAAAAAGTTCTTCTGGTAGAACATAATTTGCAGATTTGGAGTACCAAGAACCCTAACAGTAGACAATAGAAAATAATTTGACTCGGACAACTTCAAAGAATTTTGCAAGATTATAGGTGCCAAGGTTGCCTTCGCCTCAGTCTACCAACCAAAATCAAACGGAGCAGTGAAAAGAGCTAATAGAGTGATATTCTCAGCAATAGCAATGACTCTATTCAACCTTCGCAAAGGCAAATGGGTAGAGGAATTACCGAATGTAGTATGGTCCCATAACACTACAGCCTCTAGAACAACATGCTTCACACCATTCAAACTCTTGTACGGTAAAAGCAATGCTGCCCGAAGAAGCCAGGCATCAGAGCCTCGGCGTCATAAAACAGGCACTGGCTGAAGATGAAGAATACTCCAAAGAAACAATTGAGGGCACAAGACTGGAAGTAGTTGAAAACATTACAAAATACCAAGACCAAACCAAAAAATGGAGAGACAGCAAAGTGATTAGGAAAATCATACAAGATGGAGACCTAGTCCTCAGAAGGAGACCTAATGTTGAAAATGTTGGAAAGCTCCAACCAAAATGGGAAGGCCCTTATTTGGCGAAGGCCGCCGGAAGACCAGGGTCATTCTACCTGACCGACGGTGAAGGCAGAACAACAACACATATCTAGAACATCGATAGTTTGCATAGGTTTTACATCTAAATGTAAAAAGGTGACCTCCATGGAACTATAAGTGAAGGTCATCAAGTTTCTAGTTTTTGCATTTTTAAATTTCATGCAAAAAGGCTTGCACTCTTTTCCTCACAAAGGGGCTCCTAATGGAGGTGAGCTTTTAATGAGACAAGTTCCATGTAAAAACCTCTAAAAATATAAAGAGGAACCCCCCCAAAAAAATACCATAAAAGGCAAAGGTCAAAAGTGGCTAGCAACGCAGCCACAATATTCGATGACAGCATTACAACAGAGGACCCTCCAGTGCTTTAGACAAAGGCTCTAGAGCATGGAATGACCTCCTCGGCTAAAGTAGCCTGCAACCTTGAGAAAGACCTGTCCATACTCAGGCTTCAAGGATTTATCAAAATGGCCAAAAAGGACAACGCTAACCCGATAAAGACCTACCTTCGGCGTAGGCATCAGGGAGAGGCTTATCGTTAACAAGCTTTAGTTAACTGCCAAAATTAAGAGCTAAAGTACAATAGTAGTAAAGGCCAAAAGATACGCCAGGTACACAGAAATCCCAACTTAAAAACATATCCAAGCAATAAACACCAGCCAACCACCATGAGGTATTAAAACATACAATTGGTAGACTATAAAATCCGGAACCCCGCCGCCGCAATAGCCCCAGTCAGTGCATTTTCATACCACTTCCCCCAAAAGAGCACCAGGGGGAATCAAACCAGTCAAAAAAAACAATACACTATAGAGCCAACCGAGAGGGAAATGGAGGCCATAGTCTCCTTAGAAATGAGAGACCAGAAGGTATCGTGCGAAGACTCGTAAATCCAACAACTTGTGTAGCCCGGCGAAGGCCACGTTCTGGCCATACACATCATCCACCTGATGTCGGAAAGCCTCCACGAGGCCTAAAGTGATCTGAGATTGGCAGTAGCTTGTTAGTGTCAGAGGTTGTGGGAGGGTATCGCACGAAGGCTCGTAACATCCCCCGCAACCGAAGACACCTTCTGGCATGACCCGACATCAACCATGTTCGACGGGAGCGTAGCTGCTCCAGCATGGCCGAAGGCCAAAACAAGAAAGTCTAGGAGCAAGCAGAAACAATGTTCAAGAAATGCTTCTTTGACCTTCATTGCTTAATCAAATTGCTCTGTGGCCTCTTGAGAAGCATCAAGAATAAAAATCAGCAGCTCCAATGAATGCTCAAATTGCGCCATAGCCTTCGCAGCATCAGCAAGATCAAACATGAGCACCTCAGCTCCTCCGCTACGACATGGTAGAACTTCCCTGTCAACTTCAAGCAAGCACGGAGGCGGAGGCCAGAGCGGCAAAACAAGCACCAAAGCCTCTGCAAGGCGCCCAAGGTCAAAACCAACAACTCAGCTCCTTTGTGCAAGAACACATACTCGTATTCAACATCGGCCAGAGAAGAGAGAAGTGGAGGGAAAATGAGAAACCAAGGCATAGGAAATGTAACCCTTCGGCCGAGTCAAAAATTATAATAAGAAATCCTTTGTAATAAGAAATGCACAAATAAACAATCAAGGAAAACTTTATTTCAAAGCAGATATAATTACAACAGTAGCGTATTAGAAGCGCAATAGTACAAAAGCCCAAAGGCGGCAAAGGAAAAAGAGAAGGCACTAAGGCCTCCCAAGTAATAGCCACAAAGACGCGAAGGCCAGCCAAACAAAGTCAATTAAAAAACTAAGGACGACGCCCTCGCCAAGCTAATGATCTGGTAAACTCCACACGTTCATTGTCAATATCATACTTCACAAAATCAAACATATCATGAACAGAACGATGAGGGAAGTTTCCCACCAATATTTCCATAATTCACCATTAACATAAATGCCATCTTGATACATAATAACAGGAGGCACGTCCTGCACAGCCCCAGCGAAGGAGACCTATGCAGGACAAGTTCACAATTTAGACCTAAATATATACAACTGTGGCACATCGCCTTCAACCAAGCCTAAGAAAACTAACTAAAACCTACACTACACCTCTCAATCAGCAGGAGTAGATGTGGGCTCTGGGGGCTACGGGGCCTCAGCTGTCGGAGATGGAGCCTTCGGAGCCAGCACCTCCGTAGCCGGTGAAGATCGCACACCAGCAATTCCACATGCAGTTTCCTTCTTCTACAACTCCTGCAGAAATAATACCAAGTTATAAAAACAGCAAACAAGCACTAAAAAACCTAAGATAGAAACAAACAAGTTACAAATGAAAAACTAATCTCAGCTCGGCGTGCCTCTGCCATTGAGCGAGCCTCCGCCCGGCCAAACCTCACCCAAAATGACTTCATGAAGCGGCGGACTGATCTTTGGATATCACACAAAGTCATTCCAAGGTTGGTCGGGCCCTCAAGATCTCTCTCCTTCACATCCTTCGTATGCAGGCAGCCATCCTACGCTAACATCTTTGAAAGATTTGTGGCGGAGTCCAAAGCTCCAAAATCCACAGCACTCCAACGAAGTCAGGGAGCTTCATGAAGTTGGGCTTCAACTAGGAGAAGATGTTGAATGCCGAAGGCTTAGAAAGCAGCGGTGGCGTAGAGCCTCCGAACTGCTCAAGCACCCCCACATAAAGCTCAACCACCGCCAGCCCGATGGACTTGGCATCCTCAAGGCGCTTAGATAACATATCTACTTGCACCTTTAAGGCAGCGCCAGACTCCCTCTCGACATCCACCTCTTTCAGAAGGCTGTTGGCTAACTCAATGGCCTTCAGGGCGCGTTCAGCAGCTGGTAGATCGGCAGCCTTCGCGCCATCAACCTCCTTATTTAGCAAGTCAACCTTCTTCTGGAACTCCTCTAGTTCAGCACGGATAGTGCGAAGGCCACCAACCTCCCATACAAGCGAAGTCTTTTGGCCTCTAGAGTCTCTACCTCCTTCAAGGCCTCGATGGCCAAATTGCGGTCAACCACCTCCCACGTGCCACGCTCTTCGATGGCCTCCAAAAGATAGTGATTGCCAAAACAAGCATCAGCCATAAGCAAAAAAAAGAAACATACCACACATTGCTGCTCCAAGTTCATCTGCAGCAACTTGAAGTAGTCTACGTTTTTCAGGTGGTGGCGAAGGTGGCCTAGCAGCAAATTAAGTGTAAGAAACGTAAGACAAAAAGTAAGAAAATAAAAGATATAGGAAGGACAACCAACTATATCATTATGAACAGCTTGAAGCACATCTGCCCACCCACTTATTGTGCTGTCGGAGGCACCTAGAATAGAAAACAAAATCACAAGACCGAAAACAAAAATAATGTAGAAACGAAAAACAAGAAATAAAAAGTAACCTTCGCCCACATCCAAGCCAGCGCCAGATGGATGAGGAGTCAGACCCCCAAGCGGAGGCCTCGGAGGGGCTCCCAAGCCAATCCAGGCGAGGTCCACACCCAAAGGGTCATTAGGGTTTTCATCAGCCCTCCCAAGGGCCTCCGTCAAGCCCCTAGAGAAATAAAAAACTAGTCTCAATAAAATAAGAAAGCTTAAGCACTAAAGGAATAGCAATGCTAAAAAGCAACTCACAAAGATGCAAAGGACTCAGGACACTGTCTAAGCCTCCGGCATCCTCGGTGTTGTAACCGGTGGCCTAAAATTCTATGCCCCAAGACAGAGCAACTAGAGAGCGTGCCTCCACCTCATCCTTGGACACCTCGTCGAGACTTGCCGTAGGTCGGCGAAGACCAGTACCAGCGGCATCCCCCTCTCTAGGCGGAGAAGCATCACCACCACCACCACCATCGTCCTCAGAGCCAAAATTTTGTCACTCAAAACACCGGGCATAGGCGCCACGGTGGAGGGTTCAGCAGCAAGGCCACCGCCCGCACCTTGGAGGTCGGTATCCACCAAATCATCACCGCCAAGATCCAAGGAGGCAGCAGAGCGCTCACCTCCTATTCCGATAGCAGTAGAACCAGAGCCTCCGCCAACGTTCTTGACAACCTCCTCGTCATCATTAGCAGAGGCAGCTGCAGATGCATCGACGGAGGCGACAATAGAAGTAGCCCTAGTCTTCCGCCTCTTGGTAATGACCTTAGATGCAGTAGCCCCCTTCCTCTTCCTCGCCTCCGCCATAGCAGTTACATTCTTGGCAGCATCATTCCTTGCCTTGTCCTCTATGGACTTATGCACCTTCGCAGGAACATCATGTTCCTCGTGGTGGATCCTGAATTCCTCAAAAACTCTATTAAGTCGGGGCATCATACCAGTGATGGCCTAGCACGCTAGATACTCCCTGTCGGACACCTCACCAAGTATCCCACGTGCCCCAGCCTCGGCGGACTTCACCAACTTCTCCACAGCCCGGCCCTCCTTCTTCTCAAAACCAAAGCACGGGAAGGAACCATGACACCTTCGCCAAACATAGGCAGACTAACCATCTCAATGGTCATGGTAGGCCTGTTCCTACTGAGGGGCTAGCAGTTAGCCGCCACCATCTCCTTGACCAAGTCACGACCTCCAGAGTATCGGTAGGCTAGAGCGAAGGCCCTGTCGCATGCTTCACAACCATCCTTAGTCCTCGGACTTGGGGTTCCCTAAGTCAGAGGCCTCATTAGAGTCATCACCGAGGCTAGCGGATAGCGGGTATTCTTCTTCCCGTCTAAGCCGGTAGATGTCATGCCTCCGGTCCTCACGTAGAACTAATACTGCATCCAATCCTTTGACCACTTGTTCTTCTGGGCGAAGAAGATCTCCAACTTCTCGCCCTTTTGGGCCCTCCACAGCATAAAAGCGTAGCTCCCATACTGTGCCACCAGCTGATCTTTGCCAACTCACTTAGGCTAGCGCTGGAGCTCGTAGTAATCACAAAAAGTACCAACATTAGGCTCCACGCCATAAGACAAGGAGGCCCAACAAAACTTACTCAGGGTAACTATTACATTGGGCGTTAGATGGTGAAGTTGTACCTCAAACACCTCCAACACCTAGCGAAGGAAGCGTGCCGCCAGGAAGCGAAGGCCACAGAAAAAGAAATCCCTAAAAACCAAGGCATCAGCGGCCTTTGGCTTAGGAATTGTCTCCCCCTCTAGAGGCTTCACCATAGCATCCCCAAAGCAGCCCAGCTATCGCAACTCCTCAATCATGTCATTAGTCATGAGAGAAGGCCTGAAATCCCACGTCTTGGATGTGCCAGCCATGTCTCCTGCCTCTTCAGCGGTGATTAAGTTTGCGACGGAGGCCTGAACTCTAGAATGATCCTCTTCAAGCCCCAATGCCTCCGCACTAACAATCATGCACTCCTCAAACTACACAAACCACCCACTAGACCTAACACAAATAAGGCGACAGTATGGCCCAAAGAAGGAAGTCCAGCGTGAAGGAGGGCTGACAGGCGTAGCCACTTCTAAAACTTAGAAATAGCCCAAGAGGGGAGAGAAGGCAAAAACCAACTAGGCAAAAGCCGGGTGGAAAGGGACAGCATAGGAAGCAGCAGTAGTGAAAGTGATGGCTAGGATAGGGATGGGGGGCCTTCACCTACCATCCCTTATATACCCCGTAGCGACGCTTTGATTTCCGGGGCCACTGGTCACACCCATTCAAAAACACGTCGTTTCTGCAGCCACCGCGGTGAATCAAATAACGACACGCCACCAACGCAGCGGTCTGATCCAGGTGTCCTAGGGGGGAAAGGGGGGAAAGCCTTTGTGTTCGCAAGAGCCTTCGCACCTCAGAGCCTGAGGACTAGGTTTCATGGGAAAGGCCCGCATGGGGGAAGCCTCCGTGCCACAGAGCCTGAGGACAATGTTTTGAGGGCAAGGTCGGCCAGCATCAGACCAAGCCCTCAAGGGGGGAACTGTTTGGACACGGTTATGAGTCACGGAGGCCAGGGCCCACAACAACAATGAAAGCCAACAATTAACGAATTTTATGAGTGATGTGCAGGAAGAGAAGATGAAAGCCTCCGCCCAATCGGCCGATTAGGGCAAAGGAGCAGAGGATGTGGCAAAGGCACCCAAATGTGGTGCGAGGCAGAGGCTCCGACGCCCTAGACGGAAGCTTCGATGCCATGAACAGAGGCTCTAGCAACCAGAGCGAAGGCGCCTGGATGCATTCAATGGTGAAGGCTCGGGCGGCACCCATGGAGGCTACGGAGAGTTGGTGCACAGGTACGGGCGAAGGTCGCCCTGGATGAAGGCCCCAAGAGTCGAGGGACTTCCTGAAGGACAACGGTGCTGGCTTGTGGGCCACAGATGAAATCTCGGTTGTGGCCCATCAAGCAAAGGCGGTTGAAGGTGAAGGCACCCAAATTACCCTTAGCAGTTTGTATTAGTATAGGAATATTCTGAGGATGTACTATAAATATCAAGGGGTAAAATTGTAAAACAGTAGCCATAGCAAGCGGTGCCCTATAAAAGGAGAACACAAACTCTGTACAAGGGGAGGCAGTTGAATGCATTTATGAAACCCTAGTTTGGTCGGAACCCACTTTTAACCTGACATGCCTTCGCCCGAGACACCTGTCCGGGCGAAGGCTTCGGCTATCTCCTTCTAGTCCCACTTGCTAGAAACCACCGTTTTCCAATAGAAAACATCAAATCAACAGACTCTCTAGGAATCTACACAAAGTTCTCATACTCTCAATAGTGGGTCTCAAAGGCCTAGTCTTAACATGGGACATGCTCTCGTGATACTTCTAAAGAGTGAACCATATCTCATGAGCCATCATAAGATTTGAAACATGATCAAACTCAGGCAGAGAGAGATTCATGAAAAAGCATTTTAGGCCTTACTGTAGCCTCATGTTAATCAATTTGGAGCTGATCAACCTGAGCCGCTAAGACCATATGTAGTCCTGAGCGAAGCAAATGTCCCAAACTTTCGAATTGATGCTCTACAAGCAAGTAGACATCTAAACCTTCCAGTAGGGGTAGTTAGTTCCATTGAAGAAGGGAGCCTTACTACTACCTCGCTCCATGTCGCCTTCATGGATCAGGAACTGGTTAAGGTAGAATGATCCTACTTGCTCTAATACCAATTGAAGGACTGAGAAAGATGACCAAAGCGGGTGTGAATGGTAGCTAAATCCAATTTTCTTCTGATTTTGGCCTCCGTCCTAGATTCAACCCCAAATCTTCAAAAACTGCTCAACAAGCTCACACAAGTCAACTAGTGACTAGATGAACCCTATGCTGCAGCAAAAACACACCGGAGAAGGTGCGGAAGCAAATCGAGCAAGACCCAACAAGAAATCCGATTTGACAATTCAAACTGGACTAGTCCTGTGTGCATATCCGACATGTCCGGTATGAACCTGACAGTGCACATTAAGATAGCTCACAAAATGGTGTCCAAAAATTGTGAAATTTTAGACATAAGCTCACAACACATTAAGATAGCTCTCCACCAAAAGTCTGCTCAAAATTCTAAATTCGAAAATACTGGACCTAAGCGAGCATACCAGACCATCACACTAGACCGGTCCGGTATGAATCAACATGTGGGATTTTTCTTCAAAAATTCAAATCTGATTCAAATCAACTCAGATTGAACTCAAACTTTGTAGGGGTGTTCCAGAGGTGTTGAGATGATATTCTTAGAGCATCAATACCCAAAACTCACCCAAACTCCCACGATCCTAAAATCCATCAAAGAGGTTGGGGTTTTCTCAAAATGCCTCCCAAGGGTGAATTTTCATGCTCGTGATGAATATAGACAATTCATCACTTGGTAGATAAGATCATTAGAAGTCCTAGCACATATCCAAACCCTAAAAACAACCCAAAACTCATTGGAACATAAGAGCCAACAAAAACTCACAAGAGAAGGGGAAAGGGAGAGGAAGAACCAAGCAAAACAAACATAAACAAGAACTCACATCTTGAGCCACAAATTTTAGAGGACAACTTGCTTTATTTCAGGCACCAATAAGATCTGGTTCTTACAGAGATCAGATTACACAGCAGAGGAAACACTCTCTACACTGCAAATCTCAAACACAGGGAAAACTAAGACCGTCTATTCCTGGAAACAACCTAGTGACTTAGACAAAAGCTAATGTAAGAGATGGCTGGTTGGGGCAGCCTCCTATCTTATTTATAGAGCTATTACACATTCTCAACAAGCTCTTAGATATTTTGGCTGAACCACTTAACCCAAGGGCGAAAGGGTCTAACTTGAGATCTGTGCATTTGACGACCATGAGCTCCTCACGACTTTGTTTCACCTCGACGCAAGCTTTGCGATGACACCACATGCCGCCTCCAAGTCCATCCAGAACTCCAACCGAGTTTGGAGGCCCAAACCACCAAACCCCATGGAGAAGCATATCTGCTTTGCCTCCTCCACGATCTAAACATGTGTCGCCGTTGTCCTTGACCACTCGATCACCAAGTCCTCCGGCACCTCTGCTTGACTTGGTCAACACGGTCTACTCCTCCACATGTACTCTTGCTTGTTGATGCCCCCAAGTGTCAGCCACCCATGGTCAGTCTTCCGACCATCTTGGTTCCTCGGTCCAAGCCTCACGTCCGTCCTTCACCACTCATAGTCCATTGGCACGACACGTCTCTACTTGACCTTCTTCATGTCCATCGACCGTCTCTGTGCTCCACCCTTGCACACCAACACAGCTAATAGACATGTTGCCCACACACTCACGCTAGTCTCAAACTCAACCAAAGTCGATCATCTCTTGACAATCACTCATCACAACTCGATACACGAGGGCACATATCAACCTTGTGTTCGCATGAGCAAAAACATAAGTCGATTGGGATAATATAGTAGTTAGCTCACATTATGTCTTTGGAAGATTGTCATGTTGAAGTATATTCGTATAGGCGCGTTGCGAGCTCTTATATTACAATCGAATATCCACACATGAAAGGAAAAAAAATCGTTCTAGTCAAATATATATACTCCATGTGCGACCTAGATCTCATATGTCATTCCAACCTTGAGTAGTTGGCCTCTTGGAATGTATAGCATCTTCTCTCCATTTCTTGAGTTTTTCCTTAGGAAGCTATAGACGTAGTTCACAATAATCTTCTTTAACAAGTTTGAATGAGGCTTGGCTACTAGTTCACTCTCCCCAATTATATAAACAACACCATTGTCCACCTCGCGTTGGATTATCTTTTGATCCTCCTCGATCTTCAACATCTCCTCCAGGTTCATTTTCCCTGTCTGTTATCAGAAAAGAGTATATATGATTAGCACACAAAGAAATGAGAAAATGAAATTTTGAATAACGTTGTTAATTTCTAGAAAAACAAAACCCATGCTGTATGAATTTATCACCTGGAAATGTGCCAATCTACTGCTCATGGAGACTGGATGCATTGTGAGCTCCGAGAAGGATTGGGCCGGTGTAAGCATCTCCTCAGCATAGATGGCATGTCCTGAGGGCTTCCTCTCCCAAGAAAAGCTGTCCACCCGAGCACTATGGAAGACAATCTTCAATGGTTCATCACCACCAACTCCATAGAGGTTTAAGTCCCTGACATAGTACTGGAGGTACTCAACTAGAATTTTAACAAAATCACCGGCCGTTTCGAGTGCGTCATGGTACCCATATCTTGCCACACAACGGAACACCATGAACTCTTTGGGCTCCACTTGGCGGAAGAGGAAGCGCTCCATGACATCGACATGGGGTACTGGCAAATTCTTCACCGTGATGAAGACAATCACCGAGTGGATGGTAGGGATCTTCTCAATGAGGTGAGGGAAAATAGGCGGGATGCCTTGCACCAGTTCGGTGTAGAAAAGCCCTAGGCCTGGAACTCTCTTTAGGTCCCGGCGCTCGAGCAGATCTTTTGCCTCGTCTCGTGACACAGTGTGCTCAAGCTCGTACTTGTACCGCTTGACATGCACGTAGTGCCACACGATCATGATGAACATGAGAACAGCCGACATGGCCACTGGCACATACGGTCCATGGGTGAACTTATACAGGACTGCAGCTGTGTAGATGGACTCTGTAGACATGAAGACAACGAAGAATATGGCTATCCACCAGATGTTTACCTTCCACACGAGGAGCATCACTATTGTCATCAAGAGAGTTGTGATAACCATCACAAGGACCACACAAATTTCTGTTTGTACAGGTAGAAACATATATAGTAAGTGATGTGTATTTGTATGTGTATAAAATGAAGCCATGCATTCTGTGTGCAGAAAATATATATTTAAACTTTTGCTTCAAAAAAAAATGTTTAGACTTGTTACCATGTGCTTTGGCTATGAAACCAGTTGTCCTGAAGCTTATGGTTACAACACAAGCTGCAATGCAGAGGAAGATATTCACTTCAGGGCTGTACAGCTGGCCTGAATAACGCCTTGATGTATGCAGTATCTTAACCCTTGGGAAACAGTTGAGTGCCTGTAAATGCGACATGGTTGCAAAGGCACACGAGACCATAGCCTGGCTTCCAATGACTGATGTGATGAGAGCTAGAACAAAAGTTGGCCAAAACAAAGATGCTGCATCACACAAGACAATATCCATTACATACTCCTTTTTTGGTTAATCGAATAATCAAGAAATTAATAGCAAAAGCTACTATTTGTAGTCACATACTTGGAATCGATTCGAAGAAAATGTTAGGTATGATATCAGGCCTGTCCATGTGTTTCCTCAGGTACGCCGCTTGCCCAATATATGTGAGCAACACTGAAGGCAATAAGCTGAAGGTGAAGCTTAGCTGGAAGACAAAAACAAGGTTCCTTAAATGGATATGGTAGAACTTGCATAAGTTTAAGTACTGATCCATTAATTTTCATAGTAGTGATATAGTAAGAAAATTAATGTACACTGCATGCAAAGAAATATATATAATCCCATCCCCAGGAGCATCACACAAGGTCATTTTTATTCTTTTTACTTTAAGAAATGATCAGAACAGCTGTTTCTACCTTTTTATTTACAGTATCTAAATGATCATGTGTACCTGTATAGATCTGATGCTGAAGTATCCCAGATCAGCAAAAAGAGCTTCAGTGCCTGTCAAAGAAGCACAGCAAACCTTTATAAACAAATGTAGCTAGCATGAACAAAACTACAAGAAGACATCATAAATGCACATACCTGTGAAACAAAGAAGAATTTCACCCAATGAGACCCATCCTTTCTTTTTGTTCCTTCGGAAATAGTCAATGATATATTTGGCGTTGAAAGCCTTCAATGTGCTAATGTCGTACTTGACCGTGTTATAGATCCCGATGCCGGAGATGAGGAGGAGCCACACAAAAACCACCGGTGCAAATGTGTAACCAATTTTGTCGGTCCCAAAGCGCTGGACCGAAAAGAAAACCACCAAAATGGCCACTGTGATCCATACCATTGCATCTGTGTTTGTACAAGTAACCATATGTGTCAAACATTAATTAATTAATAACTCTGCATGATGCTGGATATTTTTGGCCTTAATTTTCTGAATATACTATAAGAATTTTTCTTAAGGAAAAACAGAACACGTTATCATGTGGACTAGTTTGATTGACCTATTCAATTAGTCAACTTTCAAGTTAAGTAGTTAGTATCTTGCGGTGCACGTACTATCTGTGAGTTTTCCTTGGGAAATTGGAGACAAAGTGTTGACACCCAAAATTATCCAAAGTGCATAATGGACTCCACTACAGAGTATATATCTGTATTTAGAGAGGGGTGACTAATATTTGCCGCAATTAATGACACAAAGTCTTGTCTCCTGATTTTCCTTCGCATCTCTTCCAAATACTCCATATAATACTAACATCACTAGACTATATTATATATGCGAGCAAAATATATGCATTCTACAATTATACGTACATAATACGTGGCTTTCAGCATTACTTTACCTGTAGTCAGATGAGGTGCTCTCAACTTGAGTCCGTTGACAGCCGCAAGTACTGAACCATTAAAACATGCAAAGAGTGATCATGTCAGGCCCATCCAAATGCCAGGCGAACAATATTTCACATGAACACAGAGTGATCATGCATGTCATGTATACATGCATGCATCTATCTATTTATGTATGAGCTATATGGTACGTACGTACGTACCTGATATCGGAGGGGTTAGCATGGAGTCGCTGATGGCCAGCGCCGTGGCAAGGATGGTGAGGAAGAAGAGTGAGATCTTTGCTGCCTTGCTCGTCTCCAGCAGGTTCTTGATCCACTGGGCTCTCCGAAGCGTCGCCGACGGCTTGCCGCGGTGCTTGTACCTTGACACGAGCTCATCTTCTGCCTGCTGGTTTGGGATGAGGCACACCTTGGCGTACCGCGAGATCAGCGAGTAGAGCGCAAACGTGCCACCTGACGGATCGACACAGAATCAAACGTGTCAATGTCGGCAGTAGTTATTACCACCACAAGCTATGCAAGTTTTTCTCCTCTGCAGCTAGATAGCTATTGAACACGTCTAGTTTGATGGTGATACTGCAACTAATGCAGGCTCGATCGAGCGATGACTTGATCAAATCAAAGCTGCTGGTGGATCTAGTGTCAAAGGCCGTTTGCATGCACTTGCGCGTACGTACCGTCACCGTCATCGTTGGCGTAGAGCGCGATGAAGACGATCTTGATCATGGTGAAGAGAATGAAGCTGTAGATGATGATGGACAGCACGCCGAGGACGTCGTCCTCATGCTTGACGCCATACTTGAAGGTGTTGGCGTAGACGTAGAGCGGCGACGTGCCGAGGTCGGCGTAGAGGATGCCCACGCACTGGAACGCCAGCCGTAGCGTCCGAACCCAGCTCTCCTTTGTAAGGTGTAGGGTACCCATGCATGCATGTACATTCAATCATCAGATTATATACGTACGTTGGCAAAACAAGTTGCTCTTATTAATCCCAGGACCAAGTACGAGTATACTAAATTGTGGAGAAGCAGTGAGCAGCGTAGCGAGCTGGTTTGCCATGCCATCCAGCGACCAGCATGCGGGTACCTGTCCGTGGTGGCCGGCGTGCGCTGGCATGGTGGCGTCGCGGTAGAGCGAGTCCTGGCGCTTCACGTCAAACGGCGGCAGCTCCAGCTCCAGGTCGCGGCCGCTGCTGTAGCTGTAGGGGACGATCTCCATGCTACCACCACCCCGGCCGGCGGCAGCCGTAGCATGCTGATGTGCCATCTTCTTCTCGGCCGCCGGCGTCGTCTTAGCTTCCTCTGCTGCGGAAGAAGAGCCTCCTCCTCCTCCTCCCTCGAAATTATAGGCCGGCGGCAGCCGGCTCGATCGATCACCACCTCACGCTGCGGCTGTGCAGCAGTGCGTGTACAGCCTTTGGCTGTTTGCTTCTTCCCAGCTGCTCATGTCACTAGCTATGAGGTGCCTTTTATAACCATCCAAGCCAACCGACCTATCTAGCCATCGTCTAGCATGTGGAGCTCCTGCTCCCAGTTTTCAGCGTCGTCGCAGCCTGAGAACTGTTAATGGGCCTGTTGTGCTCGGAAGAATTCTGGAGGAATTTAGATGGTTTGGAAGAATGCTAGAAAAATTTATGAGAGAAAAACACAGTTCTGGATGAAAAAAGAAATAGATCAAGCCAGATTTAAGGACACACTCCAGAAAAAAAGACTTTTTAACCACTTGCGACTTACATATATAATTGCTGTTACTCGTACTAGTAGTTACGTGCCGTAACAGCATTGGTAACTAGGAGGACCTATCTTCGTCCTGTCCTAGCTGGTTCCGTTTCCATGAGAGGTTACTTAATTAGTCTGTCTGCTGAGCCTGCAGTGGTCGTCAATCTTGACTCGATCCACGCTGATCGATCAATCTAAAACGGGTACGCGGAAGTCGCGGCTGCGCTGCCAATGATGTACGGCGCTAGCTGCCTGAGGCGACGTACGTGCCGTGTCTACGATGGGAGTGGACTGACCGAGTGATCCAAAATGGAGAAGGGTCGTCGTGCCTGTGATCCTCTATACATCCATCGTTGTCAAGACAGCTCTGATCTGACATTTCATATATATAGACTACGACGCGTGATCAGGGTTCAACAAACTGTAAAAAAAGTATACTATTCTAGAGTTTTGTGAGATACTCCTAGTATCTTTGGGCCCCGCACCTGGACTTTTGGCTAATATAATACCACTTGTATTGGCGGCTACATGCATGCATGCGTATTAGCATGCGTACGCACTGTCTGTCGACCAAGATTAATTCAATCTGTATGTCACCACGATTTCAGATCGATAAGCCGTGTTGGATCTCAACTGTATTGTATTCCATCCTTCTAGCCATATATATATATACGCGATCATGGTTACGTTCAACAAACTGGAAGTAATCTAGTGTTTTGGGAGATGCTATCTGTGGTTGCCGTACGTGAACTTCCGGCTACTTGGCTACATGCACTATTAGAGAATAGACTTTATAACGATGTTCTAATTTGGCATTAGCCTCGGCATTTTTTGTCGCCGGGACTAAAGGACCATTTAGTCCCGGTTCATAATACCAACCGGGACTAAAGGTCCCTGCCCAACGGTCGTCCGTGTAGCAGGGATCTTTAGTCCCGGCTAGTATTTCCAACCGGGACTATAGTCCCGGTTGGTAATACCAGCCGAGACTAAAGGTTTTAGCCCCGGTTTAGGTGATACCCTGGAAATAAATATTAATCTTTAGTCCTGGTTTAGCCACCTAACCGGGACTAATTATGCTGGCCTATACAATGGCTCATTTCTTCCTCCCGAGCCCGAGCCATTCCATTCAAACTCACTGCCTCTGTTCTTCAGCTTGCTGTTGTTCTTGCTCTCTCCCCCTCCATTGGTGTTGCTCTTCGATTTTGGAGGTAACAAACTTAATCCTCTTATGTTTTATCAGTAGCTTATCTTATTTTGCGATGTAGATGCATGTGTAACTTTATATGTTGGACTTTATTATGATTTTATATGTCATTTTTAGCTCAAAATCACATGATAATTTGCATATATGTTTGGATAAACAAAAGTTAAATTAGTTCATCAAAATCACGCCTCGCTCGTCCTCGCTGGAGCACGCGCCATCCTCGTCCCCGGCGGCTTACGTGATCTTAGAATTAATTTTTTCATGAAATGAAAAACTTAGAAAATAGTTAGAAAATTGTAGAAAATCCGTACTAGTTGAACTTGCGGACCGTGATCATCTCGGCGAGCATTTTCTCTGCCGAGCGGTAACGGACATAAGGAGGAGCTTTGATTCTCACGAGGGAGAGCGGCAACGGTCGTGGAAGACCGTATATTTCCTCCTCGAGAATCGGAGCTCTTCCTTGGCCAAGCACGGTGCCGTCCGGTGGAGAAATGCTCACGAGATGATCACGTAAGCAAGGTCAACTAGTACGGATGGTTATTTATTGAAACATGTTTTTGAGCTATGTGATTTCTATGTCATTTTAGCTCAAAATCACATGATGATTTACAATAGTAAAATCACTTGATAGTTTGGTATTTTACTATTATACATAGTACATATTTCATGGTTTAGTTAGATAAATAAATAATTTTAGTTTTGTTTAAATATATTATTTTAGAAAATGTGAAATTTACAGTAGTTTGCAAAAATAAGTATAGAAAGTAGATGACAACTGGTACCGGATCCTCGACCTCTCGTTCGGTTGCGAAACGACTGAGGCCAGAACTCCCTCTCATTATCTGCGGCAAGTGTAAGCAGAAGATTGTGATGGAGTACCAAGTCAAGAGACAGGGACCCAACAAGGGTCGTGTTTTCTACAAGTGCCCAGATCGCGATGTGAGTTTCTTACGTATTTGATTATTATGGCTAATTGACCTGCTTTTCTTGAATATTTTTGACTAAATATTTTTGGCTTTAATTTTGGTGGGAGGGCAATGGATGCGATGGTTGGTCTTGGGAGGAAGATTATGCTATATATGTGCGAGAATTGATCTGCTGGCGATGAGGCGGTGAGCCAAATAGGAGAAGCTTATAGATACTCAACAGAAGAATGATTTATCTGTTTTAGTTGCGTACGATCACGAAATAATTATGTTACTGAAGTGTATTGTATTTTTAGTTTGTTTAGTGATAGTTGGGATTGCTTACGTTGTAGCCAGGCTTAGTTAATTAATCAACCGTGTGTGTGTCATCTATGTTGTGTAATAAAATACTTAATTATGTTCAAGGTTTTCATAATTTGTCGTGTAATACAGATTATGTCACGCCATTGGATGTACAATGCCGATCGCTGCTCCCAAGACTTTATTGAGAGCTTGCACTATTTCTTAGGTGTGGCCGAGGCAAATAAGCGGGATGGTTTCATGTGCTGTCCATGTGCCCTATGTAAGAATTTAAAGGAATATTCAAGCTCAATGAGTCTTCATTCACATTTACTTAAGTCAAGTTTTATGTCAAACTATATATGTTGGACTAAGCATGGAGAAAGCGAGGTCATGATGGTAGAAGGTGAAGGAGAAGATTTAGACATTGATGACATTATTGCTCAGTATGGTGCCTTTGATGATACTATAATGGGGGGAGATGAAGAAGAGATAGCGGTAGAAAATGATCTCGGTGATGCTCTTGGCGATGCCATTCGTGATGCACAACAAGAATGGGAAAGTGAAAAAGAGAAAGTTAAGTTCGAGCGCATGCTTGAGGATCATAGGAAGTTGCTATAGCCGACGGTCAAGAGAGGCAAAAAAGTGGGTACAACAATCGGAATTTACTACTGGTGGAAGGCAAAGAATGGTGTATCCGACAAGGCATTTGGGAATTTATTGAACCTCATAAAGAAGATGCTTCCAAAGCCAAATGAATTGCCCACCACTACGCACGAAAGCAAAAAAGGTTATGCGCCTTTGGGATTAAAATCCGGAAGATACATGCATGTCCTAATGATCGCATCCTCTACCATGGCAATGAATACGAGAATTTGGATGAATGCGGTATGTAAAGCATCATGGTATAAGATCGGTAGCGATGATCCCGGTGACGCCGAGGGTGAACAACGTCCTAGAAAGAAAATCCCCGCCAAGGTTATGTGGTATGCTCCTATAATACCACGCTTAAAACGTTGTTCGTAAGTAAAGACCATGCAAAGTTGTTGCGGTGGTATAAAGAAGACCGTAGGTAGTAGACAAATATCTTGAGACACCCGGTGATGGGTCCCAAGTGGAGAGCGATAGATGGGGATTTTAGAGTTTGCAAATGAGGCTAGAAACTTAAGGTTTGCCTTAAGTACAGATGGTATGAATCCTTTTGGAGAGCAGAGCACTAGTCATAGCACTTGTCCAGTTACTCTATGTATCTACAACCTTCCTCCATGGTTATGCATGAAGCGGAAGTTCATTATGATGCCGATCCTCATCCAAGGTCCGAGGCAACCTAGCAACGATATTGATGTCTATCTGAAGCCATTAGTTGAAGAACTTCTAGTTTTATGGAACAAACCAGGTGTACGTGTCTGGGATGAGTACAAACAAGAACACTTTGACCTACGAGCAATGTTGTTCGTAACAATCAATGATTGGCCTACTTTAAGTAATCTTTCAGGTTAGACAAAGAAATAATATAATGCATGCACACATTGTTTTGATGACCTTGACAGTATATATTTGAAAAGATGTCGAAAGTTCGTGTACCTTGGCCATCGTCGATTCCTTCCTTTGAATCACCAAGTAAGAAAGAAAGGGAAGCATTTTAAAGGTAAGCTAGACCACCGGAAGAAGCCTCATAACCGAACGGGGGAAGATGTACTCGCAATGGTCAAGGATGTGAAAGTAGTATTTGGAAAGGGACAAGGCAGTGAATCTGTTCCCAAAGATGCTAAGGGACACGCACCCATGTGGAAGAAGAAGTCCATCTTTTGGGAGCTACCCTATTGGCAAGTCCTAGAGGTCCGCAACGCAATCGTCGTGATGCACCTGACAAAGAATTTTTGTGTGAACCTGTTAGGATTCATGGGTGTGTATGGAAAGCCAAAGGATTCACTTGAAGCACGCCAGGACTTGCAGGGCATGAAAGAACGAGACAACCTTCATCCAGAGAAGACAGATGATGGACGTCATTACTTAAGTCCTGCTAGCTACATGCTTAGCAAAGAAGAGAGGGACAGCATGTTCGAATGTCTAAGCAGCATCAAGGTCCCATCGGGATTCTCCTCCAATATAAAGGGTATAATAAATGTGCTAGATAAGAAATTCCTAAACATAAAGTCCCACGACTGCCATGTGCTTATGACGCAATTGCTTCCAGCTGCTTTAAGAGGAATTCTACCTCCACATGTACGTCTAGCCACCGTGAAGCTATGTGCATTCCTCAATGCAATTTCTCACAAGGCAATCAATCCAGTGGAACTAGGTACTCTACAGAATGATGTGGTTCAATGTCTTATCAGCTTTGAGTTGGTGTTCCCTCCATCCTTCTTTAATATCATGACACACCTCCTAGTTCATTTGGTGAAGGAGATTAGTATTCTTGGACCTGTGTTCTTACATAACATGTTCCCCTTCGAGAGGTTTATGGGAGTCTTGAAGAAATATGTGAAAGTCCATTCTAAGCCTGAAGGAAGCATCGCCCAGGGCTATGGAACTGAGGAGGTCATTGAGTTCTGTGTTGACTTTATTCCTGACCTTGCCCCGATTGGCGTTCCCGAATCACGACACGAGGGGAGACTCAGTGGTAAAGGAACTTTAGGGAAGAAAACATATATCGGCATGGAAGACGATTATTTCAATAAAGCACACTACACAGTTCTTCAGAACTCATCATTGGTGCATCCGTACATCGAGATACATAAGGAGTTCTTACGATCCAAGTTTTCAGGGAAGACTGAAGCTTGGATTAGGCGTCAGCACATGAAAAGTTTCAGTGGTTGGTTGTGAAAAGAATGTCAAGGCGATGACAATATTGATGAGCAACTGTATTTGTTGGCTAGGCAGCCATCGTGGCATATCCTCACGTACCAAGGGTACGAGATAAATGGGAATACATTTTACACAGTTGCCCAAGATAAAAGGAGCACCAATCAAAATAGTGGTGTTCGCATAGATTGCACAGATCCAAATGGGAATATACAAACATATTATGGCGCATAGAAGAGATATGGGAACTAGACTACGCACCTAATTTTAAAGTCCCTTTGTTCGGTGCCAATGGGTGAAAGTCGACCGGAGGAGGGTAACAATGACAAAGATTATGGAATGACCACAGTGGACCTCAACAATATTGGGTACAAAGAGGAACCATTCGTCCTTGCTGCCGATGTGAGTCAGGTGTTCTATGTGAAAGACATGTCTACAAAATCAAAGAGAGGAAAAAACGAAGACATCAACTCAATGATCAATGAGCCAAAGTGCCACATAATTCTTTTTGGGAAAATAAATATAGTGGGAATTGAAGACAAGTCAGACATGTCAGAAGATTACGAAAGAAATGTCCGAATTCCACCCTTCATAGTGAAGAAAGATCCAAGCATCATGTTAAATGATGAATACACTCTATGGTTATGACAAGATCATAACCAAGGGTCATACGTCAAGAAGAAATTCACTGTTGTTCCCGCATGATACAACGATGCATGTTTAATATATTATGTTTTAGAGACGGATATTATGTAATATGTTATGACTTCACAATTGTAGATCTTGCTGAGATGATCAAACTTGGTATTCAGAGTTTTTTCATCTGAGATCATTTAGTGTCTCATTTGAGCAAGTTTGACCAAGTCAAATGAAAAAACAACACTTTGACTCTAGTATTATGAACTCTAAATGACTTCAAATTGAAAAGTTTTGAATACCAAGTTTGTTAAACTCAAAAATATCTACAATTGTTGTTTTGGTCAACTTTCCATTTGAGAAAGTTTGAATGGTTCAAATTTGTGATTTTTAAATTTCGACGCCTACAAACTAGTTTTCGGAACCCTAGATTGTCTCAAATTGAAAAGTTTTGAATACCAGTTTTGTTCATCTCATCAATATCTACAATCCTTATATACGCCATTTTTTCATTTGAGAAAGCTTGAACAAAATGTAGTTCAAATTTCACAAGTGTGTGACAGTTTTAGAAAGTCTATATGAGATTTAAGAAGTTGTGACTAGTGTTTGATAAAAATTTCTCAAATGGGAAAATGAGCTATGTAATAATTGTAGATCTTGCTGAGATGATCAAACTTGGTATTCAGAGTTTTTTCATCTGAGGTCATTTAGTGTCTCCAATGAGCAAGTTTGACCAAGTCAAATTTGGTCAAATGAAAAACAACACTTTGACTCTAGTATTATGAACTCTAAATGACGTCAAATTAAAAAGTTTTGAATACCAAGTTTGTTAAACTCAAAACTATCTACAATTATTGTTTTGGTCAACTTTCCATTTGAGAAAGTTTGGATGGTTCAAATTAGTGATTTGTAAATTTTGACGCCTACAAACTAGTTTTCGGAACCCTAGATTGTCTCAAATTGAAAAGTTTTGAATACCAAGTTTGTTCATCTCATCAATATATACAATCATTATATAGGCCATTTTTTCATTTGAGAAAGCTTGAACAAAATGTAGTTCAAATTTCACAAGTGTGTGACATAGTTTTAGAAAGTCTATATGAGATTCAAGAAGTTGTGACTAGTGTTTGATAAAAATTTCTCAAATGAGAAAATGAGCTATGTAACAATTGTAGATCTTGCTGAGATGATCAAACTTGGTATTCAGAGTTTTTTCATCTGAGGTCATTTAGTGTCTCATTTGAGCAAGTTTGACCAAGTCAAATTTGGTCAAATAAAAAAAGAACACTTTGACTCTAGTATTATGAACTCTAAATGACTTCAAATTGAAAAGTTTTGAATACCAAGTTTGTTAAACTCAAAAATATCTACAATTGTTGTTTTGGTCAACTTTCCATTTGAGAAAGTTTGAATGGTTCAAATTTGTGATTTTTAAATTTCGACGCCTACAAACTAGTTTTCGGAACCCTAGATTGTCTCAAATTGAAAAGTTTTGAATACCAAGTTTGTTCAACTCATCAATATCTACAATCCTTATATAGGCCATTTTTTTCATTTGAAAAAGTTGTAGAACAAAAAATACTACATTTTCTTTATTTTTATGGGTTCAACAAAAAATTCTTGTCAATTTTGGTCAAAAACCGAGAAAAAATTGAAACATTGACGTTACAATAATGTGATAATAAATTTCCTGCCGCGCCCGCCGCCACCGCCGTCTTCGATCTCGCCTCCGCCGCCCAGCCCCGCCCGGCCGTCGAGCTCGTATCTGCCGCGCCGCCGTCGTCTTCTACCCCCGCCCGGCCGCGCCATCCGCCCGGCCCGCATCGCGCGTCGTCTCTCCGCCGCATCCCATCTCCGCCGTGGCACCCGAGCCCACCCTCCGTCGCCGACCGCTTCCCGCCCGGCCTCGTCGTCGAGCCCCGCCGTCTCCGCCGTACTTCGTCCTCGCGCGAGGTGCTCAGCTCGGCCCCGTGGCCGGCCAGCACGCCCTGCCCGGCCCGCGCCATCCGCCCTAGCCTGCTAGCTAGCTGCATGCTCTCGGCCATATATATGTTAGATTAAAATGTTAGATTTAATTAGTAGTTTAATGTTAGCTAGCCTCGACAGTATTAAAATGTTAGATAGTTTTTTATATATATGTTAGATTAAAATGTATTAAAATTTAATTAGTAGTTTATTGTTAGTTTTTTAGTTAGTTTTTAGATAGTTTTTGATATATGTTAGATTTAAATGTATTAAAATTTAATTAGTACTTTATTTAGATAGTTTTTTATTATAGTTTTTGATATATGTTAGATTAAAATGTATTATCTAATTACTAGTTTATCTAATTTCATGTTAGATTTATTTAATTGGATTTAATAATTATATATTCTATCTCTCTATATATATCTAGAGAGAGATTATTCTATACGTATACATATGTACTTAATTATTTCTATATGTATATATACATGTACTTATTTTCATGTGTTGAGAGAGAGAAAATTGTATCTAGAGAGACATTCTATGTGTTATCACATGCATATCTAGAGATATAGACATATGCACTTATTTCTATGTGTTGAGAGAGAGAAAATATATTGTATCATTCTATGTGTATATATATACATGTACTTATTTCCATGTTTTTGGATCGAAAGTGTTTTTGATTCAATTCCAAAGCCTATACCTTATTATTGTTTATCCTTATGAAATATTATGTGTTATTATATTTAATTGGATTTAGTAATTCTATATGTGTTATCACATGTACTTATGTTATGTACCATAGTAATTCTATCTATGTGTTATCTTGAAGATACAAATGGCTGCTCCGGATGATGACATAATGGCGGATATTATCAACGCCGGCACCAATGTGGATGTAGATGACACGAGTCAGTACTTTGCTGATTATGAGGATATCCTGAATATGCCGGTGGTTGAAGATCAACAAATTGTCACGTAAGAAAATACTAGCGAGGTATATTCGATTATCTATCATCTCTTATAGATGCATGCGTACGTATATTTGTTGTTAATCGTTGTGTTTCTACTCATGTAGCCGGTCTCTGGATCTACATCAACCACCGACAAAAGTAGGAAAGTCCGAGGGCCAAAAAAGCCATTAGAGGGCCATTTCATAATATCAGAATTCGACACCGACACCGGCAAACCATTGGGACCACATGCTCAAACATATGTCAATCAATGTGGGTTCATTGTAAGGGATAGGATCCCAGTTAGTGCTCGTGAATGGAAGCAGAAGATATCCGCTCCTAATGTTAGTTTTGTATCTGATCGTGACAAGAACCTAGCTTGGAGAGATATCACTCAGCATTTCACATTACAAGCAGATGATGCTTTGAAGGAGCTAGTGAGGGATTGGACAATGAAGAAGATGGCAACATTGTTCCAGAGTTGGAAGAAGACATTGTATAAAAAGTTTATCTTGAAGATGCTACTACCGGATTTCAATGCTAAGGCGTTTGTCAAGTTGGAGTCCCATTGGGATGCCTTCGTAGAATACAAGACATCTCAAGACAGTGAGGAACGTGTGATGAGGAATCGGCAGAATGCCCGACAGAAGCAATACCATCATCGCATGGGATCAGGTGGTTATAGGAGTGCTATTCCCAACTGGCAGAACCTAGAAGCAGAGATTACTGCTAAGGGAATCATATCTGAAACAATAGAGAAGAACTGGCCTCAACACGTGAAGAATTGGTTCTACGCTCATGGGGAAAGCCTAGACCCAGACACTGGCAAGCTAATTTTCAGCCAAAAAATTGAGAGAGCAACACAAAGACTAGCTCGTGCTAGGGAAGAAGCTGATAGTGGTGTTTTCAAGCCCAACAGAGAGAAGGATGAATTGACATATGCCCTAGAGAATCCCGAACACGGTGGTCGAACAAGAGGCTATGGGGCGGTTCCGTGGCTACACGTATTCCCAGCAGACAAGGATACCTATAGAAACCGCCAGAGAAAGAAGGATGAGGAGGCAGAATGAATCCATGCATTGGAGCAATTTGTTGATGAGTCACGACAAACATTGCTTGAATCACGTGAACGAGAAAAATCTCTTGAGGCAAGAATCCAGGAGGAGATCAAGAGGCAAGTGCAGCTAGCAATGAGTCAAATGCAATCGCAATCAACACCGGGAGTCACCATTAGCCCCGTTGGTCAGATGAAAAGCAGTTGTGCTTCTACGGAGCTGCCAGTTATTCAAGACGACGCTAGGTTGCACTTCCCTGTTGATGACATTACCGAGCCTCTAACAACATGTGAGCTGCACATTCCAGATGGTAATAATGCATCAATCATGGTGGCTGTCGGGGTTGTATCTCCAATAGACCGAACCAAGACACCAAGAATCCATGGGTCAGTTATTCAACCTGGATATGCTAGCGTCTCGGTCGATAGAGTGCTCAAAGGTTACAGCAATGTTCCTCTTGACATTGAAGGCGGTGATGGGGAGAAGACACTAGGAGAAGCGGAGAAGACATTTATTCAATGGCGCAGAAGACATTTATTCAATGGTGCAAACGCTTCATCATCATTCCTGGGGCGCCACCGCTTCCCCTACCTCACCCTAGGTACGAATGAAAGTGAATGAAATATTATTTTCCATTAATTTTCTATTGGCTTCAAAAATAATTGACACACAACTTGTTTTTGTAGCAGGGTCTCCCCCCAGCCTAGCCTAATCATTCATTCCCCATCTCATCACAGCGTCGCGGGGGGCGAGATGACTTCATCCCCACGGCGATCGCCAACTCCTACACCGGCCCCATCGCCTCCACAACGATCTCCAACTCCTACACCGGCCCCACCGCCTCCACAACAATCTCCAACGCCTCCACGCCGGTCTCCACCAACACCGGCCTCATCGCCTCCACGCCGGTCTCCAACACCGCCCCCACCCCCTCCACAGCAACGCACTACAAAGACGTCTAAGGTCCCAGCGGCAAAGAAGACCCCGAGAAAAAGAGTTATTTCTCAAGAAATACTTCCTAAAAAGACTGATGAGCAAATAGCAGCTGGAGAAGACAAAAAAGTGAAAGATTTTTTTATAGATATCAAAAACAAGAGTCAAGCGAATCTTAAGGAGAAGCCGTACTTTTACATACCACGAGATGTGCTGAGGCAGAAGGTCGATGCTCACAAGAAAAAGATGATTGAACTTCGTAAGCCTTCGCCACTATCAGATTATGACCGCTCCCTCGTGAAGTCACATGATGCAGATAAGAAAAGGAAAAGAGCATTAGGGAAGGATGTCCCACAGCTCGGACAACAGAAGCAACCAATGCAAAATCTTGTTGTTGCTAATGAATATGGTTCCAACATAGAAGTCTATCGACCAGACAACTCTGGAGAAGTGTCGGTTCAAGCCCTTAATGCTTTTTTTGAAGATACTGGTTTAACCTTGGATCAATTGACGGGCAAAGCTCCAATTCAGAACCTGGAAGTTGATACCTGGAAGACTTATAAATATGGCAAAAGTCTGTACAACCCTGTGGCTCTGAATGAATTAGGTACGTAAATGTACTTGCTCAACAAGTGGTACATGTAGGCGTGTGGCAGGGGTGAGCAGTGGATCTTTGTCAGATTTAGAGACCATCATTACTTCCGTGGCGATGACATCTTACATATTAGTTTCGAAGAATTGCATCAACTATACCACTTGGACGCTCTGGACAAATAAATCATTAGCTCCTTTTGTTTGTAAGTGATTCTTACTTTTATTTAATAAACTCACTTCCATGCGTACGTGTATATAATTATCCTCACATGTAACTTATATTTATATACAGATTCCAGATGTCAGAGCTCCAAAGAATACAAGACACCAGTGTTGGCTTCATTAATCCTTATATCGTATTCAAAACCGGTATTATTATCAAGGAGCGGTGGGTATCTCAAGCACAGGAGAATATCATGATGTTCTTCGTGAAGCAGCACGACAAGACAACAATAATTTTTCCGTACAACTTTGAGTAAGTGTTAATAATAATGTAGTCTACACATTTTATGTAATATCAATACAACTTATATGCATGTACGTGTGTGTATAAACCAATGCATGTTTCACTGGATACTCATTGTCATTGAGTTAAACTCAAGTCGGTTAGTAATCTTTGACTCGTTGAGAAAAGAGCGGGCACTATACCAAGATATGATAGACATTATCCAGGGGTAATTTCGATCTCTCGCGCACAACTATTATTGAATAGACTTTGCCATAATTTATTAACGATCGTACATTATTGGTCGCACAGGGTTTGGAAAGAGTTTATTCAGCAACATCGCAAGGATTGCAAGGCACCACTTAATGTGGTTGAAATACCAGTAAGTTGTACTATATACACTTCCCCACGTGTTTAATTACTATATCGTACTTCATTTTACGTGTGAGATGATGAGAATAATCTTCTTCTCGTACAGTGGTGTTTGCGGCAGCAACCAGGTAATAACTTGTGTGGATACTACGTTTGTGAATTTATCACTGCGCACATAAGAAGAACTCCTAAAGATATCCTCAGAGTACGTATATATCAATTTTTTATTTATTTTTAAATGAATATATATATATATATATATATATATTAACACTTTTCCTTTTATTTCAAATGCAAGACTGAATAGTTGAAACGAAGGGTCATGCAAAAAGACCATCTTAAAGCAGTTCAAGAGTCAATAGCAGGATTTCTTCTAGAAAAAGTGCTAAATCCTAACGGCGAGTTCTACTTTGATCCTAAGGAATAAATGATGTAAATTAAATGTTTATTGATATCGTTATTTTCGAGAACAAAATTATGAAAGTGTTGTATATATACATATATATATCTATAATATATATAGGTTCATACTTTATTCGAATATAATAATGCCCGAAATGAGAATTAGATGTAATTATATGCGTGCATGTATTTATATTAGCAGCGTAGAATACGTACATAAAAACATATTATATATTAAACAAATACGTGTAACTGAACTGAAAACAAATTAAAAAAAAAAAAAGAAAAAGAAAAGGAACATTTAGTCCCAATTGGGGTTACTAACCGGGACTAAAGGGTGCGGCCACGTTTGCTCGGCTGGAGGGCCGGGACTAAAGGTCCCTCTTTAGTCCCGGCTCGATGACCCGGGACTAAAGGTGGCACCTTTAGTCCCAGGATCGTTGTCCCGGTGCGGTAACCGGGACTAAAGGCCGTTACCGCCTGGGACAACAAGTCCATTCTGTAGTAGTGATATATTAACGTATATGTGGAGACCATTGATACAGATTGGATGGTAATAGGGCAACATCCCTATAGATTATTGTCTGGAGTATTAATTGGTAACAACGACAGTCTTTTGCAAGTCTTCAGTTTATTAGCTGATAGAGATGTCATAATCATAAACAGTACTAGCGTGTAGAATAAAGTTGGGACCTCAAATTTTCTGCTGCCACAATATTCTGTTCCTACTTACTTCAAGGATTTCTCACATGAAAGTGAATCTAGAACAACTTTATGAAATACGTGTCTGAGTTGGACGTTCTTGAAAAAAGAGAATATAGAACAACTTTTGAGTGGTTTTCCTCATACCTGTTGTAAGAAAAGACGCCTTTTCTTTTAGACCGCCAACAGCAGAGAGAACTGCGCATTTTCAGGCAAGAGGAAGAAAACCGAACCATGTTAGATTATGCATATTGTACTTGATATGTACTTGGAAATATACTCGAATCCAGATCATGGCAAATAATGTACTCAAGATAAGTTTCTTTTTTAACCTGAAATTGCAGGGGTCAGAATAGCGTCGCTGATAACCATGGCGGTGGCGAGCATGGTGATGAGGAAGAGGGAAATCTTTACAGTCTTGTTCGTCTCGAGCAGCTCCTTCATCCACTCCGCTCTCCGGAGCGTCGCCGGCGGTTTGTCGCGGTTGTACTTGGAGACGAGCTCGTCTTCAACCTGCTGGTTCGGGATCAGGCTCACCTTGGCGTGGCGCGAGATGAGAGTGTAGAGCGCGAAAGTTCCACCTGCAGCAGAAGGAAGGAATCAGTTTGCTTGGGGTTTGGTTAATTTGTTTGTTTTGCGACTTTTCTTACGGCATCTGAAAGCAGTTCAAGAGTCAATAGCCGGATTTTTTCTAGAAAAAGTGCTAAATCCCAACGGCGAGTTCTACTTTGATCCTAAGGAATAAATTGTGTAAATTAAATGTTTATTGATATCGTTATTTTCGAGAACAAGATTATGAAAGTGTTGTATTCGAATATAATAATGCTCGAAATGAGAATTATATGTAATTATATGCGTGCGTGTATTTATATTAGCAGCATAGAATACGTACATAAAAACATATTATATATTAAACAAATACATGTAACTGAACTGAAAACAAATTAAACAAAAAAAAGAAAAGTAACCTTTAGTCCCGGTTGGGGTTACCAACCGGGACTAAAGGGTGCGGCCACGTTTGCTCGGCTGGAGGGCCTTTAGTTCCGGCTCGATGACCCGGGACTAAAGGTGGCACCTTTAGTCCCGGGATCGTTGTCCCGGCGCGGTAACCGGGACTAAAGGCCGTTACCGCCTGGGATAACAAGTCCATTCTGTAGTAGTAATGCATGCATAAGTGGTGTTGGATTTCAACTGATGATACATCCAACCAGCACATTGCTTTGAAATTATTGATCGATGAAAATTAAATAACGGAATCCTTGTCTACCAAGCATCATACAGTTTTTTAAACCCCACACACACACAGAAAAGTGTGAGAGAGATCCTTTTATATAAGCTAGATATAAGCCCGTGCGTTGCAATAGGGTCATAATTTTTTTGAATTGAACCTTAGTGATCGGACGCGGACGCACGTTCTCCAAGGACTTCCTATCGAACGCAGACACGTGGATCTCGTCTTCGTATCGGAACTAGGTAGGATGTGGACGTGTGAGCGCTGAGTGGAGTGTGATTCGTATCGGACACGAACACGTAAGCAAGGATTAAGATTTGGTATCACTGAGTAGATGATGACTTTAGAGTCTTTTTAGGTGTGCAAAGCTAGTGTTTCCCTAATAAAGATCATTAGTTAATCAAAGTTTTTTCCCTTCCAACAAGCATCATTTGGGACTGTCTGGATCCAGTCAACTAAAATAATTAAATTATGATCCAAACAGACTAGATTATGAGGTGAGTTATTATAATCAAAATACTACATTACAATAATCCTATATTCCACTTCAGACCTGATATTTTGTGATTATGAGTATTTTTTACTTGAATTAAGAATAATCCACCACAATAATTCAGCAGTCCAAATATGATGATTATTATTATAGTTCATAATTTAGATTATAATATTCCTACGTATAATTTAGATCATAATAATTTAGTTGTAATCCAAATAAGTAGAAGGTACACATAATCTAAAAAAAAAGTTATATATAGGCCTGTTTGGCACAGCTCCACTAGCAGCTCCAAGAATGGTTTGGAGCTGTTTTGTGCTAAGCAGGGTAAAATGAAACACCTCCACCTGAAGAACCCCTAAAAATGTGCCCTCCAAAGGGATGGTGGATAGATGAAGCTAAAAAGGCTAGCTTCTCCTAGCTCCATCTCGCACCATGGGCCCTAGCATGCGTTGGTGTTATAGATTTGTTGCTTCTGGTAGGGACAAAGGCATGACACGGGGAAGGCATGGCCAAAGGGCTAGGGCGTGGGCATGACCACCAAGGCTCTCGCGCAAGCCACCGGGCGTGGGCGCAGGGGCAGTGAGGGTGTGGCCGCTGGGCTTGCACGAACCGCCGTGGAAGAAGAAGATTGGCGAAGAAGATCGTGAATTGAAGGACTGAGTGGATAAAGAAGAAAAAATAGAGAGGAGGAAAAAGATAAGGCCACTATGATGTTCTTTTCATTTTTTCTATCATAAGAGGTTGTTATGTCAAAGATTCATGAAAACAGCTTTAGCTCTCCCAGTAGAGCTGCTTATAGAGCTAAAGCATAAAAATGATTTAATAACTAATGAAGTAGAGCTGCACGGGCCATAATCTTTATGGGTTAGATAGCACGTGATCCCTGCCTCTGCAGACTGCAGCCAAACCAGGGCCATAAACTTTCGGGCCAGAGCTCTGACGATTGCATTGCTTTCTATAGCTTAACGGCCAGCGCGCGCGCGGCTCTCGTGTGACCTGTCCTATCTAGACGTGCAATTCTCTTTGCAGGTAATACTATTAGATAGATTAGATGCCGAACTTTTTCAAAACGTGGCCTGTTCCTGAAAGAAACGACAAATATATAGCTTATATTGTCAAATGATTCGTTAAACGAGGGGAAACGCAGCACACACAAGGACAAAGCGCAGCAAACAAGCCATGGCATCCTACCCGTCAATTAATTTACAGAAAATGATGTGTCCTACCGCAAAAGTTTCAAGGAAATTTTCAGAACCCAGAATGGTTCTTCCGGCAGTTACGACCTGGCCTACGTGAGCAAAGAAGTCAAGTAAGTCGGTCGGTCTAGTCACTTCTTGCACCAAATGAACACCACATATTAGTATTTTTCTTTGCTGAACTTTCTCCGTGACCGAGTAAGGTTGTGATTGCAATGTTTTTGTTTTGTGTGTCCATGAGAAATGGTGTGTATATATGCTTAACAAACTTCATGTGTTCATATATAATGATATACACACCTTAGGAATAAGGTTCTGATTGCAATGTTTTTTTTGTGTGTCCATGAGAAATGGTGTGTATATATTCTTAACAAATTTCATGTGTTCATATATAATGATGCCACACCTTAGGAAGACACGCATTTAAAAATCTAACAGATTCTCTAGAAATACTCAGTTGGAAATTCAAAATGTGACTATACATACGTACGTATGAATCATTCTGAAAGTATGTCCATGCATTCAAATACAGATAAGTTAGCGGGAATATTATTCAACATTTTGCTGTCGTCACGACTACCATTCAATGACGAAGTATTCCTAAAATGTGAAAATCATGAAAAAAAGCTTAGTGGATGATGAAGTATATGCTTTGCAAATTTGATGCGTCTAATTCATTTGCTAGGCGTGCATTGTATGCATCGCATGGGTGATGAGTCATCCAAGCAACTGGTCAACATCCCGTATATGTGAACTTGTGTGAAGCCATTGTTAGGTTGATCTCCACCAAGTTGGCCCAACGGTCAATTTGGGCCTTTGATCCGTGCCCCGATCGGGGGCGCCCAACCCAATCATGGTTGGTGGGCCCCCGTCGCACAGCGCTATAAAGAGAAAGGTGGAGGCCGGGGCGCTGAGTATGAGGTTCACCGCAGCCGCCGTTTTCCCCACCTACATTCCAAACCCTAACCGATCAAGGGAGCGTTGTGAGCGACGGGAAGCGCCACCGCCTTCGCCACCGCCATTGGATCGCGCCTTCACTACACTGCGTCCGACTTCGACACCACCGCCGGACTCCACTGCTACCCCTACACCGACACCCGTTCATCAACACCGAACACCGACGCCATGGCCAGCTCCTCCGCCAAGCCCACTGATGGTCGGCCACTTCTTCCCCCTCCCCCCTCTCTCTCTATCTCTAGTTCTTGTTCTAGGTTTGTTTATCCCAAATTTCAAGTGAATACACCCACTGATCTACACCTAGTCGATCCGCTAGTTATAACAATGGTATCAGTCACCTACCCTAGCGTGCAGATCTAGATTTTTGGGTAGAAATCCAAGAGCAATTAGAAGGAGATGAATCGAAAGAAACAAATTGAGTTGAATCATACTAACCCTAACCCAAACCCTAGAAGGGGAATGGATGGAGAAGGGGAGGACCTACCTTTTTCTTCACCACCGTCGACACCGCCACGCGTGGGAAGAAGGACCCGCCGCTGCCTCGCCGACACGTGGGAACATGGCCGAGCCACGCTCGTCGCCGTGCACGCGAGCCCTGGCCTAGGCCACCACTATAAGCCCGTTCGACGGCGACGCGTTCACCCTCGGGCGAACGCACGCGCCGGTGAGGGGGCCTACGACAGCGTCAGCCTTCTCTTCTCCAGCAGCCTTGGGTCACCGCCGCTACTGCGTCGCTGCGCTGAGAGAGAAGGGGTGGAGGCAAATGAGTTAGGGTTTTTGGGGGAGCGGCCGCAGCCCGGTTTTAATCGGCTGAGATCGATGGACAGCCGTCGGATTTTGATTGACGGCAAGGGACGGTCGGGTTGCTTTCGGCCCAGGCGGGTTTGAGAATTACCGGCCTAGGCCCAGGTTGTGGCCTGGGCACGGGGAGCGCGGCTGGATTTGGGTCGTTGTGGGCGTTTGGGCCAGATGGTCAGTGACCTTTTCCTTTTGTTTTATTATTTTCAGAAGCAATTTTGATGAATTATGCTAAATTTTGATGATTAAATCTTTGATCAAATTTGAACTAACGAGAAAATTTGTTCAAAGAGTAGACAAGTACTTGTAAATGCTTTTGAATAATATTATTTTAAGATTATTTTCATGTTTCTGCTGCAAAGATGATGTTTATGATCCTCTAATTAAATTGGAACCAACGATTTTTTTTTTAATTGGCGGAGTAGTCATTTTTTGTTTAAGTTCAAATCGCAAGTGTTTGATGGTGATTAAGGGCTCCATTGAGGATCCAATAAGGAGATCAATCCCAGAATGTACCACCACCACTGAGTATTTCAAAAAGGTGGAGAGTCAGTTTACTGACTCTTCAAAGGCTTATGCAAGCACTCTTATTAAGAAGTTAGTTAATGAGAAATACTTTGGTGGAGGGATTAGAGAGCATATATTGAAGATGAGCAATACGGCATCTAAGCTCAAGTCAATGGACTTGGGACTCAAGGATGAGTTCCTAATTCATTTGATTTTTGCTTCTTTGCCCAAAGAGTATGAGACTTTTGTTGTGAACTACAACTTATAGCTAGATAAGTGGGACATTGAGAAGCTCATTGCAATGTGTGTGCAAGAAGAGAGGCTTAAGAGCTCACATGGTGACTCAACCAACCATATGAAGGAATATAAAAGGAAGAACTTTAACAACAAGAAAGACAAACCACAAGGGAAACTTCACTGGGACAATAGCTCCTTCTCTATGTCACAAGGAAAGGCACCACAGAAAGATCACCATCAGAAATCCAACTATGTTCAAGTAGGCAAGGACACATGCAAATGGTGCAAGAAGACTGGACACTATCAGAAGGATTGTCCAGATTTCCTAAAGCACCTGATAAGAAAAGGTGAGGATATTATTACATTCGTAGATGAGTCCTTGTATTTAAGTTATGCAAAATCTATTTTGTGGATTGATTTAGGTGCAACTATTTATGTTGCATATTCATTATAGGGATTCCATACGAGAAGGACCCTGCAAAGAGGAGAAAGACACATTAAGGTGGCAGATGGAGTCAAAGCTGAAGTAGAAGCCATTGGCGAACTCCCATTAGAATTAAATGATGGATTTGTACTTAAGCTCATAGATGTCCTTTATGTACCCTCTTTGCATAGAAACTTAATAAGTGTCTCACGTTTAGACGATGATGGATATGATTGCCATTTTGGTAATGGCAAATGTAAGATAATGTTTAGTCATAGTCTCACGTTTAGACGATGATGGATATGATTGCCATTTTGGTAATGGCAAATGTAAGATAATGTTTAGTCATAAGTGTGTTGGTCTTGCCTTCTGACAAGACGAGCTTTATTTTTTATCGCTTTCTGAGAATGTGAATGCTGTGAGCACTGAGAATGAGAATGCCTCCTTGTCTATGAATGCAAGAAATAAGCAGAAGAGAGTTCATGATGTATCATCGAAATTATGGCACTGTCGTTTAGGCCATATTTCGAGTGGGAGAATAGAATGATTGATTAAGAAATCAATTCTTCCACCATTATAATTTTCAGATTTAGAACAATGCATTGATTGCATAAAAGGAAAGTATGTTAAGAAAATAAAGAAAGATGCCAAACAAAGCGCAAGAATTTTAGAAATAATTCACACAGATATCTGTGGTCCTTTTCCTGTGAAAAGTGTGGATGGTTATGATTCCTTTATAACATTCATAGATGATTATTCTCATTATGGCTATATTTATCCAATTAAGGAAAGATCAGAAGCATTGGATAAATTTAAGATATTTAAGGTGAAGTAGAAAATCAACACAATTTAAAGATTAAGATAGTAAGATCCAACCATGGGGGGAGTACTACGGTCGACATATCCCATATGGCCAAGTTCCTAGACCTTTTGCAAAGTTCTTATAGGAAAATGGCATAGTTGCCCAGTACTCTACACCGGGCGAGCCTCAGCAGAATGGAGTAGCTGAAAGACGCAATCGTACCTTAATGGATATGGTGAGAAGTATGATAAGTTACTCCACTTTACCGATAAATTTATGTATGGAGGCGTTAAAAACCACCATTCATATTCTCAATCGAGTACCAAGCAAGTCGGTGCCCAAAACACCATATGAGTTGTGGACAGGAAGAGAACCCTCACTTAACCACTTACGTGTGTGGGGCTATCCAGCTGAGGCTAAAGTATTTAACCCAAACATTGGGAATCTAGACTCCAAGATAGTCAGTTGCTATTTCATTGGCTATCCAGATAAGTCAAAAGGTTATCATTTCTATTGTCCTAATAGACATATGAAGTTTGTAGAAACAAGACATGCTGTGTTCTTGGAGGATAATATGGTCACGGGGAGCATGGTAGCGTGAGAAATTAACTTTGAGGAGAAGCGGGTATACATGACCACTCCGATGGTTCATAAGCCATTTTTCTCGCTACCTCTTGTTGCTGCACCAACAGTACAAGACACTGTAGTGACAGCACCTGTTGTTAGTTCTCCTATTGCAACAATAAATGAACATGAGGAACATGTCCTTCAGGATCCTATAGAACCCATTGTTGCACATGAGTAAAAGTAACAAGATCCCCATATGGAACAAGCACCAACTAATGAGGCCCCTAGAAGGTCTCAAAGAGCCAAAAAACCAGCCATTCCTGATGACTACGAAGTCTATGAATGTGAAGAATTTCAAATGGAGGGTGATCCCACCTCATTTGAAGAAGCCATGAGAAGTGCTCACTCATCAAAGTGGCTTGAAGCCATACAAGATGAAATGAGATCAATGAGCACCAACAGTGTTTGGGACTTAGAAAGAATTCCTAAAGGAGCCAAGACAGTAGGTTGTAAATGGGTCTACAAAACTAAATATGACTCCAAAGAGAATGTGGAAAGATTTAAATCATGACTTGTGGCGAAAGGTTTTACGCAAAGAGAAAGAATAGATTATAATGAGTCATTTTCTTTAGTCTCATGTAAAGATTCTTTTAGAATAATAATGGCGTTAGTGGCACACTACGATTTAGAATTACATTAGATGGATGTAAAGATGGCTTTCCTTAACGGGGATTTAGATGAAAATGTTTATATGGCACAACCAAAAGGTTTTGTCGTGAAAGGAAAAGAACGTATGGGATGCCACCTGAAGAAATCCATTTATGGCTTAAAACAAGCCTCTAGACGGTGGTATTAAAGTTTGATGGAATGATAAGAAAGTTTGGGTTTAAAGAGAATGTAGAGGACAATTGCATTTATACAAAGTTCAAGAATGGGAAATTCATTTTCCTAATCCTATATGTGGATGACATCTTACTTGCTAGTAGTGATGTTAATCTACTACTAGAGATGAAAAAGTTCTTATCCTCAAATTTTGACATGAAAGATCTCGGTGAAGCTTCGTTCGTTTTAGGGATAGAGATTCACCAAGATAGAAGAAAGGGAGTTTTACAATTATTGCAAAAAGGCATATTTAGAAAAGGTTCTAAAGAAATACAGTATGCATGTGTGTAAGCCTTCACCTGCTCCTATAGTCAAGGGCGATTGTTTTGAGGAATTTCAATGTCCCAGGAACCAATATGAGATCGATCGAATGAAAGCGGTTCCATATGCTTCAGCTGTAGGAAGCTTACAATATGCTCAAGTATGTACACACCCTGACTTAGCTTTGGTAACTAGGATACTTGTCAGATATCAGAGTAATCTAGGAATAGAACACTTGAGAATGGTAAAGAAAGCTTTGCGTTATTTGCAAGGCACAAAAGGTCTCATGCTAACGTACAAAAGATCTGATTCCCTCCATATATAGGGTATTCAGATTTAGATTTTGTGGGAGATGTAGATGATAGAAAATCCACATCAGGCTATGTATTTACTCTCGTAGGGGGAGCTATATCGTGGAAAAGCTCCAAGCAAACCATCACTGCATCGTCTATGATGCATGCCGAGTTTGTAGCATGTTATGAGGCCATGGGGTAGGTGAACTCTCTAAAGAAATTTATGCCCAGGTTGAAAGTGGTCGATGACATTCATAAGCCACTCAAGTTGTATTGCGACAATGAGCCAGTAGTATGTTATGCTCAAAACAATAAGTCAAGTGGTGCTGCCAAACACATTGACATAAAGTTTTATGTTGTGAAAGACAAAGTCTGGGATCATTCTATTAGTCTCAAGCATATAAGTACAAAGAAAATGCTTGTAGATCTGCTTAGAAAAGGCTTACCATCCAATGTGTTCAGAGAACACTTAGCCGGCATGGGTTTATGGGAAATCCTATGATTCCTGGACAATAAGGGCCTAGATGAGAATCTATTTCAAAACAGAGAGGTGTGTTGTAGCTGTTAATCCAATGGTACTAACTATTGTGATGAGGCACGCTCTATGCGCTAATCTGTGATGGAATGGAAAAAAGAGAAGTATTTTAAGTTGAAGTCATAAGGTGAGATCAAGGGGGAGAATGTTAGGTTGATCTCCACCAAGTTGGCCCAACGACCAATTTGGGTCTTTGATCTGCGCTCTGATCGGGGCGCCCAACCCAATCATGGTTGGTTGGCCCCCATCGCGTAGAGCTATAAAGAGGAAGGTGGGGGATGGGGCGCTGAGTACGAGGTTCACCACAGCCGCTATTTTCCCCACCTACATTCCAAACCCTAACCAATCAAGGAAGCACTGTGAGCGACGAGAAGCGCCACCACCTTCATAGCCGCCACTGGATCACGCCTTCACTACACTGCGTTCGACTTCAATACCGCCGCTAGACTCCACTGCTACCCCTACACTAACACCCGTTCATCAACACCGAACACCGATGCTATGGCCAGCTCCTCCACCAAGCCCACTGATGGTCAGCCACTTCTTTTCCCCCACAATTAAGCAAGAACTGGTGATGAGTTAGAAAAGGATCTAGAAGTGATGCTTACTCAGGAGCAGTGTGACGAGGAGGAAGGGGGAGCAGAAGGAAGAGCAGAAGAGGCTGCTGAAGGCGAAAAAGAGGATGATGATGATGAGGACTCAGAAGAGGGATATATAAGTCCCGAGGATCCTTTCCCATGTGAAGCCAGAAGAAGGCCAACGGAGGAAGATTTGGACAAGGATTTTGACCCGAACGAGGAGGTAGGGATAAAGCCTTAGCTTATAAATTTTGCTAAAGCTTTGGTTGTGTTACCTCTGCTAACACTTTGACCTATCGTATATACAGGTCCCTCCTGAAACTCAGAAAAGATGACATCGACGTCCATGACATCTTGCCGGACAAGATGGAGTAGAGGAAAGGAGAGCAGAGGCAACAACCACAGAGACGGACATTAAGGCCTCTGCTCCACAACCTCAAGACACAACCACGAACATGACTACCAAGCCAAAGAGGAAATGAGGGGATAGAAAAGCAAACCAATATCTAGATAAGGTATGCTATGTGATAACGGAGGTCGGGCTGGCAGGGGAGATCCTTGAGCTAAAGGAATTCAGAGGATGATTCCGTAATGCGATCGGGGCCCTAGTAAGAGATAAATGGAACCTAGCAATCCCTAACTAGAAAGAGGTACTAGAGAAGAAAAAGGATGAACTATGGGATAAGCAGCTGAAGCTCAATTTTAGATTTCTAGAGGGTAAGCAGGAACTGGTAAAAAAATGCCTTCAAGATCATGGAAGAGTCATTCCGACATTGGAGGTCGGAGCTCAACAAGAAGTATATCCAAAAGGGGTTAACTCCCTTCAATGAGTTCGACAACATAACTCCTAGTCAATGGGAGGAGCTCGTGGGTCAGAAGACTTCACCGGAGGCATTGGAGCTCAGTGCCCGTAACATCGAGCTAGAGAAGAGGAACAAACACCACCATCATCTAGGCCCTGGTGGCTACTATGCCAAGGAAGAGCAGTTTAGGAAGATGGATGAAGAGGCCATAGCTTCTGGGAATATCGATGTGAAGAATTTGAAGGTACGCTCAAGGAATTGGATATATGCGAGGAGTACAGAATCATAAGGCAATAATCTTAAGTTTGATAAGCCGGAGACCCAAGAGGCAGTATCAAGGATACTTAAATATGCTGAAGACAAGGAGAAGGGCTCATTCAGTCCTTTCAGAGAGAGGGACGAGCTTAGCCTTGGCTTGGGAAACAACGTGCACACATACCACACTAGGGGGCTAGGAAAAGAACGACCTGGAAGCACGGATTTGAAGAGGACAGGCACATGTACAAGAAACATGGCAGAGACCGGGAGACTAATCTTGAGCTCCAAGTGAAGGCTCTAGTTGCAAAGGTGCTGGAGGAGCAAGGACTGTCTACGGAGCCACGGACATTAATGATGCCACCGAGAGCATTGGCATTAGTTGGTAGCCCTCCGAATGTTCCTAGCAGCCAAGGCTCCACTGCAGCCACAACCCCCGTCGATCGCATACGGGAACCAACTAGTTGCACCTTGGTGTTTCTTAGCGGCTGACAAAATATTGTGATGGAGGTGGCAATGGGTGTGGCACATCCTCCCGGTGGCTTACACCATAATAATAAGATACCGCTGGACTACACTAGGGTTGAGGTGCATACCGTGAAGCCTAAGTTCATGCAGTGGAGGATAGACTATGCAACTCATAAGGGGCTGGTGTTACTTGGAGACATAATGGGGCCGTTCATTCTCTGGCATAAATGGGACATTATATTGACTGCTTCTTCACCGCCTCCCCCTCTCTCAAATTTGGAGCGAGTTGTTGAGGACGGGGAGATATTTTCACCGTCTCGTGACCACCACATTCCTGAGATGCCACATTCTTCCCCACCTCCTAGCGAGCATGTGCCTGATAAGCCACAACCTTCTCCAGCTCATACCGAGCAAGTGCATGATGAGATGCCACAGTCTTCTCAACAAGCGCAGCCGATACATGAACAATGAGTGCCTCCTGAAGAAGGTGATGCATAAGAAGATGAGGACGTGCCTGAATGGGAACTTTGAAAGAAGCATCCAATCACCATAAGGCCAATTTATGTTCGATGAAAGATGTCTCGTCGGTGCACAAGTGGTATGCCCATGACCAGTTCAAGTCTGAGAACCAAGTTAAAAAGTCCCATTACGGGCTTCTGAGGAGGACGTCACTAGCAAACTCCACCAAACAGCAAAGCAATATCCAAATGTTGATGCCATCAAATGGTCAAAGGATTGCTCGAAAACATATGAAAGAGGCAAGCCCTTTGAAAGCATCTAGGCCCCTAGTTGGGTTTCGGTGATTAATGACAATACAAGATTACTATGACTAACGTGTGTTTTGCAGAGGCAATTAAGTTAGGTCATGGTAATGGAGATCAATTGGGCAATCAAGGTGGTCATGCCCCTACGATGGAAATCATTTTGGTTTTCAAAGGATAGACGACAAGGTTAAGGATGACTAGTTCTAAGTGTCGATTGGAGTTGGAGAGACACTTAGAGTAGTTTAGGACTTTGTTTTTCCTTTGGCCGTACTATTAAGGGGGTATGGACGGGTAGCTTGACCTAGATGAGTCTAGTGAGTTAGGTGTGGTGCACACTTGTTAAAACTAGCACTAGGTAGCCCCACAACAGCCCTATGATCCTATGGAGCAAACTTCATTCACATATGATCGAGAGTTGGAAGTGAATGGAGGGTCAAATACTGACCGGACGCTGACTCCGGTGCAACCGGACGCTGGCCACAGGGTCCGGTCAGTTCATTTGATCAAGAGACTGCGTTCGATGCGACCGGACGCTGAGTGGTTGAGTGACCGGACGCTGAAGACCAGCGTCCAATTGACTTCAGTAAGGTTCTAGAGAAGGGAATGTGTGACCGGACGCGTCCGGTCAATATTGACCGGACCCTGAGGATCCAGCGTCTGGTCGAGTACAGTAAGCATCCAGTGAGGGAAAAATGCGACCGGACGCATCCGGTCAGTGGTGATCGGACGCTGCCAGCGTCCGGTGAACACTTAAACACTGGTGTGCGAGTTGAACTGACCGGAGCGTCCAGTCACCCCGCAGAGGCACATAATAGTTCGTTTTTCAGGCTGTCTTATAAATAGAAGCTCTACTCATGTGTGGAGTTACTTTTGCTCATTCCAACAACTGAGAAACACGTTTGTGAGTGCCAAGAAGAGCAAGGTCCTAGTGAGGTGATTGAGATTTGAGAATCCAAGAGAGTAGCCTTATTAGTGAATCAAGAGTAGCAAAGTGTGCATCCACCATTCTCGTTAGGCTTCGCGTGGTCAAGTGAGAGTTCGTGCTTGTTACTCTTGGTGATCGTCACCACCTAGACGGCTTGGTGGTGATTGAGAGCTTGGTGATCACCCGACGGAGCTTGTGGGTGACCCAACTCAAGTTGTGAGCGGTTTTGGGTGATTCACCGCGACGGAGTGTCGAAGAATCAACTCGTAGAGAGCACTTGATCCTTGCGCGGATCAGGGGGGCGCTACACCCTTATGTGGGTGCTCCAATGAGGACTAGTGGGGAGTGGCGACTCTCCGATATCTCAGCAAAACATCACCGCGTTCTTCTCTCTCAATTTACTTTGAGCATTTACTTTGAGCAATTCAATACTTGTTCTTACATTCATAGAATTGCCATGCTAGAGTAAGTTTGGAATATAGGTTGCAAGTCCTTTATGCGTTAGATTATTAGAAACACTTTTGTAGGCACAAGGGGTTAATTGGGCTAACCGTAGGACTTGTTTATTGCGAAAAAATTTAGAATTAGCCCAATTCACCCCCTCTTGGGCATCTTGATCCTTTCAATTGGTATCGGAGCCTCGTGCTCACGTTTTTAAGCTTAACCGCTTAGAGCAAGATGTCCCACGGGGATGGACCTCCTCCTATCTTCGAGGGGGATGATTTTCCATATTGGAAAATTCACATGGAGGCATACCTAGAAGCTCTAGATGTTGGAATACTTAGAGCCGCCTCACATGGGTTCCCAAGACCTAGGAATCCCGCACAACTTCAAGGCGATGAAGTGAACTATGAAAAATGGAATGCAAAGGCTCTCAACACCATCTTTAGAGGCCTTTGCAAAGATGTGTTCAATCGTGTAAGGAACCACAAAGATGCCCATGCACTATGGTCGGACGTTTGTGCGCTCCATGAGGGAACAAAGAGTGAGCGTGAGGAACGCTATCATCTTGTCATGAAAAAACTCAACTCTTTTGAAATGCTTCCTAAAGAATGTGCTAATGAAATGTATTCACGTTTGAATGTTCTTGTAGAGGAAGTCAATGGGCTTGGACTTACTCAAATGTCACCATCCGACGTTGTGAGAAAAATCTTGAGTGTCCTTCCCATTGACAAATATGGGCATATTGTGACCATGCTACATCAAGGTGATCTTTCCACCGCTACACCGACACAAATCTTGGGAAAGATCAATGCTCATGAAATGTACATGCACATCACACCTCAAGATGGCTCATCCTCTACTAAGAAGAAAGAAAAAGATTTAGCTTTCAAAGCTAGTCAAGATAAGGGCAAAGCAAGACTTGAGTATGAGAGTTCTAGTGATGAAGAAGATGAAGATGAAGATCTTGCTCTCATGGTGAAGAAAGCCGCCAAGATACTAAAGAAGCTAAACAAGAGTGGCATCAAGTTCGATGGCAAGAAGAAGAAGTTCTTCACAAGCTCTAGGAGAAAGCCAATCTCCGAAATGGATTGCTTCAATTGTGGTGAACTTGGTCATCTAGCACACCAATGCACCAAGCCCAAGAAAGACAAGTTCAAGAACAAGTTCAAGGGCAAGAAAGATGACTCAAGCAATGAAGAAGAAGATGAAAAGAAGAAGAACAAGCCATACAAGAAGAGAGATGGAAAGAAGAGAGACTTCCACAAGAAGAAGAGTGGAAAGGCCTACATTGTCGGTGATTGGCTCACGAACATTGATTCATCTAGTGGATCATCCAATGATGATAGTGACAATGAGAAGGTGGCCGCCATAGCTATTGATCTCTCATCTTCACCGCCACCACCGCCATCATCCTCTACACACCTATGCCTTATGGCCAAGGGTGAACACAAGGTAACTAATAATGATGATAGTAGTGATGATGAGCAAGCTAGTGATGATGATAGCGATAGCGATGATGATGATTCACCTTCATATGATGATCTTGTTAAAATTCTAAGAAAATACACTAAGATCATTAGAAAGAGTAGAGCTAAAATTGAAAAACTAGATGCTAAGAATGATTCACTTTTAGCAAAATGTGATACAATAGAAAAGGCTAATGTTGAGCTTAGAGAAGCAAACGATGCTATGTCATCCAAACTCAAGGAGCTAAAATCTTCTAAGAAAGAGCTTAAAGATGAACATGATAAACTTGAGTGGATGCACAATGAGCTCATCACTAGCCACAACAAGCTAAAAGATGAATATACTACTCTTAAGGTTAATCATGACAATCTTGTTATTACGCAAGAATTTCTATCCAATGAGCCACGTGATGCTACTAACCATGTTGTTAAGATTGATATAGCTACATCATGTGATGACTTGATCATTGAGAGCGTTGAGCAAGGTTCTAGTAGCAAGGGCAAGCAAGTGGTTGAGGCCGATGATTATGATGAGTTTGTCAAGCTAAAGAATGACAATGCAAAGCTCAAAAAGATCTTGAAGAAATCAAAAGTCACAACTCCATTGTGCTAGAAACCCTTGATCATGATGGTGACTTGATCCTTGAGAATGAGAAGCTCAAAGAGGAAAACAAGAAGCTCAAGGAAGAGAAAAACAATGATGCTCTTAAGGAAGAGAATAAGAAGCTTAAGTTGGAGAAAGAGCATCTCAAGGTTGGATTGAGCAAGTTCACAAGAGGCAAATATCTTCAAAGTGAGCTACTTATGAACACCGTCATGAAGATGGATAGAAGTGGCATTGGATATGTGGCACATGTAGAGAAGAAGAAGGCTCAAGTTCAACAACAACAATCAAAGCCAAAGCCAAAGCCAAAGAGATGTTTTGAGTGTGGACAAGAAGGCCACTTTGCTCATGAGTGCCAAACTCCACCACCACAACCCTTGCCCAAGCATGCTAGACCCTTTGCCTTCAATGCTCACTACATGATTAGAAAGGATTCTAGTGGAAAGATGAAAGTCATGTTCTTAGGACCTCCTAACAAGAATAAGCCTAAGAAGATTTGGGTTGCTAAGTCACTTATTGAGAAGGTAAAGGGCCCTCTACAAGTTTGGGTTCCTAAAGCTTGAATCTCTTGTGTGTAGGTGAACTACAAGACCGATGGAAGTTATTGGGTTATTGATAGTGGTTGCACTCAACATATGACCGGTGATCCTCGTATGTTCACCTCACTAGATAAAGAGATAGATGGACAAGAGAAAATAACATTTGGAGATAACTCAAAGGGCAAGGTTAAAGGATTGGGCAAAGTGGCAATATCAAATGATCATTCCATCTCTAATGTGCTATATGTTGCTTCATTGAGCTTCAACTTGCTATCCGTTGGGCAATTGTGTGATCTTGGCTTCCAATGCTTGTTTACCGAGAAGGAAGTTGTTGTATCCAAGAAGGATGATGATCAAGTGATATTCAAAGGATTTAGATACAACAACTTATATCTAGTGCACTTTACCTTCGAAGATGCAAACTTGAAGACATGCCTATTCACCAAAACAACACTTGGGTGGCTATGGCATAGAAGACTTGCTCATGTTGGTATGAGTTCACTCAAGAAGCTAATGAAGAATGATTTGGTGAGAGGGTTGAAGGATGTGAAGTTTGAGAAGGATAAGCTTTGTAGTGCATGTCAAGCCGGCAAGCAAGTTGCAAATACTCATCCAACAAAAGCTTTCATGTCAACCACAAGAGTGCTAAAACTCCTACATATGGATTTATTTGGACCAACAACATACAAGAGTTTGGGAGGAAATCTTTATTGTCTTGTGATAGTTGATGATTATTCAAGGTATACATGGGTGTTCTTTCTTCATGACAAATCCGAAGTTGCATCTTGCTTCAAAAAGTTTGCCAAGAGAGCACAAAATGAATTTTAAGTGAAGCTCAAGAAGATAAGAAGTGACAATGGGAAAGAATTTGACAACACAATCATTGAAGCCTATTGTGATGAAATTGGAATCAAACATGAGGTCTTCGCAACATACACTCCTCAACAAAATGGTGTAGTTGAGAGAAAGAACCGGACATTGATCACTCTTGCAAGAACCATGCTTGATGAGTACAACACCCCCGAAGCTCTATGGGTGGAAGCAATCAACACCGCATGCTACGCATCCAACCGCCTATTTCTTCAAAAGTTCCTTAGCAAGACACCTTATGAGTTGCTCAATGGGAAGAAGTCGGACGTCTCCTTCTTTAGGGTGTTTGGTTGCAAATGCTACATCTACAAGAAGCGGCAACACCTAGGGAAGTTTCAAAGACGTTGTGATATTGGTTTTCTTGTTGGTTACTCATCAAAGTCCAAAGCATATAGAGTATTTAATCATGCCACTGGCTTGGTTGAAGAAACATATGATGTGGAATTTGATGAATCTAACGGCTCCCAAGGAGCACATGAGAATCTTGATGATGTAGGTGATGAACCATTGAGGAAGGCTATGAAGAACATTCCGGCTGGAGACATCAAGCCAAAAGATGATGAAGATAATGTACAAGTAATTGATCCACCCTCTTCATCAAATGTGCCACAAGATGGTGAAAAAGATGGGAGAGTAGAAAATGAAGACACTCATGTCTCCCATGATCAAATGGTGGCACAAGCACAAGATGTTGATGCTCCACAACCTCCACCTCAAGTAATCAATAGAAGAAACACACCCCTACTACAAGATCATCCACAAGATCTCATCATAGGGAGTTCGTCAAAGGGAGTGATGACACGCTCACAAAAACTTGCTTCATTTATTGCTCATCACTGTTTTGTCTCTTGCTTTGAACCTACTAAGGTAGAAGAAGCTCTTCAAGATCCAGATTGGATCAATGCCATGCATGATGAGTTGAATAACTTCACCCGTAATCAAGTGTGGACTCTTGAAGAGAGACCTAAAGGTGCAAGAGTCATTGGAACAAAGTGGGTGTTCCAAAACAAGCAAGATGATCAAGGCGTTGTTGTGAGGAACAAGGCAAGACTAGTTGCAAAGGGGTTCTCTCAAGTTGAAGGTTTGGATTTTGGAGAGACCTTTGCACTGGTTGCAAGGCTAGAAGCCATTCGTATCCTCCTTGCATATGCATCACATCATGAAATAAAACTTTATCAAATGGATGTGAAAAGTGCATTATTAAATGGCTTTATTAATGAACTAGTCTATGTTGATCAACCTCCCGGGTTTGAAGACCCTAGATATCCTAATCATGTTTATAGGTTGTCCAAGGTGTTATATGGGCTTAAGCAAGCCCCAAGAGCTTGGTATAAGCGCCTTTGGGACTTCCTCATTGAGAAGGGCTTCACCATTGGGAAGGTCGACACCACACTATTCATCAAGAAGCTTGATGGGCATATCTTCATTTGTCAAGTATATGTTGATGATATCATCTTTGGATCATCAAATGAAGACTCTTGCAAAGAATTTGGTGAATTGATGTCGAAGGAGTTCGAGATGTCCATGATTGGTGAGCTTACATTCTTTCTTGGTTTTCAAATCAAGCAAATGAAAGAAGGGATCTTCATCTCTCAAGAGAAATATACAAAAGATCTTCTCAAGAGATTCAAGATGGATGAATGTAAGCCAATCAAGACACCAATACCAACCAATGGACATCTCGACCTAGATGAGGAAGGTAACACGGTTGATCAAACTCTCTACCATTCTATGATTGGTAGCTTGTTGTATTTAACAACATCTAGGCCCGACATCATGTTTAGTGTGTGTATGTGTGCTAGATTTCAAGCTAATCCTAAGGAAACACATTTAATTGCCGTAAAAAGAATCCTTAGGTATCTTAAGCACACACCAAGCATTGGCCTTTGGTATCCCAAATGAGCTATATTTGAATTAATTGGCTATTCCGATTCGGATTACGCCGGATGCAAAGTTGATAGAAAAAGCACATCCGGAGGGTGCCATTTGCTTGGTAGATCACTTGTGTCTTGGTCCTCTAAGAAACAAAATAGTGTGGCTTTGTCCACCGCCGAAGCGGAATACATTGTCGCAGGTGCTTGTTGTGCACAAATACTTTATATGAAACAAACTTTGCTAGAATATGGTGTAGTTCTAGAAAAAGTTCCTCTTTTGTGCGACAATGAAAGTGCGGTAAAACTTGCAAATAATCTGGTTCAACACTCTCACACCAAGCACATAGATATCCGCCATCACTTTCTAAGAGATCATGTTGCTAAAAATGATATATCACTAGAAGGTGTAAGGACCGAAGATCAATTAGCGGATATCTTCACTAAACCGCTAGATGAGTCTACATTTTGTAGATTGTGGAATGAGCTCAATGTACTTGATTTTAGTAACTTCACTAAAAGATGAGCTTGTGTTGTTCCTTGCATTCATTGTAATATACAACATGTTTAATTTTTGGTAATGCATATAGGGCTTGTCTAACATGGTTAAGATAACCGCCGAAAAGCGTGTGAAGAAGCTTAACCTTGGATCAAACTTGACAAGCAACTAGATTTACTTACAAGTATTGCATATGCATGAATGTTGTTTTGTCGTTTTGTTCCATTTGCCCTTTTCATTGCCTATTTTCATAAAAAGAATTATAGCCTAAGGCAAAATATTTTGAAAAACTTGAGGGTTTGAGAGAGGTCACTCATATCAGTCCCAATTGGTGTTTATTTGGATCTTATTCATGTTGGGACTTGATTGGCAACAGGCAACGCGGAGGATCTTTGAAGATTTGCTGGAAAAGAGTGACCGGATGCTACACCGGACTCTGATGTCTAGCATCCGGTCAGTTCACAGGAGGTGAACAGAAGCTAAAGGAGTGACCGGACTCTGCGTTTGAGCGTCCGGTCAGGAAGGGTTCCAGCGTCCGATCGATATACATGGCGTTCAAGGCATCTGACCGAACCCTGCCTGCGTCCAATCATGGACCACCGGACGCGTCCGGTCGCGATTCCAGAGGAATTGGATGTAACAGAACCGACCAAATCATAAGAACGTAAGTACAAAAACAATCACCGAAGCGATCAAATTCCTGTACTTAAGCTCCCATAATCCCGGTAGTCCGGAAATCACGAAGGATTTCAACCAACTCTCGACATACAAACCAAGATCGTAATGATTCAACACAACACATCATCCGTTACAACATTTCACAAGTAGCATTCGGATTACATCCATCAGAGTTCAAATAAATATTACAAACCAAGTTTAAATGCGCGGAAGCAACATAGTTTAGTACATAACTTCATAGTTTCAAATACATTGCCAGATCAGAGTCATGTCCCACAAAAGCATTATTAGGTACGAGAACTAGTAGAGATCGCGCCCAATGGTCTAGTCTTCATCCCCAACAGGGAGAAGGCAGTACTTGCAGCAACCAAAGAAGAACTGGTCATCTGCAACAGGTGGGAGATAAACCCTGAGTACGAGAAGGTACTCAGCTAGACTTACCCGTCAAAACCAGAAATAAAAGACACCAAGGATCATGCAAGGCTTTTCAGGTGGGCTAGCTTGACACAGTTGCATAAAAGACTTATGATTATAGTAACCAATTTAAACTTATTATCAAGCTTATCATTATTTACCGTCCACTAGATTAGCTTTTTGTACTAGAGCACTCACTTATTAGGAGCAAACAATATTAACCATAGCAGGTATAATAAGGTTTGTCATCATCATATCATCATTTCCGAACCATTAAGTTATTAAGTGTATCTACATTGGAGATAAGCCCGTCAAGTTCTCACTAATCGGGAGAGACGACGATTCGAATCGAATTACAACTCAGCTGAGGGGGTATTCCTAACTCTCACCCTCGCATACTTAGCAAGGGTAGCCGTGGGTCACCTTTGGAACAACTTAGGAACCAAATTCACGGGTTCGATCAAGCGCCAAAGACACTCTCGAGGATTACCCTTACGCCAGACGATCGGGACTTTTAAATCACCGCCTTGGACTCACGCCACGGCTCCCTTCCGAGGCGCACTTTATACTTTATCGACTCCGCCCGAGGTGAGCTACTCGGCTTCGTGGTTGGTCTCGAGCACCGCCAACTAAGAGAGAGGCAAGCGCTCAACATAAACAGGAAAGGCTCCAAGAATCAGTCCTTAAGCGACATAGATGGAGTCATTGCAAACCGGCAAGCCTCCTTGGGTCTTCATTTCAAATTAGACTGGTTCTTTTCCACGATAGCAAATATAGCCAACCGTGCCACATGTATATTCCTATATCTCGCAGGTGACAGGAAATCACCCGACTTCTACGCGTTTAAGCGGTGGCTAAGCACTACACGAGCCTCGAGCTACATAAGATTGTGGTAACAATATCCGGACAAGGATTGGGTAACCAATGCAAGAATGGTTTGCATCCAACACCTAAACTTAATGCAACAATATATATATATATATATATATATAATAATAATAATGTAAATCGCATTTCGGAAATTAGGAGGCTTAATATGCTTGGGGCTTGCTTTTCACAAAGTTGCAAGGACGGTGGTCAGGGGCACTCAACGGCGACCTCGTCGGCACTTCTCCAAGGTCTGCTCCTCCTAAATCTCTCCCAAGGCGCCGCTGCCGCCGCTTGGTTCCTCGAATTCCAGTAGGGTTACTCCTTCCGGTACACCTATTGCATGCCGATGCAAAAGATAAATATCATGGATGCATAAGGAATGACATGATGCTCATGATGAATGAATCACAGTGAGTGTTTACGAAAGCATCACTGGACACTCGTTTACCGAGTAATTAGCTCTATTCAAATCACTTTAAGCATGTATCTACTTAACTTAAAGAACAAGATCAACTTACCTAACTTGCATAATCTAAGATAAAGATGCTCATCTTCAGTTAACGGCCTAACACCTAGGAACATTACCACAAACTTAGAAATAGTAAAGGCATACATAATTCAACATTTAAAGTTTCATATGCACACAAATAGTCCCTTAATTCAATCACAACCAGAGTTCTACAAATCCAAATGAATTGCAAGAGGACATTCTGGAAAGCTTATGAAATTCTCTACAATTCATTTGTAAACATCAAAGCATGATTCTTAAGTTAACCAAATCAAATTCCAGTAGACCTAGAATCTGTCCCGCAATGACAGGGTTGCTAACTTAATTATTTAATGATGATGCAAAAGCATAATTTGATCAATCCAAGTTTACCAACTTGCTTTTCATACCTAAGAAACATCAGAAAGTAAAGTGCCAACTTCTAAATAATTTATTTAATATCCTTTTCCAATTTATTTAGTTAATTAGGTGATTTAAGCAATATATAGTAAAACTATTCATAAAAATCTATAAAAATTACAGTAGCTATCTCATGCTGCACATAGACTACCATAAAAATTTCAAAGTCATTGGGCAAGTAAAACTTGCTGTATCTAAATTAACAGATGACATGTCTATTTCTAGCATAATTAGGAAACCTTATTAAAAAGTGTCAAGCAACAGATTTCCCATTTTTCTAGCATCATTCTAGCATAAGAATAGCACTCATCAAATTTTACCTCCACTGGATCTATAGAAAAATTATGAAAATTCACACAAGATCCATCCATTAATAAAAGGAAATTCTATAACTTAAAAACTACACATGCACTAGCTCTGAAATTTTAACCAGAGCTTCTAATAAGCAATAATAGACTACCCACAAAATTTCATAATTTTTGGACCACAGAAACTCAAGATAAAATTCAAACAAGTTTGCATGTATCCAAAAACACATTTCAAAGTCCTATTTAATTCATCCAGAATTTCTAAAACATGTACTCATATAATATTTTTGTTAAATACTAGACATTATCATGAACTCAAAAAAATTGGAACCATAGCATTTGGATCTATATACTAGGAAATACATATTTTTGAATATCAACACAAATCTGTGAAATAATAAAGCAAAACAAATAAGAAAACACATCACAGCCACTGTTGGGCCGGCCCGAAGGAACGGCGGCCCGCGAACACGCGCAAACGCAGCCCAGCACTCGGTGCGGCCCAGGCTGGTTCCCGCTGCGCGCGTCAGCGACTGACAAGGAGGGCCCGCATGTCAGCGAGACCAGGCAGGGGAGCGGAGGAAGACGACGGCGCAACTCGCCGCCAGTGGCTCCTCCGGCGAAGGCAACGGTGCCAATGCGTTCGCCTCACCCTAGCGGACCTAGGGGAACCATCTATTGCAGCTAAGGACGTAGCTAGAGGGGGTGGCGACGAGCACGGCGGCGCACGGCCGCGGCATGGCCGGCTCTGGCGAGACGACGGCGTCTCGGCCCTAATGGCCCGCTCTCCGAGCATCAGCAACCCACGCAGCAGCTAGTGCAAGGGAGAGAAGAGGATGGGAAGGCCGTGGTGGCAGTTGGTCGCGCGGAGCACCAACTCTGGCGAGGTCCCGCCATGGCGGCGGTGGAAGAACTGGCGATTACGCCCTTACCCAGCCTCAATCGCCCCAGCTGAAAGGTGGAGGTGGTAGAGGAGATCACGGCGACGCTAGCAGCGAGATGGCCGGCGTGTTTTTGCAGCGACGAGCGTGCATGACGATGGCGACGCTCGGTCGGGAAAGGAGGGTGGTTGCGGACTCGGTGCTGTGCGCAGAGAAGGCGAGAGGGAAGCGAATAGAGCGGCGAGTGCGTTCGGGCAGGCACTGGCCCTCTTCTGGAGCGCGGACGCGTGACGTGGTGACCTTGGCAGCACATGAATGCCACGCGGCGAACGTCGCCTGAGCCGGTCGGCCATGACGGTCACTGACCGATTTCTGAAAACAGCGATTCAGTGATCAGCGAAGGTGACTGACAGCACGTATTCGACGCGTTAGATCTCTTAAACCGTGGCGATCCAGGTTAAGTTGTAGTTAACAAAGTTGGAGACCTACGTGAGTACTACAAGTTTGCTAATTGGAGCTCGAGCTAGTTTGGCTTGGTTAGTGAGATACAGTGCTCCAAACATCAGCTCAAGGAACTGAAATCTGCTTTGTGACTTAGAAAATTTTCAAATGTTGAATCCACCATCAATGCTGACTGGTGGGTCCTTTTTGAACATGTTCTAGCCATTTTCGTGAGATGGTCATATTGAGACTTTTGTTCCTTGATAAATTTGCTACAACTTTTGTAAAGAGTGCACAGCCATGCAAGGTTTCTAAGTTGGACTTTTGAATCAGTCAAATGGTGACACTCCAAGGGTCAATTAAAGTCAAACTTGCACTTGAGGGCATTTTGGTCATTTTGATCTACATGAACAATGTCCCAACAAGTAACCTAAGTATAGTTAAGGTGTAATAGACCATGATCAACCACTTTACAAAATTGTAATACCACTTCTAATGTTCACATGTGATAAAGAAAGTAAAACAAGCAATTCATACATATGTTTCAATACAATGTTTCACATGTTGCATGACCTTGTTGTTATCCTATACTTGTCACATTACTACCATGTTGCCATGCTTCAAGATATGAGAAATTCATGTTGCATTCATATGTTGCACTACTACCATTCGCAAGCAATCCAGTACGAAACAAACAGAATATGCGAATGTTTCATATGTATGTTTCAGGGACCATGGCATGATGAGATAGATGATGCACATGTTTATGAAACGAAATGCAATTAGTAGAAGCCAAAACACCTAGGGTGTTACAGCCCTCCCCCCTTAGAAAAATCTCGTCCCGAGATTTGGAAAGCGTACCATTTAGTATAGAAAGTTGGATGATTTTCCTTTAAATAATCTTCCCGCTCCCAGATTGCATCCCGTTCACTATGATTACTCCAAACTACCTTGTATAACTTAACCACTCTTGTACAAGTCACTCTTTCTTGTGTATCCAGAACTTGCACGGGCTTTTCCTCATAAGAAAGATCAGATTTCAAGTTGACTTTCCTTGTTGCTATTCTTTCCTCAGGAATACGAAGACACTTCTTCAGCTAGGACACATGGAATACCGAGAATATAGCTCCCATCTCACGGGGTAGTTCGAGCTTATATGCCACTCTTCCACTTTTCTCGATAATGCGGTAGGGTCCAACATATCGAGGCTCAAGCTTCCTTTTAATTCCAAAACGCTTGACTCCTTTCATAGGGGATACCTTCAGATAAACATGATCACCTACTTCAAACTCAATAGGTTTCCTTCTCTTGTCAGCATAGCTCTTTTGTCTAGCCTGTGCGGCAGTCATATTCTTCTGTATAGTTCGGACTTGCTCTTCGGCTTCTTTTACAAAGTCAATACCATAGAATCTTCTTTCCCCAGGTTCCACCCAGTTCAAAGGAGTTCTACACTTGCGGCCATAAAGAGCTTCAAAAGGAGCCATTTTGATACTCTCTTGATAACTGTTGTTATAAGAGAATTCAGCGAGAGGTAACCAGTCTTCCCAAGAGCCTTTGCAAGAGATAAGACAAGCTCTAAGCATGTCTTCAAGAATTTGATTAACACGCTCAGTCTGTCCTGATGTTTGTGGATGATAGGCAGAACTGCGGATTAGATGAGTGCCAAGATTCTGATGTAAGCACTCCCAAAAGTGAGCCGTGAACTGAGGCCCTCTATCAGAAACAATGGATTTGGGTACACCATGGAGACGTACCACTTGTTAGAAGTAAATCTCAGCATAATTGTGCGGGTGATATGTAGACTTGACCGGAATAAAGTGAGCGGATTTTGTTAGATGATCTACGATAACCCAGATGGAATCACAACCCTTTTTGGTAGTGGGTAATCCAACAATAAAATCCATACTAATTTCTTCCCACTTCCAGCTAGGAATAGAGAGTGGCTGCAATAATCTGGGCCTTATGTGAATAGCCTTGACTCTGCAACAGTTATCACACCTTGCCACATAAGCTGTGATTTCTTTCTTCATCTTGGTCCACCAATAATACAGCTTGAGATCTTGATACATTTTACTACTACCAGGATGGATGGACAACTTAGAAGAATGGGCTTCAGCCATAATTTGATTTCTAAGTTCTTTATCTTTGGGTACCACAAGCCTATCATTAAACCAGAGAATTCCTTTGTCATCGACCCTAAAGTGCTTGGTCTCTTTCTCTTTCATTTTCCGCTTGATGTGAAACACACCCACATCAGTCTTCTGGAGTTCGATAATTCGACTTCTAAGAGAGCAATCCACAGTGATATTGTGGAGTACTACAGGATGAAGGAGGTGTGACAGATGAAAGTCTTCACTAACCAAAGAATTGCAATGGGCCTTTCTGCTTAAGGCATCAGCAACCACATTTGCCTTACCAGGATGGTAGTGCACTTGAAGGTTGTAGTCCTTGATCAATTCTAACCATCGCCGTTGACGCATGTTCAACTCGGGTTGAGTAAAGATGTACTTGAGGCTTTTATGGTCAGTATAGATGTTGCACACATTACCCAGCAAGTAATGTCTCCAAATCTTCAGGGCATGAACAACTGCGGCTAGCTCTAAGTCATGGGTAGGATAGTTGACTTCATGCTTTCGAAGCTGGCGCGAAGCATAAGCAATTACTCGGCCTTCCTGCATAAGAACACACCCCAAACCGGTGCCACATGCATCACAATAGACATCAAAAGGCTTTTCAATGTTAGGTTGTGCCAATACAGGAGCAGAGGTTAGCAAGGTCCGCAAAGTGTGGAAAGGCTCTTCACACTTCGGAGTCCAGACAAACTTCTCATCTTTTTAAAGTAGTCGAGTCATGGGCTTGGCGATTTTTGAGAAATCCGGGATAAAGCGACGATAATAGCCAGCCAATCCCAGGAAACTTCGAACTTTTGTGACCGTAGTAGGTGCCTTCCACTCAAGGACTTCTTGCACCTTCGTAGGGTCAACCGAAATTCTATCACCAGATAACACATGACCTAGAAAAGGTATCTTGTTCAACCAGAATTCACACTTGCTGAACTTAGCATAAAGCTGGTTGTCACGCAACCGAGTTAAAACAATTCTTAGATGTTCAGCATGCTCTTCTTCATTCTGAGAATATACAAGGATATCATCAATGAACACGACGACAAATTTGTCCAATTCCGGCATGAATACATAATTCATCAGGTACATAAAGTGTGCCGGAGCATTTGTCAACCCAAAGGACATGACAAGGTACTCGAACAAGCCATAACGAGTAGAGAAAGCTGTCTTGGGTATATCTTCAGGACGAATTTTGATCTGATGGTAACAAGACCTCAAATCGATCTTGGAGAATACCTTAGCTTTGGAGAGCTGATCAAACAGAATATCGATGCGAGGAAGAGGGTATTTGTTCTTGATGGTAACAGCATTTAGGGGATGATAATCTACGCACATGCGCAAAGATTCGTCCTTCTTCTTCACAAAGATAGCCGGACAATCCCAAGGAGAAGAACTAGGCCGAATCAAACCTTTCTTCAATAGCTCATTCAACTGACTCTTTAGTTTAGCCAACTCATTGGGCGGCATTCTATAGGGCCTTCGAGAGATAGGAGCCGTACCCAGAATGAGTTCTATCTTGAATTCTACATCACGGTCCGGAGGTAATCCAGGCAAGTCATCAGGGAAGACATCTAGAAACTCACAGACAACTGGTAGATCCTCAATGGCTTTGGCTAGGGTAGCATTGGCTATATTGTGAATAGAGATATCACGAGGTAACTGCACTAGAAAACCCTTCTTATCCACAGGATCCCTCAACATTACCACACGGGTTGACGTATCGATCAACACTCCATTCCCACTCATCCACTTCATTCCTAGGATTATATCAATTCCTACCCCCGGTAGCACTATAAGATTCGTAAGGAACTCTCGATCCCCAATTTCAAGCTTTACATCTTTTACTACTTGGTTAGTCATGATATTATTCCCAGCAGCACTAATACAATAACCACCCTTGACAATTGTAATCACATTCATCTTATGCTTAGATGCAAAAGTAGAACTCACAAAGGAATGTGAAGCACCGAATCAAAGAGCACAACCAAGTAGGGTGATCATTAACAAGAAACTTACCAATGGTGACCACTTCACCAAAGCAGGAATTTCCTCCATAGTAGTGTAGTGAACACGCTCATGGACGCGTTTCCTTGAGCATTCTTGGGAGGATGGGGACATCTATTTGCCCAATGACCGGCTGGTTACAGCCCAACACGGCTCGTTAGTGGGTGGGACATTGGAGCTGCCCCGCCCAGAGGTATTCATTGGCAAGGAAATTGTGTACTTTTTGCGAAAACCAGTTTTAGCTTGATTCTTCTTTCCGAGGTATGCAATGCGAACATTAGCATTGGGTGGACGGTACTAGGTCTTGGATACCATTGGTGCCTTAGACTGAGAAGCACCTGCCTCAAAGTTTCTTTTGTGGTTCTTGGAAGCGGCATATATCTTATCATTGTTCTCCTGAGTCAGAGTGTCACTGATAAACTCATTGAAGGTGACACACTTGCAGTTGCCCATTGACTTCATCAGTTTAGGGTAAAGTCCCCTCTTGAAGCTAGCTATTCTCTTGGTGTCAGTATCGACGAACTCAGGAGCATACCTCGCTAGGTTGTTGAATGCCTGGAGGTATTCATTAAGACTCTTGTTGCCTTGGGTGAGCTTCATAAACTCAGTATGCTTAATGGCCATGAGACTAGGAGGGATAAAGTGTCCTCTGAAAGCTGCCTGAAACTGACCCCAAACTATCTTGACGTTTGCAGGGAAGGTGGTCTTGTGATGTGTCCACCAGATGCCTACAGGGCCTTGGAGCTGGTGTCCTGCATATGTGGCCTTCATACCTTCAGTCAAACGGAGCAATCCAAACCTTTGCTCTATCGTGCTCAACCATTCATCAGCTTGTAATGGTTCTTCTGCCTCACGAAAGATAGGAGGCTTTGTATCCATGAAGTTCTTAAAGCTGCTGTACTGGTTTGGCTCGGGTCCTTAGCGGACATGACGATCCTCACGGTTAGCCATCTGACGCATAGCCTCAGCTAACATGCGCTGACTTTCCACAACTGTCTGCATTAGCTCAGCTGGTGTGGGCGGTGGCGGAGGTGGTTGTTCCTCATTTCCCATGCCACGCCCGCGACGAAGGTTATGAGCCATCTGCAAAATGTATAGCCAATGAGCACTGACAATGTGGAAATTTTTGTAGATGAGTCGTATAATTATGCCAAACTGAGTCCATTGGAGGGAATGCATTTATATAATCAACAGAGGCACAATCATTCATCACAACCACACAACTCATCAAGCGCGTCAATTGACACATAAATGTGATGAACTTAACCAACAACGAGATCCATAGACCGCAAAGACGAAATTCATCAAAGGCTCACATACGTGGAGCATAATACGTTCGATAGGTTACATCCAAGCCATAGTGGTTCCAAACTTACATCCAAAGATAACTTATGGTTTGATATTACATCCCAACAATTAACTTATTACAAAGCTACTCGTTCATGCATGAGGATCAACAAAAGACTAGCTCTTGCGCATTAGCTAAGTAGTAAGCTAAACTACGCATCATCCTCGGAGTCAGTGTCGAAGATCTCTCCTCCATCTTCATCACTAGCAGGCTCTAACTCCTCATCTTCCTCCTCATCAGGTGGAATGTCCTCAGGTCCATTGACCTCCATGTCATCATCACCTTCAGCCATGATGACACCAGAACCCATCTCATCCTCATCCTTAGGTGGCAGGAGAGGGTGAAGTTGATTGTGTAACAGGTGAACCTCCTCATGGAGATTGTCATTGTACTCCTCAGCAACTACCACTTGCTGCTCTAGCTCTACCTATCGCGCTCTCAACACATTCTCCTCGTGCCAGGCTTCATTCCGTTGGTTCATCACGTGAATCAACATGCGTTCACAGTTGCGGTGAGCAACTGTCAACCTCTGAACCTCAAGGGTCTCTTGGTCCCTTTCTGTGTTACTTGCTCCAAGCGGTCTTGAGCCGCATTCCTCTCAAAGTGATCACCCGAGCTAGCTCTATCCTCAGCCTTTCCTCCTCAGTAGGCTCAGGACGGGGCTCACGAGGAGCTAAACGGTGACGAGGCGCCCTGCCTCCAGTGGACTTGCGAGCAGTGAGCTTCGTGCGCGCCATCTGTAGCAAAAGTTACAACGTAAGGGGAGAATCATTTAAGGGATACGAAATTTAATTAGTCGGGACAATCATATTTTAAAGGAGGGAGTAATGCAAGAAATGCCATGTATGCTTGAACATGATGCATGCACGATCCGACGTCCTCACAATCCTAGAAAAATTTAAAGGCTAGCGAAATATACGGTGGCATACATACGTTCTCTCAGTATATGGTAGCTAGTCGATCTACAACGATACGTTGTTAGTGTACCTACTGTAAAATTTCATTTCAGCCTGGTAATTTCCCAAAATGCATAAAAGCAAGCGATAAACTAAATACTTTCATACATACATCCCCGATGCATATACTCTAGTATCACAGCTACCCGTCAGAGATACCCACATTTAAGTACTCTCATAGATACATGATTGAACATGTAAGTATGCGAGCAACCACAACTTCTCTCTCCCTAGACCGACGGTTGGACGGTCATGCTCTCACAACTCCCACTTACCAGAGCGTAGAGGTATTTGATCCAAACATTACCACCCAAGCGGATGGCATCCATATAATAGCACGCCGTATGGACGATTTAAATGAAACAAGCGGTAACCCCCAAGTTAGTACTTAATAAGCCACCTAAGAGTCCTTATTTGGGCATAAGGGATATGACCACCGGCAATACTTAGTATTTAATTTAGGATTTTCACAAATACTTTTGTTTTAAATACACAAATGACATGTTTAGTGTCGAATCTTGCTCTCGATACACGGTAATGTAACCGACCAAATCATAAGAACGTAAGTACAAAAACAATCACCAAGTGATCAAATTTCGCATTTAAGCTCCCATAATCCCGAAGAGTCCGGAAATCACGAAGGATTTCAACCAACTCTCGACATACAAACCAAGATCGTAATGATTCAACACAACACATCATCCGTTACAACATTTCACAAGTAGCATTCGGATTACATCCATCAGAGTTCAAATAAATATTACAAACCAAGTTTAAATGCGCGGAAGCAACATAGTTTAGTACATAACTTCATAGTTTCAAATACATTGCCAGATCAGAGTCATGTCCCACAAAAGCATTATCAGGTACGAGAACTAGTAGAGACCGCGCCCAATGGTCTAGTCTTCATCCCCAACAGGGAGAAGGCAGTACTTGCAGCAACCAAAAAAGAACTGGTCATCTGCAACAGGTGGGAGATAAACCCTGAGTACGAGAAGGTACTCAGCTAGACTTACCCGTCAAAACCAGAAATAAAAGACACCAAGGATCATGCAAGGCTTTTCAGGTGGGCTAGCTTGACACAGTTGCATAAAAGACTTATGATTATAGTAACCAATTTAAACTTATTATCAAGCTTATCATTATTTACCTGTCCACTAGATTAGCACATGTACTAGAGCACTCACTTATTAGGAGCAAACAATATTAACCATAGCAGGTCTATTAAGGCTGTCATCATCATATCATCATTTCTGAACCATTAAGTTATTAAGTGTATCTACATTGGAGATAAGCCCGTCAAGTTCTCACTAACCGGGAGAGATGGTGATTCGAATCGAATTACAACTCAGCTGAGGGGGTATTCCTAACTCTCACCCTGGCATACTTAGCAAGGGTAGCCGTGGGTCACCTTTGGAACAACTCAGGAACCAAATTCGCGGGTTCGATCAGCGCCAGCACTCTCAGGGATTACCCTTCTGCCAGGACGATCAGGACTTTTAAATCACCTGCCCTTGGACTCACGCCTACGGCTCCCTTTCGAGGCGCACTTTATACTTATCGACTCCCGGCCTGAGGTGAGCTACTCGGCTTCGTGGTCGGTCTCCAGACCCGGCCAACTAAGAGAGAGGCATGCGTTCAACATGAACAGGAAAGGCTCCAAGAATCAGTCCTTAAGCGACACAGACGGAGTCACTACAAACCGGCAAGCCTCCGCCCGGTCTTCATTTCAAATTAAGACTGGTTCTTTTCCACGATAGCAAATATAGCCAACCGTGCCACATGTATATTCCTATATCTCACAGGTGACAGGAAATCACCCGACTTCTACCGCGTTTAAGCAGGGCTAAGCACTACACAAGCCTGAGCTACATAGGATTCAGGGTAACAATATCTGGACAAGGATTGGGTAACCAATGCAGCAATGGTTTGCATCCAACACCTAAACTTAATGCAACAATATATATATATATATAGATATATAATAATAATGTAACTGCATTTCGGAAATTAGGAGGCTTAATATGCTCCGGGGCTTGCCTTTCACAAAGTTGCAAGGATGGTGGTCCGGGCACTCAACGGCGACCTCGTCTGGCACTTCTCCTGAAGGCTGCTGCTGCTCGCTTGGTTCCTCGAATTCCAGTAGGGTTACTCCTTCCGGTACACCTATTGCATGCCGATGCAAAAGATAAATATCATGGATGCATAAGGAATGACATGATGCTCATGATGAATGAATCACAGTGAGTGTTTACGAAAGCATCACTGGACACTCGTTTACCGAGTAATTAGCTCTATTCAAATCACTTTAAGCATGTATCTACTTAACTTAAAGAACAAGATCAACTTACCTAACTTGCATAACCTAAGATAAAGATGCTCATCTTTAGTTAACGGCCTAACACCTAGGAACATTACCACAAACTTAGAAATAGTAAAGGCATACATAATTCAACATTTAAAGTTTCATATGCACACAAATAGTCCCTTAATTCAATCACAACCAGAGTTCTACAAATCCAAATGACTTGCAAGAGGACATTCTGGAAAGCTTATGAAATTCTCTACAATTCATTTGTAAACATCAAAGCATGATTCTTAAGTTAACCAAATCAAATTCCAGTAGACCTAGAATCTGTCCCGCAATGACAAGGTTGCTAACTTAATTATTTAATGATGATGCAAAAGCATAATTTGATCAATCCAATTTACCAACTTGTTTTTCATACCTAAGAAACATCAGAAAGTAAAGTGCCAACTTCTAAATAATTTATTTAATATCCTTTTCCAATTTATTTAGTTAATTAGGTGATTTAAGCAATATATAGTAAAACTATTCATAAAAATCTACAAAAATTATAGTAGCTATCTCATGCTGCACATAGACTACCATAAAAATTTCAAAGCCATTGGGCAAGTAAAACTTGCTGTATCTAAATTAACAGATGACATGTCTATTTCTAGCATAATTAGGAAACCTTATTAAAAAGTGTCAAGCAACAGATTTCCCATTTTTCCTAGCATCATTCTAGCATAAGAATAGCACTCATCAAATTTTACCTCCACTGGATCTATAGAAAAATTATGAAAATTCACACAAGATCCATCCATTAATAAAAGGAAATTCTATAACTTAAAAACTACACATGCACTAGCTCTAAAATTTTAACCAGAGCTTCTAATAAGCAATAATAGACTACCCACAAAATTTCATAATTTTTGGACCACAGAAACTCAAGATAAAATTCAAACAAGTTTGCATGTATCCAAAAACACATTTCAAAGTCCTATTTAATTCATCCAGAATTTCTAAAACATGTGCTCATAATATTTTTGTTAAATACTAGACATTATCATGAACTCAAAAAAATTGGAACCATAGCATTTGGATCTATATACTAGGAAATACATATTTTTGAATATCAACACAAATCTGTGAAATAATAAAGTAAAACAAATAAGAAAACACATCACAGCCACTGTTGGGCCGGCCCGAAGGAACGGCGGCCCGCGAACACGCGCAAACACAGCCCAGCACTCGGCGCGGCCCAGGCTGGTTCCCGCTGCGCGCGTCAGCGACTGACAAGGAGGGCCCGCATGTCAGCGAGACCAGGCAGGGGAGCGGAGGAAGACGACGGCGCAACTCGCCGCCGGTGGCTCCTCCGGCAAAGGCAACGGTGCCAATGCGTTCGCCTCACCCTAGCGGACCTAGGGGAACCATCTATTGCAGCTAAGGACGTAGCTAGAGGGGGTGGCGACGAGCACGGCGGCGCACGGCCGCGGCATGGCCGGCTCTGGCGAGACGACGGCGTCTCGACCCTAATGGCCCGCTCTCCGAGCATCAGCAGCCCACGCAGCAGTTAGCGCAAGGGAGAGAATAGGATGGGAAGGCCGTGGTGGCAGTTGGTCGCGCGGAGCGCCAACTCCGGCAAGGTCCCGCCATGGCGGCGGTGGAAGAACTGGCGATTACGCCATTACCCAGCCTCAATCGCCCCAGCTGAAAGGTGGAGGTGGTAGAGGAGATCACGGCGACGCTAGCAGCGAGATGGCCGGCGCGTTTTTGCAGCGACGAGCGTGCACGACGACGGTGACGCTCGGTCGGGAAAGGAGGGCGGCTGCAGACTCGGTGCTGTGCGTAGAGAAGGCGAGAGGGAAGCAAATGGAGCGACGAGTGCGTTCGGGCAGGCACTGGCCCTCTTCTGGAGCGCGGACGCGTGACGTGGTGACCTTGGCAGCACATGAATGCCACGCGGCGAACGTCGCCTGAGCCGGTCGGCCATGACGGTCACTGACCGATTTCTGAAAACAGCGATTCAGTGATCAGCGAAGGTGACTGACAGCACGTATTCGACGCGTTGGATCTCTTAAACCGTGGCGATCCAGGTTAAGTTGTAGTTAACAAAGTTGGAGACCTACGTGAGTACTACAAGTTTGCTAATTGGAGCTCGAGCTAGTTTGGCTTGGTTAGTGAGATACAGTGCTCCAAACATCAGCTCAAGGAACTGAAATCTGCTTTGTGACTTAGAAAATTTTCAAATGTTGAATCCACCATCAATGCTGACTGGTGGGTCCTTTTTGAACATGTTCTAGCCATTTTTGTGAGATGGTCATATTGAGACTTTTGTTCCTTGATAAATTCGCTACAACTTTTGTAAAGAGTGCACAGCCATGCAAGGTTTCTAAGTTGGACTTTTGAATCAGTCAAACGGTGACACTCCAAGGGTCAATTAAAGTCAAACTTGCACTTGAGGGCATTTTGGTCATTTTGATCTACATGAACAATGTCCCAACAAGTAACCTAAGTATAGTTAAGGTGTAATAGACCATGATCAACCACTTTACAAAATTGTAATACCACTTCTAATGTTCACATGTGATAAAGAAAGTAAAACAAGCAATTCATACATATGTTTCAATACAATGTTTCACATGTTGCATGACCTTGTTGTTATCCTATACTTGTCACATTACTACCATGTTGCCATGCTTCAAGATATGAGAAATTCATGTTGCATTCATATGTTGCACTACTACCATTCGCAAGCAATCCAGTACGAAACAAACAGAATATGCGAATGTTTCATATGTATGTTTTAGGGACCATGGCATGATGAGATAGATGATGCACATGTTTATGAAACGAAATGCAATTAGTAGAAGCCAAAACACCTAGGGTGTTACATTGGACCTCTTTGGAATCGACTGGTCACTGGGTGGTAGCGTCCGGTCGCTACCACCAGAGTGTCCGGTCAGTAGATCTCGTGCGGCATCAGGTCTCTTATCTTTGTTTCCTTTTCTAACTTGGGGAGCCACCCTATTTAACCGCACGCCATCTATCTAGCCCCACATCCACCGTGCCCTAGCTGCCATGAGTCGCCACAGCCGCCATCTCCAGCCGCCAGCTCACCGCGCGCCATGCCACCGCCCATTCACGGCGCCCGGCTGCCACCGCCCACAGGTCACGCCGCCGCTTTGCTCCCATGCCGCCAACAAGAAGCTCCACCATGCGCGCCTCCATTCCAGTGCTGGCCCTAACCTGCGCTGTGCTTCTCCGGCCGTGGCCTGCACCGTCGTGGTCCAAAGCTGACCCTCTGCCGTCTAACGCTGGTAAGGCCCTGCTCGTGCCCGTGCATTCTCATTGTAACTCGCCCGTGACCTAGCTATTCATCACTATGCCAATTTCACAGGGCCATCGATTCACTGCTCACCGCCTACCCTAACCCTAGATTCGGTGGTTCCCCGCGTGTCACTTCTCTTTTCATCGGATCGCTATTTCGTCAGGTAGCAAGCCAGTCATCTCTATTTCGTATCTACATTGCTTGCTCTCATAGGTTTTCGCATCTATTAGATATATCGTATTTACTTGTATATCCTTCTATTCCATCGTGTAGCGAGTCGGTGCCGTTGAGGTGTCAGTGGCAGTTGACAGTCAACTCAGAGCTAAGCTCGCGAGTACGGATCGAGGCCATCCTCTCCCTTCTTGTGGATGTTCATCTTGACTCCTTGAGATGAAGCCCTTGGGGATGCCATTCACCGTCCATCTCAGAAGCTTCAGCTCGCTAGCTAGTTAATAAGAATCGGGCCACCCATGGAGCTCCCAGGCCTTGACTTTAGCCCCCGTTTGACTATTCAACTTGATCTTTGGCGAGCTCTTAAGCTCCCTGTTTCCTCTGCTGGCTTTTCTTTTCTGAGGTTTTTTCTTGTGGTGTCATTTGGTCGTTGCAAGTTCAAGCTTTGTCTAGTTTTGGTGAGCTTGCTTCTTCAAGCTACAATTGGATGGTTTGCTCCTGAGTTCAATGGCATCCCTCTTGTTGATCGTATTTTTCATTTTTCAGTCTCCTCTAACCTAGTTGGGCACTTCATTTACAAGCTTCGTTCTTTTGAATGCAACTTTTGCAAGCTTTTCTTCCACCTTTGGAACAACGGTGGACCAAATTGGCAGTCTGAATGGAGATAGTATCTCTCAGAGGAAGATTCAGCATGGCAACCAGCTCAAAAATCAAGAGATAGCACTTTTCTGGAAAGTGTTGATCTCAAAAAAACTCTACTCACGAGCGCAAATGCAGTGCCTATCCAAAATCCGGTTTTCAAACATTTGCAGTTTCCATAGGGTCCGTCTCACTTCGGAAGGATTTTTGCATTCAAACGAATTGAATTTCCCAATCCTCCTGATTCCAGGGCTAATTTCTAGTTCTTTGGTTCTCATCAGTCTTCAAGTTTGATCCTTGGTTCTATTCCTAGAGGGAAGAAGACTGACAAGTGGGGCCATTTTTCACATTTGCCTAATTTGAATTTTGGAGAAAGGTCAAGGTGGAAGTCAGAGTATCCCCCGCTGATGACACAACCCAGGATTTGCTCCCGTTGTCTAGCCAATACGCATGTTAGAGAAAATTGCAGAGCTCCCATCAAGTGCATCAACTGTTTGCGTTGGGGACATGTTCAAGTCAATTGCCCAATTAACCAGCAGGAACGCAGTAACTCTTCCATAGTTACTGGTGCAAATAAAGGAAAAGCTAACCTCGAGCAGCCTACCCAGTTTAATGCCGCTTCTGGGCTTGGCCCAAGTAACCCACCAGTTTTCTCCTCTTTCTCAGACTGGGCCGCATCTCATTTACACCTACCTGCTTCTATGAGAGTGCACCAAATGGTCCCCTAGGTTTTACCTGATAAGCCCATGACCAGTGGACCCTCTAAGCACTAACCCCACTCTCCAAAGAACGGGTCTAAGTCTAATAACAGGGAGCTTAACCTTTCAATCGCCCTTTCATCTTCCAACAGAGCTGAGCTTTTTAAGCCACAAAGCACAGTAAGTCAAGAATACCCCAATCACCCACCATTGTTTTCACAGGCTCAGCCCCAAGCTCAGCACCAAATTAGCTCTAGCCCCTCCCAAATGGCATACCAATGCGCTGATTCAGGGACGTTCATCCTAGAAGGAATGCTTTTGCAGAATGTGGAGAACCTCAAGTTCATGGTCAGAGCGGTGGTAAGTTCAAGGCCGACCCCAAGGCATGAAGACTAGGCGATCGCAACCATCCAGCCATTGCCCGGTAATGTCCTGAACTTCCAAGCGGTCAGTGAGGTTCTAGATGATTTTTTTGCAAATGTGGCTAGGGTTGGAGAAGAGTGCAGTTTAACAGAGAAGTTTGATTGATGATTTTGGGGCTACCTTTGGATTACTGTGAGGAAGAGTATATTGATACTGTTGTAGGGCCCTTTGGGAAGATGTTGTCTTGGCATAAAGATTCTAACAACAAAACCCGCTTGCTGATCAAGGCTAGAGTGGTGGATCTTGACTCTATTCCTCACTTTGTTGTCTTTACTAACACTAAAGCTATGGACAGTGACTCATGGACTATCCAGGTGGAAGTGCTACAGTAGGAGCTCTTAGGTGTTGGACCATAGGATGAAGATCCCATCCCGGTGAACGTTTAGAATTTTGGACAAGCTCCTTTTGATTTTTTTGGCTTGGGACAGCAAGGGCCAGGACCCTTTTAGAATCAATAGCTCAGATGCAGGGACCACAAGGCCCACAGGCTCCTCCAAATGTTCAGTAAGGGCAGCAAAGGCAGAATCAAGCAAACAATTGGGACTTTTGGCCTGAAGTATTGCCAGCTATTGGTCAGCAGGTGCAGCAAGAGGTGGTCATTCCCTAGCAGCTTGGGATAGTGCAAGACCTGAATGAAATCCTAGAACCTGAAGACCCTCAGGAAGTGCTTATCTTCCCTCCTCAGGCAGCAATGTTGGATCAGATTAATGATTTAGACTGGGAGCACATTGATAGCGAGGTGGAAATGGAAATAGCTCAGCAGGATCCACCCCAACCACCTTTGGCCCAACCGAGCTTGTTGATCCCCCTCAGCTGCTACCCCTTAATCTGGAGAATCTAGAAGCTTTCATGCACCATGAAATCCCTGAAGATACCCTAATAGATGACGCTGAGCTTGCTAGGCCTGAACCACATTTGCTAGGCCAGCCAGAGGAAGCTAATGACCTACAAGTGGGTATGGTTAGAATAGTGGAGGAAAATTTAGTCCATCTGCTGCCTCCCTTCAACAGGCCAAGTGTCATGCCTTGGGAGAAAACTAGATCAAAAAAGGAGAGCTCTATGACTGTTGCAATCCCGAAAGAATGGGCTGCTTTCTTTTGCTCTTTGCTAAGGGACCCCTCTCACTTTGCTTGGGCCAAAGACTTTGTCATGTCCAATTGTACTGCTCTTCTCAATCCCAATGGGTCAGCCACTTTGCTTGAGGTCCCAAAAAAATTTCATAGTAAGGGCGGTGAGACCTACCTTAAGCTCTCTGATTGGCAAACCATTGCTGTAGAAGAAGAGGATTGTTTGGGAGATGACAATAACACCAATGAGGAGTCTCCAGTCAGTCATCCCAAGGAGACAAAGAAGTACAAGAAGTCTATGTCCAAAGAATACTTAGTTGACTCTGATGTCAGAAGGAGAAACAGACTTAAGGCTAGAAATGTCAGAAGGAGCAACAGACTTAAGGCTAGAAATAAAGGTTTCAAGCAAAGCCCATGTGAAAAGCTCAACTGCATTGGTTGCTCTAGCAAACCACCAATCATCCCAAATTCTGTAATCAGAAATCTGGGAAAGGAGCAATGTCAGATTGATCCTGAAGAATTGATAGATGATATTCTGCTGAAAAAGAAAGATGTAGGAACAATTGGAAAGAAGAACAAGGCAGACAAGACTCCAAAGAAGAAGAGGAGCAATGATAGCAGCAGCAAGAAGGATGAAGCTTGAAGATCCCAACCATATGATAGAGGAACCTTGCTTTTGGCTTTCTAAAGCTTGCATGCTTCCTGTTACTTTTAATTTTCCTTTCCTAGTAGTGCCCTGGTGGCCTCTCTTTTGCCGTTAGAACTGGCTTTTTGTTTCCCTTAGTCAGACAGTGCTCCATTTTGAGGGGTTGTGCCTCTTTGTTTTATTTGATGCTAGAGTGTGGCTAGTCCCCACTCTTCTTATTTTCCTTTTCTTTAACAGTTTTAATGAATCTTAAACGTCTTTGGAAACTGTTGTGTTGGAATATCAAAGATGCCAACTCTGAAAAAATAGAATTCCATTAGAGATAAAGTAATAGAAAGCCAGTGCAACATCATCTGTTTACAAGAAACCAAAAGATAGGATTTTGATATGCGGTTCATAAGAAACTTTTGTCCTAGAAACTTTGATAGATTCATTTCTCTTCCCTCAAATGGTGCATCTGGAGGGATTTCAGTAGTGTGGCAAGGCAGACTGTTTAGAGGAGAGCTAGCCTTCCAAAATGAGTTTGCAATTTCAATCAACTTCACTTAGCTTAATGAAGCTTCTTGGCTGCTCACAACAATTTATGCTCCCTACACTTTCCATGGAAAAAGAGAATTCATAAACTGGTTCAAAAACATCTAGACTCCTGAGGATGTGGATTGGCTAATTGTAGGGGATTTTAACCTTCTTCAAAGACCTAAAAATAGAAATAAGGAGGGAGCAGACATTTAGGAAATATTCCTCTTTAATGAAGCTATAAGCAAACTGGACTGGTGGAGATACCTCTGCTAGGAAGGCAATTTACCTAGACAAACAAGTAGGCAGAGCCTCTTTTAGAAAGGCTAGATTGGTTCTTCACCTCAGCTAATTAGACCCTGAGCTACCCCAACACCTTGGCAAAATCTCTAATCATGGAGACCTCTGATCATTGGCCCTGCATCATTGAAGTCAATACTGATATTCCAACTGCCAAGATTTTTAGATTTGAGAATTATTGGCTTCAGTTTGAGACATTCAAAAACATTGCCCAGCAAGCCTGGATGACACCATCATACATTTATGATCTTGCAAAAAGATTAACTGCTAAGTTAAAGCATTTAAGGGGGGTTCTAAAGGCTTGGAAAGCTAGTCTATTTAATCTGAGTAAGCTCATTCAGCATGTTAAGTCAATGGTCTATCTGCTTGAAACCATTGAATTATTGAGGGATTTAACCATTCAAGAATGGAACTTCAGGAATATCCTATATGACAAGCTAATCTCTCTCCTACAAATGCAAAAAAATTACTGAAGCAAAGAGCTAAGGTCAGATGGGTGAGGGAAGGTGATGTTGGCACTAAGCTATTTCATGCTCACGCCACCATGAGACATAGAAAGAATACAATTTCCACTCTACTAGATGACAATAATGTTTTGCTCTCACAGCTTGAACACAAAGCCAAAATCATATGGGAATCTTTCAAACAGAGACTTGGCATCTCTGAGTTTGAAGGTATGATATTTGACTTGGAGGACCTTTTTCCACTAGTAATTGATTTATCAGATTTAGAGACAGACTTCACCAGAGAGGAGGTGGATGGCATAATCTCAGAACTCCCAAATGACAAGTCACCTGGCCCTGATGGCTTTACAAATGAGTTCATCAAAAAGTGCTGGCAGTTCATTGCTCATGATTTTTATGAGGTGTTTGAATCTTTTCAACAAGAGAATTTATGTATAAGGAGTATTAATTCATCATTCATAACACTTATTCCCAAGATTGAAGGTGCTTCCAAGATCAATGATTATAGACCAATCTCCTTGTTGAATACATCTATGAAGATAATCACAAAGCTGCTGGCAAATAGACTCCAACATACCCCAATTGATTCACAAAAATCAGTATGGTTTTATTAAGAAAAGAACAATTTAGGACTGCATTGCCTGGGCATTGGAATATTTACATATTTGTCACAAGTCCAAGAAAGAACTTGTCATTCTAAAGCTAGATTTTAAGAAAGCATTCGATAAAATTGAACATGAGGCCATCCTACAGGTTATGGTACAGAAAGGATTTGGGAGCAAATGGCTAAGCTGGATAGATTCAATTCTTGGCTTAGGCACCTCATCTGTACTTTTAAATGGGGTCCCTAGGAAAATTGTGCACTGTAGGACGGGAGTAAGACAAGGAGACCCACTCTCTCCTCTTTTATTTGTCCTTGCAGCTGACCTACTTCAGTCCATTCTGAATAAAGCTAAGGAAAGACATATTATCAAGCTACCCATTGAGCTCATTCACTCCTTTGACTTCCTAGTGATACAATATGCAGACGACACCTTAATTATTATGCAAGCTTCTATAGTCTAGCTTCATGCCCTCAAGGGACTGCTGCAATCATTTGGAACATCCATTGGCCTAAGAGTGAATTATAGCAAGTCCATGATTGTAACAATAAACATTTTAGATGAAAAGCTTGATCACCTAGCTAGGACATTCAACTCTCAAAAGGGAAGTCTCCCATTTACATATCTGGGCTTACCCCTCGGACTACAGAAGCCTAGAGTAATTGATTTTTCTCCTTTGGTTAGCAAGCGTGAGAGAAGGCCGGTTGTAGCATCTTCCTTCCTCAATCAAGCAGGCAGGCTTCAATTAACAAATTCAGTCATCACTGCACTGCCAACCTTTGCAATGTGCACCTTCAAACTTCAGGGTACAGTCATAGATCAAATTGACAAATATAGAAAACACTGCCTCTGGAGGAGCATAGATTTAGATTCTAGAAAGCCAGCAAGTACAACTTGGCCTATGGTTTGCAGATCTAAATCAGAAATTGGTTTGGGAGCTCTTAACCTGAGAACCCAAAATGAGGCCCTACTCCTCAATTTTCTCCATAATTTTTTTAACATAGAAGATATCCCATGGATCAATATAATTTGGGAAACTTATTATAGGAATGGTAGGCTTCCAACTAGGAATAACAAGGGCGCTTTCTGGTGGAAAGACATCATCAAGCTATTGGACAAGTTCAAAGTATTTGCTAAAGTAGAGCTAAATGATGGAAAAACTTGTCTTCTCTGGTCTGATGTCTGGGATGATTCTATCCCCAAGTTAAAATTCCCAGAGCTCTTTTCATTTGCCAAGAGCAAGACAATCATAGTTGTTGAAGCAAGAGACATAGAAAGTTTGCAGAATCTTTTCCACCTGGCCCTCTCTGAAGAAGCCTATCCACAATTTCTATAGCTTCAACTACTCTTACATTCTGCACAACAAACTGAAGAAAAGGATAGATGGGGCTTCATTTAGGGTTCTAACTTCTTCTCATCGTCAAGGACTTACAAGCATCTGAGTGGGCACCTCTAGGTTCATGCTGCTTTCAAATGGCTTTGGAAAAGTTAATGTCAAAATAAACATAAGGTCTTCTTCTGGCTCATTCTAAAGAACAGGCTGAACACTAGGGGAACACTTAGAAGAAGAAATATGGAGTTGGAAAGTTACAACTACATTCTCTGTTACAGCCAAGTTAAAGAATCCATAGAGCATCTTTTCATCAACTGTCTTTTTGTAATTCACAGATAGACCTCTCTCAATCTGCATGTTGACCAAAGTATCTCTCCCATAGAAAACCTAGAGTCATTCAGAGCCCAAATCAGTCAAAAGTTCTTCACGGAGATCATCATCCTTAACTGTTGGGTGATCTGGATGAGCAGAAACAATCTTATTTTCAGGCAAATTGTGCCTTCAGAAGAGGGGTATCAAGCCATTTTTAGAAGTGAATTTAAACTGATGCTATGCAGAGCAAAAAAGAAGTACTTCACAAGAATTCAGGAATGGATAAGCAAATTACTCTAATCTGGAGGCCTCTAGTGTTCTCCCTGTTTCTTTTCTTCTTTCCTTTCTTAGTCCCCTAGGATTCTCACAGCTATCCTGCATAGCTTTCTTCTATAACTCTATACTCGTTTTGTTTGCTTTACCTTTTAATATATTCTAATAAGGGCTCCTTGCCCCTCCTGTTCTTTAAAAAAACTAATAAGAAGTTCTTGTCCTCCTCTCTCCTATTTACCCATATTCTACATAATACTCAAGTAGGTATTTACTTTCTTATCTCTATTGGTAGTTGATGGATTGTAATTGATAATTACACTATAATTTCCCATCCCTGTTCATAGATATCTTCTTTGCATCGCAACTCCATGTGCTTTGTTAAAACTCTCTCTCTTGTTTGTTCATATTAATTATAAAACAGTAGTTATAGAAATACTTTCTTATCTCTATCCAGTTGTTATTGATTTTGGTTAGTTGCTAACTATTTTATATATTTTCCCATTCTAGCCTATCTTTTTTTCTTATTACATCAAGCCTCCATGTGTGTTTGACTTATGTTTAGTTGAATCACCATACCTTCAGCTAAGTGTTTGACATAGGAATCAACATACTATCACCTCTTCATGCATCGTGCATGTATACCAGAGTTAGTTTTACATATATTAACAATGATATAAGTGGATAGCTTATAAGCATATATTATATTGGACTACTTTATTAGGATATTTTCTTATTTATAATGGCATATGGAGGTCATTTAATGTCACACCCAATTTTAAGGATAAAATGGAGTGCAAAATCTTATGTGCGCCTAGAGATCAGTCACACACATAAGCTGACAAATTATAAATAGTATCATCACAAGTGTTTATTACATCACGAATAGGACAGAGTTATCACATAAATATAGCGGAAGTAATAAAAGATCTCTCGTGGAAGCTCCATTTCACAGGGACATCGACTGGTTGGCCACAATTCTAGAAGTCCTCAGGAAAATCATCATACCCATAGCCATCTGTTACCCATCCGGGATTTTTATCCAAGTAATGAAAATAAACAAGCATAAGTACATGTCGTACTCAACAAGTGTAACATGGGATTCATGAGGCTCGAAAGGCTTGACACAGGTTTAACAGCGTTCAACTTTTAGTTGTCACAGTTTTAGCTTAAGAGTAGCAACAAGTTGTTTCAATTCCCAATGCAAAACACATGATCAATTGTAAACATGATTAATGAATAGCATAAACAGATAATACTTAGTGTTCATCTATTCCATAAGGGTTCCAAGGCCGCTCGTGACCGTGAGCATGGCTGATATACCAGTTTTACACTCTGCAGAGGTTGTATACTTTCACTATGAGTCGTGATACCCATATGCCTGGGTTAATTACTCCCAAAACACTTCCAAGGTGAGCAGGTAGGGGTCATTATGAAGCCTTTCAAAGGTTCGTCTAACAAGTTAGGGCCATTAGATTCACTCGGCAAACAGATATAGGAACCCCCTGTCAAATGGCACAATTCCCTCATGGCTATACACATAAGAGTAGAGGCTGTCCTATACCCGATTGGTCAAGCCATTCTTACGCCAATAAAGGTAACCGCTAACAAGATAGAAAAGGTCCTCATACTGAGCTAAAGCCAGAGCCATGTAGCCCTCACAGCTGTACTATAAGTCCTAAATGATCACTTACAGATAAGTCCTTAGGGAGAGGAATCTGAAGCATTTAGAAAGTAGCTAAACACTCCAGCCCCCTATTTCCAAGTTGCTAAAAAGTCATATTTTAATGTTTATTGCATATACCATTAGTCAAGTTATAAGATCATGGTTTAATTGAGCACTAGCAAAGCTACCCAATGCATAACCCGTAGGTGTCAAGGTAAAAGTTCAATTCTAGGGAATCCCTATCAAGGCGACACATGCAATATGAATTTAATGAATTAAAGTGAATTGGGAACAAGGATGATCCCATGCTATACTTGCCTTGAGCAAAGTACTCCTGCTGGTCAAAGTAGTACTCTTGGTCTCCCATGAATTGCTCACCGTCTATATTCGATAATCACAGCAACAAACAAGCATCCAGGAGCAATCATGTGAAGCAAACAAAGCTATAGATTAGAACAGTACACCAACAGCATAAAATCAAGATGAAAAGGTTGGAAAATGAATCTACATCTTGCTATGAACACACAAACGCGAAGATCACGAAAATCGGAGCTAAAACGAAGAAGTTATGAATTAAACAAGATTTCCTATAGTAAAATAATAGATTAAATCTAACCTTGAATTTGAAAAGTTGGAAACCTACTTAACAGTAGCATGAACATGTAGCTCACTTAATTACGAACCTAACACAACTTGAACGGATCAAATCGGAGTTAAAACGGAGATTTTATGGCTAAAACAAGTTGAGTGGCAAAACTGTAAATAGCTGAAAATGTATTTTCAATCTAACCAAACCAAAATACGCTTTCAAAAGAAGAAAACAGAATCTTGAAAATACGCTAGGGACGATGGGTTCTATAATTAAAAATCCGAGGGACCTATTTGCAAAACAACCAGCCGAATCAGTTCATTAGATAGTGGCCGTTGGATCCTGATCTAACGGTCCAAAATAGATCAAGCAGAGGGGGGGTGACGCCGGCGAGGTGACTGAAGGTGGCGCCATTGCCGGACAAAGGAAGCTTGTGGTTTCCGGTCTATGGCGCTTGGTTCGATGAAAGAGAAGCACCAGGAAAGAGCGGAGGAGATGGGGAACTCACCGGACCCAAAAGCAAAGAGCGGGAGGCAGTAGAGACAGTGCGGCGCTCGGCGGACGGCGGCTATCGCGGTGGCACTAGGGTGAGGCATGGCTGTGGGCTTGCGTGGGCGAAAAGCTTGTGGCAAATAGGGATAAGGAGGCGGTAGAGGCGGCTCTGACTATTTATGAGGCAGAGATTGCTTGGGAGGCATGGCGCGGAGCGTAGCAGAGCCGGACACGGACATCGGCGCGGTGTCCGACTGGAGTACGACATGAGGGAGAAGAAGGTGCCTGACGGCTGGGCCCGAGACGTCAGCTGGTAGGAGAGAAAGAGGAGCACGGGGCGGGGGTCTGGTTGGGCCGGCCGCCTTGCTGGGCTGCTGCAGTGCGGTGTGGGAGAGAAATCGAACTGGGCCGCTGCGGGAAGAAGTGAAGCGGGCCGACGTAGAGAAGAAAGAAGAGTAGGCTCGTGCGGGAAAATAAAAGGCAGGTCGATTGGGCCGAAAGGGAGGATGGAGAATGTAACAACCCGGGTTTTTGGAGAAGCAAAAAAAATACGGACTTTTTAAAATTTTTCCTGCAATGTGTGAAGCATGTAGATGCTAGGTCAAACTAAGAACAATTTATAAATAAATTGTTGTATGCATATAGAATTACTTGTAGGAGTTTGCCCGGAGTTCTTTTGTTGGTTTAGTGTTTTGTGTTGGAGAGCACAAGTCCGTAGCAAATCCTTTTGATCCCTTCTAGAATATCTTAAGAACCCTTTTCATCTCTCGTAATTCACCTTCTTGCTTTTGAACCTCATTCGAATCTCTTGATCTAATTCATAAAGTCAATCGACCTTCCTTGTCAATCAATGCCCATCGATGCCAACCCTTGACATGGACCCCACTAACCCATAGATAACCCCTAGAGGACCCCACTAGGAGCTGTACATGTTGGTAATACATGTATACCAATTTAGGAGCTGTTGGAAGTAAATATAATGGAGGGATAAAGAGATAAGGAATTAGAAAAGGGAAAAGGAAAATAAGAAAGCTAAACCAGCCCAAGCAACCGAGTCAGGTCCAGCCTGCCTTCTACCACCAGCTGGCCCATCCCTCCTTTACCGCTTCGCTGGCCCGCGCAAACAGCCCACAGGCCTAGCCAGCACAGACCTTCCTTCCCTTGTCGAGCCGATCACCGAAGTAGGCCCAGCTCGCCCAAACCCCACGCGCTCCCAACTACTGGCCCAGCTCGCCCTCCTAGCCTCGCTGGCCTGCTAGCGCTCATGGCCTCACACGCAGGTCTTGCCCGACCACGCGCGGCCCACGCAGCCAGCCCGCACGCCCTTTTCCGCCATCGTTTTCCCCTGTTTCGCTGATGAAGGGACCCCCGCTGTCATCCCCCTCCTTGATCCCCTTTCTCTACGATCGGAAAATAGAGCAAGGGTGCCATGGGAAAAATCTGACGCCGCCTCGGCCTCTATCTGCCGTCTGTGCCTCACAACCAACTACGAAGCCGGTGGATGGGCACCACGCAGGCATCGGCTGCCCGACAGGGTCACGCACAATGCATGACCACTACCGCGGGCCTGCCACTGCCATGGCCATGCCATGCTCCTGCCCCCTCCCTGTCCCCCGCCTTCTCGACCATAGAGCGCGGATTCGATTTCGCCATCGCAACCACGATCATGTCGGGACCCGGAAGCCCTAGCCTTGACGCGATCACAGCCCTCCGTGCGCCCCTGGCCATCTCCAGCCACTCGTCCATGTTGTGGCCGAAGCTATGGCTATAAAAGCCCAGGCCCCGGTTGCCCTAGCGCCTTCCCGTGCCCGCCGCCACCTTGTGGCCACGCCCTGCCACTACAAGCCAAGAGAAGAGAAGAAAGGAGAGAGGAAGGAAGAAGAAGAGGAACTAGAGCACGCCGGAGCCATCCGCCACCGGAGTCGCTGGAATGAGGACACTGCCCCGTACGACTACAGCAACGATGTGGCTCTCCCTGCGCGGCCTTGACCCGTCATGGCCTCGCCTCGTCGCTGCACCGCTATCTTACCGCCCCAAGCCCCACGGTGAGCCCCGCTGACCCCTCTGCTCCCCGTGCTCGCCCTCGCTGGACCACCATGAGCGTCCTACGCCTGTGCTCTTCATGCCATGGAACACAGCCTCGTGGCGTAGCATCATGCACGCAGCCAGCTGACCACCGCGGCCACGCACGGCTGCCTCGCGGCCAGACGCCAGCAAGCGCACGCACATCACCGCATGGCCTTGCATGAGCCCTATGCCCTGCCCCATCCTTGCCGTCGTGCACATGCATGGCAATGGACTGGACACTGCCTTGTCGCCACCGTCCGCCTCGACCTCGGTAAGCACCAGGAGTCCCCAAGTGCCGGCGCCACTCCTCTTACCCTCAGCTATCGCCCCTGCCCTGCTGCGTAGCCGCAGAGGCCCTTGACCGCCTTTGCTCCACCCAACGACCACGGCGCCAAAGCCGAGCCCATCCCCGCCGAGCTGCGTCGGCCGTGCCTCGATGTCGTGCTCTGCCTCGACGCCGTGCCAAGCCCCTCGCCGTCGCGCTCTGCCTCGTCCCTAAGCCACCACGCCTCCAGCCGAGCCTCTACCGCCCCAGCGTTCGCGCGAACGCGGACACGTAGGGCCGCTCTGCGCGAGCACGCCGCCGCTTAGGACATCGTCGACCCCAAGCCGATCACCACCAGGCACTGGACTACACCGCGACGGCACCTGCTCCACGCCAGCGTCGTCGTGCTCCACCACCCCTGGAGCCGCGGACAAGAGCTGCTCCTCGCCGTCCTTTTCGCGTCACGCCGAGCCAGAGCCCGGGTGCCCCTGCACCAGCCTCGCCAAGCCCCTCCGCTCTGGCCTAGACTAGCCCCTGCACGCCGTTCGGGACGTCCTCGCCAGAGCCTGTCCTCGCCAGCGTCGCGCATAGTCTGCTCCTACGTCAAGGCATTGAGCCGGTGCCACTTTGCCAGACGGAGCTACGGCCCGACACGCCGTCGTCTTCTCCGTGCCGCAACTGCCGTTCTTCGTCGCGTGCCGAGCTCGCCATCGGCCGTGAGCAGGCAAAGGCCGTGACTTGCCGGCCGTAACCATGCTACCGAGCCGCTCTACACCGTTGGAGTCCCCTCGGCCATGGCCTACTTCATCTCTGCCCCATCGACACCCCAACCGTGCGTGGACGACCTCGACGCGCCGGCCCCTGCGACGCGTGTGACCTTCGCGCCTCCGTCAGCAGCCCATGAATGCTGGCCCTACTTCCTCTCCATCACCAGCTGGGGGCGCCACACCACCAACACGCGTTTGTCGCCGTGCTCTGCCTCGACTTTGCCGGCGCCGCGTCCACGCCGGGAACCAGAGCCGCGAACGCCTTCACCACCATGTTCCAACGCACAGCAGCAGCACCAGGAGCCCAAGTGCTGGCCCCTCTACTCCTTTTCCTCCCCACGGGTGGGCCGTCCAGCAAGCCAACCCAGCCCACTCCGGCTTGTGGCCCGCGCGTGAGCCCCTGCCATGGGCCACCAGCAGGGAGAAGCAGCCCAACTAAAGCCTGCCCCTTTCCATCCTTTTTCTGATTTTCAGAAATTCTTGGCCACATTTGGAAATCCACCAAAAATTCATCTTAGCTCCAAAAATTATGAAACCAGTTTTATAATTTTTTTGAAATCAAGCCCTACGTCATGGACCCATCCTTGAGTATTCCTGACCCCTCCAAATGGTAAGCCATCACAATGCTTGCGCTCACTCACGTTCGCGCAGCTCACCGACTAACTTTGGATTGCCACCGCGGGACCCTAGCACCTGACGACCGTGACATATGCCTAAGCCAAAGACTCGATGCTTGTAGCCAACCCTTGGCCACCTGTAGCCATAACCGGCCAACCACGGCCCACCGTAACCCCACGAGATTGGATAACTAAAGCCGTATCAAGCCATAGTGGGCCATTGTTGGCCAGATGCAAACCGTGACCCTCTAGGGCAAGCCACGTTACCCTCTGAACCTTCGGGTAACCAAATCATAGTCGATGTTTTATTGAGGCCTTGGGAAGCCGTCTACTACCTTTCCGTATGTGCGTAACTACCTTGTTGGACTATATTCATACGACCTGTCTGTATGTCTGCCATACAGGAACTCCATCCATCTCTGAGCTATGGATTTGTGCTACTCCAGTCGTGTCGAGTCGTGTTGTCTTTTGATCGTGTGCTTGGTTCTTATCGACGGTTGTCTGTGTTGCCTAAGGACCATAACTTCGCACTGGTCGAGGGATCGTACCTCGTTCGACCATTTCGGTTGTGGGATCACTCCACCATGGCCATAATGGCGAACATAACTCGTACCCTTGCTTTTGTTGTCTCCGACATACTACAATTATTAATAATCCGATTCGGCCCTAGGACTTGGCCATGGTGGACTAAACATTGGTGTGGATACCACCCACACACAATGAGCCTTTTATGGCCTAACTTAGTGGACGAGTCGGGATATGATGATTGTAGATGACGGATGCCAACTCATGTAGGATAAGCTCATGGCCACGAGTCCCCTCGCCATGACCATTGGGCTCTACCTCTTTTCACCTGTGTTTATCCTAGCCACCTTATATGATTGCACCACTTTGACCATAGCAATCCTTCGGATCTAAGCAGTGACAACCGCACTGCTACAAACCGAGGGAATAGCAATGTGCCAATAGTGGCACGGCCGTGATGCCCTATGAGTTGGTTGGATCGTGGGACTGTATCTCTTCTCTCCAACCTTCGTCCATTCCATGACAAGTTGGTCGAAAGAGTATAGATCCCATTCTTCTCTCTTTGGTTCTCAATCCTCGTCAATCCAGTAAGATGTGGATTGAGCCCCTTGCTTGTTTAGGATTTATTGCGCTCTTGATTCCATTCCTTGATTCTCGTCGGCTTCTAGGGCGAGTGGATCAAAGGAAGGTGAATCTCGTGTTCTTCTCTCTTGGTTCTGTCATGCTCAAACCCCCGTATGCTTGTACCTGGTATGACCATCGAATTTCTTTGATTCCCACGGTGACAACCGCATCGCTAAGATTTAGAGAGATGTCCTAGTGCCAGTGCACCTAAGTCGGGTACCCTACGAGTGGTTTGCGCACCTGGTGTTTTGTCGCTTCCTTCCAATACCCCGTCTTTTGTCGTGGCACGAGTGTTGGAAGAAGTAGACCTTGTCCCTGGTTGTTCTTGCTCTTGTTGCACCGTTAGCCCACTCTGTTCGATTCCGTCTTGCCCATGACGATTGGATCAAAGACCGGACTATTCTCTTTGGGTTAGCGAAGCTATGATCTATGTCGAACCTCGGACCCGTGCATGACGACCCGAGCGACCGTCTAAAACCATCTTTCCCGAAGATGTGTCTGAGAACATGACATGGATGTGCTTAGCCAACCCCCGCATCTTTTGCCGTGTGGAGCGACTTTCTTCTCGGCTCCCAACGTTATTGTGTCGTGTGGATCGAGGGGAACCGTTGATGTCCAATCTCTTTGCGCTACCGCTTTCTACCAAAGCGGGCAAGCCGAAGTACGTTGGAGCCAAGTTACAATAGTGTTAATCATTCTTGTTTGCTACTCGTGTCTAATTGTGACTTGCGGGATAAGGTTACAAAAGCCAAACCCCGTCGTTCTTCTTCTTGGGGCCCGACTTCCAATCCTAGTCAATTCAATGACACCGGATCGAAAGATCATGAGCCGTGGTGTTTGCTCTAGATAAGCTCTGGCTTAAACCGTTTATCGTAAAGCCATACTGGCTTGGCCATGACTTAAGCTTGTGCTTAGCAAACCACCACTTGTGATTCTTTGGCCCGAGGAAATCGGACAACCGCCGAGAGGGCTAAGCCGTGTATCTCTTATTGTCTCACTGGTGTTATTAAATTTTCCTGCGTCTTGTCGTCTTTTCGAGTGTTGGGTGTTCTCTTGCCTTGCGTGTCGTTTCGCGAAGTAGCTGACGATCGGACCAAGAGAACGAGGACGACGACAAGGACTGTGGAATGGAGTCAACACAGGAGGAGGTGACCCCGCTAATGGAACACCAATGAATGGAGAATTGTACCACTACTACCTCTACATCGCAGGTGTCATGGCAGCACCCTCTTTTAGAGAATCCTATTAGACATTGCATAATATCTAGAACTGCTAGCGCTTTATAAATATTCCTTTGCTAGTACATTGATGCATGCTACTACCTGAGCCATTATTACCCTGATGCAACCCACTCTACCACATCACCCTGCTTTGCACATTCGCTCGCTTATATATGCTTACTTGCCTGCTTGCTTGCATATTTACACCACTATACTTATTAATTAACTCCACTTCACGTTATGTCGGGGGATGTGATGCTGGTGGTGAACAACCTGGGAATGGTTTGGCTATGGGTGCCAGACTTGGTGGTGTGTGAGCGTGCTGCGTGTGTCTTGGGTGCGTGGAGAGTGAGGGTTGTGTCGACTGAGCTGGAATAACGATGAGCCTAGGGCGAGTCTTGCCATGTGGTGCTACCTGGGCACATGGATATGGAATACCTGTGGCGGGT